>CM030368.1:107352218-108076554 GCA_017893485.1 Hemerocallis citrina
AGATTAAAATAGAATTTAAAATGTATTTCTTTGACTTTATAAAGTTAAATATATGTAGTTTTCGAAGTAATTGATGTTTCGTGATATTCTATGACTACAAAATATGATTCTCAGTTATTTAATGGGTTTAATATTTATACTCAGATCTAAAATTTATGAGTACATTGAATAAACTTGGATTTTGTTGATTTAAGAAGTTTTCTTAACATAAACGTTTGATGATAGAATTGAGAGTTTTATTGAAAGTTTTGGTGTTGATATTTGTTTGTGATTCTCTAGGAGTTCATTGGGAGTTCTGTGAACCGGTAGATGAGATTTTGTGAATATTGACCAGTTGGGTCTTGGGGTTGTTGTTGTGGAATTAAGTCCGGCAGGATATACTAACTCTAGAGAAGGGGATTTGTTTTTTTAATTATAACCAGCTTAAGGACAGGCACTAATGGAGATGTGATAGAACTTGGAAAACATAAGTAAATGCTCTAGGGGTCTAGTCCAACGGATGTGTTTCAGGACTGTGTGTTGTTCTATATCGAGATGACATTTGGTATGTTCGCGTGTCGAGGGTATGCAGGCCTATTTATGGAGCATACAGGTACATTCGCGTGTCGAGGGTCGGCGGGCCTATTCACGGGATGTACTAGTGTATCTGCATGTCGAGGGTCTCGCAAACCTATTCATGGAGTACACGTCAGGGAGGTGATTTCTTCCTGGGGTCAGAGCTATTCTTACATGATGCTTACGCATCGAGGGTTGTGATGCCTATTCGCGGAGTATTCTGGATCTTGTTTCTATCACCGTAGTAGAATTAGTTGCATAACGAGGGATTGAACCATATAAAGTGAAGAACAATAAGGGCTTGCACCGAACCTATGTTGAATGGAATGCATAGAATCTGACAAGTTTGCATTAGAGAGTCATCATCCTGCATTTGTGTTTTCTTGACTTGGTTTTTACATGATGTTTTTCTATTGTCTTACACTTGACACTTAGTCTAGTTTCACTTGATGTTTTCATATTTTATTTATTGTTTTTTATCTTCCATTTGTTTTTACTATTGGTATGTGTTGATATTGATTTTATTCTTTATGTTTTATTCATGTTGTATTTATTTTGATGTCACTCACACCGTTATGGCTGACCCCTGTAGTTTTTGGGATTAGGGTTATCTCCAGCCTCATGTTTTATAGGTAGGTACCTATAGCATTGGGATTTGGATGCATGTGGTAGAATGATAATGTGGCTTATAAGAATTTGTAAAGGAAAGTGTTGTAAAAGAAAAAAATGTAATTCAAGGTGTTTAATTTTCCGCTGTGCTTTGTAAAGAATTGATGTAATAAAAGTTGCAAATTTGTCTGTGTTTTGGCTATGTTTACAATTACATTGAGTTTGATGATGGAAATTATGCCCCGAATTCCTGATATATTATATTGGTAATTCGGAGGGCTACAAAGATTGGTATCAGAGTATGCTTCAGTAGTAATAATAAACATGGTATAAAAAATAACCCTAGGTGTGGACATTAGAGAGTGTGTACCTAGGTGTGGACATTAGAGTGTGAGTATCACATAGAATTAAAAAAAGATGTTATGGTTTGAGGTATGATTAGGGTTTTGCCATGAAGTATTGATGTGAATATGAATTGTGTTGTGATTCTCTAACTTTTTCCTCATTTTGCAGTATTCAGTATAATGGCAGGACCCAGGACTAGGAATGGTGGAAATGGTGATGGGGCTGAAGGTTGCCATGGGGCAGGACTTGATCTTGAGACTGAGATTTTCAGGGTGTATCAGACCTTGAACACATTCATGGCAGCTAACATGGCACAAAATTAGAATCACAATCAAGGGGCTAGACCAGTGTTTATTAATGTTGATCCGATTAAGTAGGTCGAGTCATTCAAGTGGATGAAGTTGCCTATTTTTTAGGGGCAGTCTAATCCAAAAGAGGCTGATAATTCGATTAGATAGATGGAGATGGTCTTTGAAGTCATGGAAACTCCGGTAGTCAATAAGGTGAAGTTAGCTACCATGCAGTTAGAGTAGGACGCTAGCGTCTTGTGGCAGTCAGTGAAATGGACTTTTGGGGATCAACTGGTGATTTGGGAGGCATTCCTGGATGAGTTCAGGGATCATTTCTTTCCTCTAGATATTCAGGAGAAGAAGGCAATGAAATTCTTGAATCTGCAGCAAGGCTGCATGTCAGTGCGCGAATAAGAGACCAAGTTTGCCCAGCTGTCAAGGTATGCACCTGAGCTGATTGTTGATGAGGTGAAGAAGAATGAGAAATTCGAGCAGGGCTTAAGGTCGAATTGGAGGTCGCAGATGATACTGTTGGGCATAGGGAGTTTTATAAGCTGGTCAGGAGAGCAGCAATGACAGAGGAAGATATGGATCTATTCTAGAAGAAGAAGGGGACCTGGAATAGGAACAATAGGCCAGCAGTCTGTCAGAGTGGGAAAAGGTTCCCTGTGAAGCAGGGCAGGTTTAGTAGGCCAGAGCAGAAGGCACCAGCTATTCAAGGCGTGACCTGTTTCAATTGTGGGGAAGCAGGCCACTAACAGTCAGCATTCACCAAGCCACTTAAGGCGCGGGTTTGTTATCAGTGTGGTCGTGAATGACATGTCAGACCAAATTGTCCATAGTTGATGAAGGATGGTGCAGGCAGAGGTAGGGGCGAGTGTTCGCAATAACTGAAGAGGATGTGGGCAACTCAGAGGATGTGATCTAGGGATTTGTATCGATTAATGGAATAAAAGCAGAAGTTTTATTTGATACTGGTTCTTCGCATACATTTGTGTTTCCCCATTTTGCTAAAGCTTTAGGTGTGGAACCTAAGGTGTTTCCAGGCAGTCTTGTCGGTGGCAACACCATCAGGGGAGGAATTGATTGCTGGTCGATATTATGAGGGCTGTGATATCGAGATTGGTGGGAGATTATTTGGCATTGATCTTATTGAGCTGCAAGTCATGGGGGTGGATGTGATCGTAAGCATTGATTGGATGGCAATATATGATGCCACAATTGAATGCAAGAAGAAAGTAGTGTTAGTGAAAGCACCAGGAGGTCCCACAGTGACTTTTCAAGGGAAGAGGAAGGACCCGAAAGTGACTGCATTGGTATCTAAGTTGATGATTCCAGATGAAGCCAAAGGCATTCCAGTTATCCGGGATTTTTCTACGATATTCTTGGAAGATTTGCCGGGATTGCCGCCGCAACGAGATGTTAAGTTCTGTATTAATGTTCAGCCTGGAAGTGCTCCGATTTCTCAGGTTCCGTACTGGATGGCACCTGTAGAGCAGGATGAGGTTAAGAAGCAGATTGAGGAATTGCTGGGTAAGGGATTCATCAGACCAAGTTCTTCACTGTGGGGAGCACCAGTGTTTTTAGTGAAGAAGAAGGATGGGTCAATAAGGATGTGCAATGATTATTGGAAGTTGAACAGGGTGACTATTCAGAACAAGTATCCACTTCCACGGATTGCTGATCTGTTTGATAGGCATCGAGGAGCAGCTGTGTTTTCAAAGATTGATCTGCGATCAGGGTATCATCAGGTTTGAGTCAATGAGAAAGATGTGAGTAAAACAGCTTTCAGGACTCATCATGGATTATATGAGTTTTTGGTAATGCCATTCAGAGTGACGAATGCGCCGGCAGTATTCATGGATATGATGAATCGGATTTTGAAGCCATTTATTGATTCCTTCGTGGTGGTTTTCATAGATGATATTTTGGTGTATTCAAAGTCGTAGGAAGAGCACTCTAAGCTCTTGACAGAGGTATTGAAGAAGTTGCAGGAGCATAACTTGTATGCCAAGCTGTCAAAGTATGAGTTTTGGAAGTTTGAGGTAGCTTTCCTTGGCCATATCCTTTCTAAGGAGGGAGTGGCCACTGATCCTCAAAAGGTTGAAGCAGTGAAGAATTGGCCCAGGCCAACGATAATGAAGGAAGTCAGAGTTTCTTGGGTTTGGTTGCGTACTACGGGATATTCATTCAGGGCTATGCACAGATTGCAGTTCCTTTGAATGGATTAACTCAGAAGAATATGGCAATCACTTGGACTGATAAGTGTGAGACGAGTTTTCTTGGTGTGAAGGAGAGGTTGACAACTGCGCCTATCTTAGCTTGGCCACAAGCTGGGAAGGATTATGATATTTTCAGTGATGCATCTCTCAGAGGTTTGGGGTGTGTCTCGATGCAGGAAAGGGAGGTTATTGCATATGGTTCGAGACAGTTGCGTCTGCATGAGAAGAAGATGCATGATTTGAAGTTAGCATCTATTATCTTTGCCTTGAAGCAGTGGAGGCATTATGCATATTGTGAAAAGTTCAACATGTATACTGACCACAAGTGCCTGAAGTATATTTATCAGCAGAGGAATCTAAATCTTCGGCAGAGAAGGTGGTTAGAAGTGTTGGAAGACATTCGTACTAAGATCAAGTATAATCTAGGCAAGGCGAATGTGGTATCTGATGGGCTTAGTTGGAAGAGCAATTTGTCGAGTTTGATAACTACTCAGAGAGAGTTGGCAGCCGAGTTTGACCAGGCAGGTATCGAGGTAGTACTGCAGAGTTTGGGAGCATCTTTTGTTTTATTCATGTTATATTTCTTTTGATGTCACTCACATCGTTACGGCTGACCCCTGTAGTTTTGGGGGTTAGGGTTATCTCTAGCCTCATGTTTTACAAGTAGGTACCTATAGAACATTGGGATATGGATGCATGTGGTAGAATGATAATGTGGTTTATGAAAATTTGTAAAAGAAAGTGTTGTAAAAGAAAGAATTGTAATTTAAGGTGTTTAATTTTTCGATGTGCTTTGTAAAGAATTGATGTAATAAAAGTTGCAAATTTATCTGTGTTTTGGCCATGTTTACTATTACATTGAGGATGCTGGGAATTGTGCCACGCATTTCTGAGATATTATACTGGAAATTCGGGGCGCTACAATCTCATCTCGCTGGTGCTCAATTCCTGCAAAAAGGGAAGTCTAGGGACGTCCACCCACAGGAAGGGACTCCTCTAACCGCCAAAAACAACAGGGGTCAGCCAGTACTGGTGTTAATATAATCTATTAGGTTAGTTACAAAACGAAAATCATATAAAAGAAATTTAAAAAACTTACTAATATGTTTATAAATGAATATATCCTGAAATTAAGTATTAAAAGATAATGAAAAAAAACTTTTTAATTCAGAAGATGTAATTACTAGTCTATAACCGATTTACCATATCAACACCACACCCGATCTACCGTGGAGTCGTGCTGAGGCAGGTAGTTCACACCATTTCCATAGAAATAGTTGGTAGAAGTTTCTTGCACGATACCAAGGTAAGAATACTTGCATTTCATCCCTACACTTTCACCATATATTTACCATATACTAACCATTATTTCAACGTAATAAATAACAATGCACTCCAAACATAGTTTGGGTAATATAACACTGCACCCCAGATAAACTGGGAAATACAAATATATCACCGCACTCCAGATAAACTGGGTAATTAATACCACACCCAATCTACCGAGGAGTCATGCTGAGGCAGGTAGTTCCCACCATTTCCATTGAAATAGTGGGCAGAAGTTCCTTGACACGATACCAAGGTAAAAATACTTGTGTTCCATCACTACACTTACTTTCACCATATATTTACCATATACTAACCATTATTTCAACGTAATAAATAAAATCGCACCCCAAACTTAGTTTGGTTAATATAACACCGCACCACACATAAACTAGGTAATACATATATATCACCGCACCCCAGATAAACTGGATAATAAATACCACACCCAATCTACCGAGGAGTTGTGCCGAGGTAGGTAGTTCCCACCATTTCCATAGAAATAGTGGGCAAAAGTTCCTTGACACGATACGCAGGTAAAAATACTTGCATTCCATCACTACACTTACTTTCACCATATGTTTACCATATACTAACCATTATTTCAACGTAATAAATAACACCACACCCCAAACATAGTTTGGGTAATATAACACCGAATCACAGATAAACTAGGTAATACATATATATCACCGCACCCAGATAAATTGGGTAATAAATACCACACCCAATCTACCATGGAGTCGTGCTGAGACAGGTAGTTCCCACTATTTCCATAGAAATAGCTGGTGGAAGTTCCTTGACACGATACCAAGGTAAAAATACTTGCATTCCATCACTACACTGTCATGCCCCGCTTCCCAAAAATACGGAATACGAGCACGTAACATTGGCCCAACGAACGACAAACGTCATCCATAAGCTGTTTATCTGATCAACTCAATAATATAATCAATATAGAACAATTGCACAGGCAATGATAATAATCTCATAAACAATAATGCTTGGAACAAACAACGTGAAATATCCAAATACAATAATAATCCAATATCTGGAACAATAATAGCAATATTCGGATCAAAAGCCAACAATACAATGAAATAACAATAGTTCAATAATTAAGTCTTCATGATAAAATAGTAATTTATTAAGCGGCAATGCTATCAATTTCTTCACCAATGTTGTTCTCCCAATCCATCAGGCAATTTCCATTAACACATGTAAACACTTCATCTAAAAAGAGGAGAAAATTTGTCCTTAGAGCAAGTCATGGATAGCAAGTACAGAAAGCAGTAAACAATGGAATAACAATATAAAAATGAATCAATGGATCTATATGAATAAATAACATGGCACAATAATCAATAATCAATATCACAGCAATCCATGTAATGGCTATAAACAATGTTTCAATATTCGGTAACAATAATCAATGATCAATAATGATAACACTTTGTAACAACCCTGATTTTTGACGAACGTGTCTTATAAATGAACTGAGATCTACTAGTTATGAAAATCATATTTTTTTGGTTAAAGAAATTATTTTCTTAGTAATAACCTACAAATATGCATATGAATGTGTATACGAACATATATACATACATGTACATGTTGAATTGGACTTGTGATCCCAAATGAAACCAAACAAACCCACAGCACTTGAACCAAACCAATATGGGTCAAGCACATAGGGTTGGCTGGCCACTATATGGAGGAAAAAAAAGAGAGTGGGAAAATGAGGCTAGGGTTTCTTAGGATTTTGAACAAAAGAACACCATGATGAGTTTTTGTAAGAGACCATCACATCACCACCCACAAGAGCCAACCTCTTGCTTGATGAGACACTTCTCCTCTTCCCCATGGGTTGAAATCCGGCCACCCCCTCTCCCTTGCTCTTCTCTTTTTGTTTTAAAACCCCATCCCTTCTACAACTCTCTCCTACTACTCTTACTCTCTTCCTATACGTCCAAAATCCTTTCCTAATACACTTAGCTAATGATTTGGGGTGATACGAAGAAGGAAAGAAAAGGAGAAGAAGAACAAGGAGCCCAAAGCAAAGGAAAGGAAGCAAGGAGCTAGAAGAGCCAAGGAGGGCCTTCAAGCAAGAACAAGCTACTCACAAGGTGGGTGTTTCCAATCTCTTGTTTAGTTTTTGGGATGGTTGAATGGTGTTTGATGCATGAAAAGTGACATGCATGCCCTAGGAATGAACTTAAACAACTTGTTTTGTGCTAAGTAGACCAAACAAGAAATCTTGTTAAAAAGACTAAATTTTTGTTGTCAGTCCGTAGCTCAATGCATGAACACCACTTAGAATTTTGATCTGAAACTTTTTAGAGGATGATCATATAGGTGTCGTACCTTTCAGTAATTTTTATGGACTTTTATGATTTTTCCTGCTATTAAAATAAATTACAAACTTTCATACTGGTCAGAATAGAAAGAAGCAGTTTTTATTGTTACTGTTGTGAAAAGAATGACTTGTATCTCACTGCATGCTTATGGGAATGATCTGAAAATTTAGTATGTCATTATTGGTTGTATCTAAGACTTACGTTTCAAATTTCATGATATTTGGACTACTGTAGTTATGTCAATAAAATTATGCAAACTGAGATGGATATTTTATTGAACAGATCTGCTGTTGTTACTGCCCTGTTTTTGGATCACATTCAAAAGGACATAATTGAAAATATACTTGGTGGAATCACCTGATTTTTGAGAGTGTTGTAACATCATGTGTTAGGAACTAGATTCTAAAATTTCATGATGATCTGACACTGTGTACTATTTTAATCTGATTTTACCCCATGACTGTGTTGACATGATGTTCTGTTCTGAGATTCTGTATACTTGTTAAAGATGAGCCCTCAAGACTATGTAAACAACCTTGTATGAAGGAACTTGAAAATAAGATGTTTTAGTAGTCACTTAGACCTTTCGGGAATGATCAACAAATCCAGAATTGGACAAGTATTCAATTTTATATGATTTTTATAAGTGACGACAGAAACACAGTAAATCTTAGAGCTTACTGTTTTGCACCATGATCATTGAGATGAGTTTAAACTTGTATCTTGTTGGCTTAGAGTTGTTGTTTGAGGTCAAGACTCATGTTATAGATGTGTACTTGGGTTAGGACTTAAGTGATCTAAAGTTTCTTGCTAAGAGTATCCCATAGTTGCTTGTAGACCCCAATGTAGACAACAGTGTTCAATGTTTGAAGTGGAAATTGTATTGGACGTTGCAGTATTATTGTAGGACACTTTGGGATGAGATTCATGCCATTGTGTGCTTGTGCTTGTTGTCTACTTTGAGTAGAAGCATAGGGAGCGACCGATCACGTTTCCTCATGGGAACGGGACCGGGAATTACTCTGTTTTGGCATGAACGCCAAGTGTGTGCTTGCTGTTTGGAAACTTAAATTATTGTTTTTAGGACTCTTAGAACCCCGTTTTGTGGATTCATGGGTTAGGACTTACTCCTAGTGTAGTGCACCTTGTTGGGATACATTGGTTAAGTTGAGACCCTAAGATTTAGTCGTGTTGACAAATCTAGACGGGTGGAATGTACATCGAATGCGTTGAAGGAGATGACTCGTGCACCGACGTACTCACCATGCATGGATGGATTCCATTGTCTGTAATTGGAGCTAGCACTTGTCGAGGACCATGGAGCGTTAAGTTTAGTGGGAGCTACGTGTTGGTCGGGCCGAGGTTGCGATCGAACTCCCAGCGCAGATGATGGTTGCGGCGATCGACGGAGTCGATTCGTTGTGGTTTGTGCCAACTCTTGGCCGGACTAGAAGGCTAGTTGAGTCCTAGTGTGAAATGGGTTGAGATCTAATTTTGAGTAAAGGTGGCTGATTAGGGAGGGTCTACTAAAGGAATTGAACTAGTTGATCATGGCAAGCAAGTTAATTTTCGAGATAGGGATTGGTTAAGGTAGATAGATCGCCTAACTAAGAGAAATGTGTAGCATGGATACTTGGGTAGGACTAGATCGAGTCTTGTTGGAATGTAAGGACAGGCACTAGCAAGGGTGTTCGCTTGTCAGGGTGACGCATGGCGTCATCGCCCCCGACCAAATCCTAGGTTCGTTTAATGCGGACAGGGACCCCGAGCTACCCTGGGAGTGGTGATAACTTTGTTGGGGGCTCTGCTATCTCCGCAAAAATGCCTTAATGATCTGTAACAATCTTTGAAGAGGTTTGAAGTGTTGACGTCGTCCCGAATGTAAGTTCTATTCTAGTGTAAGGACGAGCGTAGCGGAGCTGGGGAAACCTTATTTCTGTCAGGTCCTTTGTCGATCAATGTGGACAGACGGATTAGACGATGTCCCGAAGAGTTAGACTCCATCCCTATCTGGAGTTGCTCTAATCACTCGGTAATGGAGCCCTTGTACCCATATATCGGCTTTTGGTGAGGTCCGAGGAGACGTGGATACAACAGCATATTGGGTAAGCCGATTTAATTACAGTCACAGGGTAAGCCTGCGACTGGAATCCCGGGCATAGTGGATAAAACTAAGAGGATTGGACACCACTATTAACAGCAGTGACTGGAAGTCACCCAGGGTCTGTAGCCTCACCATCACTAGAATCAGAAACAGGTGAGAGCACAAGGTTAGGATGCATAGCGGGGGATCAAGCCCCATTAAATTGAAGAACGTCGTTTGGTTGGGGGTGTGTAGTATGGGATGCATATCTTTCAACCAAGCGTGCATTAGCTTTAGGAGCATGAGTGCATAGTGTGCGTTAGATTAGGTCATGACATACAACGACACTTGTTTGACATCACCTTTTTCTTTGCATCAAATATTATTATTTGTGGTTGTTGAGGTTGGAATCGTTATACTATGGCGTAGAGAGGATAACCGGGTATAGCATTTCGTTATTTGTAATCAACTGACATGCCCACAGTTATCAGTGTAGGACTGTCGAGTTGGGAGCACGGGAAAGCAGAAGCAGGGGAAAGCATCCAATTGGAAGTTACCGTCCAAATTTTTATTGTATATTCTTGTTGTAACAATTAATTTGTAATTGTTGTAATCATAGGACATTGTAATAACAATTTGATGTAATAAAAGTTTTTAACTTCCTGTGATTTTTGTTGTGTTGTGACTCATTTGAAGGAAGATCCTGGAGAGTGTCACGAGTCCCTATACTAGGAATTTAGGGTACTACAGAGTTGGTATCAAAGCTTACTTCAAATTGTAGTCCAACACCATAGGAGATTAGATTTGGATGCCCCAGCCAGAGTCAGGGTTTGTTTTGACAGTGGGATGATCGTAAATCATATTGTTGCACTTTTGTAACTTATGTTTACGAATTTTTCCTATGTCTCACCTAACCCCACTGCAATTTTTCTTTTACTAACTTTTATGATTGAACTAGATGTCGAGGAGGCGAATCTGCCGCCTGATGTCCAGGAGGCAAATATGCAGCCGGGCGTCGATAAAGGAGAGCCCACGATGCAAGAGTTGAGGAAGAAAGCGGAGGAGCCAACGGCGGTGACCTCAATGTCGAGGTGAGAATTCAACAAGATGTCCAAGCACAATGTTTACATTGACTGTAAAGAGAAGAAGGTTACCTTAGCCATGCCCGAGAAACCAAAGATCGTGTTTCAAGGGAAGAAGAAAAACGGAAAGATTTTGGCGGCTACAGCCGGGATTAAGGTGCCATAGGAAGTCAAGGGGATACCCATTGTACAAGACTTTCCACTCGTATTTTTGGAGGAGTTACTAGAATTACCCCCACCAAGAAATGTGGAGTTCAATATCGTGACCCAGCCAGGCAGCGCGCCCGTATTGAAAGCGTCGTATCATATGGCACCGGTGGAACAGAATGAAGTCAAGAACCAAGTAGAGGAATTGCTGCAGAAGGGACTCATCAGGCCTAGTGCCTCTCCTTAGGGAGCACCGGTACTATTGGTCAAGAAGAAGGAAGGGTCATCAAGGATGTGTATTGATTATCAGGAATTTAACAAAGTCACAGTCCAAAACAAATATCCAATTCCCCGGATCGACGACTTGTTCGATCAGCTACAAGGAGTCGCAGTATTCTCTAAGATAGATCTACGGTCAGGTTACCATCAGGTCCGTGTCAAGGAGGAAGACATACCCAGGACAGCTTTCAGAACACGGCATGGGCACTATGAGTTTCTGGTGATGCCATTTGGAGTGACCAATGCTCCAGCCGTCTTAATAGATTTGATGAATCTAGTCCTATGGGCATTCATCGACTCTTTTGTGGTGGTCGTCGTAGAAGACATTTTGGTGTACTCAAAGACTAAGGAAGATCATGCCAAGCATTTGTCTACAGTTTTGAGCAAGCTTCAAGAGCAAGAGTTGTACGCGAACCTTTCCAAGTGCGAATTCTAGATGATGGAAGTAGCTTTCCTTGGCCATGTCCTTTCTATGGAGGGAGTGGCCACTGACCCACAAAGATAGAGGCAGTGCAGGAATGGCCTCAGCCAGGGACAGTGAAGAAAGTTAGGAGCTTTTTGGGTTTGACCGCGTACTATAGGAAGTTCATAAGGATCAGCATCGGTTTTGGTCTTACCTCTACCAGATAAAGGGTATGTGATCTACAGCAATGCATCTCACTTGGGTTTCAGATGCGTTCTGATGCAAGAAGGAAAGGTCATTACCTATGGGTCAAGGCAGCTCCGACCACTTCAGAAGAACTATCCAACTCATGACTTAGAGCTAGCTGCTATCATCTTTGCCTTGAAGATATGGAGACATTAAATCTACAGAGAAAAGGTGGAGATGTACACAGACCACAAGAGCTTAAAGTATATCTATCAGCAGAAGGACTTAAATCTGAGGCTGAAGCGATGGTTAGAAGTGTTGGAAGATATCAGACCGGAGATTTTGTACCATCAAGGTAAGGCCAACGTTGTGGCAGATGCACTGAGCAGGAAGAGGAGCATTTCCATGCTAAGAACTATAAGGAAGGAGTTAGAAGAAGAGAAGAGGAGAGCCGGTATCGAATTGGATTCTCAAGGGTTGAGTGCTATGTTAGCTCGATTAGAACTCCAACAAAGTCTGAAGGACCGAGTAAAGAGGAGTCAAGATGGCGATGCGGAGACACAGTTACTCAAGGAGCAAGTGAACGAAGGGAAACTTCCTAAGTTCAATGTTTAGGAAGGAGTGCTATGGTTTGGAGACCGGTTGTGTGTGCCAAAGGCGGGGGATCTTAGGGAGGAGATCATGAAGGAAGCAAACACCACCTTACTGGCAGTTCGTCAAGGGAGCACGAAGATGTATCAAGATGTGAAGCCAATCTATTGGTGGGCCGAAATGAAGCAAGATATAGCGGAGTTTGTGGCAAGACGTCTCACTTGTCAGAGGGTAAAGGTAGAAAATCAGAGGCTCGAAGGGTTACTACAGCCCTTGCCTATTCCAGTATGGAAGTGGGAGGACATCAGCATGGATTTCGTTACAGGATTACTAAGGAGTCCCCGAAGAAATGATTCCATTTGGGTGGTTGTGGATCGGTTAACGAAATCAGCACAATTTATACCGGTGAAGACGACCAGGTCTTTGGAAAAGTTGGCAGAAGTCTACCTTCAGGAGATCGTGAAACTACATGGTGTACCAGTATCTATAGTTTCCGACAGAAATGCGAGGTTTAACTCACAATTTTGGAAGAGTCTACAAACAGCGTTTGGGACAAGGACATATTTCAGTACTGCTTTTCACCCATAGACCGATGGACAAACAGAAAGGGTGAACAGAATTCTGGAGGATATGCTCCGAGCATGCATCTTGGACTTCGGAGGGAGTTGGGAGAAGCATCAGCGCTGGTTGAATTTGCTTACAACAATAGCTACCAGTCTAGTATCGGGATGGCTCCATTAAAAGCAATGTACGGGAGGAAGTGTAGGACACCCGTATACTGGTATGAAGTAGGCGAGAGGCAGATATTCGGATCAAAAATTGTACAGCAGACTTCGAAGAAGGTTGAATTGGTAAGAAACATGCTACGGATCGCACAAAGAAGGTAGAAGAGCTATGCCAACACCCGTCGTAGAGAGCTCGAATTTGAGGAAGGAGATTCCGTATTCTTGAAGGTCTTGCCGACCAAAGGCATAGTTAGATTTGGAAGGGGTGGCAAGCTGGTCCCAAGGTACATTGGACCATATAAAATCTTGAAGAGGAATGGGAAAGCCGCCTACAGG
The DNA here is from genome assembly GCA_017893485.1 of Hemerocallis citrina. Lineage (NCBI taxonomy): Eukaryota > Viridiplantae > Streptophyta > Magnoliopsida > Asparagales > Asphodelaceae > Hemerocallis > Hemerocallis citrina. Next base: position 107,365,755 of record CM030368.1, read on the forward strand.
TTGAAACTAGCCCCTGAGTTAGCCCAGGTGCATAATGTTTTCCACGTCTCCATACTGAGGAAGTACGTGCCAGACCCGAGTCATTAACTACCCGAAATTCTAGAAGACTTGCAAGTGGATCTCTCCTACAAGGAACAACCTGTGCAAATAATAGATCGTCAGGAGAAGGTGCTAGAAACAAGATCATTCCGATGGTCAAGGTTCTCTGGAAGAATCAATTCATCGAAGAAGCTACTTGGGAGCCTGAGAGCCGATTGCAGGAGACTCACCCGGAGTTATTTGTGTAAAATTTTTATTTTTCTTTTCTGTTTTCTCCCACTAAGTGTAGTTCTGAGGACATAACTATTCTAAGGAGGGAGTGATGTAACAACCCTGATTTTTGACGAATGCGTCTTGTAAACGAACTGAGAGCTGCTAGTTATGGAAATTATATTTTTTGGTTAAAGAAATTATTTTCTTAGTAATAACCGACAATTATGCATATGAATGTGTATATGAACATATATACATACATGTACATGTTGAATCGGACTTGTGAACCCAAATGAAACTAAACAAACCCACAACACTTGAACCAAACAAATATGGGTCAAGCTCATAGGGTTGGTCGGCCACTATATGGAGGGAAAAAAGTGAGTGGGAAAATGAGGCTAGGGTTTCATAGAATTTTGAACAAAAGAACACCATGACGAGTTTTTGTAAGAGACCATCACATCACCACCCACAAGAGCCAACCTCTTGCTTGATGAGACACTTCTCTTCTTCCCCATGGGTTGAAATCCGGCCACCCCCTCTCTCCCTCTCTTCTCTTTTTGTTTTAAAACGCCATCCCTTCCACATCTCTCCTACTAGTCTTACTCTCTTCCTATACGTCCAAACTCCATTCCTAATACACTTAGCTACTGATTTGGGGTGAGAAGAAGAAGGAAAGCAAATGAGAAGAAGAACAAGGAGCCCAAAGCAAAGGAAAGGAAGCAAGGACCTAGAAGAGTCAAGAAGGAGGGCCATCAAGCAAGAACAAGCTACTAACAAGATGGGTGTTTTTAATCTCTTGTTTTGTTTTTGGGATGGTTGAATGGTGTTTGATGACTGAAAAAGTGACATGCATGCCCTAGAAATGAACTTAAACAACTTGTTTTGTGTTAAGTAGATCAAACTAGAAATCCTGTTAAAAAGAATGAATTTTTGTTGTCAGTCCGTAGCTGATAGCGTGAGCACCACTTGGAATTTTGATCTGAAATTTTTAGAGTATGATAATATAGGTTTCTTACACCTTCAGTAAATTTTATGGATTTTTTTGATTTTTCCTACTATTAAAATAAACTACGAACTTGCATAGTGGCCAGAATAGAAAGAAGCAGTTTTTATTGTTACTGTTGTGGAAAGATTGACTTGTATCTCACTGCATGCTTATGGGAATGAACTGAAATTTTAGTATGTCAGTTATGGATGTATCTAAGACCTACATTTCAAATTTCATAAGATTTGGACCAATGTAGTTATGTCAATAAAATCATGCAAACTGAGCTAGATATTTTAGTGAACAGATCTGCTGTTGTTACTGCCCTATTTTTGGATGACATTCAAAAGGACATAATTAAAAATCTACTGTGTGGAATAACTTGATTTTTGAGAGTGTTGTAACATCATGTGTCAAGAACTAGATTATAAAGTTTCATGATGATCTGACACCGTTTACTATTTTAATCTGATTTTACCCCATGACTGTGTTGACATGATGTTCTGTTGTGAGATTCTGTACACTTGTGAAAGATGAGCCCTTAAGACTGCGTAAACGACAATTTATGAAGGAACTTGAAACTAAAAAGTTTTAGTAGACACTTAGACCTTTCTGGAATGACCAGTAAATCCTGATTTGGATAAGTATTCGATTTTATATGATTTTTACAAGTGACGACAGAAACACAGTAAATCTTAGAGCTTACTGTTTTGCACCATGATCATTGAGATGAGTTTAGACTTGTATCTTGTTAGCTTAGATTTGCTGTTTGAGGTCAAGACTCATGTTATAGATGTGTACTTGGGTTAGGACTTGAGTGATCTAAAGTTTCTTGCTAAGAGTAGTCCATAGTTGCTTGTAGACCCCAATATAGACAATGGTGTTCAATGTTTGAAGCGAAAATTGTATTGGGCATTGGGGTATTATTGTAGGCCATTTTGGGATGAGATTCATGCCCATTGTGTGCTTGTGCTTGTTGTCTACTTTGAGTAGAAGCATGGGGAGCGAACGATCACATTTCCTCAAGGGAACGAGACCGAATAACTCCATTTTGGCATGAACACTAAGTGTGTGCTTGCTGTTTGGAAACTTAAATTATTGTTTCTTGGACTCTTAGAACCCCGTTTTGTGGATTCATGAGTTAGGACTTATTCCTAGTGTAGTGCACCTTGTTGGGGTACATTGGTTAAGTTGAGACCCTAAGATTTAGTCTTGTTGACAAATCTAGTTGGGTGGAATGTACATCAAATGTGTTGGAGGAGATGACTCGTGCACCGACGTACTCATCGTGCATGGATGGATTCCATGGTTTGTGATTGGAGCTAGCACTTGGCGAGGACCATAGAGCTTTAAGTTTAGCGGGAGCTACGTGTTGGTCGGGCCAAGGTTGCGATCGAACTCCAACCATAGATGACGATTGCGGCAATCGACGTAGTCAGTTTGTCGTGGTTCGTGCCAAGTGTCAGCCGAGGCAGGTCAACTCTTGGGCCGGACTAGAGGGCTAGTTGAGTCCTAGTGTGAAATGGGTTGAGATCTAATTTTGGGTAAAGGTGACTGACTAGGGAGAGTCTACTAAAGGAATTGAACTAGTTGATCAAGGCAAGCAAGTTGATTATCGAGATAGGGATTGGTTATGGTAGATAGATCGCCTAAGGGAAAGGTGTAGCATGGATACTTGGGTAGGACTAGATCGAGTCTTGTTGGAATGTAAGGACAGGCACTAGCGAGGGTGTTCTCCTGTCAGGGAGATGCATGGCATCATCGCCCCCGACCGAATTCTAGGTTCGTTTAATGCAGACAGGGACCTTGTGCTGCCGTGGGAGTGGTGATGACTCTGTTGGGGGCTCCGCTGTCTCGGCAGAAATGCCTATATGATCCGTAACAATCTTTGAGGAGGCTTGGAGTGTTGACGTCGTCTCGACTGCAAGTTCTATTCTAGTGTAAGGACGAGCATAACGGAGTTGGGGAAACCCGATATCCGTCAGGTCCTTTGTCAATCAATGTGGACAGACGGATTAGACAATGTTCCGGAGAGTTAGACTCCATCTCTATCGGGATTTGCTCTAATCACTCGGTAATGGAGCCCTTGTGCCCATATATCAGCTTTTGGTAAGGTCTGGGGAGACATGGATACAGCAACATATCGGGTAAGCCAATTTAATTACAGTCACAGGGTAAGCATGCGACTGGGATCCCGGGCATAGTGGATAAAACTAAGGATTGGACACCACTATTAACAGCAGTGACTGGAAGTCACCTAGGGGCCTGCAGCCTCACCATCACTGGAATCAGAAACAGGAGAGAACACAAGGTTAGGATGCATAACGGGGGATCGAGCCCCATTAAATTGAAGAACATCATGTGGTTGGGGGTTGTGTAGAATGGGATGCATATCTTTTAACCAAGCGTGCATTAGCTTTAAGAGCATGAGTGCATAGTGTGCATTAGATTAGGTCATGGCATATACCGATACTTGTTTGACATCAACTTTTTCTTTGCATCAAATATTATTATTTGTGGTTGTTGAGGTTGGAATTGTTATACTATACCATAGAGAGGATAGCCGGATATAGTATTTTGTCAGTTGTAAATAACTGACGTGCCCACAGTTATCAGTGCAGGATTGCCGAGTTGGGAGCACGGTAAAGCGGAAGTAGGGGAAAGCATCCAATTGGAAGTTACCGTCCAAATTTTTATTGTATATTCTTGTTGTAACAATTAATTTGTAATTGTTGTAATCATTGGACATTGTAATAACAATTTGATGTAATAGGAGTTTTTAATTTCTTGTGATTTTTGTTGTGTTGTGACTCATTTGAAGGAAGATCCTAGAGAGTGCAACGAGTTCCTATGTTAGGAATTCGGGGCGTTACGCACTTAGCCAATATTCGATATCAATAGGAACAATGACGAACAATATGTCGTGTCGATGTCGTGTGATTCTTTTGTCTATTAATCATTTTAATCTTAACTAATGTAGTGCTTCATGCATCCCATTTATATACCACATGGTTGCTACATACAAACAAGTTACGTTTAGACTTAGTGTTAGATTTTATAGTTCATGTACTCAAGAAACAGTATATGCGATTCTCTTCAGTATTCAGTTATTCAGTCATTGAGTCATTCAGTTATATAGTATCAATGTCTGTGGAACAATATGCAGTTATCCAGTTTTTCAGTCATTCAGTCATTCAGTAATTGTAGGGAAACCATGAGCTCCCTTTCGAGTACAGTCTCTATATTGTCCACTTCTTAGGTCAACCCTTAAACCCCAACTTGTTAACCATTTTTATCGATGCAACAATACAATACAATATGCAATCTAGAGACATTAGATGAACGATAGTAAGGGGAACAATAGGACGATAACCTAAATAGGATAGTTAGAATGATGACAATAGGACACTAGGATCATGCCATGCAACATATACACTTCAATTCATGCAACACAATGATATAGGATAATTAAACTATTAAAAACTGGAATATAAAATTCTGGAAAATAAGAGTAGTCTGTACAAAAATACAGTTCCCCACTGTTTCAGAACTCAAAAACAGAAACCGTTAGAGATTCTAGAAATTAGACTTCCACACGGTTCCAACACATATTTAAGTTTCAAATTCCAACAACAGTAGCTAGGTCAATCACTTTGTTCATTACAAATTTCATGTCCAAGCAGAATTTCGACATCATGTTATTTTATTTTTAGAATCAGCAAAAACTCAATAATAAAATCATAAAAAATATTTTCTAAACTCTTAAACATGTTAAGCAACAATCTGTAAATCTTCAGAGCAAAATTTAAATATTTGATCCGCCATTTTACTGTTTAAGCATGCAAAATACAAGAATCCGAAAATCTGAAAGTAAAAAACATAGTTGTAGTAAAACGGGCATAACTTTTGCTACAAAACTCAGAATTAAGAAATTCAAGATGTTATGGAAACTAAAAAGATAGGGCAACAACTCTTATTCAGAGTATTTCATTTTAAGATCATTTACTGGTTCAAAAATAGCAGTCAACATACAGGCCAGCAAGCAAGATACAGGTTTTAGGGTATTTTCATGAAATAAATTAATTAAACATGACGAGTATCAATTATATTAGTTGATAAACTATAGAATCAGCATGATGGGTGCAAAAACAATATGAATAAAATTAGAACACACACATACATCAGTTTATCATCAACCAACAACAATCAATCAACCAAACATACAGCCTAACAATTATTTCTACAATAATTTATTTGTGTTACAATTATATGAACAACCCTATTATCAATTCTATATGCACTCATGAAAGATTCAATCTTTGGAGTATAAAGTGGCATGATATCAAGAATATTGGGGTTAGCTCGTGTAAACCCTCACCAAACCCAACGAAGATAACCAATACAGCGATATGATAACAAATGGGATCTACTTGCAAGAATTTCAATTAAACTTGATTTTTGATACAATGTACAATTCAAAAGTAAAGTGACTTGCCTTATAAACGGTGAAAACGAATACCAAGAATAACGGGAAAGGATCTCGAAGCAACGAACACACGAACACACAAAATACACGTGCAATATATGTGTTAAAGAGAACCCAAACAAAACACAACACAAAGAGATAGCAATGGTACCAACAGCACTAAGGGAGGCTCGATGGCGGCATGGCTGATGGTGAGCGGGGCGGCGTCGACGGGGATGGCGAATGGGGACGTCGCCAGAGGTCGAGGGCAGTGCCGGAGTGGGGGTTCTGGTCTGGCGTCGCTGAAATCGATGGGAAGGAGGAGATAGTCAAGGGTCGGGTGTGGTGGCGCGCGTCAGGGGGTGGTGCGACGGCGACGGCCTGCGGGGGGGAGGGGGGGGGTCGCCAAAGGGATGGTCGGAGATAAGCCAGGGAAGAAGCACAGTGAGTTGGGCGGGATTCCAATCGGGGAGAGAGAAAATTAGGAGAGAGGAAGAGGAGGGAGAAATTGTGACGGCTAGGAATTGTATTTTTGGGTTTTTAGGGTTTATATTAGGGCTGTATTTATAGGGTACAATTAGGATATTAGGTTAGTGGTTTCGGATCCAATAATAGCAGGTTTGGTTTGAGAACAAACTGCAATTTGGTTTTAGGGTTCAATAAGAGATTGGTTTGAAGATAATAGGGTTCAAACAAAACACCCGCAATCCAATAAAATAAAATCCACAAGATATATAGCCCAACAAAAAGAGAAAATAGTTCATGAACGAAAATTTAAATCAAATAAATAAATAAATAATACAAAGGAATAAAATATAAATTGGGGCTTGAAAATAAATTTGGAATTCACCATTGAAATTAGATCCAGTACAATAATAAAATAATTCAATATATGAATTTTAATTAAATAATTAATAAATAACAATTAATAATTTTAATCATAATAAAATAAAATTATATAACTATTTAATATTTAGTTTTAACAATTTATTAATATAATCCAATAATAATAATATATTTGTTTTCGGATTCAAATATAAATTGTCGATCAATAAGATATATAAAATACGATCAAAATACCCTGTTATTTGAAATGACTAAAATTTTCGATTAGGAAATACCTTAATACAAGATCCGAAAAGAATTTAGCACAAAATAATTTTATAAAAATCAAATTATAGAAAATATACAGAAAATACTTATTAGCGAAAATGGGGGTTACAATCCTACCCATCTTACAACAAAATTTCGTCCTTAGGCGGTATATAGGACCAAAACAAAAGCAACTTGTGGATAACAAAATTGGGAATTAAAAGGAAAAGAGGCAAATTTGTGGCTACACCAGAATTAGAAAGAACATGAATAAGAATGGAGTGATCAAGAATGATGTTCAATAAAAATTCAATGAAAGATGACAAATGCAAATGAATGAATAAGGACGTAAACAATGCATAGAAGGAGAAACAACAAGAGAATCCTGGGACCTGTAGGTTATGGGTCAACCACGTTTCCGTTACGCTACTCTGATGGTGAAGCTCCAAGCTGTAGACATGTCGTTGCAGATCAAGCGATGCCGATCGACGGACCAAGTAGGAAGAAGAAGAACGGATGCCACCAGAATCAAAAGAATATGGGTATGAAAAGAATGAAATCATACCCAATAAGGAATCAATGAATGGGGACAAAAGAGAAATCAAATAAGACTAGTTTCCAGATTGTTGGTTATCAATTGTTCATGTGAATCCTGTATTGCACATATTGTTTAGTTAAACCGATAAAACCCAAATCCGGCTAATATATAAATCAAAGCCAAACTTCCTTTCAGTAGTCATGTTTGATAGATAGATTATCCAAACCCAGGTTCTGATACCACTAAAATCCTAGTCACGCCCCGCTTCCCAAAAATACGGAATACAGGCACGTAACATTGGCCCAGCGAATGACTAGTTGTTTATCCGATCAACTCAACAATATAATCAATACTGAACAATTGCGCAGGCAATAATAATAATCTCATAAATAATAATACTTGGAATAAACAATATGAAATATCCAAATACAATAATAATCCAACATCTGGAACAATAATAGCAATATTCGGGTCAAAAGACAACAATACATTGAAATAACAATAGTTCAATAATTAAGTCTTCATGATAAAATAATAATTTATTAAGTGGCAATGCTATCAATTTCTTCAACAATGTTGTTCTCCCAATCCATAAGGCAATTCTCCATCAACACCTGTAAACACTTCATCTAAAAAGAGGAGAAAAATTGTCCTTAGAGCAAGTCATGGATAACAAGTACAGATAGCAGTGAACAATGAAATAACGGTATAACAATGAATCAATGGATCAATAGAAATAAATAACATGGCACAATAATGAATAATCAATATCATGGTAATCGATGCAATGGCTATAAACAATGTTTCAATATTCGGTAACAATAATCAATGATAATTAACGGTAACACTTAGCCAATATTTGATATCAATCGGAACAATAAGGAACAATATGCAGTGTTGATGTCATGTGATTCTTAAGTCTATTAATTACTTTAATCCTAACTAATGTAGCACTTAATGCTTCCTATTTATTCACCACATGGTTTCTACATACAAACAAGTTACTTTTAGACTAAGTGGTGGATTTTATAGTTCATGTACTCGGGAAATGGTATAAACAATTCTCTTCAGTATTCAGTTATTCACTCATTTAGTCATTCAGTTATTCAGTATTAATGTCCATGGAACAATATGCAGTTATCTAGTTATTCAGTCATTCTGTAATTCAGTAATTGTTGGGAAACCATGAGCTACCTTCCGAGTACAGTCTCTATTTTGTCCACTACTTAGGTCAAACCTTAAACTCCGGCTTGTTAACAATTTTTATCGATGCAACAATACAATACAATATGCAATCTAAAGACATTAGATGAACGATAGCAACAATAGGGGAATAATAGGACGATAACATAGATAGGACAATTAGAATGATGACAATAGGATACTAGGATCATGCAATGCAACATATACACTTCAATTCATGTAGTACAATGATATAGGATAAATAAACAATTAAAACTGGAATATAAAATTTGGACAGCAAGAGTGGTCTGTACAAAATGGAGTTTCCCGCTATTCCAGAACTTGAAAACTAAATCTATCAGAAATTATAGAAATTAGAATTTCACACGGTTCCATCACATTTTTAAAGTTCAAATTTCGACAACAGTAGCTAGGTCAATCACATTGTTCTTTACAGATTTCATGTTTAGGCAGGATTTCGACATCATGTTATTTTATTTTTAGAATCAGCAAAAACTCAATAATAAATTCATTAAAAAAAATTCTAAACTCCTAAACATGTTAAGCAACGATCTGAAAATTTTTAGACCAAAATTTTAATATTTGTTCAGCTTTTTCACTGTTTAAGCATGCAAGATACAAGAATCTGAAAATCTGAAAGTAAAAACACAATTGTAGTAAAACGGGCATAACATTTGCTACAAAACACAAAATGAAGAAATTCAAGATATTCTGGAAACTAGAAATATAAGCCTACAACTCTTATTCAGAAATTATTTCATTTTGAGATCGTTTACTAGTTCAAAAATAGCAGTCAACATACAGGCCAGCAAGTAAGATATAGGTTTTAGGGTATTTTCATGAAAGAAATTAATTAAACGTGATGGGTATCAATTCTATTAGTCGATAAACTGTATAATCTGCATGATGGGTGCAAAAATAATATGAATAAAATTAGAACACACTCATACATCAACTTATCATCAACCAACAACAATCAATCAACCAAACATACAACCTAACAATTATTTCTACAATAATTTATTTGTGTGATAATTATATGAACAACCCTATTATCAATTCTATATGCATTCATGAAAGATTCAATCTTTGGAGTAAAAAGTGGCATGACGTCAAGAATATTGGGGTTAGCTCATGTAAACCCTTAATAGACCCAACGAAGATAACTAATACAACGATATGATAACTAATGTGATCTACTTGCAAGAATTTCAATGAAAGTTGAATTTCATACAATGTACAATTCAAGGGGAAAGTGACTTGCCTTATAAACGGTGAAAATGAATACCAAGAATTACAGGATAAGGATCCCGAAGCAATGAACACACGAACACACAAGATAACACGTGCAATGTATGTGTTAAAGAGAACCCAAACAAAACACAGCACAAAGAGACAGCAATGGTAGCAACAGCACTAGGGGAGGCTCGACGGCGGCCTGGTTGACGGCGAGCGGGTGCGCCAAAACTCACACTTGCTCAGCTTCCCATAGAGCTTATGCTCTCTCATAGTCTGCAGAACCACTCTAAGATGCTCAGCATGATCTTCCCGATTCTTAGAATACACCAAAATATCATCGATAAAGACCACCACGAACTTATCCAAATACTGCGAGAACACCCGGTTCATAAGACTCATGAACACAGCCGGCGTGTTAGTAACTCCGAACGGCATCACGAGATACTCATAGTGCCCGTATCTAGTCCTAAAAGCAGCCTTCGGTACGTCTGCAGCCTTCACCTTAACTTGGTGATATCCAGAACGAAGATCCAACTTTGAGAAAACAGAAGCCCCACTCAGCTGATCAAACAAATCATCAATCCTGGGCAACGGATACCGATTCTTCACCGTAACTCTGTTCAGCTCTCGGTAATCCATGCACATCCGACGATTACCATCCTTCTTATCAACAAAAAGGACCGAAGCACCCCATGGCGAAAAACTAGGTCTGATGAAACCCAAATCAAGCAACTCCTGAATCTGCACCGTAAGCTCTGCCAGCTCAACTGGTGCCATCCTGTAGGGCGCCTTCGATATCGGTTCTGGTCCAGGATGAACATCAATACCAAATTCTACATCCCTATCAGGGGGTAAGCCAGGCAATTCATCTGGAAAAACATCCAAGAAATTCCGCACTACGAGAGTATCACCCAGCTGTTCGGTTGCGCCTCTTATAGTTGAGATGGAGGAATCCAAAACAATGCAAGGAAGGAGAAACAACAAAAGGATCCTGGGACCTGTGGGTTATGGACCCACCACGCTTCCGCTGTGCCACTCTGATCGGGGAAGACTCCAATAGCATCCAGCGATGCCAACCGACGAACCAAGCAGAAAGAAAGGAATGGACGACACCAGAATCAAGGAATATGGGTATGAAAGAATGCATTCATACCCCAGAAGAAATCAACAAAGAGGACGACGGAAAAAGACAGAAGAAGCAAGGAATCAAGAGAAATGAATAAGAAGGGATCAAGATGGATGGAATAAGACTAGTATCCAGATCTGAGTTGGTAATAATTGATTCATTTATGCATGTATGGTTGGTGAAGTGTTGTGCAGATCCCAGTTAGAGCCAAGCTTGTCTAGTATATTAGTTGCCTAATACATTAGCCAAACCTGAGGCTCTGATACCACAGAAAACCCTGTCACGCCCCGCTTCCCAAAAATACAGAATACGAGTGCGTAACAAAAGCCCAGCGAATGATTATAATCATCCTTAAGCTGTTTCAAGAAATCTTTACAACATATCACAAAGTTTAACAGAGTTGGAAGCAAAAGTGGAACCAACATGCACCATCGAATTAAATTTACCAACAGAAATTACTTGAAATCAAATACCATGTTCTCAAATAAACAGAGTCTGGAAAAACAAATATCTTGGGTCACATTGCCCAAGTACAAAATAATAACCAAGTCTCAAAACTCGAGAATACTACAAGTCTCACAAATACAATATAATGTTCTAGCATGAAACATAAATAATAATAATAATCTAGAAGCAACTACTACTGCAAGTCTCCAGCATCACCTTGAACCTGTTCGCCATAATCTGCAAATCATAGAATGCAGGAAAGGAGAAAGAGAAAACACAAGTACCTGTCAATGGCAAGTCCGGGTCACAAAATAGAGTAGGATACAAGCACATGGAATGGGATAATTAACTAGCACATGCTATAGGTATGAAGTCAACTTAGACAAACTAGCAAGGTAAAAGTGTCAAAGGTCACGACATAAATCATGTATCCTATAAACCTGCATCAAGTGTCAAGTGTCGTGTAAACTTGTATCAGGTATCATGTTTCATGTAGTTCATGTCTCATACATCATGTCTCATGTATCATGTAGTCAAGTATCTAGCAAGCAGGTTTCATGTTCAAGTATCTTATTCAAGTATCATGTTCGAGTATTAAGTTCAAGTCTTGTGTGGTTACTATCTAGGTAGCACGACATGCAACCCATTCTACATGGTTGCTATAACACAGCAGTTTCACTTTAGATTTTATAGAGGACCATGCAGGGCAGTATACTCAGGTACAAGCTCCAAGTATCATGTAAACAAGCTCCAACCCCAAACACACCAAATATCATGTAAACAAGCTCCAACCCCAAACACACCAAATATCATGTAACGAGCTCCAACCCCAAACACACCAAATATCATGTAACGAGCTCCAACCCCAAACACACCAAATATCATGTAAACAAGCTCCAATATACCCACTACTACACATTTCTGCACTATCCACTACTAGATCTGTCCCATATACCCCGGCTTGATCACTTTTAGTTATTAATGTCCAACATGCATGAATACGTGTAAACTAGTGTCAAATAAGCATTGTGGGATCAGGTACAAGTTCAGGTTATCAAATCAGCATGCAAGGGTATTATAGGTTCACATATACGAGCAAAATATACAAGATTCATAATCAGGACAGCAGGACTATACAGCACTAAATTAGCAATTCCAAGAACTACAGACATGCAAATCATGATCCTTCAAATGATCTGGAATCTAGACATCCACACGCTTGTAACGGGTATAATAAAGACCTATACTAGTACACAACATTTCAGTTTAAAAGTCAATTCAACACAGGTTTACGGTACAGCTAGAAAACAGGGGAATGACTTCCAACACATATAAAAAGCATGAAAATTCATCAAATAAATCCATAAAAATTCTGGGGTAATCCCCTACATATGTGGACTCAAAATAATAATTTTCATAATTTTCCATAAAGTATAGATATGTTAACAAAATGAAAAGTAACACAAAACATGGTTTTGATGGACCTGGAATTTCTCAACACTGCTGTACAAAATCAAGCATATCTTGCAAACAGTGCATTGAAAATCACTTCCGCCAAAACGGGGTGAAAGTAGATAAAATTCTCCAACTTTCATATCTCACATAATATTTCCATACAGTAAATAAAAATAGGGTGAACACAGCATTCAACTTAGAGCAACACGTAGTTTATAGCAAAAGTGCATTATAGAAAAGGGTATAAGACATCGCTCAAAACTTATCTTTAAAATACCACATAAATCTGGGAACTACCTAATATCATGGAAAAACACTGGGCAAAGTATTATGGCATGGTATCATGTATAACTTGGATCTTGAAAATAAATAGATGATAAAATCTACCCCGAACTGAATCTGGAAACTACCGATATGCAGTCACTAAAATAATCATAACTAATTTGTACGAACTCCAAACTGGATGAAACCAGTGGGGTCAGAAAATAAGTTCAATCCTCTACAATTTACTCAGAAATGTCCATGTTGATATTCGGACTCTAACTCAGGTAAAAACAGCAATCAATTCAGTACAGCCCGAATTTCCAGATTTCACAACTAAACTTCAAAACGTCATAACTTCTACAAAAATGAACGAAACTCATCCAAATTTGAAACGCAGCCTAACCATTGTCTAAATATCATGTCTAAGGGTTTCTAACATGTCAAAACCTAATATTTTCATATGGGCAATCAATCAAACATGGTTCATGTGCTATTTGACCTATGCGATCAAAATCGCGCTTTGGGTGAAACCTACGGCATAACCTTATCAAAATTCATATTCTAAGTCATCTATGGCCTGTTTTGAACAATAGAGACGAAACCCACAAATAAAAATCTAATCTTTGGCCGTCTCTAGTCTCAAACTACCCTATATGTGAACTTTCGACTTGTATCAACCTAAGAAAATTATGTACAAGTTACTTGCCTCTTTTTGACGATTAACGTGACCAAACGCAGCCAAGCAATGAAACCCACGAGCGAGAGGCCTTTCCACGTGATTCCACGTGAACCCACGAGCCGAAACGCGCCTATGATCGACTCCTTGATGCACGAACTCAAAGTGGGCGATACCCACTTCTCCAAATCGGCGAAGAGAGGTGTAGGGGCTGTTTTGAGATGGATGGGTGTTGTTTTGGTGAAGGGCCGACCACAAGGAGCGCAAGGAAAAGAAGGGTTTTGTAGTACGGAGTTGTAGTATGGTGGAGGGATTTGATTGTGGTGATCGGCAATGGCTTGGGAAAGGAAAGAGAGGGTCGGCCTGGGGTATAATATGCAGGCCGGGAGAGAATGAGAAGGAGGGGAGGCCGGTTGGAATAGGAGAGGGTAAGAGAGTAAATTAGGGTTAGGGATTAATTAGTGTTAGGGGTATATATAGGGGATCAAATGTGGGTTAATGGGTAGTGGATATCAATAGGATTAAATGGATGTACAATTGGGTAATGGATATTGGGTAGATTTCAAATGGGCATACAAGATGCAATGAACCCTATGGCTCCTAACAATCTCCTTAAGGGCCAAAAATCTCAAATTGACCAAAACTCCTCTAAAAGTCCACCATGACCCAAAAATAATATTTAAACATGAACAGGACCAAGAAAATGAGAAAAATATCTCAAAATGGCGAAAAAACGGACGATCGGTGCACAAACAGCACACGGAGATCAAAATGCCAGAAAAATAATATAAAATAAAAATAATTAAATATATTGTTCCGAAAAATACAATGGAATATAATAATCCACAAAAGAAAAAAATATTCTCAAAAATACCAAAAGTGAAAAACAGAGGTTACAATCCTACCTCCCTACAAGAAAATTTCGTCCTCGAAATTAAAAAGAAAGGTACATAGGATAACCCCAAGAAAAATCAAAACCACCAAAACAAAACAACCAACTACTCAAACAAGTGAGGAAACTTCTGCTGAATTTCCTCCTCCAACTCCCATGTCGACTCACCAGGCGAGTGAGGATTCCAAGCGACACGGACCAACTTAATGACCTTGTTCTTAAGCACTTTCTCCCGCCGATCCACAATAGCAACAGGCAGAATCTCACAAGTCAAATCCGGCCGTACGGTCAACTCTGAATAGTCGATCACGTGGCTCTCATCTCGGATATACCTCCTGAGTTGTGAGACATGGAAAACATCGTGCACTCCCGATAAAGCTGGCGGCAATGCGAGACGATAGGCCACCTTGCCTACTCGCTCCAAGATCTCAAACGGTCCAATAAATCTTGGGCTAAGCTTGCCCCCGCCACCGAACCGAATGACACCGCGGCACGGCGATACCTTGAGAAAAACATGGTCACCAACTGCGAACTCCAACGCCCTGCGATGAACATCAGCCCACCGCCTCTGCCTGTCCTGAGCTGCCTGCAAGTGCTTCCTGATCTGAACCACTGCCTCCACTGTCTTGGTGATCAACTCTGGACCCAACAACTGCCTCTCGCCAACATCATCCCAACAAACTGGCGATCTACACTTCCGCCCATAGAGTGCCTCAAACAGAGCAGCTTTAATACTCGCCTGAAAGCTATTATTGTACGAGAACTCCACAAGATGCAAGTGATCCTCCCAAGACCCACCAAACTAAAGCATGCAGGACCTCAACATGTCCTCGAGAATCTGAATAGTCCGCTCTGACTGTCCATCAGTCTGGGGATGAAAAGCTGTACTGTACTTTAATTTGCTCCCCAAACATCTCTGAAGACTCTCCCAAAACTGAGATCTGAATCTCGTATCCCTATCAGATACAATGCTAACTGGGACCCCATGAAGCCTAACAATCTCTTGCATATACCTCTCAGCAAGGCTCTCAGTAGATTGACCGACACGAAAAAGGAATGAAGTGAGCACTCTTCGTCAAACGGTCCACAATCACCCAAATAGCATTATGACCCTTCGGACTCCTTGGCAAAGCGGTCACAAAATCCATGGTGATGTGTTCCCACTTCCACTCTGGAATAGGAAGCGATTGAAGAAGTCCAGCGATCCTCTGATGCTCTGCCTTAACCTGCTGGCAGACTAAACACTGAGCAACATACTGAGCCACAGCCCTCTTCATACCTTGCCACCAGAAATGAAGCTTCAAATCCCGATACATCTTTGTACCGCCAGGATGGATAGAATACGAAGACTGGTGAGCTTCTTTAAGTAACCTCTGACGAGCTTCACCCTCCGGGACACATAACCGGGAACCAAAACGAAGGGAGCCATCTGCATGAATAACTATGTCCGTCCTAGACCCAGACTCAACCTCAGCCCGAAACTTCTGCAACTGTGCATCACTAGCCTGCGCCTCCTTAATCTGCTCGACAAGAGACGACTACAACTGGAGCGCCAAACAACTCCGACCAGAACTCGGCAACACTATCTCAAGCTCTAACCTCCTCATCTGCTCAATGAGATCTCTCTGCTGAGTAAGAAATGAAACTGCTGGTCTCCTACTCAAAGCATCAGGCACCAAGTTTACTTTACCAAGATGGTATTGCAAACTGATGTCATACTCGGCCATAAGTTCCAACCAACGCCTTTACCTCATGTTTAACTCCTTCTGGGTGAAGACGTACTTGAGACTTTTGTGGTCTGTAAAGATCTCCACTCGGTCTCCAAGCAAATAATGTCTCCACAGCTTCAAAGCAAAAATCACTACCGCTAACTCAAAGTCATGAGTAGGATAGTTCTTCTCATGCGGCCTCAACTGCCTCGATGCATACGCAACAACGCGGCCCTTCTGCATAAGAACTGCTCCAAGACCCTTACCAGAAGCATCACAGTGAACCACAAATCCGCCTGAACCATCTGGAATAGTCAACACAGGCGCTGACGTCAGTCTATCCTTCAACTCAACGAATGCCACATTGCACTCATCCGACCAACAAAATTTCTGATCCTTCCCAGTCAATTTAGTCAAAGGTCCTGCTATCTTCGAAAAATCCTGAACGAACTTTCGATAATAGCTAGCCAAACCCAGAAAACTCCTGACTTCTGAAACTAACTTGGGAATAAGCCAATCCTTCACAGCGTCAATCTTGGCAGGATCCACAGAAATACCATTGCCAGAAACAATATGCCCCAAGAAAGAAATTCTGTCGAGCCAAAACTCACACTTGCTCAGCTTCCTATAGAGCTTATGCTCTCTCATAGTCTGCAGAACCACTCTAAGATGCTCAGCATGATCTTCCCGATTCTTAGAATACACCAAAATATCATCGATAAAGACCACCACGAACTTATCCAAATACTGCGAGAACACCCGGTTCATAAGACTCATGAACACAACCAGCGCGTTAGTAACTCCCAACGGCATCACGAGATAGTTATAGTGCCCGTATCTAGTCCTGAAAGCAGCCTTCGGTATGTCTGCAACCTTCACCTTAACTTGGTGATATCCAGAACGAAGATCCAACTTTGAGAAAACAGAAGCCCCACTCAGCTGATCAAACAAATCATCAATTCTGGGCAACGGATACCGATTCTTCACCGTAACTCTGTTCAGCTCTCGGTAATCCATGCACATCCGACGACTACCATCCTTCTTATCAACAAAAAGGACCGGAGCACCCCATGGCGAAACACTAGGTCTGATGAAACCCAAATCAAGCAACTCCTGAATCTGCACCTTAAGCTCTGCCAGCTCAACTGGTGCCATCCTGTAGGGAGCCTTCAATATCGATTCTGTTCCAGGCTGAACATCAATACCAAATTCTACTTTCCTATCAGGGGGTAAGCCAGGCAAATTCATCTGGAAAAACATCCATGAAATCCCGCACTACGAAAGTATCACCCAGCTGTTCGGCTGCGCCTCTTGTAGTTAAAATGGAGGAATCCAAAACAATGCAAGGAAGGAGAAACAACAAAAGGATCCTGGGACCTGTGGGTTATGGACCCACCACGCTTCCGCTGCGCCACTCTGATCGGGGAAGACTCCAATAGCATCCAGCGATGCCAACCGACGAACCAAGCAGAAAGAAAGGAATGGACGACACCAGAATCAAGGAATATGGGTATGAAAGAATGCATTCATACCCCAGAAGAAATCAACAAAGAGGACGACGGAAAAAGACAGAAGAAGCAAGGAATCAAGAGAAATGAATAAGAAGGGATCAAGATGGATGGAATAAGACTAGTATCCAGATCTGAGTTGGTAATAATTGATTCATTTATGCATGTATGGTTGGTGAAGTGTTGTGCAGATCCCAGTTAGAGCCAAGCTTGTCTAGTATATTAGTTGCCTAATACATTAGCCAAACCTGAGGCTCTGATACCACAGAAAACCCTGTCACGCCCCGCTTCCCAAAAATACAGAATACGAGTGCGTAACAAAAGCCCAGCGAATGATTATAATCATCCTTAAGCTGTTTCAAGAAATCTTTACAACATATCACAAAGTTTAACAGAGTTGGAAGCAAAAGTGGAACCAACATGCAACATCGAATTAAATTTACCAACAGAAATTACTTGAAATCAAATACCATGTTCTCAAATAAACAGAGTCTGGAAAAACAAATATCTTGGGTCACATCGCCCAAGTACAAAATAATAACCAAGTCTCAAAACTCGAGAATACTACAAGTCTCACAAATACAATATAATGCTCTAGCATGAAACATAAATAATAATAATAATCTAGAAGCAACTACTACTGCAAGTCTCCAGCATCACCTTGAACCTGTTCGCCATAATCTGCAAATCATAGAATGCAGGAAAGGAGAAAGAGAAAACACAAGTACCTGTCAATGGCAAGTCCGGGTCACAAAATAGAGTAGGATACAAGCACATGGAATGGGATAATTAACTAGCACATGCTATAGGTATGAAGTCAACTTAGACAAACTAGCAAGGTAAAAGTGTCAAAGGTCACGACATAAATCATGTATCCTATAAACCTGCATCAAGTGTCAAGTGTCGTGTAAACTTGTATCAGGTATCATGTTTCATGTAGTTCATGTCTCATACATCATGTCTCATGTATCATGTAGTCAAGTATCTAGCAAGCAGGTTTCATGTTCAAGTATCTTATTCAAGTATCATGTTCGAGTATTAAGTTCAAGTCTTGTGTGGTTACTATCTAGGTAGCACGACATGCAACCCATTCTACATGGTTGCTATAACACAGCAGTTTCGCTTTAGATTTTATAGGGGACCATGCAGGGCAGTATACTCAGGTACAAGCTCCAAGTATCATGTAAACAAGCTCCAACCCCAAACACACCAAATATCATGTAAACAAGCTCCAACCCCAAACACACCAAATATCATGTAACGAGCTCCAACCCCAAACACACCAAATATCATGTAAACAAGCTCCAAACCAAACCAGGTTCTTCCGAGTACACATTTCTGCACTATCCACTACTAGATCTGTCCCATATACCCCGGCTTGATCACTTTTAGTTATTAATGTCCAACATGCATGAATACGTGTAAACTAGTGTCAAATAAGCATTGTGGGATCAGGTACAAGTTCAGGTTATCAAATCAGCGTGCAAGGGTATTATAGGTTCACATATACGAGCAAAATATACAAGATTCATAATCAGGACAGCAGGACTATACAGCACTAAATCAGCGATTCCAAGCACTACAGACATGCAAATCATGATCCTTCAAAGGATCTGGAATCTAGACATCCACACGCTTCTAATGAGTATAATAAAGACCTATACTAGTTCACAACATTTCAGTTTAAAAGTCAATTCAACACAAATTTACGGTACAGCCAGAAAACAGGGGAATGACTTCCAACACATATAAAAAGCATGAAAATTCATCAAATAAATCCATAAAATTCTGGGGTAATCCCCTACATATGTGGACTCAAAATAATAATTTTCATAATTTTCAGAAAGTATAGATATGTTAACAAAAAATGAAAAGTAACACAAAACATGGTTTTGATGGACCTGGAATTTCTCAACACTGCTGTACAAAATCAAGCATATCTTGCAAACAGTGAATTAAAAATCACTTCCGCCAAAATGGGGTGAAAGTAGATAAAATTCTCAAACTTTCATATCTCACATAATATTTCCATACAGTAAATAAAAATAGGGTGAACACAGCATTCAACATAGAGCAACACGCAGTTTACAGCAAAAGTGCATTATAGAAAAGGGTATAAGACATCGCTCAAAACTTATCTTTAAAATACCACATAAATCTGAAAACTACCTAACATCATGGGGAAACACTGGGCAAAGTATCATGGCATGGTATCATGTATAACTTGGATCTTGAAAATAAATAGATGATAAAATCTACCCCGAACTGAATCTGGAAACTACCGATATGCAGTCACTAAAATAATCATAACTAATTCATACGAAATCCAAAAATAATATTTAAACATGAACGGGACCAAGAAAATGAGAAAAATATCTCAAAATGGCGAAAAACGGACGATCGGCGCACAAACAGCACACGGAGATCAAAATGCCAGAAAAATAATATAAAATAAAAATAATTAAATATATTGTTCCGAAAAAAACAATGGAATATAATAATCCACAAAAGAAAAAAATATTCTCAAAAATACCAAAAGTGAAAAACAGAGGTTACAGGGTGACGCGACGGTAACGGCCTGCGGGGGGGGTCGCCGGAGGGATGGTCGGAGATAGGCCGGGAAAGAAGCATAGTGAGTTTGGTGGGATTCCAATTGGGGAGAGAGAAATTAAGGAGAGCGGAAGAGGAGAGAGAAATTGAGACGGCTAGGAATTGTATTTTTTGGGTTTTTAAGGTTTGTATTAGGATTGTGTTTATAGGGTACAATTAGGATATTGGGTTACTGGTTTCGGATCCAACAATAGCAGGTTTGAGTTGAGAACAAACTACAATTGGGTTTTTGGGTTCAAGAAGAGATGGGTTTGAAGACAATAAGGTTCAAATAAAATACCCGCAATCCAATAAAATAAAATCCACAAGATATATAGCCCAACAAAAAGAAAAAATAGTTCATGAACGAAAATTTAAATCAATTGAATACTTAAATTATACTGTCACGCACCGCTTTCCAAAAGAGAATACGGAACATGGATACGCGACAAAAGCCCAACGAATAATTTTCATCATCCATAAGCTGTTCAAGATTCTTTACAACATTTCACAAGAATTCTCAGAGTCGGAAGCAAAAGAATCAACCAAGTATGCATAATCGAATCAAATATACCAACCGAAATACTTGAAACCAAAATATTATAATCTCAAATAATTCAGATCTGAATAAGTCAATATCCTGGGTCACATTGTCCAAATACAAATAAATCCAAGTACAAGATACATCGTTGTTCAAATAGCAACAAGAAATAATAATAGCAAAATCCAACAGCTAGTATCTCATCTCGCCAACATCATCTGGTACCTGCTCTCCAAAATTTGCAATTTAACAATTGCAGGAATAGGAAAAAAACAAACTCCCGTCAATGCAATTTACGAGCCGCTTGTAATGCAGGATACAAGTATATGGAAAAAACTAACTAATAACATAGAATAGGCATGATAACAAAATATAACAACTAGCATGGCAATATGAACAAGTGTAAGTGGCATGTATCAAGTATCATGTAAACAAGTATCATGTAAACAAGTACCATGTAAACAAGCAACAATTGTCGAGCAAGCAGGTAAATAGGTAACAGGTTTTAAGTATCAAGTACAAGTAGCAAGTATCAAGTATCAAGTGAACAAGTATCAGACATCATGTATCATGTACAAGTAATCAAGTATCAAGTGTCAAGTTATCATGTTTAAGTCTTGTATTATTACTATCTAGGTAGGAATTCATGCATCCATACTTTTACTACGTGGCAGTCAACAGAGTTTTGTTTTAGATTTTATAGTGGACCATAGAGGACAGTGTACTCAGGGACAAGCCTTAAAAAATCAAGTATCAAGTATCAAGCCTCAAGTATCAAGTAAACAAGCCTCAAGAGTAAAGTATCAAGCCTCAAGTAGTGAAATATCAAGCCTCAAGTAAAATATCAAGCCAAGTGAAATATCAAGCCTCAAGTATCAAGTATCAAGCCAGGTGAAATATCAAGCCTCAAGTATCATATATCAAGCCAAGTCTCAAGTATCAAGTATCAAGCCAAGTATCACATAGGATCAATAGATCCTCTTCCGAGTACACGTTTCTGTATTTTCCACTATTAGATCCGTCACTTTAAACCCGGCTTGGTTATTTTATTATTAATGTCAAACAAGCATGTACGTGTCACGAAACAGGGTAATTATATCATGGTATGATCAAGTAACAAATTCAAGTTGAAAGATAAACATGTATGGGTGACAGATAACACACAAAAGGATAAAATAACCAAATTTTTAGGCCAGGATAGCAAGACCAAACTGTAGTAAAACTTAGATTTCTGTTGTTACAAAAATGCAAATCTGAATCCGTCGAAAGGTCTAGAAAATAGACTCCCGGCCGAATCCAGCAAACATATATAAGTCAAATAGTATTTCACAAAAAATATAACTCAAAACTGATTTGATTCCAGAAAACGCGTTCAGCCAGAAATCAGAAGTTGGATTCAAGAACAAGAAAACAGCATGAAAACTCATTAAATAATTTCACGAAAAATTTGGGGTATTCCCCTATATGTATAGTAACAGAAAATCAAGTTTCATAATTTTTCAACAAAAATAGAGTAGTCAAGTAAAATCAGAAAACATCAAGAAACAGTAGTTTTGAAAATCTGGAATTGTAAATACTGCAGTACGAAAATTGCAATATCTCACAAACCACAATTCGAAATTCAATTCCGCCAAAAGGGTAATAAAATAGATATAGTAGGCTAACTTTCATATTCACAAATATTTTTGAAACAGCAAGTAGAAATAGGTCGAAAATCAAGTTCTTTACTGAACAGTAGTAAAATTCTGCATGTAAACTCTTTATTTGCAAGCATAAAAAGGTTCGTAAAACTCCTTAAATAAATTCACCAAAATTCTGGGTAAACCCCAATCAAGTCTAGAAATACTGAGCAAAATTTCAGATCAGAATAATAATTTTAACACCAAAATAAAAATAGATTACTCTTCAGAATTCATAGGAAACAAAATCTGGAAATCTTTCGACACCACAGTAGTAAAATCGACATAACTCACAAACTGAGGTTCAAAACTGAGATCCGTGAAAAGGGTTAGAAAATAGACAGAATTCTCTACAAATCATGTTCACAAAATATTTTTAAATACTGACCTTATTAGGGTCTAAAATACTGATCAAAACGGGACGGCAAAACTGAAAATATCACATAAGCACAAAATTCACTAGTTCACATAGAACTCATCCAAAACACAACCCAACATGAAATATAGTACACTAGATGTCCAAAAAACATGGAATAGGGTATTTCAAAAGTCCACAATATGTCTACCACGAATAACACGAACGAGCACAAGATATCACATGAACAACACGCATATATGCAAGAAGATGCGGTCAATCCTAGGTTATATCATGTCATGTATGTCGTGAGGCAACTATGGTCAATCATCATTATATAGACAACATCAACAAGGGGATTCACACACGAATTGTCTCTAGAACCCAACTACACCACAAGCGGTATTTAATACTTGTAATTGTAAAAGAATTTAATACAAGTTACTTGCCTGAGCGACGACGAAGGGAACGGCACAAAAGCAATAATAATAGGAACGGATTTCCGGGCACGAACACAACAAACGGATCACGAACCAATCACGATCACACGAACAATGAACAAGATGAAGACGATCGAGATAACGAACACAATCGGATGGCTGAGATCGAAGATCAAGATCAAGATGATCAGATCAGATCGGGCGGTCAGATCTCTTGATGATGAAGATAATGATGATGATCAAGATCGATCGACCGAATGGCTACGATCAAAGGAAGTTGATGATCATCATGATCGTGACGGTCAAGAAGAGATCGGACGGCTAGGATCTAATCGGATGATCAAGAGGAGATCGACGGCCCACATCCAATCAAGCATGATGCTTATGATCCAACGGACGGCCAAGATCATCGCAATGGTGATGATCAAGATGAAATCAACGGACGGCTAGGAATTAATAGGTGGGGGTATAGTTTAGGGTTTAGGTTAGGGGTGCATGGGTTGGAGTAAGTAACTGGGTAGATTAGGTTAACGGGTTGGGGTTTTATTTGGGTATTGGGTAGGGTTATAAATGGGTATAGGGTTTAAAAGTTATTAAATAGAATATAGGGTAGTTGGGTTAAAGATCCATTAGGGTTTTGAAAATTCATTAAGAAAATAAAATAACAAATAAAAAGATTGTTTATAATAAAAATGTAATTTGCATTACAAAAATAGAATTTATTTAAAATAGATACAAATACAATTAGCACGTAGAAATGGATTTTCAATAACCAGCCAAAATTAATAATAATAATAACAATAATAATAGTAATAATAATAATAAGAGTAATAATAAAAAAAATAAGAATTGTATTTCATTATAAAATCATAGAAAATAGTTACAATTAAAATTATTGATCGAAAACAGGTTTTAATAGGAGATCCAACAATACATTTAGATATAAGAATTTGAAAAACAGAAAAAGAATAATTTGCAAAAATTTTAAATACAAAAATACACAAAAATACATTTTTTTGGGAAAACATGGGTGAAAACTACAAATGAATAAAATATAAATTGGGGCTTGAAAATAAATTTGGAATTCGCCAATGAAATCAGATCCAGTACAATAATAAAATAATTTAATAGATGAATTTTAATTAAATAATTAAGAAATAACAATTAATAAATTTAATCATAATAAAATAAAATTATATAAAAATTTAATAATTGGGTTTAACAGTTTATTAAAATAATCCAATAATAATTATATATTTGTTATCATACTCAATTATAAATAGTCGATCAATAAGATATAGAAAATACGATCAAAATACCCCGTTATTCGAAATGATTAAAATCTTCGATTAGGAAATACTTTAATTCAAGATCCGAATAGAATTTAGCACAAAATATATTTATAAAAATCAAATTATAGAAAATACACGAATAATATTTATTAGCGGAAATGGCGGTTACATACACTTACTTTCACCATTTACTTACCATACACTAACCATTACTTCAGGGTAATATATGACACCGCACCCCAAACATAGTTTGGGTAATATAACACTGCACCCCAGATAAAATGGGTAATATATATAATACCACACCCCAGAGAAACTGGGTAATAAATACCACACTCAACATATTTTCTTTTACTTTATCTTCACTAATTTGATATATACATGAGCATCACCAATTCCCTTATCCTGAATATATTATCCTTTCCTCTTCCTTTTATAAATCTCATATAATCTTTGTTCTTACTTTAATATTTATGATCATCTCTTAATATAACTTACCTTTTGAAATTTCCAATTTTCTCAGATAAATACTCATTTTATTAATTGATCGATCAGTGCCAACATCATCACCAAACTGAAGCCGACAGTCTAGTAAAATAAACACGCGGATCGATGCTCACACAGATTCTTACGCGTCCAAGGCTACGTCTTCCTCCTGGACCTATCTCAGCAAGGGAATACACTGCATCCCAAGTGAAACTTGGCTAATATACAGCGCACCCCAAATAAACTGGGTAATTACACCGCACCTAAAACGTAGTTTGGGTAATATACACCGCACCCCAAGCCGATAACTTGGGCAATATATAACACCCTACCCCAATCCGATAACTTGGGTAATTACACTGCACCCCAGATAAACTGGGTAATTACACTGCATCCCAGATAAATTGGGTAATTACACCGCACCCCAAACATAGTTTGGGTAATATACACCGCACCCCAAGCCGATAACTTAGGTATTATGAGTGTCACGCACCGCTTCCCAAAAAGAGAATACGGAATACGGATACGAGACTAAGCCCAGCGAATGATTTTCATCATCCTTAACCTGTCAGGATCTTTACAATATTTAACAAAAATAATCAGAGTCGGAAGCAAGAGAAGTCAACCACGCATGCATAACTGAATCAAAATACCAACAGGATTTAGTTGAAACAAAATATATTAATCTCAAATAAACCAGATCTGAATAAGTCAATAATCATGTATCGCATTGCCCAAACAAAATAATCCGAGTAACCAAGTACAATTATTCAAGATAAGCAACAAGAAATAATAATAATAGCAAGAACTCCAGCCAACTAGAATCTCATATCACCCACACCATCTGGCAGATGATCTCCAAAATATGCAATTTAGCAAATTACAGGTAGAGGAAAAGAAAAAAAAAATGCCCGTCAATGCAAGTTACAGGATGCTTGTAGTGCAGGCACAAGTACAGGAAAAAGGGTAAACAAATAACATGGAATAGACATGATAATAAAATAGAACAACTAGTATGGCAAGATGAACAAGTGCAAGGGGCATGTATCAAGTTTCAAGTAAACAAGTATCATATAAACAAGTATCGAGTAACGAGTGTCAAGTAAACAAGTACAAGTATCGGGTAACAAGTGTCAAGTATCAAGTATCATGTAAACAAGTAACAAGTAACAAGTGTCAAGTGAATATGTTCTAGTCTTGTATTTATTACTTTCTAGGTAGCACTTCATGCGTCTCAGGTTTTTACCATATGGTTGCTACATTCAAACAGTTTCACTTTAGATTTCATAGTGGATCATAGAGGGTAGTGTACTCAGGGTCAAGTATCATGTTATCAAGTATCAAGCCTTAAGTATGAAGTATCAAGCCTCAAGTGTGAAGTATCAAGCCTCGAGTATGAAATATCAAGCCTTAAGTATGAAGTATCAAGCCTCAAGTGTGAAATATCAAGCCTCAAGTGTGAAGTATCAAGCCTCAAGTGTTAAGTATCAAGTAATCACGTAGGATTTATAAATTTCTTTCTGAGTACATGTTTCTGTATTTTCCACTATTAGATCTTTCCCTTAAATCCCGGCTTGGTTATTTATTATTATTATCAAATAAGCATGTATGTGTCACAAATAGGGCAAGAATAACATGGCATAAACATGTAACAGGTTCAGGTTGAAAGATAAACATGCACAAATAAAAGACAACTCATAAAAAAAATAGAACAACGAAAATTCTGGTTCAGGACAGCAAGACAGTATTGCACTAAATCTAGAATTTCCGTTGTTACAAACCTGCAAACCTAGATCCGTCAGAAGATCTATAAAATGCACTGCCGGCCGAATCCAACGAATATATATAAGTTATATGGTATTTCACAAAAACAAGTCTCAAAACAGAATTGAACAGAAAACATGTTCACCCAGAAATCACAAGTTTGTATTCATAATCAGGAAAACGTCATAAAAACTTACTGATTAAATCCACAAA
Source organism: Hemerocallis citrina (assembly GCA_017893485.1). Classification (NCBI taxonomy): domain Eukaryota; kingdom Viridiplantae; phylum Streptophyta; class Magnoliopsida; order Asparagales; family Asphodelaceae; genus Hemerocallis; species Hemerocallis citrina. The sequence continues at coordinate 107,392,968 of CM030368.1, forward strand.
AAACCTGGGTTATTCCCTAGTATGTTTAGTAATAGAAAATAAAGTTTCATAATTTTTCAACATAGATATAATAGTCAAGTAAAATCAGAAAGCAACAAGATACAGTAGTTTTGTAAATCTGGAATCATAAACACTGCATTACTAAAACAACAATATCTCACAAAATATAAATCTAAATCCAGATCCGTAAAAGGGTGATAAAATAGATACAGTACGCTATAATTTATATTCAAAAAATTTTTAGAGACAACAAGTGGAATTAGGTCGAAATTATGTATCTTTACTGAACAGAAAGAAAATTCTACAAGTATAGTAGTTATTTACAAGTATAGAATAGTTTGTAAAAGGCATCAATTAAATCCAAAAAAAATTAGTGGTTAATCCCAAACAAGTCTAGTTGAAATCACCAAAATATTGGATCAAAATATGATCTTTAGCATCAGTAGAAAAATAGATTACTATACAGAATTCATATAAAAACTGGATCTGGAATTTTAAACATATCTGTAGTAAAATAGTCATAACTCGTAAATCATAAATCGAAACTGAGATCTGTCTGAAAATCTGGAAAGTAGACAGAATTCTCTATAACTCATATTCAGAAGTAGTTTTCATATACAGACCTTAATAGAGTCTAAACAACTGGTCAAAAACGGAAAATCGACAAAACAGAAAATATCCTTCATGCACAAAATCAACTACTTCATATGAAACTCAACCAAAACCTAACCAAACATGAAATAGGTTATACTAGATGCCCAAGCACATGGTATAGGGTATTTAGCAAGTCTACGACAAGTTATACTATGAATAACACATCAAGCATTCGAGTTCATACAACTAGTCATGAACAACATGCACATATACAACAAGAAGTGGTCATCCCTAGATTATTTCATGTCATGTGTGTAATGAGGCAACTACGGGCGGGTCAACACAATAGAGACCAAATCAACAAGGGGTTTCCCACAAGAATTCTCTCTAGAACACAACTACACTACAGGCGGTATTTAGTACTTGTATTACAAAGAAAAGAATACAAGTTACTTGCCTTATAGACGACGATGAAAACGACGAAGAGAAAGAGAATAACGAGAACGGATTCCCGGGCACGAACTCAACGAACGAACGAACCCAAGAACTACGAACACAATCATGAACCATGAATCACGAGCGAAACGTCGAAACAACACGCACACACACACACTCAAACACCGAAAGGAAGAGGAAGGGAGGGAGAGAGATGACGGCGATGCACAGCATCGAGGGGAGCGACGACAGCCAAGGGGGAACTGCAGAGGGGGCAGTCGGGACTGTCGCCGGCAAGGGGAGGCCTTGGCTGTCGGTCGTCACGGCTGACAGCGACGCGACGAAAGCAGGGGCAGATGGCGGGGCTGATTGAGGATGGCAGGGGACGGTGCAGTGTCGACTGAAGCTGGCGTCGCGACTGCAGTGGGTGGCGTTGCTCGCCTAGGTGTTGCAGCGCCGCAAAGAGGAGAAGAGGAGACAGGGGGGGTGCAGCGATGGAGAGGAGTGCAAGGCTCGGGAGAGGGGGCAGGCACAGGAGGGAGAGAGAGCTGGAGGACGGGAAGGTGCAGGGGTGTTAATAGAAGGTAGGGTTTGGGTAAATGCAGGATGGGTTATATCGGTGCGTAAAAAATTGTGTTAGGGTTTAGTTGAGGGGTGACGGCTGATGATGTGGTAGTACGGGTAACGGGTATGCAAATGGGTATCAGGTGCCATGGGTGTGGGTAATAGGATATTGGGTTTAGGGGGTATTAGCTTAATAGGGTTATAGGTTATCAAGCTAATGGGTATGAATAGATCCACAAAGAAAATCTAGAATAGGATTTAAAATGAACGAATAAAATAGGACATGGGGTCAAAAATATAAGCTTGATCAAACAGAGATGGAATAATAGGAGCCAATGAATCAAGAACTCAAATGAGACGACAAATCAAATAAATGACTATATTGAAAATGAAGATCCAATATACGGTTCAAGAGCGATACAATGAGGATAAATACACAAAAGAAGAAAGTACACCCAAAAACCCATAAAATGAAAAACAAGGATTACAAATCCTACCCACCTAACAAGAAGAATTTCATCCTCGAAATTCAAACAAGAGGTACATAGGCTAACCCCGAAAAGAACAGAAAGAACCAAACATTACCCAAACAGATGAGGAAACTTTTGTTGAATCTCCTCCTCCAACTCCAAAGTCGACTCACCCGGCGAGTGAGGATTCCAAGAAACATGAACCAGCTTGATGACCTTTTTCTTAAGCACTTTCTCCCGCAGATCCAAAATAGCAACTGGTGGAATCTCACAAGTCAAATCCGGCCGAACGGTCAACTCAGAATAGTCGATCACGTGGCTCTCATCTCGGATATATCTCATGAGTTGTGAGACATAGAAAATATTGTGTACTTCTGATAATGCTGGTGGCAATGCAAGACGATAGGCCACCTTGCTTACTCGCTCCATAATGTCGAACGGTCCAATAAACCTAGGGCTGAGCTTACCCCCATCACCAAACCGAATGACATCCCGCCAAGGCGATACCTTTAGGAAAACATGGTCACCAACCTCAAACTCCAAGCTCTATGATGGACATCAGCCCATCGCCTTTGCCTATCCTGAGTTGCCTACAAGTGCTTCCTGATCTGAGCCACTACATCAACTGTCCTAGTGATCAACTCTGGTCCCAACAATTTCCTCTCACCAATGTCATCCCAGCACACCAGTGACCTGCACTTCTGCCCATACAGTGCCTCGAATGGTGCAGCTTTAAGACTGACCTGAGAGCTGTTATTGTACGAGAACTCTTCAAGATGCAAATGGTCCTCCCATGATCCACCGAACTGCAGCATACAGGACCTCAACTTGTCCGTAAGAATCTTGATGGTCCTCTTTGACTGTCCATCAGTCTGGGGATGAAAAGTTGTACTGTACTTTAATTTACTCCCCAAACTACTCTGAAGACTTTCCCAAAGCTGAGATCTGAATCTCGTATCCCTATCAGATACAATATTTACTGGAATCCCATGAAGTCTGACAATCTCTTGCATGTACTTCTCAGCTAGGCTCTCAGTAGACTGTCCGACTCGGAATGGAATGAAGTGAGCAATCTTCGTCAGTCGGTCGACAATCACCCAAATGGCATTATGACCCTTAGGACTCCTCAGCAAAGCAGTCACAAAATCCACAGTGATATGTTCCCACTTCCACTCTGGAATGGGAGCGGTTGAAGAAGTTTGGCGGTCCTCTGATACTCTGCCTTCACCTGCTGGTAGATCAAATACTGAGATACAAACTGAGCCACATCCCTCTTCATACCGTGCCACCAGAAATAATGCTTTAAATCCTGATACATCTTAGTACCTCCAGGATGGATAGAATACAACGAATGGTAGGCTTCCTCAAGCAACCTCTGACGAACTTCACCCTTCGAGACACACAACCAGACCCAAAATGAAGCCATCCATTAGCATGAATAACCATGTCCGTTCTGGACCCAAAACGAAGCGATACCAACACTTTATTAAATATTACATTCTTTTTCTCTTTCTAGTTATCATGATATCTATCCATTTACTTGAACACAACATTATTTCTACAAGCCATGGCAGAATCATAATAACATGGGGTAATCTACATTAATCACATCAAAATAATCTACATTACTCATATGTCAAATACTAGCATGCTCATCCTATAATTTTCGAAAGCATTTAAGACCACCCACCTCTAAGAAGACTTGCAAATGTAGAAACACAACTCCTAAAAAACTCCTAGCTCCAACATGATCACCTAGCCCTTCTCCTCCTAGCAAGAGCAACTCCAAGCCTCCAAGGATGCAAGACAAGAACTCTCTAACTCTCTTTCTTTTATTCTCTCTTTGATTCTTAATTTGGTGCAAGAAACAAACACTAGGGAGGGGGGGTATTTATAGGATAAATGGATGGCTAGGATTTGATCTCACAAACAAGTAACTACCCACTCTCTCCACTCTCCCACTCTCCCACTCTCCCAAAACGGGCCCCCCTCTCTTGTGCATACACGTGCATGTGTAATGCACACCCTCTCTCATTTTTTATACATATTTATACTTTTATTTGTGTGTCTACTAGTTGTTACATGTCATGTGTGATACCATGTACAACTAACTGGTAGGATTAAGTTTGTGGGCTTAATTTTAATTTAATTAATTAACCTAGTGGGCTTAGAGTCTTCTCTTAGGCCTATGAGTTTTATTATGAGAAGTAGACAAAATATAATAAAAAATAAAAAGAGAACTCATGCATACTACAAAAAATAATTTTGGAATGAAAGGGAGTGAAATTTGCACGTGTGTTGCACGTGCAAAAATGGAAAAATGTACTTTTATTTAAGAAAATTTATACGGGATGTTACAACACTCCCTCCTTAGAATAGTTCCATCCACGGAAATACACTTAGGATTGAGAAAAGACAAGGAAAGAAAAAGAAAAGAGTTCGCAAATTTTAGTTGAAAAGCTTAGGGTGATCTCTCATCATCCTCTCCTTTGATTCCCATGTGGCCTCCTCAACAATTTGGTTCCTCCAGATGACCTTGACCATAGGTATAGTCTTATTTCTCAAGACCTCCTCCCAACGATCCACAATCTCCACTGGACGCTCTACATAGCCCAAATCCAATAGCAGATCCTCTGGCACTTCGGGTAAATGATGACTCGGATCCGGAATATAACCTCGTAACATAGACACATGGAAGACATTGTGTACTTGGGTCAACTCATTCGGTAGTTCTAACCGATAAGCTATCTTTCCAATCCCTTTCAATATCTTATAAGGACCTATGTATCTCGGGGCTAATTTTCCTCCTCTTCCAAACCGAATCACTCCCTTGGTTGGAGACACCTTCACGAAGACAAAATCACCTTCTTTAAACTCCAGATCTCTCCTCCGGTTGTCGGCATAACTTTTCTGCCTGCTCTGTGCATCGATTAACCTCTTCCTGATCAGCTCGATCTTTTCTGAGGTCTGTTGCACAATCTCCGGCCCATACAGCTGCCGTTCCCCCTACTTCATACCAACATATCGGAGTCCTACACTTCCTTCCATATAGAGCCTCATACGGTGTCATCCTGATGCTTGCATGGAAACTGTTGTTGTAGGTGAATTCCACTAGAGCCAAATGCCTCTCCCAACTGTCACCAAAGTCCAACACGCAACATCTCAGCATATCTTCTAGTACCCGGTTGACTCTTTCAGTCTGCCCATCAATTTGAGGATGGAAGGCCATACTAAAATCAGTCTTCGTCCCCAAAGCTGCTTGAAGACTTCTCTAGAAATGCGAGGTGAATCGCGCATCTCTGTCGGATACTATCGATAGAGGAACTCCATGTAGCCTCACGATCTCCCAAACATATAACTCGGCCTGCTTCTCCATTGACCAAGTAAGCTTCATCGTCAAGAAGTGAGCCAATTTGGTGAGTCGGTCCACTATCACCCAAATTGTATCATTGCCCTTGGAACTCTTGGGCCATCCTGTGATAAAGTCCATGCTGATACTATCCCACTTCCACTCTGGAATGGGTAGTGGCTGCAACAACCCCCCGGGTTTCTGATTCTCGACATTAACCTGCTGACAAACTACACACCTGGCAACAAACTCGGCCACATCTTGCTTCATCCCTGACCACGAGAAATACTGATTTATGTCTTTGTACATGTTGGTACCCCTGGATGCGTTGATAATAAAGTCGCATGTGCTTCCTGAAGAATACTCTCCTTCAGTTCTGCTTGATTTGGCACACACAGCCGCTCTCCAAACCACAACCCTCCATCCTTCACTTGAAATTCTGTCAACCTGCCAGTGCCAACCCGTTCTCTCATTTCCTAAATCTTGGGTCGGTCTTCTGACTGTTGATGATCTTGTCTCTCAATGTGGGTTGAATCCTTAACTGAGCTAAGGAAGCTCCTAATCCTTGCAACACCACCTCTATCTCTGCTCGATCAAGTTCTTCTGCCAACTTCTCCAAAGTTGTGATCAATCGGGACAAACTACTCTTCCTACTGAGCGCATCAGCCACCACACCGGCCTTACCTGGATGGTACTTGATTTCGGGTCGGATATCCTCCAACACTTCCAACCATCTCCTCTACCTCAGATTCAGGTCCTTCTTTTGGTAGATGTACTTCAGACTCTTATGACCCATGTACATGTTGACTTTCTTCCTGTACACGTAGTACCTCCACTGCTTCAGAGCAAAAATGATCGCTGCCAACTCCAGATCGTGGGTTGGGTAATTCTTTTCATGCAGTCTTAGTTGTCTAGACCCATAAGCTATTACCTTTCCCTCATCAGCACACAGCCCAATCTGCAATGGGAAACATCGTTGTAGACATAATAGTCGACTCCTGCTCTTGGCAAAGCCAGAATAGGAGCGGTAGTCAACCTTTCCTTCAACTCCTGAAAGCTAGCTTCACACTGTTCCGAACAATTGAAACTCACGTTCTTCCTTGTAAGCCCTGTGAGTGGCACAGCTATCTAGGCGTAGCCCTGAATGAACCTTCTATAGTAGCCAGTTAAACCCAGGAAGCTCCTAATCTCTTTCACTGTAGTTGATCTTGGCCAATCCTTCACTGTCTCAATCTTCTGCGGGTCAGTAGCCACTCCCTCCTCAGAAAATATGTGACCCAGGAAGGCGACTTCGTTTTTCCAGAAGTCACATTTGGACAGCTTTGCATATAGTTTCTGCTTATGTAGCCTCTTCAGTACCTCTGCTAGGTGCTCGGCATGCTCTTCTTCTGACTTGGAGTAGACCAATATGTCGTCGATGAACACAACGACGAAGGAATCGATGAACGGCCGCAGGACCCTGTTCATCATGTCCATGAAGAAAGCAGGTGCATTGGTTACTCCAAACGGCATGAATAGAAACTCATAGTGACCATGTCTAGTTCTGAATGCCGTCTTGTGCACATCTTCTTCCTTTACTCAGACCTGGTGATAACTGGACCGTAGGTTTATCTTGGAGAAAATAGCTGCTCTTTGTAGACGGTCGAATAGATCATCGATTCGAGGAATTAGATACTTGTTTTGCACTGTCACCTTGTTCAATTCTTGTAGTCGATGCACATTCTCATCGATCCATCCTTCTTCTTTACCAAAAGAACTGGGGCTCCCTAAGGTGACCCACTTGGCCTGATGAATCCTTTGTCTAACAACTCTTCAATCTACTTCTTGATCTCATTTTGTTCAACTGGCGACATTCTGTATGGTGCCTTAGAAATGGGTGCACTCCCTGGCTAAATGGAGATGCTGAACTCTACATCCCGCTGAGGAGGAAGCCCGGGTAGGTCTTCTAGAAACACTGTTGGAAAATCCCGGACTACTGGAATCTGCTCCACTTCTTCAGAAACCTTCTGCTTAGTCAGAGCTGCTACCAACTGCTTACACTTTCTCTTCCCTTGAAATGTAATTGCTGGTCCCCCTGGTGCCTTCACCACAACCTCCTTACTCTTGCACTCAATAGTGGCACTGTAGACTGACATCCAGTCTATGCCAATGATGATGTCGACCCCCAAAACTGCAAACTCAATGAGGTCGATGCCAAAGATTCTGTCTCCAATTTCAAGATCACACCCTTCATAATATTGGTTGGTAGTCAAATTTTCTCCTGACGGAGTAGCCACAGATAGGATTTTGATAGGAAAATTTTTAGGTTCGACTCCCAATCATTTGGCGGATGATGGTGACACAAATGTGTGCGATGATCCCGTATCAAATAAAACTGATGCTTTTATTCCATTTATCTGAATATCTCCTGTTACATAAAGAGTACTCTCATTACATAACATTTCTTACATAAAATGGAAATAAAAACAGAACAACCTAACATCTTCTTCTATACCCGTGATGACGTTATCAACACCATCAGCATCGGCTTTGGTCAAAGCGAACACTCGCCCCTGCTGGAATTGCTTCTGCCCTGGGTTGGCCTGCTTCTAACTTGGCCCTTCCCGCTGGAGCTGAGGGCAAAATGGCTTGATGTGGCCCTCCTTGCCACAAAGGAAACAAGTCTTGCCCCCCTAAGAATTTGTACACCTAGTAGCTATGTTCCTTGCCTCTCCACACGTGTAGCAGGTGGGTACCCTTCTAGTCACTGCAACAGAATTTGCTCCGGTGGATTTGAACCGCTGCGCTGGGGGCTATCCCGTGAAACTGCCCGGTGCTGCAGGCCTCTTGCCAGTGCTCCAGTTACTCCTCTTGACCTGTTGCCTGATACAAGTTTATATCTGTCTCAGTAGTGGTGGCTCTCCGGACCAACTTCTCAAACCTTCGGATACCTAGGGGTATCATTCGGGTCCTCAAACTTGACCTCAAACCTTGCTCAAACTTTCGTGCTTTCTTGGCTTCGTCCAGCACCATTTTTGGTGTGTACCTCGAGAGTTTATTGAATTTGGTTTCATACTCCCGCACGGTCATCCCTCCTTGTTGTAGGCCCAAAAACTCCATTGCTTTCTTCTCTTGAACATCCATGGGAAAGTAGTGGCTTCTGAATTCGCCAAGAAACTCCTCCCAGGTAATCTGCACATTGCCCAAGGTCTTCTTCAGTGATTGCCACCAAACTCCTACATTGTTCTCTAGCTGGATGGTCGCCAGCTTCACCTTACTCGCCTCAGGGGTCTCTAGAACTTCAAAGACTATCTCAATCTGCCTGATCCAGTTGTCTGCAGTGTCTGGATTTGCATGGCCCTCAAACACAGGTGGTTTCATCCTTTTGAATGACTCCACTAGCCTGATCGCTTTAGGGACCTGCACAGCTGGCCCCGGCCTAGTGTTCCCGGTGATGTTGGTGGCAAAAGCATTCAAGGTCTGGTACACTCGAGCTAGTTCAGTCTCCAGATCGAGCCCATTCTCACCACTGTGCCCTTTGCCGTTTCTGTTCCTTCCTTAATCACCATAAATAGCACAACTTACATTCCTTCAACAAAATTTTATTCATTCCAAAATTAAACATTTTACATTCGAAAAGAAAAACTTGCTTTATTACATCCATTACATCCCCTTTACATAAAGACATCCTAGATTCTACGGTTTCTCTTGGCTGCTCTGAGCTCTTCCTACAGTTCATGGATTTCTTTATTCATATCTTCAAACCTCTGATGACTCTCCTGCTTGTCCCAGCGAGTGATATGGTCCAGTTTGGCAAAGTGTCGATCATTTATGTACTGAACCATCTCTCAGCTCTTGAATGCGCTCCTTATCTTCTGCCCGTTGCGCTTCTAAGTGGTTTACTCTCCACTTTTGAGCATCCAACTCTCTTCAAAGAGAAACAACAATACCACCTTGGTCATCTGGGATGAGTTCTTCGTTTGCGGATTCTTCTGGGGAATTAGGCGGAGGTGGAGTAATCTCCCTGGACTCGGGCAATTCCTCTACTATTTCCTTTGGGTCTTCTTCTTCCTCCATTGGCTCTTCCTCTTCTTCCTCGAAGGGAACGAACCATTGCACCTCATTCTCGAGATCATGATGATTGACCATCTTATAGGGAAAGGAGGAGAAAATGTCATCATATAAAGCAACACAAACGTAAGTTACTTACATTTAAATCTCTATAAATTGAAACTCACACTCTAATGTCCATCCTAATGTGTCGTCCTTGTAAATTTGTACTACTTATTGAAGCATGGCTCTGATACCACTCTATAACAAGACAAAATTTGAAGTTCCACAGGATCTTTATACTTCACTTCGTACAATTTTATAAGAAATTTTGAAAATTTTTATTACAACCGAGTCTTTTACATTAATAACGCAGCAAAAAGTAAATTGAAGTACAATAATGAAAAATATACAATTGTAATAACTTTAACATTTAAATAATCATCAGCATCAAATTCATCTTTATATCTTCTTGTAAATTCCAAGTCCTGCATATAAAACTGTGGGCACGTTAGTTGCTTACAACAGACGAAATATTATACACGGTCATCCTCGCTATGCCGAAAGTATAACGATCTTTTAATACTTTAACAACCACAAACTTGAATGTAAAATAATGTGTTAAAAATGACTACTCTAAACATGTAAGTGTATGCAATGCCTTAATACCTAGTGCAGATGTTTTACGCTAAGATGACACTAATGCATACTTGTTCGGATTCTATGCATCCCATACTACATAGGTCCGAGGGCAAGTACCTACGTACTTCATAATAAAGGGTTTAATCACTGGCCATAATAACTACCCGGTAATAAAACAAAGTTTAGACATTTCATGAGTATGAATCCCAGTCCCGGAATCCACCGCCTAACTATACAGAATCCTCGTAGTGCAAACGTTCCGTTAGTGTCCCTCTAGCCCCGGTATACGTATATACACTGGAGTACGGGCATACTATCTGCCCGACTAATCATAGTTCCGGATTTAAAGTAAAACTCACCTCCATCGGAAGCAACCACAGTCCCAGAATCCACCGCTCGACTGGGTCTGTAGTATCAGAGATCCACCACCCGACTATATGGACGCCCTCCACTCACGTTTGCCCAAGTTTACTACATCTTCACTTATTGCCTAATTCTTAAGTTCAAGACATGAATAAATTATAACACATAGAGTTTGCTTTCCCCTCCTACCAGACTTAAACACAAACACCGAGATAGCCCACATAGCCGTATCACAAAAAAATCAATCAACTAATTCAACATTTGCCGGTACCCGGGGTCTCACTAAACCTCTAGATCACAACCTTTCATGTTCTAGAAGTCATGGGTACTCATACCCTTCAATAATTATGTATTCAACTTCATTGTATTCATATCATCAACTTTATTCATATCTTAGTCAATTTATCTTACTTTTGTATCATTCATGAAACTCAATTCATTCATTTCTTCACAATTCTTTCAAAAAACATTTCTTTTGAACTCACAACATAGAGTAAATTCACTTCAATTCTCATTGGCAATTTTAATCACATCAAGTATTCTTAATCAACGAAAAAAATTATAAAATCTCATTAAGAGAAAAAATCAATTGTATTGCAAATTTTAATTTTCTTCTAATCAAAATAAAATTCATATTTTCAAATGAAAATTCCGAATTCTTCAACTCATTATCTATTGCAAATTCGACCTTTAATTCTGAAAAAATACATAAAATATTGTGAAAATTATTTTTATAAAGCCTAAATAATTTTAGGTGAATATTAAAATTTTTCTCGCATTTTAAACTCTTCAAAAACCCAAAAATATCAAAAAAAATCAAAATGGAGCTACCAAGTTTCGAACAAAAGACCCCTGCCCAAGCTACAGTAACCAGACTAGGGCACCACCGAAGACCAAGAAGTCCAAGGTGCCTCACTATCATGAAGGTAGGCCGCAAGATATAGGTACTGTGTCTCAGTACCTTGGGTAAATAAAAACAAACAAAAAGAAGGGACTACCAGGTTTCGAACCCAGAACCCAAGGCTAGACGCCAGCTACAGTAACTGGACTAGGGCACACCCGATGACCAGTAAGTCCAAAGAGACTGACTGATATGGAAAACGGTTAAGTGATTTTTGATTACATCGCACTGTTATTTGTTTTCTTTCAATAAACTCGATCATTCAATCGATTTATACCTCTAATAGAATATAAATAATTTTCTAGAATGAGTCTCTTTGAAATACAGTATACAACAACTATAAAAACTCTTATTATACACACACACACACACACACACACACACACACACACACACACACACATATATATATATATTTGACATTGCAAATATCTTCTCTCTTAATTACACACATAAACTCACATTACCCAAATTTTGAAAAATAAAATTTTGTACCACTTATAAACAACTTATGAACTTCTTTGTACTAATTAAAAATTTACTAGTGAGGCTAACACCACATCTTTTGACTACAATAGAATTTTAAGGCTCTTTCATGCAAGTTACATTATTTGATATAATCATTCTAACATGTATAAACTAGTAGATTTCATGCCAACACATTATTAGATATTACATTCTTTTCTACTTTCTAATTATCATGATATCTATCCATTTACTTGAACACAACATTATTTCTACATGCCATGGCACAGTTACAATAACATGGGGTAATCTACATTAATCACGTTAAAATAATCTACACTACTCATATGTCAAAAACTAGCATCACTACAAACCGTATTGGCTATAGCGGCACTTTTATAAGGCTATAACGGCATTTTTTGGCGCCGTTATAGCTCGTAACGGCGCTTCTGAAATCGCCGCTAAAAGCGCCGCTAGAAAGTGCGTCGTTACAGCCATATAGGCTACTGCGGCGTGTTCAGTCGCCGCCGCTATATGGTGTCCATCTATAACGGCGCTTTATTAGCGCCGTTATAGAAGCGTTTCGTTTTTGGGGGAAATGGCTATAGCGGCGCTTATGTGAAACGCCGGTATTGCACCGCAATCAGAAAACCAGCCTTGGTACCTTACTGCGGCGCTGTCCCAGTGCCGCGATAGAGGATTAGAAACTGTGGTACCTATGGCGACGTTTTGTGGTGAACGCCGCTATAGGTTTTTTTTTTTTTTACATTTTATTATAAAATTTTCAATTAGAAAAATCAGTAATTAATCGCATATTACAAATACATGTAATCATATTAAATTTAAATGCAAATCAAGTAAGTCAATAATATCATAATCAAGAACTAAAAGTCACAAATCACAAAAACAACTCAATTGTAACACAAACTGTCATACTACGAGTATCAAATGTATATGTTGTACAACACTTAGTTATTACAAAACATAGATATAATTCCTACAAAACATTTTTTAAAAAAGTCCAAATTCAACAAACTACGGCAGGGGAGTGAGTCTCTTCGTATGGCCCGCTGTTGCTTCCAATTCCATCGTTATTTTGCCCTGGTGTATATGCGTGACTGGAAACCGATGGAATACACTGACCCTGTAGAAAAAACAATCAAAATTCACAAATATCATTTGCTCGTTCGTATATGAATTAATTAGTGAATAAGATACAGTATGAAACTCAGTCATCTATAGTGACAGAGGAACTCAAACTTAATAATCATCATAATAGTAATTTATAACACATAAGAACAAGAAGAAGATGAAGGATCACTAGGAGACAAGAAGAGTACCATGAAGTCATCCAAAATCATTGCTTCAGGCGTGCAATCCCTTTCTTGAACCTTTTTCCTGAGAATCCTTGACGAGTACAAGTACATTTTGTCAGAATTTCCTTGTTCATAAACTCCTCACCTTCATCACATGACCATCTAGACCATTTACACATTTATGTTTCAGTTTGGACTGCAACTAGTATGGTCACAAGATGGTTCGGTGAAGAATAGCGAAGAATCGGAAGTGTATGTGTGAGATATTGCAAGGTTTGGGACATAAGGAGTAGCCAAATCTAGGTAATTGTGAGACATCGGGTGAACCTTTTATAAATTTTACAAAAACTATAATTTGTCCAAAACTCGGAAAAATAAACCACATAGCAATGGGAGGTGTGTAGTCCATCTGATCGCTTCTTGAAACCTCCTTTAATTCTTTGCTTCTTCCTATATTCCCTTCATATAAAAAATTGGTTGTAGGTGTTTAAAGATCAACATACACTGGCTTAACAAAGAGCGGATCTAAATTGGTAATTAAACGGATAAACCACACAACTGTTTATCAAGTATCAACCTTAATTTCTAACCTTCTATCAAAACTTTACCTTTAGCAGAATTTAGGGCCCTCTAACCTCTCTTGCTGTCTCCTTTTTTATCTTCTTTATTTTATCTCCTTTACTCTTTCATTTCATTCCCTCAAATTTTTCATGTGTGCACACTCAAAAAACAGAGTAGGGCAGCTATTTGCCAAGCTAGGATGAAGATATATTCCCTAAAGATAAAGATCACTACAACTAGATCATTTACCCCCCAAACCTGATTGCACCATAATCAAAACAAGAATGGGTTAAGTGATTTCCATCTACCACAGATGGAACCAAGACTATTGTAACAGCATAAAGCTAAAACACAACTTGTAACACGTAATATCAACAAGCTAACTGATGGCTTGGGGCAGTGTCTGAAGTAGAGTCTACAGTGTTCTTGTAGATTAAGAAATAATCTCTTCACTTTTTTAATACTCAGAATGAGTAGGGTTTTAAAATTAAAAAAAGTAGGTGAAAATTTTTGGTTCTTACGTAATGAAGGATATTTCACATAGAATAGTCTACTTTCTTATGATTATTTTTTTTATGAATACTTAAACACTATTAAAGGACTCCCTATAAGAATCAAGCTACTTATCCCAAAACAGGATCAAAAGTGTGACTATAAGTACATGACCATCTAAAAACACATCATTATTGTGAAAAGTATTTACACAAAAAACTACATGGTAATGCTAATGCTCTGTACAGAAAAAGAAAGGACAAACAATAGTTTAGAGAAGTACCACAGCAGTCAATGACATTGACAAAAATGCACCAACAAAAACCCCTTCTGAAGGCTTCCCTCCACACAACTACAAAAAGAGCATCAGTAACATAAGAATCAACAAAGAACCAAGTATAATAATAATAATAACAACAACAACAAAATACAACTTTCAGATTGATGAATGTAAGCTAGCTTATAAATTGATATATGCACCTTAAACCAGAGACAGAAATTTATTCTAAAAGTGTACAATGCTGCAAAAAAGACTACCACAATATTGGACCAGTATACAAGGATGGCTACTAAATTATTCTATGATTATGTGGTCAAGGCGGTATTACTGAAGTATCTTATTACATATAACATGAATATAAACAACTCACTAATTTCAGTTACAACACCAGAACCTACTATTATGTCTAGACTCTGTTGCATGTGCCATAAAGTCAAGATATGATATGACTTGAAAATGACTTGTAAATCTTATTGTATAAAGTTAGTATGTAGGAAAACATACCATGACTTTAAAAATATCAAATTATGATGTGACAAAATGATATTTTGTGAGATTGTTCATGAGTATCAGTTGCCACAACATGCATTTCATAGAACCTATAGAAAAAATTTTGTTGCACGAAATAGGAATATTTACAGCAAATGGTAGAGAGATAGTAGATATGCAAGGTGTTACACCAATTAAAATCAACCTGCCAGTCCCTTAATTTCACATACATGGTGGTAAGCCACAGGTAATGCATCCAACACATGGGAACCGGAGATACAATACACAGCATGTAATGCAAAAGCAAATTGATGTATTTGTGCACATATTGTTGGACAATCATGCCAGAAGTATCAGATAGAATAATACATTTCCCTCAACTAAGCATACCTCATGAAACATGAACTCTCCCATGCCACGTGGGAAGGGGAAATCTTGGGTTAAAATCTCGTAGAGGCGGTGGATAGAGTAGTAGAGTAGCCATGCAAGTTGAAGCACATTATTTGACTAAAACACTAAAGTTTAAACTTGCATTTATATGCTTCAAGATTACATATTTTTAGTATTCCTCTTATTTCTGCATTTTCCTGATTTTCTGGCTATACATGTTTGTACATACCCGAGCCTGCAATAGTATTCACTCACAAACACACATGTGCTTGTTAAAAGTTTATACCAAAATTTTAGGAAGCAACCTCATGTCTGCTATAGATTAATTACAGGATGAAAAATAAAATGATCTATCTACATCCACATGTTTCAAGAAAATTTTATATAACATGTTCCAACCTTTTGGTGTTTCAACTAAACGTAAAATGCCAGAAGTGCAAAATTAACTGACAGAAACTTTTAACATACCGATGCAGTGATGCCGCATAAGCACATAAAGAGAAATATTTGAAGTAGACCTCCAAGAACAGCAACTGCACGGACAACCCAAAGCTGGAGATCCAGAATCAAGCATTTAAACTCAAACTCAACTAGTTAATGCAATAATGTATGTCAAGAAGTTTCCACATTAAAGCTACACAGACAAATGGTACCTTTGTTGTAGAGAACCCCAGACCCAACGCAAAAAGAAGAAATATAACACCAATTTGAGTAACAGTTTCAACCTACAATGAAGAGTGAAAATGAGGAATTGCATTAGCACAGAGACATGCAGTAGTTTCTAGAATGATCAAGTTCTAAATATGACCTACAACAGTTGATGAATTTTGAATGGAAACATGTAACCTTCTTTAGAAGTTATTCTTATTTATAAACAAAGACAAACTTAATAAGATGGAGCACCGCCTTTTCCAATGCTAAATGCATACATCAAACTATCAAAGTTCTAAAGTAGACAGGCAGAATTCTCAGTGTTTAACAAATGCTTTTACAAGATTTCAACATGTACACTACCATACTAGCTAAAGTTCCAAAAGTAAAAGCACCTTACTTGCACCATTTCGCTAACAAAGTTCAAACCACCAGGTCCAATGAGAGAACCAGCAAGCAAATATCCAGTAATCACCTGCATAAATTTATTGTTCTTAGTTACTTTTTATAACTTGGTAGTTGGTACACATTACATTGTTAATAATGATCCCAGAATAACTTACCAAAAAAATAAAATTGTAAGCTGTTTACATTCAGTCTATACTAAGCTAGTTCCTAGTGGATGGTGGATATGACTTGTCGTGAAGCCAAATTACAATTTCCACTGTGGTGAAGATCTGATCAGATCAATCGATTAGTATGCCTCCAACAAATCAGCCTACTCTATTATTAAGCCAACTAAACCATTCACCTAAAGTAAGTCAGGCCAGATCTTGGGTATTCCAATCTGGATGACATCGATTTGTTTTATGTGATTTGAATTGTTGTGAATAGATTAAAAATACCCAACTTACTTTGATGGAGCGAGAGAGAACGGCAAGGGTGGCAGCGATGGGTATACACAGGTCGAAGAGCGGCGAAGGAGGACCGGAGAAGGAGCGGCGGAGAAGGAGCGGCGAAGGAGGAGCGGTCAAGGAGCGGCGGAGGAGGAGTGGCGAAGGAGGAGCGGGGAAGGACGGGAGCGGCAAGGGTGTGCGCACGAGAGATGCGCGCGCAAGGGAGGTGAGGCGTTGAATGGGGAGAGGAGAGAGCAACGCGATGGGGAAGAAGATGAGCGGGATCGTGGGTTTAGAGAGGATTAGGGGAGAACGGATCGGAAGAGGGATAAGATTAAAGTAGGCAGGATTAGGGTTAGAGTAGAGCGGGAAGAAGATGAGCGGGATTAGAGTAGAGCAGGATTAATTAGGGTTGTAAAAATTGGGGAAAGTAAAAGGGGTGCGGGGTAGCTTTTCAGAACATTATTTACCCCACCTTATAACGGCGCGTATAAATAACCGCCGCGATAGGTCATAGATATATATATATAACAGCATTACTATTTGAGGCTATAGCGCCGTTGTTGCCATGCGCCGTTACAGAGAGTGTGTTTTTTATAAAATAAAATTCTACTATACTTATAGCGGCACAGTGTGATAAGCCGGAAAAAGTATGCCGCTATAGCCCATACGGTTTGTAGTGCATGCTCATCCTACAATTTTAGAAAGCATTTAAGACCACCCACCTCTAAGAAGACTTACAAATGTAGAAATACAACTCCTAGAAAATTCCTAGCTTCAACACGATCACCTAGCACTTCTCCTTCTAGCAAGAGCAACTCCAAGCCTTGAACGATGCAAGACAAGAACTCTCTAACTCTCTTTCTTTTCTTCTCTCCTTGATTCTTAATTTGGTGCAAGAAACAAACACTAGGGGGTGGGGGGGGGGGGTATTTATAGGCTAAATGCATGGCTAGGATTTGGTCTCACAATCAAGTAACTACCCACTCTCTCCACTGTCCCAAAACCGACCCCCCTCTCTTGTGCATACACATACATGTGTAGTGCACAAGTGCACACCCACGTTCATTTTTTATAAATATTTATACTTTTATTTGTGTGTCAACTAGTTGTTACATATCATGTGTGAGACTATGTACAACTAATTTGTAGGATTAAGTTAGTGGGCTTGTCTTGTAGGCTTGATTTTAATTTAATTAATTAACCTAGTGGTCTTAGAGTCTTCTCTTAGACCTATGGGTTTTATTATAAGAAGTAGACAAAATAGAATAAAAAATAAAAAGAGAACTCATGCATACTACAAAAAATAATTTGTGAATGAAAGGGAATGAAATTTTGCACGTGTGTTGCACGTCAAAAATAGAAAAATGTACTTTTATTTAGGAAAATTTATACGGGATGTTACATCCAGCCAACTAGAATCTCATATCACCCACACCATCTTGTAGCTGATCACCAAAATCTGCAATTTATCAAATTGCAGGAAGAGAAAAACAAAACAGAATGCCCGTCAATGCAAGTTACGAGATGCTTGTAGCGCAGGCACAAGTACAGGAAAAAGGGTAAACAACTTGTACTGCAGGCACAAGTACAGAAAAAAGGGTAAACAAATAACATGGAATAGACATGATAACAAAATAGAACAACTAGCATGGCAAGATAAACACGTGCAAGTGGCATGTATCAAGTGTCAAGTGAACAAGTATCATATAAACAAGAATCAAGTAACGAGTGTCAAGTAAACAATTATCATGTACAAGTATTGGGTAACAAGTGTCCAGTATCAAGTATCATGTAAACAAGTAACAAGTAACAAGTGTCAAGTGAACATATGTAACACCCCGAATTCCAAAATACAACCGAATTCGAAGTTCCACAGGATCTTTACACTTTTTTCATACAATTTTACAAGGAATTTAAAACATTTCTTACATCAGAGTTACATTATACTCTTACATTATTACAGCGGAAGTAATTTTACAGTAATTACATGAAACAACATTTAAATCAATCTTTGAGCAGCATGTATACTTCAATTTGTCAAGCATCTTTACCTTGCATGTAAAACTGTGGGCGCGTCAGTTCATTCAACTAATGAAATATTACACACGGCCATCCTCTCTATGTCGAAAATAGTATAACGATTCTCAATACTTAGCAAACCACAAACTTGTTCACAACCAATGCTAAAGGGACTATCCTATTGATGTCGTGTTGTGAATGTGCACTTAGCCCTTAATGGAATTATTTCTATTTATATGACACTAATGCGCACTTGTTCAGAGTCTATGCAGCCTATACTACATAGGTCTGAGGGCAAGCCCTTAACCGTTCTTCATCTTGTAGGGTTCAATCCCTCATCATCACTTAATCTACTACTGTAACTACGGTAAGTATCTTAGATATTTTATGACCTACGAAATCATGTCTAGGCGCCCGGGAGGGAACCCCAATGCACTGACACATGACTTATCATGCAGGCAACCTGTAGTAATTCAGCTCCTACCATAGACATGACACCACCCGCAGTCGTCAAACACCCCACCGGGATGGTACTCTGGAACAGTATCCACGTCCTACTCATGACGCATCATGGGACATCCTGTGAATACTCTCACGCCGCCAATCCAATGGCTCTCATACTCAATATTTTTCTCTTACTTTCATCACATCTTCACTATGTATCTAATTCTTAGTCTAATTGAATCATGAATAAAATCAATCCCTTAGAGTTTAGCACTCCCACTATACCGGTCTTATTCATTTATTTCACATGACCCAAACCTTGGTCTTTTAGTTTCAAATATCATTTCCACATTTCTTTTATTGCCGGTATAAGGCTTAGCTACACCCTAGTTCTCAATTTCAACTCACAATTACAACATCGAGCTTTTTATGCTCATAAAGTCTTTTCATGATTAATCACAATTTACATTTCATAATCATAGTATTCATGTATCCATACCCTTTAAACTCATCATATTCAATATTTCAATTCCATACACAATCTAATGCAAAAAATAATAATAAATCTCAACTAGTCATATTCAATTGTTCATTCATTCCACCAATCTCTTATTCTTATTTTCAATCCGTACTAAAAATCACAATTTATAATTTCAATTAGTTACACAAATCACAATTTCAAATTTCTCATTATTAATTTTTATTTTAAAACTCTTTAAAAAAACTCATTTATTTTTCCCTTATCCCAAAAGACAATTTAATTATAAACAAGTTCTTTCTTACAAACTAGGCTCAATTTCTCAATTACACTTTACCAAAAGTTATAAAAATTTCTCTCATAAAGTCCAAATAATTTCCGTAATTTTTCCATATTTTTCTTCAATTTTAATTTATTTTAAAAAAAACTCAAAAACTCTTAGATTACGTTTGGTTTGTTGTTTTGAAAACAGTTTTCTGAAAACAGTTTTCTGAAAATGAGTGTAAAAACTGTTTGATAATAATTTTTTATGAAAACAGTTTTTTGAAAATGAGGGTATAATGTATGTATAAGTTTGGTTGTATGTATATACTGTATACAGTATATATACTCTGATACATACATGTTGTATACATATACATACATACTGATATATAACAATATTAAATATTTTATTATAATAAACATATTTAATAATATACATATATATAATAATATATAATAATTATAATAATATATATGTAATAATAATATATTCAAATTATATATTAAACGATTTATTATAATAATAATAAATTATATAATTATATATATAATAATATATAATAATATATAATAGTAATATATAATAATATATTATAATAATAATATATTATTATAATAGTTATATAAAATAGTATATATGAAATAATAGTATATATAAAATAGTATATATAAAATAATAATATAATATAATATATATATAATAATAATATAATATAATAATAGTATATATAATAAGAGAGAAATTATTTCTCCAAAAAAAAACTTTTTAAACCAAAGCCACACCCGGATTCGAACCCACAACCAGCGGCCTAAAGGACAGCGCCCAAGACCACTGCGCCAAGCCACCGAGGCGATATGATAGGGGTTTATTATCCCTATGTATTGGCTTTCGGTGTTTGGGGTTTTTAACAAAAAATAAATAAAAAAGCTTCTTCTCAGTATCGAACCCGAGACCAGCGACTAAGCCCCCGCTACTGTAGCGACTGAAACCCTTCCGACCAACTGGTCTAAGCGACCAGATTGTTTTGAAAATGATTTAAATAGGTTTGAACTAGTTCTCTGTTCATATCTATATTTCATGATTCTCAAAAACAATTTTGTTTCTTTTTCTTTTCTATTGAAAGCAAAATTTTCCAGATTATAATATGCATAAATCTACAGCAAACCAGTATTTTTATAAATATTATTCTCTTTATAAAACATGTATTTTAGTTCTAATTTGTGTTCCATGTCCATAATTTCGACATTGAGAACAATAACACATTTCTTCATAATTTAGAGTTAGAATTCCACAACTACTATGTTCTTTTGTTCTCTTTCTAATAACATCCTACTACATTTTTAGAACACAAAATCTCATCTTTCTACAAAAATAAAAAATCTATTTTTGGCATTTAACTACACATGATGCCTTCAATCACAAATTTTTTTTTTACCATAACATTCATGTAGCACAACAATATGGAAATTTCCAATACATTAATCAACAATTATTCATTAGCAATCAATCCATCAATTATTCTCTAAATTACCACTCTACTTTTAATTAAACAAGCATGGTTCCAATTTTTAACTAGTTGATTCATAATAATTTCATTAAAATCATTCCTAGCATGGTATCTAATTCTAGAAGTAATGAGAAACACCCAC
Source organism: Hemerocallis citrina (assembly GCA_017893485.1). Classification (NCBI taxonomy): domain Eukaryota; kingdom Viridiplantae; phylum Streptophyta; class Magnoliopsida; order Asparagales; family Asphodelaceae; genus Hemerocallis; species Hemerocallis citrina. The sequence goes on from CM030368.1 coordinate 107,414,653, forward strand.
CTCTTTGGAGAAAAATGAAATGAAAGCCCCTAGAGTCTCCTAGAATGCAAGAGAGTAGCCTTCTCCTCCTAGATTGTGTTGCAAAAAGCTCTCCTTCTTGTTCCTTGGTGTAACCCGATGCTTCACTTATGCTTGGGGATGGGGCCGGCCTCCTTTGGTTGGGACACACACACACAAATGCACTCTCAATCTTTTACTCCCTAATATATTACTTACCTATATAGTTTCTTCCTTTCAATTATTTTTTTTCTTAGAGTTGTATACATGAAGGTAGGGGGTATTTATACTAGTTCTGGGCTAGATTGGAGGGCTAGGATTTCATTAGATGGTTGTAGATGGATGGCTAGGATAAGATGGGAAGTTGTAGTAACCACCCATAAGCAAATAACCACCCATCCACACACACCCACTCTCCCACTCTTCTCTTATGCAATCCGGCCTCCAAGGGTGTGCAAAGCACACTACGTGCATGCACATGCCCTTCTAGTACCCCCCATTTAAAGTTTTTACAAATTTAATCAATCAATTGTTCATCAATTGTGTCTACATGACAAGTTATGACAATTTAAATACATGACAAGTTTGTGGGCTTCAAAATAGTGGCCTTAGGCTTTATAAAATAGGCTTTTTAGAAAGATAAAGAGAAAGAAAGAAATAATTGTTCATGTTACAAAAGGATATTTTATAAAAATAAATATGCATACGAAATTTTGCACGTGCACAACACGTGAAAATCAAAATTTCTTATTTAAATGAAAATTTAGGGCATTACATCACGTTCTAGTTTTGTATTTATTACTATCTAGGTAGCACTTCATGCGTCCCAATTTTTACCACATGGTTGCTACATTCAAACAGTTTCATTTTAGATTTCATAATGGATCATAGAGGGCAGTGTACTCAGCGACAAGAATCAAGTATCAAGCCTCAAGTATGAAGTATCAAGCCTCAAGTATGAAATATCAAGCCTCAAGTGTGAAGTATCAAGCCTCAAGTGTGAAATATCAAGTAATCATGTAGGATCTATAGATCCCCTTCCGAGTACACATTTCTATATTTCCCACTATTAGATCTGTTCATTAAACCCCAGCTTGGTTATTTATTATTATTATCAAACAGGCATGTATGTGTCACAAACAGGGCAAGAATAATATGGTATAAATGAGTAATAGGTTCAGGCTGAAAGATAAGCATGCCCAGATGAAAGACAACTCTTAAAAGAATAGAACAACGAAAATTCGGGTTCAGGATAGCAAGAAAGTACTGCACTAAATCTGGAATTCCCGTTGTTACAAACATGCAAACTTGGATCCGTCAGAAGATCTTAAAAATATAATCCCAGTTGAATCCAGCAAATATATATAAGTCATATGGTATTTTATAAAAACAAGTCTCAAAACAGAATTGAATTTAGAAAACATGTTCAGCCAGAAATCAGAAGTTTGTATTCATAATCAGGAAAACGGCATAAAACTTACTGATTAAATATACGAAAAATTAGGAGTATTCCCTAGTATGTTTAGTAACAGAAAATAAATTTCATAATTTTCCAACATAGATAGAATAGTCAAGTAAAATCAGAAAACAATAAGATACAGTAGTTTTGTAAATCCGGTATCATAAATACCGCAGTACTAAAACCGCAATATCTCACAAAATATAAATTGAAATCTAGATACGTTGAAATGATGATAAATTAGATACAGTAGGCTATAATTCATTTTCAAAAAGTTTTTAGAGACAGCAAGTGAAATTAGGTCGAAATTATGTATCTTTACTGAACAGTAAGAAAATTCTGCAAGTATAGTAGTTGTTTGCAAGTATAGAATAGTTTGTAAAAGGCATCAATTAAATCCACCAAAATTAGGGGTTAATTCCAATCAATTCTAGTTGAAATCACCAAAATATTGGATCAAAATATTATGTTTAGCAATAGTAGAAAAATAGATTACTATACAGAATTCATATAAAAACTAGATCTGGAATTTTAAACACATCTGTAGTAAAATAATCATAACTCGCACTCATAAATCGAAATTGAGATCTGTTAGAAAATATGGAAAGTAGACATAATTCTCTATAACTCATACTTAGAAATAGTTTTCATATACTGACCTTAATAGGGTCTAAAATACTGGTCAAAAACGGGGAATCGACAAAACGGAAAATATCCTTCATGCACAAAATCAACTAGATCATATGAAACTCATCCAAAACGTAACCAAACATGAAATAGGGTATACTAGATGTCCAAGCAACATGGTATAAAGTATTTAACAAGTCTACAACAAGTTATACTATGAATAACACATCAAGCATGTGAGATCATACAACAAGTCATGAACAACATGCACATATACAACAAGAAGTGATCATCCCTAGATATTTCATGTCATGTTTGTAATAAGGCAACTATGGGCGGGCCAACACAATAGAGACAAGATCAATAAGGGATTTCACACAAGAATTGTCTCTAGAACACAACTACACTACATGCGGTATTTAGTACTTATATTATACAATGTAAAGAATACAACTTACTTGCCTTATAGACGACGATGAAAATGACGAAAAGAAAGAGAATAACGGGAATGGATTCTCATGTACGAACACAACGAACGAACAAACCCACGAACACAATCACGAACCACGAATCACGAGCGAAACTTCGAAACAACACGCACACACACACTCAAACACCGAGAGCAAGAGGAAGGGATGGAGAGAGATGACGGTGCTGCACAGCATCAAGGGGGAGCGATGACGGCCAAGGGGAAATTGTGGAGGGGGCAGTCAGTACTGTCACCGGCAGGGGAAGGCCTTGGCTATCGGTCGTTGCGGCTGATAACGACGCGACGAAAGCAGGGGAGACGGTGGGGCTGACTAAGGATGGCAGGGGACAGCGCGGTGATCGACTGAAGCTGGCATCACGACTGCAGTGGGTGGTGCTGCTCGCCTGGGTGTTGCATCGCCGCATGGAGGAGAAGAGGGGACGGGGGAGGGTGCAGCGATGGAGAGGAGTGCAAGGCTCAGAGAGGGGGTAGGCACAAGAGGGAGAAAGAGTGGGAGGACGAGAAGGTGCAGGGGCCGGCTAGGGTTTGAATAGGAGGTAGGGTTTGGGTAAATACAACATGGGTTATATAGGTGGGTAAAAAATTATGTTAGGGTTTAGTTGAGGGGTGACGGCTGATTATGGGGTAGTATGGGTAACGGGTATGCAAATGGGTATCGGGTGCCAGGGGTGTGGGTAATAGGATATTGGGTTTAGGGGGTATTAGCTTAATAGGGTTAAAGGGTTATCAAGCTAATGGGTATTAATTGATCCGCAAAGAAAATCTAGAATCGGATTTAAAATGAGTGAATAAAATACGACATGGATAAATAATCGGGTAAAAAATATAAGCTCAATCAAACCGAGATGGAATAATAGGAGACAATGAATCAAGAACTCAAATGAGACGACAAATCAAATAAATGACTATATTGAATATGAAGATCTAATATACGGTCCAAGAGATACAATGAAGATAAATACACAAAAGAAGAAAATAGACCCAAAAATACATAAAATGAAAAACATGGGTTACAATGAGGTCTAGCCCAAACCCCATGGATTCTGTAGGAACTAATAAATCAAAAATTTACATTAACCATACATTAATCACATGACTATTTTTTTTCATTCAAACTGTAACTCCTGTATTCTCTTTTTTTGTATTTTTGTACTGTATTTATCTTTCCAGTGTATTCTATGTAATAGTATTCTTTCATTCTTCTGGATCGTGTATTGTTCTTCATTCTCAATATAAATTCAATTTTTCTGCCAGTTATTTATCTCTGCATGAATTGTTTAATCCCAATTTATTTATTCCATGGCCTTATTAATTATCTTTTGCTTCCTACCCTATTGGATCCAATCCTACCCTAAAACCCTATAATTCTATACCTCTTATTGGATTTTAAACCCAATAGCCCAATACCCTAAAACACCCGATATAATACTAATCTACCCTAACCCTAATTATCAAAACGATAATTAGGATTCGGAGGCCTATTCCCGCCCATCCTATCAGGGCGACTCCCTACTCTTCCGCTGTTTCCCAGGGAGCTAGTTTCTGCGACTTTTGCATGTTGGCTGGGCATGATCGCAGGGAATGTAGGCGTGCCAATAGCCGGTGCTTTGGATGTGGTGCTGCTGACCATTCAGTGCAGGATTGCCTGCAGCGGAGGATGGCTCTTCCAGCCAGGGGTCCAGTTCAGCAGGTAGCCCCAGCTCGTGGTCCAGTCAGGTCACCTCTTCCTCCTCAGCACCAGATTGTCGGTCGGAGTATCGCTATTCCTAAGAGAGGTCAGGTTTTCAACCTAACTACTGCTAATGCTGAGACAGCAGAGGGTGTTGTTGCAGGTATATTCTTGCATTTTGTTGTTTTGTTTCTCTTTTGCTTCATTTCATTTGCCTTGCTTTATTCCTTCATATTATCTTTCCGCATTGTGTTTTCCTCACCTTTGTTCATCCATTCTTTTTTCCCTGTCTTTTTGATACTATCTTAAGTGTTGTCCTTATTAGCACTTTTCCTACTGATGTTCTTTTTTATTCCGAGGCAACCCATTCCTTCGTCTCTTCTCGGTTCGTGGCTCGCCATCGGGTGTAGTGCAGAATCATGTCAGAGGCTTGGAACACTGTGACAGGTGGAGGTGTTCTCATTTGTTCCCGGAAGTGCAGGTAGTGTCCCGTGGTTATTGGTGGCATAGATTTCAAGGCCGACCTGATTGTAATTGGGAATTTAGAATTTGACATTATTCTCGATATGGATTGGTTGGGTGAGTCCCACGCCATTATTGATTGTCATGCCAAGAAAGTTGTATTCCGGATTCCAGGTTGCACAGAGTTTGAGTTCCATGCCGGGGAGATGCCCCTTGGCCGAGATGAGACTGTAGTTGATCAGGAGGTTTGTGCGATGGAATTGCATTCAGGCTGTGAGTGTGCGCCTTTAGTAGTGCGGGATTTCTTGGATGTTTTTCAAGAGGAGTTGCATGGCTTACCCTATGATAAGGATGTGGAGTTTGGTATTGAAGTTAACCCTGGTACGGCATCGACATCGAAGAGTCCCTACAGGATGGCATCGGTTGAGTTAGCAGATCTTAAGGTGCAGATTCAGGAGTCTTTGATTTGGGGTTCATCAGACCCAGTGTTTCTATTTAAGGTGCTCTAGTACATTTTGTCAACAAGAAGGATGGTAGATGTCAACTGTGCGTTGATTATCGAGAACTGAATAGTGTTACTGTGAAGAACCGGTATCCGCTGCCCAGGATAGATGACTTATTTGATCAGTTGAGCGGAGCTGCTATTTTCTCGAAGTTGGATCTTCGTTCTGGGTATCATCAGGTCAAAGTGAAGGCGACTGATGTACAGAAGACTGCATTCAAAATCATATATGGACACTACGAGTATCTTGTGATGCTGTTCGGGATCACGAACGCGCCTGTAGTATTCATGAGTCTTATGAACATGGTCTTTTCCAAGTTTCTGGATAGATTTGTGGTGGTCTTTATTGATGATATTCTAGTATATTCTCAGAATCGGGAAGATTATGCTGAGCATCTTAGGTTGGTTCTGCAGACTTTGAGGGAGAATCAGCTCTATGGGAAACTCAGCAAGTGTGAGTTGGAGTTATCCGACTCATGACTTGGAGTTAGCGGTAGTGATCTTTGCTTTAAGGCTGTGGAGACATTATTTGCATGGGGACCGAGTGGAGATCTTTACAGACCACAAAATTCTTAAGTACCTCTTTCACCCAAAAGGAGTTTAACATGAGGCAAAGATGTTGATTGGAACTTATGGCCGATGATGACATCAATTTGCAATACCATCATGGTAGAGTGAACATGGTGCCAGATCCTTTGAGTAGGAGACCGACAGCTATGTCCCTGACTCAGCATAGTGATTTGGTTGAGCAGATGCAAAGGTTGGAGTTGGATGTATTGTTGCCGAGTTCTGATCAGATTTGTTTGGTGCTTCAGCTTCCGTCATCTCTTGTTGATCAGATCAAAGAGGCTCAGGCTGGTGATGTGCAGTTGCAGGATTTTCGAGCTAAAGTTGAGTCTGGTTCCAGAACGGATACGGTTATTCATGCTGATGGATCGCTTCAGTTTGGGTCCAGTTGTGTGTCCTGAAGGGTGAATTTCGTCAGAGGTTGCTTGAGGAAGCCCACTAGTCGTTGTATTCTATCCATCCTGGAGGTACTAAGATGTACCGGGATTTGAAGCTTCATTTCTGGTGGCACAGTATGAAGAGGGCCGTGGTTCAGTTTGTATCTCAGTGTTTGATCTACCAGTAGGTTAAGGCAGAGCATCAGAGGACCACCAGACTTTTTCAACCGCTTTACATTCTGGAGTGGAAGTGGGAGCATATTACAATGGACTTTATGACCGCTTTGCCGAGGAGTCCTAAGGGTCACAATGACATTTGGGTGACTGTCAACTGACTGATGAAGAGTGCTCACTCCATTCCCTTCCGTGTCAGACAGTCTACTGAGAGCCTAGCTGAAAAGTACATGCAAGGGATCGTTAGACTTCATGGGGTTCCAGTCAGTATTGTATCCGACAGGGATACAAGATTCAGATCTCCGTTTTAGGAGAGTCTTCAGAGTAGTTTGGGGAGTAAATTGAAGTACAGTACAGTTTTTCTTCCCCAGACTGATGGATAGTCAGAGAGGACCATCCAGATTCTTGAGAACATGTTGTGGTCCTGTATGCTGCAGTTCGGTGGATCATGGGAGGACCATTTGAATCTCGTAGAGTTCTCGTACAATAACAGCTTTCAGGCCAGTCTTAAAGCTGCACTGTTCGAGGCACTTTATCGGCAGAAGTGCAGATCACAGTGTGCTTGGATGACATTGGTGAAAGAAAGTTGTTGGGTCTGGAGGTTATCACCAGGACATGATAAGGTGACTCAGATAAGGAAGCACTTGCAGGCAGCTAAGGATAGGCAGAGGCGATGGGCCGATGTCCATCGGAGAGCTTTGGAGTTTGAGGTTGGTGACCATGTTTTCCTAATGGTATCGGCTTGGCGTGGTGTCATTCGGTTTGGTGGTGGGGGCAAGTGAACAGATAAATTAGACACAAATTAAAATCTTGCAAGTGTACGAATCGTTTATAGAAGCGTAGTGAAGAGCAAGGGTCGATCCCACAGAGATTGTAGTAATTACTCACTAATCAATAATCAGAAATGTTTGTCATAAAGTTTGTCTAAAAGTATGTTTTGAAAGGAAATGAGATCTAGATCAAGTAGTCCTCAATTTGAATCACAAAATATCTATTAAAGTAGTTGGGCATGATTTCCACCTATAGTCACGAATGCTAAATTAACTTCTACACTACTCTTATCACTCATGTTTGTTCATTTAAGGACATGGTATCTACTCCTTAAAGTTAAGATTTTCCTAGGCCAAGAATTAGGCATGGTATCTACTCTAATTCGTTTCTCTCCTTAAGTATTTAGCATGGTATCTACTAAGTTGCACTTGAGGAAAGCATAGGAACGATGGAAATTAACAAACACTCAAAGCTCTAGAAGTTGGTATCAAATCTAGATCCTCCAAGTTGCTTAAACCAAGAACCTAAATGATTCTTGTGTTACAAGTAATGAGCATAAGATATGGATCATCTCTATACTCATATAACAGAGTCAGTTTTATAATAAGCAAACTTAATAACGTAAGGTTCATCAGATCAGTCGACTATCGTTAGATGTCAGTCGACTGATTCTGCGACTTTCCAACAAAAGTTTGATTCATATTATAAATTTGATCAGGAACAACCAGGTTTAATCAATAAGTGATAAAAGTAGTGCTTGGTAAACATTACATGAGTAAGGTTTCAATCAGCCCAACAATGAAATTAGTTGCACATAATACAACTTTTATTGACTAAAAGATTTGAATACATGACTCAAATGAATTAAACTGGAACAAGAATTAAAGAGAGAAGAAGAACACTGATTTGTATGATGTTTAGCTTGAACCCAATCAGCCTGAAGTCGACTTAATATCCTCTGAAGTCGACTTGTTCTCCTCCCCCTTAATGTAGAGTTTCAGTTCTTGATCTCCTTCCTTATTCGATGATGATAGATCGATGCTCGATTGATAGATTTTCGATGGTAGATGATCCCCCTCTTTTTATAATTTCTCTTGCCCTTATCTGCAGATCTGAAGCTCCTGCTTTCTATCTCCTCACACGATCGGACATGGATTGAGTCGAATCTTCAATACTTGCCAGACCCGATCTCTTGCTTTTTGGGAAGTTGTTATTTGCAGTTATCCCATATCTATTTCCTGGATTTTGACAGCTCACTTTGATTTGGATTTGGATGAGGGTGTATCTCAACTGATTTTATCTCTTAACTTCCGCTGATAGCCACTTCAGTCGACTGTTTACTAAGAGGCAGTCGACTGTACTGCAACCTTTGGAACTTCAGCCTCAGTGAATTCAGTCGACTATTGCTAAAAATCGATCGACTGTTCTGCAAAGCTTCGGAAACTCAACCCTCTCTGTTCAGTCGACTGTAGTCAAGGAATCAGTCAACTATATTCAGCAGCTTCTCAAAAATGTTTTGATGCAAAATTAGGGTTCTTCATTCCAGTGTATCATCCTCACAGTGCTGGATTAGTCTTGAATCTGCTTCATTTAGTTGCTTTTAGGCTGTTTTCTATGGAAAAGAGAAAAGAAGAGTAAATTACCACATATAGAGAATTTAACTGTCTAATTGAATTCAGATTATTGCTCCAAAATGTGGATATTATTGGATTTATCAGCAAGCTCAGCCCTAGGCTTATTGGACCGTTTGACATTGTGGAGCGAGTCGGCAAAGTGACATGTCGTCTTGCATTACTGCCAGCTTTATCAGGAGTGCACGATGTTTTCCATGTCTCACAACTCAGGAGATATATCCGAGATGAGAGCCACGTGATCGACTATTCATAGTTGGCCATTCGGCCGGATTTGACTTGTGAGATTCCGTCAGTTGCTATTTTGGATCAGCGGGAGAAAGTGCTTAAGAACAAGGTCATCAAGCTGGTTCATGTTTCTTGGAATCCTCACTCGTCGGGTGAGTCGACTTGGGAGCTGGAGGAGGAGATTCAGCAGAAGTTTCCTCATCTGTTTGGGTAGCATTTTGTTTTGTTCTTTCTTTTCCTTTCGGAGTTACTCTATGTATCTTCTTGTTTGAATTTCGATGACAAAATTCTTCTTGTTAGGTGGGTAGGATTTGTAACCCCTGTTTTTCATTTTATGTATTTCTGGGTGTATTTTTTTTTGTGTATTTTTCTTATTGTATCTCCTTTTGAGCCGTGTATTGGATCTTCATTCTTTATATTCAGTTATTTGATTTATCGTCTTCTTATTTGAGTTTCTTGATGCTATTGTCTATTATTGTTCCGTCTCTGGTTGTTCGTGCTATTATTTTGAGCTCTATTCTAATATTGTTCATGTCCTATTTTATTTCTCATTTTTGTTCCCATTTTATTCTTTTGGATCCTTATTTCATCTAAACCATTTTTTTTATTACCCTATTGGATCCTAGAGATCATGTAAACCCATTATAATTACCATTCCGAACCCAATTTACACTAATACCCTATAAGCCTAACTATACCTGTTACCCATTTCCTTACCAACCCGTTAACACCTATACTCCAGAAACCTTAAAACCCAAACTTCTATATATACCTACTGTTTACCCCCTCCCCTATTCTCAACCCTAGCCGCTGTTAACCCATTTTCCCCCTTCGTCCCATTCTACCTCTCCCACCTCCTACACCTCCCGATCCTCTCCCTCTACCTCCGGCATCCTCCTCGTTCCTTCTCCTTCCGCTGCGTCGACAGCCAAGGTAGCGAAGCCCAATCTCCCGCTCATCCCGAGTGTCACCCTGTGCTCCTCCTGACTGCAGCACTAACACAGTCCAGACATTCTATCCACAACATCGTCGGCAGCCCATGCGACGCCAGCACCTATTGCAGTGCCGCTCCCCCGTGCTTGTCTCCCCTTCGACGGCAGATAGTAACGATAGCAGCATCTGCGCTACCGTCCTGCCGTCATTTTGCCACCGTCACTGTTCGTTCACCTCGTGCACTCGGGCTCTCCCTCCTTCTCTTGTGTGCATGTGTGATCATGTGGTTGTTATTGTTCATGGCTCGTGTATTCGTTCGTAGTTCATTGTGTTTGTGGTTTGTGGTTTGTTGTTCATTTAGTTCGTGCCCGGGAATTCGTTCCCGTTATTCTTGCTTTTGTACTGTTCCCATCATCATCTTTAAGGCAAGTAACTTCTATTCTTTTCTTTGTGTAATACAAGTACTAAATAATGCTTGTAGTGTAGTTGTGTTCTAGAGACAATTCTTGTGCAAAACCCTTGTTATATCTTGTCTCTATTGTGTTGACCCACCCGTATTTGCCTCATTACACTCATGACATGAAATACCTTAGGGATAGCCACTTCTTGTTGTATACATGCATGTTGTTCGTGAATCATGACTTGTTGTGTGATCGAGTATGCTTGATGTGTTGATAGTAGTATAACTTGTTGTAGACCTATAAAATACCCTATACCATGTCGCTTGGACATCTAGTATACCATATTTCATGTTTGTTATGATTTGGATGAGTTTCATATGATCTATGTCGATTTTATGCATGAAGAACAATTTTGTACTTATTGTTACTCTGTTTTCTTTAGTATTTTAGACCCTATTAAGGTTAGTATATTAAAATTATTTGTGAACATAAATTATAAAGAATTCTGTCTACTTTTCAGATTTTCTGACATATCTCAGTTTCAAATTATGAGTTTCGAGTTATGACTATTTTACCTCAGATGTGTTTAAAATTCCAGATCCAGTTTTATACGAATTCTGTATGGTAATTTATTTTTCTTCTGATGTTAAAGATAATATTTTGATCCAATATTTGTTGGTTACAACTAGACTTGATGGGGATTAACCCTTAATTTTTATGGATTTAATTGATAACTTTTATAAACCATTTTGGGCTTGTTAACAATTACTATACATAAAGAATTTTCATACGGTTCAGAAAGATACATAATTTCGACCTGATTCTATTTGCTGTCTATAAAAACTTTGTAAATATGAATTACAGCCTACTATATCTATTTTATCACCCTTTTGACGGATCTAGATTTATATATAAATTTTATGAGATATTGCTGTTTTAGTACTGTTGGGTTTATGATTCCAGATTTACAAAACTACTGTATCTTGCTGCTTTCTGATTTTACTTGACGATCTATCTATATTGGAAAATTATGAAACTATATTTTCTGATACTCAACATATTAGGGAATACCCCAAATTTTTCGTGGATTTAATTAGTAATTTTTTATGTCGTTTTCCTGTTTACGAATACAAACTTCTGATTTCTGTTTGAAGACGTTTTCTGGATACAAATCTGTTTTGATACTTGTTTTTGTGAAATACCGTATAACTTATATATATTTGTTAGATTCGGCCAAGTGTCTACTTTCAAGATTTTCTTACAGATCTAGATTTTCATGTTTGTAGTAACGAAAATTTCAGATTTAGTACAGTACTGTCTTACTGTCCTGAACTAGAATTTTCGTTGTTCTATACTTTTATGAGTTGTCTTTCACCTGTACATGGTTATCATTCAGTCTGAACCTGTTACCTGTTTATGCCATGTTATTCTTGCTCTATTTTGTGACACATACAAGCCTCTTTGATAATAATAATAAATAACCAAACCGGAGTTAAGGGAAAGATCTAGTAATGGAAAATATAGAAATGTGTACTTGGAAAGGGGTCCATGTTTCCCACCTAACTACCTGTGATATGATTACCTGACATGTGATTCTGATTATCTGTTATCTGATTCCTGACTACATACTTCCTTATGAGATGATGTACTCAGAAGGGGGCCCGTGTTTCCCACCTGTTCCCCAACTACATACTTCCTACGAGAGGGTGTACTTGGAGGGAACGTTGTCCGACCTGATGCATGATTACCTGTTACATGATACCTATACCTGTGACTGTTTACCTGATACCTGAGTACACGGCCCTATGGACTCCACTATGAAATCTAAATGAAACTTGTTTGAATGTAGCAACCATGTGGTAAAAATTTGGGATGCATGAAGTGCTACCTAGATAGTAATAAATACAATACTTGACATGACATAACTTGACATACTTGACACCTGTTACATGCTTACCTGTACATGCTACCTGATTACCTGTTTACCTATATACCTGATTACCTATTTACCTGCTTGCTTGACACTTGATACATGTTACCTGTACTCTGTTAGCACATTATGTTATTTGATTCTGTTCATGATTAATGCTAGTTATTCTATTTTGTTGTCAAGTCTATTCCATGCTAATTGTTTATCTTTCCCATGTACTTTTGCCTGCACTACAAGCGGCCCGTAACTTGCATTGACGGGAGTTTTATTTTCTTTTCCTCTTCCTACAATTTGCTAAAATGCAAATTATGGAGGCCAGCTGCCCGATGGAGTAGGTGATCTGACATATTAGATTTTGGAGTTTTTGCTATTATTATTTTATGTTGCTTATTTGGATAATGTATCTGTTACTTGGATTAATTGTATTGGGCAAGGTGACCCAGGATTATTGACTTGTTCTGATCTTGTTTATTTGAAATTTATTAAGTTTTGTTTCAAGTAAATTCCTATTGGTATATTGATTCAGCTATGCATGCGTGGTTGACTTCTCTTGCTTCTTACTCTAATTATTCCTGTGAAATGTTGTAAAGATCCTGACAGCTTATGGATGATAAAAATTATTCGCTGGGCTTAGTCACGTATCTGTATTATGCATTCTCTTTTCGGGAAGTGGGGCGTGATAAGGTTTTTAGTGATATCAAAGCCAGGTTTGGCTAATATTTTAGTTTGACTGATATATTAGACAAGCTTTGCCGACCTGGGATTGGCTCAATAGTACACAGACCATGCATACATAAATGAATTATAATAAACTTTGATCTGGATGATAATTGTTTTGATTCTTGTGACCATGGCTCGCAGAGGTTCTACTTCTCGTCCTCAGGAAGATCAGCCCGGGCTTGAGGCCATTACCAATGTTTTGGAACGGTTGATCAATTTGCAGCAAAACCACAGTGACCTGGTGATGGCTGCTTTGGAAGCTTCTCGGGTTCCGCCTCCCACTGTGCCTATGCAGGCAACTTTCCCTTCTCGTCCGGGCAAAGTCACAGATTTCATGAGGCTGTGTAACACCCTAGTTTTCATTTATGAGATTTTGTGATTTTACGTGTTGTGCACATATGATTTCATTTGTTTAATTTCTTTTATAAAATATTTTTATATAGTATTTGTTCTCTTTACTTTTTCAAAAAAAAAACTATTCTCTTTAAAAGCCTAATTAAAATCTAGGCCTAATTGTCTTTAGCCCACTCTATTTTATTAATTAAATTAATTATTTAAGCCCATGGTTAGTTTGGTCCATTAGTGAGCCCATTTACTTTAATTCTCTTTTGAAATGGTCTAACTTGTAATGTAGACTCATTTCATGGACAATTAAATTTGTCACATGAACAAATGTGTAAATGGGGGACACTAGGTGGCATGTGCATACAATGGAGTGTGCATTGCACACCTTTTTCACCTAGGCCGGGTAGGATTGGAGAGTGGGAGAGATGGGAGTGGTGGAGAGTTGGTTACTCTCATCATGGGAAGTTATTTCAACTCCCTACTTCATGTTGGCCCTTAATCTCTAACCATATGATCTAATCCTAGCCTTCCATTCACCCTAAAGAATTGTATAAATACCCCCTTCCACACTCTTCATTCTCACACTTGGGAAAAATTGAAAAGAAAGAATAGAAAGAGAGAAAAAAAATACAAGTAGTAAGACAAAAGATTGAGGAGTTTTGTGAGTGTTGTGTGAGTGCTTCAACCAAAGGAGAGTAGGCCGGATTGCTATAGGAGAGGCTCGGGATTGCTTTCTCTATAGGAGTAGTCACGTGGTTGCTTGATCTAGGAGGAGAAGGCTTCAGTCATTCGTTGTAGGGGATCTCTAGGAGTCTATTTGATTGTTTCTATCCATTTAAGGTGGGTTTTTCTCTTAAACTTCTAATTAGACATCATGTTATGATGTGGTTCACAAATTAAGGAGAGACTCTAACTAATATAGCCATGCATTATGAAAATAAGACAAATTGCTATTAGTTTGATTATATGTTAAAAGAGCATTAAATTGATTGCCAAATTATGATTTGTTAAATGATTACCATGCTACCATGCTCAATTTTGTTGTGATGTACTAGATAAACAAATACATGCATGTATGTCGAACAATTGAATAAAGAACTATGGATATAGGTGATTTTGATTAATGTGTTGTTAAATGGCATGAAAAATGAAGTTTATTACTGAGATAATTGTACTTTATTAATAAAAATATTGTTTGGGACTTAGGAAAAGTTTAAAGTGAAAAATTATAAGGAGGATGCCTATTTTTCCCCCAAATTCGAAAATTTAAGAACAAAATGAAGTAGAGAGAAAATTATGTTTTTTTGTATCAAAAATCAAATTTTAATCTACTAAAATGCTGTACTAGGATGAAAAATAGAATCTTGAGTTTTTGAATAAATTTAGAGAATAAGAGAACTCAAAAATATTTGTTTTTGTAAAAATTCGAAAAGAATAGAGACCTCGCTTATAACCCCAGTAATCTAAACCATATCAGTTCAGCACCATGGCCATACTGGTTAGTCGGTGCAGTGGGTTCGGTTACTGTAGCAGTGGGTTTGGGTTGGTGGTCTTGGGTTCGAAACCTGGCATGAGCTTTTGTTTCTTTTTTCAAAAAATCCGAAAGCCGAAACCCACAATTTATCTTAAATTGACCCTATTCTTTATCGATGTGGTTCCTTGGCTGTTCTGGCTCTCGGTGGTGGTTGGTTACCATATGGTCGTGAGTTCGATTCCTAGCTTCGGCAGGAATTTAACTTTTTTTTTGATTTTTTTGGGTTTTAAAAATTGATTTGTGGCTTATAAAATTTGGAAAAAATACTATAATTATTCTAAAATTATGTGGACTTAATGAAAAATATTTGGGACAAGATTTGACTAAAATAAAGATGGTTTATAAGTAAATTACATAAAGTTGATATTTGTATAAAATGAAAGGTGATTATTTTTCATGAAAAGATTACACTAAGTTATAAAAGAGGAATTTTGAATGAAAGAAAATTTTAAGTGGGTATCTATGGATTTCATTGCCTAATGTGAATGTTGAAAAATGCTATTTTGTCATTATGGAATTAAGTAAGGAAAGAAACTATAGTATGAAAATTTATTGTGCTTATGGAAAAGAAATTTGTGAGCATGAAGTACAAGAATTGAAAGTGAACTTGATATGGGAGTTTTCGATCCATAGAAATGAAAAGAAAGAACTTATGAGTATAAAGACTCAATTTTGTGATTATGAATTGAAATTGAGAACTAGAGTATAGTTTAAGCCTCATACCGGCATTGAAAAGAAACGGATGCAATCCAAGTCAGAGGTGGTGGCAAACGATGGTGATCGGGTCGCTGGTGTTTGGTTGACTCTATCAGTTAGATCCATTACTGACCTAGGTATTACTGAAATTAATTGTGATTGGTATCTTGATGCCCTGAGTCTGTCAATGGTCGGGTGTTTGTGTTTGTGTTTGTGTATGTTTACCTTCATTTACGAATTTTTATGCATCCCGTGGACGCCGATGTACTGCTCGCTGAGGGTCACGAGTCAGGGATATGGTTGAAGACTTATAAAGGTGTTGGTAATCGATGAATATTGATTCACAGTGATTAATTACTATTTTTGACAGACCAGTCAGGCTCAATCATTATTTCAAAACACAGTGCATATTGTGAATATACAGCATAATTTCGGTAACACTGTTAATTAATTATTTTTCCTTTCCGCTTGAGGATCGTGTTGGTGTTAGGGGTGATTCCCTATAATTCGACTTGTTCTAAAGTCCAGCACTAGGCAATGATAACCAGGGTTGTCTCTTCCTGTCGTAGGGATACGGGATGTGTTTTCTCATTAGTCGAGGACACGGGAGCCGTATCTCGCTCTGTTAATTCCTGAGGTACCTTCGGGATGTTCCATTGTTCTATGTTGGTGGACACGAACGGACCATTGTGGATCTTCGGTGCCATGGGTATGCTGCGGTGTATCTGTAAGTTCGTCACGGCTTTTGAAAGAGGCCCGGTGGAACGGTTATTAGTGGTAAATGGGGACAGCCCGAATTTTTGTAAATTCCTCAATCATGTTGTACTTATCGGGAACAGGAAGTGTACAATAGTATAATGTATTGCATAGCGAGGGTTCGAAACCTTGAAACTGGAGAAGACGGCTTGATTTGGAGCGTATGTAGTATAGAATGCATGTGTATCCAAAGTTTTTTGACATTAGACTAAGTGCATTTGTTTTTTCGTACATTGTGTACTATGCATTAGACTTCAGGTCATGGCATACACTGACAATGGGAAATTAGGATGCACGTTTCTGTTTTCATTAAAGGCTGGTTGTGATTGCTAGTTGGAGATCGCTGTTTTCTTATCAGTATTGCATCAGTATATGTACTTACGTGCCCACTCAATTATGTGTTGGATACTGAGTCGCGAGTGCAGGAGGACTTAAGAGAAACAAGGCATCCAAGTGTAGTAGCAATATACCTACTTACCATTCGAGCAAGTGCAGGAATGTCAGAGTAGCACAGCAGAAGATTCAAGCTCCAGGGCGCATCTCAGGGAAGCAGACTGACCACTCAGTGGAGTTCTAGTGGAAATTCAGTGACCACCAATCTGAAGGGCAGGCAAATGTTTGAGTAGTATTTGTAATACCTTAATGTAATATGTATTCCTTGTTCAAGAACAAGATAATGATTGTAACTGATGATGTAATGACTTTATTTTGGCAATAAAAGTTTTTAAATTTCGATGTTATTACTGTGTTGAGATGCATTTGAAGAAAAATATTCTAGTTTGTGTCACGGATTTTCGATTGTGGGATTCGGGGCACTACACTTATAACCCATGATGGAATCACAATTGAGTTGGGAGAATAATTATATGGTAGATTCGTTGTATGTGGAGCTCGGAGTTAGTATAGCATGGATCTAGTCTAGCGTTGTTGATATGCTAGAGCCATCAACCCAGTAGACAAGTATTGAATTTGTTTTCCACCTCGAGAATTGTGGTTTTTCTGTGCCCGTCGAACCGGTTACCAAGAGATGGTGGATCACGGGTCGGGATATTGGATAAGATCCAAGTCAGAGGTGGTGGCAAACGATGGAGATCGGGTCGCCGGTATCTTGGGTTGATAGGCTAGGTTTTAACTTTATGATCTAGGAAATAACTGGTTAACTGAATAATAACCTGCATGAATGATAGCCAGTGAATGTTTTGGTCAAATTTCCCACCTTGTATAGAAAGTGTTGATGCCCTAGGTCTGTCAATGACTGGATATTAGTAGTTTGTGTTTGCTTCACCTCATTTGTCGGGTATAGGGAACTCCCTTGGGCGCTGTTGTACTGCTCGCGGAGGGTCACAGGCCGAGGACATTGGTCGAGGACCAAGGCACTCCCTAGGGCACCGATGTACTGCTCGCTGAGGTCACGGACCGGGGATATGGGTCGAGGACTTACAGAGGTGTTGGCAATCGAGGGATGTCGATTCTCTGTGTTGGTTATTGTTGACAGACTCGTTTGGGCTCAATCGTTTAGATGTTATGCATGATTGGATAAATAGCATGATTTGGTAATTGATGTTATTAACTTGTTTTCCTTTATTTTCCGCTTGAGGACCGAGTTGGTGTTAGGGATAATACCCTATAATCCGACTTATTGTAAAGGCCAGCACTAGGCATTGATTATCAGGGTTGTATCTTCCTGTCATAGGGATGCGTGCGGTGCCTTCTCACGAGTTGGGAGCACACGTTCTGTATCTCGCTCTGTTAATTCCTGAAGTGCCATGGTAAGAATGGAAAGGTTTCTTGGAGGTTCTATGTCGGTGATGGACGGGCCATATGATTACGGACTCTATGCGCCTTCGGTGGCACTGGGCATACTGTGGGCTACCTGGTAGTTTGTCACGGCTTTTGGGTGAGATCCAGTGCGGGGGTGCCGCAGGGATCGTGTAACGCCCCTGCCCCTAGCTCAGACAATTTATACATTTTAGAAGACAAATTATTTATAGTATAGTACAACTGCCCACCACAGGCTGCCTCTCAAAAGGTGGTTAACCGGATTGGTGACTCCGTGATCATAGGCATTATTATTTATATTATTTAATCTATTGCATACTCCCGATATGAAACTATCTCAAATTAATTCTTTTCTCAAATCCTGTGTACACAGTGCCTCCAAAGCGGGCCCCATGTACACGTCACCAACTTTCAAAGACACACAGGAGCACTCAGTTCCTCCACTAATCCCAGGTGGCCCCCACTTATGCTGACATCACCCGACGTCAGCCTTCATAACAGCACAAGGTTGCTGTCGTTTTCTCAACTGGTGGGCCCCCCTATACCATTTATTTACAACTCTACCATTTATATTATATTATATATATATACTATTATATCTTTTTTAGAAATTACGGGGTGTTACAGACCGGGCACTAGTGGCAAATGGGGACACCACTATGTGTCTGCAGAAACGGGACTAGACCGAACTGTAGCCTCACCAACCATGTTGAATCTGTCAGGAACAGGATGAGTACAAAAGTAGATTGTAATGCTTGGCGAGGGTTCGAAACCCTGAATCTGGATAAGACGGCTTGATTGGGAGCGCATGTAGTATGGGATGCATGCATTTCGAAAGTCTTGCTGACATCAGATTAAGTGCATCTTTTTCTCAGTACTTGGTGTACTGTGCATTAGACATCTGATCATGGCACACACAAACACTAGGAAATTTAGGATGCACGTTTCTGTTTTCATCAAGACTGATTGTGATTGTACAAGTTTAGAAATCGTTATTTCTTATCTGCATTGTGTCAGTATACATACTGACGTGCCCACTCAATTAGGTGCTGGATGCCGATTCGTGAGTGTAGAAAGACTCAAGGCCAACAGAGTATCCAAGTGGAGTATCCAGTGTACATCCCCATAAATAAGCAGTTGCGGAATCAGAGTAGTGCAGCGGAGACTCGAGCTGCGTGGCGCATCTTGAGGAAACAACTCAACTACTCGGCAGAGTTTCTAGCAGGATCATTTGAATACCGTTCTGGGTGGCAGGAGGTAGCCGTTACAAAATAAAATCAGTATCTGTAATAGGTTGATGTAATTTGTATTCCTTGTATAAAAACAAGATGATGATGTAATAATTCTTATGGCAATAAAAAGTTTTTAATTTTCGTATTTTTACAGTGTTGAGATGCATTTGAACGCAAAAATTCTGGTTATGTCACAAATTTTTGGTAGTGGGATCCAGAGCGTTACACTGCTAGCATGACGTCACTTGCCAAACGGTGTCGATCAACAAAGCAGGAAGAAACAAAGGAGTGGGTAGCACCGAATCAAACATAACATGAGCGGAAAGAGAGTGAACTAAGATGACGCCTAACAAAGAGTCAAAGAATAAGAACGATGGTGTATGCAGGATATATGCACGAATAATTGTACAAGGAGGAACAAAACAGTGTAGAAATGAAATACAAATAATGCAAAATAGCCATCTCTGCTTCCTTTGCAGACAGGTTATAGGCCTGACCACGGCCCCCAATCTAGCCACCCCTTGGAGTTGTTCTCCTGTTATCGAAGGCTAGCCTCTGCGGTGGTAGTGGCGGTCTGCCCTGACCTTAAGGTAGCTCTCCCTGCTGAGCTGTACCTCCAGTCGGTGCAGGGCTCCTGTTACTTTGACAGTCCCAGACCACCTGATCATTTTCTCCGCATGCAAGGCACAAGCAATTTACTAGTCTACAGTCATTTGGTAGATGTCCGACCTTATGGCAGAAGTTGCAAGTCTGAACCGTCCTTGGAGCAGCACATGAATACGGCAGCATCCTCGCTAAAGGGATCAGAGCTGGCCTCCGAATAGGTCCTCCAGTAGGTCGAGTGGCAGTAGGGTACTGAACGGCCTGCTGGGTAGCACTCCTCCTTCTATGGGTTTGTTCTTGGATTCGGGCTGCATCAAGAACATCGATATAGGTGCGGTACCGGTGGGCAACCAAACGATCCTAAATGTCAAAACTTAGACCCATCAAAAACCTGTTGGCCCTGTCTTCTTCATTAGCCACCGGGGCGGTTGCAAAATGGCTGAGTCAAGTAAATTTAGTAGCGTACTCATCCACGGACCGATTCCCCTGGTTCAGGACAATGTTTAAATTAATATCGTTATATATGAAATATGCATCAATGGGCGACATTAAGTCATCATCCGACCAACCTGAGTTAATGACACGAACTGTCGTTCCATCTTAAACTTGGTGATGTTGGGGAAGAACTTCGTCATGAAGCTCTCAGTAAAAGTGGCCCAAGTGATGGGTCAATCTAGCCTCTTGGTCTCTGACACCACCAGATATGGGTGAGGTCCATAAGCTGGATTCTTATCACATCCACCCGATCTACATCAGAGACCTGTGCTGCTAGTAAGAACTGCTCTGTCCGAATCAGCCACCTTTCAGCCTCTAATGGTGTCTCGATACCCGAGAACTTATCCGGGTGCAGTCTCATGAAGTCTATCACTGTATCGGGCTTGGGTGGCAGTAGTCCTGGTGCGGGTCCAACAGCGGTTCGGTTAGCCGTCTCCAAGGTGGCCCTCATCAACTCATTCTTCTCTTGTTGTAGAGCCATCATTTGCTGCATCGTCTGAAGATTAGCAGCATTGTCTGGTTGTTCATCCCCGGGTTAGGAAGTGGAAGAGCCTCCGTGAGCCATAGTCTGCAACATGATTAAATCGGTGAGTATCCAGATTATAAGTTGGTTACTACATGTTCATGTGATAACGTGGTGTACATATTGTTGAGTTAAACTTGGCTAATCAAAACCTGATTAGGGCAAAACCTGGCTCTGATACCACTAAAAATGTCACGCGATGCTTCCGAAGATACGGAAGTACGGGCATGCGACTAAGGCCCAGCGAATGATTTGCATCATTCATAAGTTGTAATATTCAACTCAACAATATGAAATGCAATCACAACAACGCATACTATAATGAAATCACATAAACATAAATAATCGATGAAATGTCTCAAAATAACCAAAGTCCAGAAGGAAATAAACTTCGGGTCATCAAAGTCCAGAATACAAAATACGATGATAACATCATTGTTGGAATTAAAATAACATGAACGAAACAATTATTATAGGCCGATAATTCGACTCCAATCCCTAGAAAATTTGCTCATTAAGTCCATTAGTTAATTCCCCTCGTGTACCTACAAGCTCATCATCGGGGGGGGGGGGGGGGGGATGTCCTTTAGAGCAAGTTACGGACAACAAGTAGTAACAAGCACAGAACAATAAAACATGACTCATTAATATCATGGAACAAGGAACTAGAACTGTATCAGAAGTCAATGAAATTGTCGATAATAAGATCAAGGTCTATAATCAACGATGCAACGATCAAAAATAATAATAAAACTAGAATCAAGTCGATAAAAATAACTATGAACAATGCAAGTGTCAATCATAATTCTATCATGTTTTATTATCTTATCTAATGCATGTAATTCTGTGTCTCATACCACAGGTTTGGTTCATACAAACAAGTGAATGTTTAGAATATAGTGGTGACTTTACAGAATATGTACTCGGCAACAATAATCAATAATCAATAATCCACAATCAATTATTGTAACCCATGTTTTTCGTTTTCTACATTTTGGGATGTATTTTTTTTCTTTTGAGTATTTATTCGCATTGTATTCCCCTACTCTTTTTAAACCGTGTAATTGGTCTTCATTCTCTATATATTCATCTATTTGATTCATTGCCTTTATTTTTTATCTTCTTGATTCAATTGTCTACCTATTGTTCCATTCCTAGTTGATCGACCTATTATTTTGATCCTCATTATTAAATTGTTCATGCCCTATTTTATTTATTCATTTTGTTACTATCTCATTTATTGGATCATTCTATAATTCTATTCGACATTTTATAAACCCAATATTAACCCTACCCTATTTCTTTTGGATCCATTAATACCCAATAATCCATTAAAACACAATAACATTCCCCTAACCCTACCCATTTACCCACTCCAACCCGTTACCCATATAAACCCTAACTACCACATATATATATATCTATGTATACCATTTCACCCTAACTCAACCCTAGCTGCTTCTAAACCCCGTCCCCTACCTCCTATCTCTCCTGCACTCCCAAACCCATCGCTCCCGATCCCTTTCCCTGCATTCCTGACCTCCCGACGCACCACCACAGCGTCGCCCTCTCCCAAAAATGCAACAGCAGCCCCAGCCAATGCACCCCTATGTGCCCTGCCTACTGTCGCGACGCCACAGCAACAAACATCACCCGATGCCCCCCTGCATTGCTTCCTCCTGACCGCAGCACAGTTTCGTTGTCGCCGCTTGTTGTCCGTCGTTCTCCCGATGTGTGCACAATGGATTGCTTTAGCTCTTGTGTGCATGTGTTTGATCTCGTGGGTTCGTGGCCAGGAAACCATTCCCATTGTTCTCGTTCTTGCATCGTTTCCGTCGTCGACTATAAGGCAAGTAACTTGTATAATTTCTGTTGCATATAAAAGTACTAAATACCGCCTGTAGTATAGCTTTTGTTCTGGAGACAATCCTCATGAAAACCCTTGATTAGATCTTGTCTCTACTTGTCGATCTATCCGTAGTTGTCTCGTACACACACGACTTGAAATAACTTAGATCTAATAAACTTTTAATGTATACATTCATGTGGTTGTGATTTATGAAGTATCGTATAAGCTTGTATTCTTGATGTGTTAATTGTAGTATAACTCGTTGTAGAGTTGTAAAACACCCTATACCATGTTGCTTGAACATCTAGTATACCATATTTCGCATTTCGTTATGATTTGGATGAGTTTCATATGATCTAGTTGATTTCATGCATGAAGAATATTTATGTGTTTACTATTATCCCATTTTGTTCAGTATTTTAGGCCCTATAAAGGTAAGTGAATGAAAACTATTTGTGAATATGAATTATAGAGAATTCTGTCTACTTTCCAGAATTTCTGACAGATCTCAGTTTCAATTTATGAGATGCAAGTTATGACTATTTTACTGCAGAAGTGTTGAAAATTACAGATTTAGTTTTATGTAAATTCTGTATGACTATTTATTTTTATACTGATGCTAAAGGTAATATTGTGATCTAATATTTTGCTGAGTACAACGAGATTTGACTGGGGTTAACCCAAAAATTTTTGTGGATTTAATTGATGACTTTTATAAACTATTCTATACTTGCAAACAACTACTATACTTGCAGAATTTTCACGCTGTTCAGTAAAAAACCTTAATTTCAACCTGATTCTACTTGCTGTTAATAAAAACTTTGTGAATATGAAATGTAGCCTACTGTATCTATTTTATCACCCTTTTGACGGATCTGGATTTCGATTTGTATTTTGTAATCTATTGTCTTTTTAGTACTGCTGTGTCAAGAGTTTCAGATTTGCAAACTTCCATCTTCCTGTCTTCTGATTTTATTTGACTATACTATCCACGTTGGAATATTATCAAATTATATTTGCTGATACTAGACATACTAGGGAATAACCCAAATTTTTCATGGATTTAATCAATAAGTTTTTATGCAAAATTCATGCTTATGAATACAACTTTTCGATTTCTGGCTGGACACGTTTTCTGTTTATAATTCTGTTTTGAACCATGTTTCTGTGATCATTATAGGACTTGTATATATTTGATGGATTCGGCCGAGAGTCTACTTTCTAGATTTTCTAACGGATCCAGATTTGCATATTTGTGGCAACGGGAATGTAACGACCCTATATTTTTTACGAATACGTCTTGTATACGAAGCAAATTCTACTAGCTATAAAGTTATATTTATTTTTGTTAAAGAAATTATTTTCTTGCTAATAACCTGCAATTATGCATATGAATGTGTATATAAACATATATACATACACGTACATGTTTTGAGTTGGACTTGTGAAACCCAAATGAAACAAAACAACATGGCAACACTTGAACAAAAAAAAAAATTGGGACAAGCCCATAGGAGGCCGGCCAAGATTTGGATGTAAAGGGAGGAGAATAAGAACTACGGTTATGGTTTCTTGGTGTTTGAATAAAAACATCATGATGTGTTTTTGTAAGACTCCAAGACCACATCACATCACCTCCCAAACAAGCCAACCCCTTGCATAAGGTGATGTTTTCATCTTCTCCATGCCTCTCAAATCTGGCCAAACCCCTCTCTCCCTCTCTTCTCTTTTTGTTTTAAAATCCCATCCCTTTTACCATTCTCTCTTACAACTCTGAATCTTTCCTAAGCCTCCAAACTTCATTCTCTACACTCTAGTTACAGATTTGGAGTGAGAAGAAGAAGAAGAAGAAGCCAAGGAGAAGGAGAACAAGGAGCCAAAGCAAAGAGGAGAAGCAGGGAGTTCCATAAGAGACAAGAAGGGGGACCTACAAGCAAAAGAACAAGCTACAAGCTAAGGTGGGTGTTTCCAATCTCTTGTTTATTTTTGGATGGTTGAATGGTGTTTGATAACTGAAAAAGTGACATGCATGCCCTAGGAATGAACTTTAACAACTCATTTTGTGCTAAGTAGACCAAACCAGAAAATCATGTTAAAAGACGAAATTTTTGTTGTCAGTCCGTAGCTCATTGCATGAATACCACTTGGAATTTTGATCTGAAAGTTTTAGAGGATGATCATATAGGTGTCGTACACCTTCAGTAATTTTTATTGATTTTTATGACTTTTTTGCTATTAAAATAAATTACGAACTTGCATGCTAGTCAGAATAGAAAGAAGCTATTTTATTGTTACTATTGTGGAAAGAATGACTTGTATCTCACTGCATGCTGATGGAAATGATCTAAAGTTTTAGTATTTCTTTGTTAAGTGTATCTAAGACCTAAGTTTCAAATTTCATGAGATTTGGACCAATGTAGCTATGTCAATAGAATCATGCAAACAGAGCTAGATATTTTAGTGAACAGATCTGCTGTTGTTACTGCCCTGTTTTTGGATGATATTCCAAAGGACATAAATGGAAATCTACTTGGTATAATCACTTGACTAATGGAAGAGTTGTAACATCATGTGTTAGGAACTGGATTCTAAAATTTCATGATGATCTGACACTATTTACTATTTTAATCTGATTTTACCCCATGACTGTGTTGACATGAGGTTCTGTCCTGAGATTCTGTACACTTGTTAAAGATGAGACCATAAGACTTTGTAAACGATCTTTTATGGAGGAACTTGAAACTAAGAAGTTTCAGTAGACACATAGACCTTTCTGGAATGACCAATAAATCCCGATTTGGACAAGTATTCGATTTTATATGATTTTTACAAGTGATGACAGAAACACAGTAAATCTTAGAGTTTACTGTTTTGCCCCATGATCTTTGAGATGAGTTTAAACTTGTAGCTTATTGGCTTAGAGTTGCTGTTTGTGGCCAAGACCCATGTTAAAGATGTGTACTTGGGTTAGGACTTAAGTTATCTAGTAGTTTCTTGCTGAGAGTAGCCCACAGTTTCTTATGGACTCCATTATAGACCACATTGTTCAATGTTTCGAAGTGAAATTTGTATTGAACGTTGGGGTATGGTTGTAGACCACTTTGGGATGAAATTCATGCCCATTGTGTGCTTGTACTTGCTATCCACTTTGAGTAGAAGTATGGAGAGCGCCCGATCGTGATTCCTCAAGGGAACGGGACAGGGAATGACTCCGTTTTGGCATAAACGCCAAGTGGGTGCTTGCTGTTTGGAATCTTAAATTGTCGTTTTTAGGACACATAGAACCCCTTTTTGGGTAATCATGTGTTAGGGCTTACTCCTAGTGTCGTATACCTTGTTGGGGTACGTTGGTTGAGTTTTGAGACTCCAGGATTAAGTCTTGTGGCAAACCTAGACGGGTAGAATAAGACCCGTGTCGCATCGAACGCGTTGGAGGAGATGACTCGTGCGCCGATGTACTCACCATGCATGGATGGATTCCATGTTTTGTGTTTGGAGCTGCCAATTGTCGAGGACCGTGGAGTGTTAAGTTTAGCAGGAAGCTATTTGTTGGTCGGGCCGAGGTTGCAATCAAACTCCAAGCGTCGATGTGGTTGCGACAATCGATGGAGACGATTCGCTCGGGGTTCATGCCAAGTGTGGGCCGAGGCGGGTCAACTCTTGGGCCAGACTAGAGGGCTAGTTGAGTCCTAGTGTGAAATGGATTGAGATCTATTTTGATAAAGGTGACTAACTAGAGAAAGTCTACTAAGGGAATTGAACTAGTTGATCATGGCAAGCAAGTTGATTATCGAGTTAGGAATTTAGAAATGGTAGATAGATTGCCTAACTAAAAGAATTAGAGTTGGCTAGAGGGTTGGTTTGAGTAGTCGGTCGATAAAACAAATCTTGAATTCAGCCTTAAATTCAACCTTAACCTTTAATCTTAGAGTGGGGTAGCCTTGATACTTTGGTAGGGCTAGATCAAGTCTTGGTTGATTGTAAGGACAGGCACTAGCGAGGGTGTTTGCCTGTCAGGGGGACATCGTCTCGACTGCAAATTCTGCTCTAGTGTAAGAACGAGTGTAGTGGAGTTAGGGAAACCTTATATATGTCATGTCTTTTGTTGACCGATGCGGGCAAGAGTTTAAAGGAAGTCCCAACGGAGCGAGACTTTACGGGAAAGATTCTAAGTCCTCTGGTGGGGAGACCTGGTGCCCGTATATCAGCTTTTGGTGAGGTCCGGCGAGACAACATATCGGGTAAGCTGATTGGATTACAGTCAACATATCGGGTAAGCCGATTTGATTACAGTCACGCAGGGTAAGCCTAGGACTGACCATGATTTCAATCACACAGGGTAAGCCTGTGACTAACCAGTCACGCAGGGTAAGCCTGCGACTGGAGTCCCAGGCATAGTGGATAAAACTATAAGGATTGGACACCACTAACGACTAGCAGGGTAAGCCTGCAGCCTCACCATCACTGGAATCAGAAATAGGAGAGAGCACAAGAGTAGGATGCATAGCAGGGGATCGAGCCCCATTAAACAGAAGAACATCATTTGGTTGGGGGGTGTGTAGTATGGAATGCATATCTTTCAACCAAGCGTGCATTAGCCTTAGGAGCATGTGTGCATAGTGTGTGCAGTAGTTTAGGCCATGGCATACACCGACACTTGTTTGACATCACCCTTTTTTTCTTTGCATCAAATATTATTTGTGGTTTTTTAGGTTGGAATCGCTATATTATGGCATAGAGAGGATAGCCGAATATAGTATTTCATCAGTTGTAATCAACTGACGTACCCACAGTTATCAATGCAGGATTGCCGACTTGGGATCGCGGGAAAGCACTAGCAGGGGAAAAGCATCTAAGTGAAAGTTACGGTCCAAATTTTTATTGTACATTCTTGTTGTAACAATTAATTTGTAATTGTTGTAATCATTGGACATTGTAATAACAATTCAATGTAATAAAAGTTTTTAATTTCCTGTGATTTTTGTTGTGTTGTGACTCATTTGAAGAAAGATCCTGGTGAATTTCATGAGTTCCTAAGTTAGGAATTCGGGGCGCTACAAAAGTGGTATCAGAGCCTACTTCAAATTTTAGTTCAACACCACAAGAGATTAGACTTGGGTGCGTCAGTAGGGTTAATTTTGATAGTGGGATGGTCGTAAATCATATTGTTGCACTTTTGCAACTTATTTTTACAAACTTTTCCTATGTCTGACCTAACCCCAATACGATTATTCTTTTACTAACTTTATGATTCAACTGGACGTCGACTAGAAACTTCATTAAAATTTCTTTCAAAATTATGATTTAGTTCTTGGGACTGTTCATTAATGTTCTTGCAATTCTCAAGTCCTAATTCTTACGTTAACGTATTGAATAAATTAATAGAACATGACCACATATTAATAAAATAGCGAATCTGGAGTTAAGACAGTACAGTGGTAAAATTTGAATAACTAGCAATCCATAGGTCAGATCGCAAAACTGTCAAGTAGTCTGGATTCCTAGCTTAGAGGGCTATAACTTTTATTTAATAAGTTCTAAGTGATTTTAATTGCAACTGGGTCAAAATTTATGTTCTTTACTGATCTAGTGTTCTAACAGAAATCTAGGGTCAAGTTTGCATATATATAATGGGTCTGAGAATTCATCCACAAGTATCATAAAAATTATATCACTACTCCAATCATGTCTAACAACATTTTGTTAAATTTCAAGTCTTTATTCTACTATTAACATGATATTTTAATTAGTGGAACAGTCAAACGTGCTTATAAAAAACAATTTGGAATTTAAAACCTAGCGATACAAAAAATATGATAACTTGCAGTCTACAACTAGGACTCATATCCGTAAGATGTTCTGGAAATTCGATTTAGTGGGCTAAAATTATAATTTACAAAGTTCTAGTTAAATCAAAAAGCAAGTGGGTCATAATCTTACTACAACATGGGATAAACCGCAGGACGGCAGTAAAATGTACTCCTACACAACAACCATAATAATCAATTCGTATATACATATATATAGAAACAAATGGAAAAGTGTTTATACTCAATAATTAGGATTGACTCCTACCAATAACATGACAAAAATTTCTAACACTTTAGCATTAAATTTACGAGTCAAGTTATAACATCACATACAACCGATATGCATTCAAATCATTATTTTTCTGTATAACGTGTTTCAAGTTTATGTTCGTGTAGTGTATTCATATGATGATGGGTAACACGGCTTAGGATTTAGTCTAAGAAACAACAAGAATAGAAAACTACTACTTGGTTTTGCTAATGAATTTGTAATAGTTTCTTTGAAAAGTATCAAGCATATAAGATACGATAAATGAAATAGGAACTATTTGCAGAGATCAAACATATTTCTTGAACAAAAATAACGAGTTGGTTCAAGAGATACTTGCCTTATATGACGATGATTACGACGAAGGGGCAAGCAGCGACGAAAACCATGAGTAAGAGCGAAAACACCAACGAGAACGATGAACAACAATGGCAAATCACGACAGCGACAAAATGGGTTCAAGACTGTGGGGGTTGCAACTGTGAAGAGTGGAGGAAGGAAGCTCGGTGTTTCGGGATGGTGATCGGCGGTCGAGGAGTGGCTGCAATGGCATGCGAGATGGTATGGACAGTAGCAGCAAGGGCGATGATAGGGGTGCAGCAGTGGTGACTACAGCAGGGTGGTGATGGTGCTGCGAGTAAGAGGAGGCAAGGGAGGCCAGCAAGGGTAGCGTCATTGAGGTGAACTGCAATGGGTTTGATTGGGGTGTTGCGGGTGGTGCGGTGGCAGTCGATGGTTGTTGGTGACTGCGATGAGGTGCTCGAGGTTGCTGGCAATGGCAGTCATAGGGAATGCAGCAACACATTGGCCGCAGTAATCGGTGGGTGCGCGAGGTCGCAGGTCAAGACAGCAAGTTCGTGTGGCAGAGCATCAAAGGGCATCAGGGTGGTTCTGTCGAGGCTGGGGGTGCTCGGGGTTGAGACAGCAGTGGAAATAGGAATGCAGGCAGATGTATGTGAAGAGGAAGAGGCAGCAAAAAGCGATGTGGCGATGGGTTGAAGGTGAAGTTGGAGGAGCTCAGGGTGCAGCAAGGGAGAGGATGGAGTAGGAGTGGGCGGCTAATGGAAGAAGATTGGGTAATTAGGGTTAGGTTAATTAATGAAGGGAGTAAGGGATTAGTTAGAGATAAGAGAAAATCAGGGAATACGTGAAGATGAGTGATTAGAAGAAACTTGTGGGGATTGTGCTGTTAATGGAGATTGGGGGGGGGGGGTAGTATGCAAACTTGTAGATGGGCTTGGGTTAACAGGTTTTGGGTTTAGAAAGTGGGCTTTGTATGGGATTCAATAAGAAAATCAAATATGAATGTCATAGATTAGTTGAAATAGTCAACATACTAAAATTAAATAGGATGTACAAGAATTTGCAGGGTTCAGCTAAAAATTGATCGACTGGAAGAATACAATTGGGTTAAAGAAAACAACAAGATTATTATTAATAAATCAGATTACAGAAATTGAGGAGGGAAAAAGAATTACAAAAGAAATCCAAAAACTTGGAAACGTGGGTTATACCAGTGCTCTTGGCATGCGGATGTTATGTACTGAATTAACTTACCTAACAAAGGCTTTGCGGGAGGAGTTGGAATCTCCCCCATCGGGCCTCTGTGAATGGAGGGAAGAATGGCCATATGTACTGAGTCTCGTGATTCGGAGGGCCTCTCTTAACGCTTATTAGCCCCCTGTGCCAGAGAGGTTTCGGCATTGTTACTTTGTTGGATAAATTGAGAAAGATAGCCTCAACGAATCAGACCTTCATATTCTTCTTTGAGGGCTCAACAGTTGTCGACAGTGTGTCCATGGTCTCTATGAAATGCACACCATTTGCTCGTCTCTTCTCTTGCTAGCAGTGGACATCTTGAGGGGGGGAGGGGGGGGGGTAGGTTATTCCATCCTTTTCAACTTCCATGAGGATGGCTAAAACGCTTGCATTGAGATGAGTGAATTTGTCGAAGCGTGGTGCTGAAGGGGGATGCGTTGACCGTTCTGAAACTTTTCTGGTCCTTCCACGCTTTCATTCTTCTGTTTATTCCAGGAAAGTGAATCGTTCTTGCCTTGAGGATAAAGGGCGTCCTCAACTCTGATATATTTTTTACGTCTTTCCAGGAGCTTATTGTAGTCTTTAGGAGGCTTCTTCGCAAGGGAGGCTTTCATGTCTTTGTTAGTGACATTGTGGCGGAAGGCGACAACTGCCACTGATGAGTCTAGGGGACCTTGCTTCAACTGTGAAGTGTTTTACAAAGTCTTTCAGCACTCCATCATTTTGTTTCAGTTCCAATAAGGAGGCACTTGTTTTTCTGCCTTACGGCTAGTAACGAAGTGCGTTATGAAGAGCTCATCGAGCTGGTTGAAGGAGAAAATTGACATTAGAGTGAGGCGGGAGTACCTTTCCCTTACTGATCCTTTCAAAGTTGTAGAGAATGTTCGGCACATGAGCGTGTCGGTAGCATTATAGACCTCATGAGAGTTTTAAAAAACTCTCAATATGGTCAGCCGGATCTAATTCACCATCGTATGACTCGAATTGTGGATCCTTGAAGTTCTTCGGAATTGGTGCATCAAGGATGGAATTGCTAAATGGAGGTCGACTAGGACTGTAAGCCCTGCTGGAGCGGTTCCCCACATTTTTTATTTGTTTTAGGCGATCTTCTATTTTTTAGATGCAGCGAAGGACATGGTCGTCCTTCCCCTTGGATCTGGTCAAATCGCCATATTCTTCTTCTTTTGAGGGTCTACTCTAATCTTGACTGCCTTGGATTGCTCGGAGTATGTCAAACTTGAAGTTTTCCAATTTAGTTCTAGTGACTGTAGCCTTTTTCTCTCTGTTTCTCTCAAGATGTTTTCGACTCTCATGAGTCGGACATCTTTTTGCAGTGCGCCCCCTGTGAGAGGAGGAGTATCTTGATCTCGGCCTTCGGGGAGAGTTGCTTCTCTGGTTCACTTGACATTTTGAGCGAGAGGCCTTGGTTCCTTGTTGCTTGGCATTGATGATTTTACAGAGATCTGTTGACCCCCGGGGACTTCACAAGTCCATTTAATTACTGGAAGGATTATGGACTGAGACACAGTCGTGTAGAAGGAGTAGACACGACGGCTTTGTCGGGAGCCCCCCGGTGCCTCACAGTTGATGCGAGCTTGATTGCGCTGTTGGGGTGGATCCAGCTGTTAAGGAGGAATTGGGTCCTCCACGGGGGGAGCTTGTTGACGAAGAGAATTTATGCAATGGCTTGAGGACATCGCTCTACCTCTAATTCTTGGTGGCATGGCAGTAAGTCTGATTTGTAACCCCCATTTTCCATTTTCTGTATTTTTGGTATTTTTTGTGTTTTTTTCAGCTTGTATCTCTTTTTGGACCGTATATTAGATCTTCATTTTCAATATATTCATTTATTTAATTTGCCTTTTTTTATTTGCTCTCCTTGTATCTATTTGTCAGTCTGTTGTTTCGTCTTTGTCTGATCAAGCTATTATTTTTTTATCCTCTTCATTCAATTGTTCGTGCCCTATTTTGTTTGTTCATTTTTACCTCATTGTTGGATCATTCTATTGTTCTCTTAAAGCTTTTATTAAACCCAAATCCACTACCCCATTAATACCCTATAACCTTATTGGATCCACTACTCCTACCCTACCCATTTACCTCTACCCACTCACCCCTTCAGCCCCTAACCCTAAAACCTAATAACTACCTATATATATAAACCCATACTGTATCCCTATCATCTAAACCCTAACCCTATTATTCTATATCCCTCAGCTGCTCGCTCTCTCGCTCTCTCTCTCTCTCTCTCTCGACCCTGCATCCCGCTGACTACCTGTAACACCCCAATTTTTTTTTTTGAAAACTAAGCCTCCAAATTCAATTCTTTCAATTTCTATATCACTTTAAACATAAACTAAGATAGGTATATTTCAAATAAAATGTTGGCAGAGTCTCCCCTGAAATTTATGTCCCGAAACACAAAAGGCTTACGGAATTCTGCTCTAAATTCCGTAGCTCACAACACAGGCAATATAATCATGGGCTCCCCAGGCCAAAATGAGCAGAATCACACAGGTAATATAAATATTATGCTCTGGGGGACAAACTCATAACAGAATATCAAATATTAAATAAAAACCATAAATTCCTTTGAAAACATATAGGATTTTTGTAAAAATTTAGGAAAACCTTTTTAGAAGCCAACCACAGAACTCAATACTCCACAACGAGGTGGGTACGGGCTTTCTTACCTCATCACAGTACTATATCTATATACTTTTACCATAATACAAAATAATACATCAACTATTCACCTTTCTACATATACTAAGTACATAGATAAGAGAGCAGGTCCAACAAAGTACAAAATCTAGCTCTATACTATCTCACCATGCTGCTAGCAACCTGCAGGAGAGTTAGGGTTGTCCACACTCAGGGAGAGACCCCCCTAACCCCCAAAAAACATCAAGGGTTAGCCATTTCTGGTGTGAGTATAATTATTAATCTAATAAATAAATTAAAATGGTATAAAGAAAATACTTTAAACTTACAAACTTCAAGTTTAGATGATGCAACCTGAAATCTGAACATAAAAACATCACCAATACGATCTTATATCAAAATACTCTTCAAATCCACATCCGGTTATATAATTATCCATAATTCACACATTTCACTACATGCTTCACATTTACCTCGTATATATCCTTATTTTACATTTACATAATACTGATTCACATACAATCCCTTACTTATCAATTTGAATTCATCTTCCACAATTATTGTCACATCACAAATTCTTCATTTATAAATTTATAACCACAGGATGCTACTACATATTTCTTCATTTTTATTTAGCCATGCACTTCATTTACTTGCATTATATCAACAACTCACTTACTCATTCTGGAAGTGGTGCCAAGGCAGGTAGTTCCCACCATTTCCATGGAAATAGCCGACGAGTAGTTCCCCGACACACTTCCAAGATACACAAACTCATATCACAACATACCTTCTTTAATAACCATTTTCATAACCAATCTCATAATACAAGTATTTATTTTATTGTATCATATCAAGTATCACATCATAAACATATGCATCTATCCTCATAATATCACATTCATTCATGCCTTATGACACAAATATACATTTCACTGCCCATTGCAATTACTTACATTTCATCACATCATTAACATATCACTTATTGAATACTTATTCTTATCGCATCAAAAGCATGTTTTATAACTCATTCTCATCCTGTTATAACATTTAGTTATTACCCAATCTAATTAATAATTAACTTACTTTCCTTTTCACTTATATCTCAAGTTACCATTAATTTCACTTTCATTCTCATCAATTTATACTCCATATCCCAAACCTAGTTTGGACAATCACATATCACACCCCAAAGCCGATAGCTTGGGTATTAATCACCACACCCCAAACACATAGTCTAGGTAATATAACATCACATCTCAAGCCGATAGCTTGGTTATTAATTTACTTCAATTACTTTTCATATTCGCTTTACTTAATTCTTCATTTCCATTAGTCATTACCACTATCATACCAACTCACCCTGCGAATTATGCCAAGGCAGGTAGTTCCCACCATTTCCACAGAAATAGCGAAGAGGTAGTTCCTTGACACAATTTGAAGGTACAACTCATACCATACTGTATTTTACTTTAATCATGATTTTCATAATACAACTACTTCATACTATTCATATTAACACATGTCTCTTTTACTATTTTCATTTTAAATTAACCACATGCCGCATTCCATCCACAACCTCTATCTTTCACATTCACAATTCACTTTCACTTTCTTTACTCTCACATTTTTTTTATTTACACTTTGTTATTTTATTAGTTTGTCGACCAGTGAGCCACAGTATCCCAATATACTGAAAGCTGACAGCCCAGTAAAACACGCGGACCGATGCTCACACAGAGTCTTACTCGTCCGAGGCTATGTCTTCCTCCCAGCCTATGCCAGCGAGGAAACACCGCACCCCAGATAAACTGGGTACTTCCTCGCGACGTCTGTCATCAAGGGAAAAACACTGCACCCCAGATAAACTGGGTACTTCCTCCCAGCCGATAGCCAGGAGGGAAAAACACCGCACCCCAGGTAAACTGGGTACTTCCTCACGACAGCTGTCATCGAGAGAAACCGGGCCTCAAGCCGATAGCTTGGGCGAAAAACACTGCACCCCAGATAAACTGGGTACTTCCTCCCAGCCAAAGCCATGAGGGAAAAACACTGCACCCCAAGCCGGTCCTTGGGTATTAGGAAGTCTAGCCCAAACCTCCAGGATTGCTGTAGGTACTGGTCAACAAAATCATCTGTTATTAGCATTAATCATTTCATCTTTTCAGCTTACTTTATTAACACACGCATTTCACTTTTGATTCACAGACTAGTCATGTCTTTGACTTTAACCACGTGAATTTGTAACACATTTTATTAGCACTTACCATCGTATCCTTTATCTTCATGTCATCATACCACATTATGCATACACCCTGTTATTCAACACATAAACTCATCATATCATATTAATGCATAATATTAATGTGTATTTTTCCATAACATCCCACATTAAGAATACCATATTATTCATTATCTCACTGTACCATATATAGACATATGCCAAGTTATAACATTAATAAGGGAACTACATTATGTTATTCCATATCATAAAGTATCAAAATGTATACTTCATCACATTACAATATCATATTATTACCCATTAATTCACTTCGAACATAATTATAATGTAAACATATACCCACTTACTAATTTCATCAATTATCACATCACGAGTCAATATCATAATATATATATCACAAACATCCACCACACATGCAGGTTTCCAAGAAAAGGGGTCAAAATCACCTGTCTCCTCTAATTAAATCTCATAATATCAAATTATAGCATACTAGCTCATACACCATGTTCCATGTAAGTAAAATCACCTATAAGGGTCTATATGCCCCAAAACATGCACAAAACATGCACTATAATTACACGGGTTTCCAAAACATGATCACAATCACTAATTTCGTCTAATTACATCTTATAACATCCATCCATAGCATGCTAGCCCATACACAAGGCTCCGCATATACAAATTACCTATATCGGCCTATATACCCAAAAACATGCACAAAACATGCACGGGATAAAAAAAAGCATAAACAATTTAATATATTTAGTTTTTATACATCAACACATCACATTAACCCATAATATTAGTTTTATATACTTAAAATAGTTAATTTCACCAAATATCTCAAAAACCCATTTTTGGGTTCCAAAAATCCGTATTTTCATTGAAAATCAATTTTTAGCATAACTTCTATAAAATATATTAGAAAGCCACGAAATTTGGCCACAATATAAAATATATATAGATACAACATACTCACCTGACGGATCGAGCAAACGATGTCCCACGTCCGTCCGGTAGCCAGTCGAAGTTCAACTTTTTCCACCTAATTGGAAAATTATAGGATCGATTAGCATAAAACTCAAAACTCGACCTACGGACCTCCAAATTCAAATCCGTCTTCACTCACATGTCACAAATGACATAAGTAGGTGAGCTACGTCGACGGATTTCAAATTCGAACCCCAATACAAGAACTCACAAATTGATCGGAGGCTTGCTAATAAGAAAATTCCCTATCTCCTAATTTCTTTAATCCCTTCTTCCTAATTTCTCAAATTAGGGTTAATAACAATAGTAAAACCCAATTACACCTCCGAATTCATCAAATTCTCACCTAAGTCTCGCTCGGGCATTTTACCGAACACCCCCGGCATGCATAATACACATACACTCTTTCTCATTCGATTTGATTGAGAATTAAACCTACAAAACTCATCCTAAATTCCTATTAATACTTTCATAATATGCTACACCCTCATATGCATTTTATACAATTATTAGGATCGAGTTTCCTACCCGATTTCATAAACCCTATAATCCGAGTTTATGCCAAAATCACCACTCCCCATTTTATTCTAATGGCTCACTACAATTTTTACTACCATACAAGAGATAATTCTCATATATATAACTCTATTTTACAAATCCAAAACCCTAATTTATCAACAACCTATAAAATCTCCAGGAACTTACTAATTTCTTGCCTCTACTATTCCCAACCTCTTCTAATCTCCCCACCATAATATTCCTACTCAATAGAAATTAAACACACTTAATTTTATACAAATAAATAAAATAGGGTATACCTTTTCGGAGTTATTTCTCCAAATCGATGCTACCACGGTGTAGAGGATCCTTCAATTAGTCATCCCCCCAAAATAATTCAAAAATCATGAAGGATTTGAGTGGATTTGGGAGGGAGAGAGAAGGGCCGGATTGGGTTCGGTTTTGATGGGAGAAAGGAACGGGAAGGAAAGGAAAGAAAGGAAGAAGGAAAAATGGGGGGGGGGGGGGAATAATAAAAATATATTATATATTAATAATAAGAATAAGGGATATTTACATATAAACCCTCCCCATCCAAAATATTACAATTAAACCCCCAACTCTTTTCTATAATAATACAAACAATACGAAACACATTAAAATTATCTTATGATAATCCCCTATAATGATAAAATAAAATAAACTATATTTCTTCACACAAAATCTCAACTCTTAACTCTAATATAATAATAATACCAATCTACCACAAATATGCAATACCAGTATCAATATTAAAATTAAATAAAATAAGATGTCACTTAAAATAATTCTCACCCCTACAAAATATAAAAGTTAATATTTTCGGTATTTTAAAATCCGAGGTGTTACACTACCCCTCTCCGTTGCACCCCTCCGACAGTCGTGACCTCGCCGCTGTGCTGCCCTTGGTTATCCCCTGCCGTGCCCCCCTACAGCCCCGAGTCCAGAGCCCCGCTTCTCCCCTTCTCCGACAGCAGCACTGAAGCCAACAGCAGCCACCTCAGCCCCCATGTGCCACAGCGACTCCTCTGTGCTTCCCCTCCCGGTCGCGACCACCCCACGACAGCAAGACCAGACACCGACTGCCTTTGTTCTTGGGTTTGGGCTTGCGTCGATCTCGTGTAATTAAGTTCGTGTGCTTGTGGTCGTAGTTCTTTGTTCGTGGTTCGTGTTTCGTGATTCGTTCATTCATCGTGTTCGTTTCAGAAATCCGTTCCCGTTATTCTTGTTCTTGTTTCGGGATGATATGGAATAACTTAGGGATGACCACTTCTTGTTGTATACATGCATGTTGTTTGTATGATATCGTGTGCTTGGTTGTGTCACTTGTAGTATACTCATAGTAGACTTATAAAATACCCTATACCATATTGCTTGGACATCTAGTATACCATATTTCATATTTTGTTATGAGTTGGATGAGTTTCGTATGAACTAGTTGGTTTTGTGCATGAAGAATATTTTCTGTTTTGCCGATTCCCCATTTTGTTCAGTATTTTAGACCATATTAAGGTCAGTATATGAAAATTATTTTTGAATATGAATTATATAGAATTCGGTCTACTTTCCAGATGTTCTGACAGATCTCAGTTTCGATTTATGAGTTGCGAGTTATGACTATTTTACTAAATATGTGTTTGAAATTCCAGATCCAGTTTTATATGAATTCAGTATGGTAAACTATTTTTCTACTGATCTTATAGATAATATTTTGATCCAATATTTTGCTGGTTACAACTAGACTTGATTGGGATTAACCCCTAAATTTTGTGGATTTAATTGATAACATTTATACACTATTCTATGCTTACAAACAACTACTATACATGCAGAATTTTCATACTGTTCAGTAAGGATACTTAATTTTGACCTGATTCTATTTGTTGTTTATAAAAACTTCATGAAATAAATTTTTAGCCTACTGTATCTATTTTATCACCCTTTTGATGGATCTGGATTTCAATTTATATTTTGTGAGATATTGCTGTTTCAGTACTGCTATGTTTATAATTCCAGATTTACAAAACTGCTGTATCTTGCTGCTTTCTGATTTTCATTGAGTATTCTATCTATGTTGGAAAATTATGAAACTTTATATTCTTATACTAAACATACTAGGGTGTACCCCAGATTTTTCGTGGATTTAATCAGTAAGTTTTTATGCCATTTTCCTGTTTATGAATACAAACTTCTGAAATCTGGCTGAACACGTTTTCTGAAAATAAATATTTTTTGAGTCCTATTGTTGTGAAACACCATATGACTTATATAGGTTTGTTGGATTCGGAAAAGAGTCTATTTTCCAGATTTTCTGACGGATCCGGGTTTGCACATTTGTAGCAACGGAAATTCCAGATTTAGTGCAGTACTGTCTTGCTGTCCTGAACTATAATTTTCGTTGGTCTATCCTTTTATGTGTTGTCTTTCATCTGTACATGTTTATCTTTCAACCTGAACCTGTTACCTGTTGATGCCATGTTATTTTTGCCCTGTTTGTGACACATACCTGCCTGTCTGATAATAATAACAAAATAACCAAGCCGGGGTTAAGGAAAAGATCTAGTAGTTGATAATATAGAAATGTGTACTTGGAAGGGGGTCCGTGTTTCCTACAGGATTATCTGCTATGTGTTCATGACTACATGATACAAGACTCTGTCTGTCTGATTACCTAACTGCACACTTCCCTATAGGAAGGTGTACTCAGAAGAGAACCCGTAGGTTCTATCTGTCTGTCTGGATCTGCATCTGATATCTGTCTGTCTGATACCTGAGTACACGGCCCTATAAAATCTGCTACGAAATCTAAACGAAACTATTTGAATGTAGCAACCATGTGATAAAAGTTTGGGATGCATGAAGTTTTACCTAGATTTTAATAACACAAGACCTGTAATAACATGACATCTGTTATCTGTTTGACTGTTACATACTACTGGACATCTGTTACCTATTTACCTGTATCTGTTATCTGTATACCTGTCTGCATGACACTTGACATCTGTTACATATCACATGTACCTGTTAGCATACCATGTTACTTGATTCTGTTTTCTGATTCATGTTAGACATTTTGTTTTGCTCTGTCATATCTATTCCATGCTATGTTGTTTCTGTTGTTATTTTATATCTGTTTATTTTATTCCTGTACTTGTGCCCGCACTACAAGCGGCCCGTAACTTGCATTGACGGGCGTTTTGTTTTCTTTTCCTCTTCCTGTAATTTATTAAATTGCAGATTTTGGAGATCAGCTGCCAGATGGTGTAGGTGATTTGAGGTTCTAGTTGCTGGAGTTTTGTTATATTTACTTTCCTTCTATTTTTGAATAAATGTATTTGCTACATGAATATTGGGCAATGTGACCCAGAATTATTGACTTGTTCAGATCAGGTTTACTTGAGATTATTGAATTTTGTTTCAAGTAAATTTTGTTGGTATTGATTCATATATGCATGCGTGGTTGACTTCTCTTGCTTCCTACTCTGATTATTCCTGTGAATGTTGTAAAGATCCTGACAGCTTATGGAAGATGAAAATCATTCGCTAGACTTAGTCACGTATCTGTATTCCGTATTCTCTTTTTAGGAAGCAGGGCGTGACATCTAGATCGTTGATTGAACAAACGATTGTTGACGGCCGATGAACCTGCAAAAAGCCTGAAACACCAGGGATGGCCCCGGCGACAGACCCTCCGAAGCTCAAGTCAGAATCAGAAAGAGAGAAATTGCATATTACCTTCTTACTGAGGATGAGGGAAGGTATTTATAGACTTGAGAAATAGTTTAGGATATTGACATGGATCCATTAGATTAATATGAATCCTTTATCTATAGTTTGATTCTCCCCCTTTAGAGATAAGACTCTCTTGTATCTGGATCAGAGATTTAACTCACAATCCTCATGGGCAGGATCTCTCATAGTGGACCTAATCTGTCACTTTCAATGGGCATAAAAGCGGCCCATATTATTGTAGATGAGCCTGAATAAGGCCCGGACCTGTTAAATAAACTCATTATGATTAATCTGACTATAGAAGCTTTAAGATCTGTGCTAAAATCGTACGGCCCTGATTTGCTTCGATTTTACGATTATCAATCCCTCCACTAAATCTTATCATGGTGGTTCAGAATATGGAACTGCCTTCATCTCAAACGGAAAATACTCTTTATTAGATTCCATCATCATGATGATGTTTTACCATCAACTAAGCATACCAAGTAGGCGTCTGCACGGGTTAGGTTGGGTGGATTTTCAACAATTTTCAAACCCACCCATTTTTCTTTTTCAAACACAAAACTCACTCATACTTGTCAGGTTTTACGTTTTTAAATGGAAACTCGGACCCATCAGTTTCATGTTAGTTCAGGTTCTACCGGTTCGGTCAATTTTGTCGGATAAATTTTGTTGTCTTGATAATTATATTTTTACTCATTTTTAGCCATTTACAAATGACGATTAACCAATTGATAGTAACACTATCACATTTATTCTAGACTCGGTGTTGAGTTTCGAATTCTATCATAGAGTAAATAGGCAGCAGAAATAAATACATAAAAAATTTTGAAACCTAGCCATGGATCTATGCAAAAACTATAAAACGTGTTAGGGGTTTTTACCTCAATGATGGAACGGTTGTCTCCACAATCTGCCAATCACGAGCACTGCAACGTTGTGGTGCCTATATGGTATCCACACGAACGAACATCGAAATCGAGCAATCCCTCATGCTGCGATACTAGCTGCGGGAAGGGCATGTTCCTCTTGCTCTCTCTCTCTCTCTCTCACTTTCTGTGACAACTAGGGTTTGTTTTTCTTGTTACTTTCCCACAGATACACATTACATATATATATAGTAGAAAAGCCACCCTAAGAAAGCAGTGAGGCTTTTAGGAACACAATCTAACCTAAGTCAAATTCACATGGGGGCCTTCTAAATTTGGTTGGCCCATTTAATCTAATTAATTGTCCACCTAATGTTGAGAGTTTAAGTCTTACTTGGATTCTCAATTAAATTCAACTTATAAATTTAAATCCCAATTTTGATCCATTCTAAATGTGTGACCCTGTAGGTTTCCATTGCGTTGACGGTAATACTAAATCTTATTTTAGTGTTACAAACAGTAAGCGGTAACTAGCAGTACATCACTACTACTCAAGTAATGGGAATATCAGTGAATTGACATAACCTATCTGTGACTAATGTTACCTTGTAGTCTAGTCCTTTTGTCCAGATATCTTAATTGACCACAAGGCATGGAGCATGTCACCCATGTACAGTTCAATCTTTAGTTTCTTGATGTCTGAGTAGACTTATTAAAACAAATGAGATCAATATCTCATATTGACTCATTTGGGCACGGTCAGGCATTTCGTAGTTGCACTCAATTAAGGGGTCCGAAGATATCGCTCCTAATATATTACAGGAAAAAATCATATCTAAG
This sequence comes from Hemerocallis citrina, assembly GCA_017893485.1. Taxonomy (NCBI): domain Eukaryota; kingdom Viridiplantae; phylum Streptophyta; class Magnoliopsida; order Asparagales; family Asphodelaceae; genus Hemerocallis; species Hemerocallis citrina. The sequence goes on from CM030368.1 coordinate 107,456,894, forward strand.
TCAGTCACATCCCTCCGCATGATTCATAGTATGTCCAATAGTCGATATTATAACCACCTTATCACAGGCAACATCTGACTGTATTAAAACATATAAATTCTCATGTAGGGAATCATAGTGACTTCAAGTCAAAGGACCACGTACACCATGGTCACTGTCAGAATTGCTCATGACACTCACATAACGATCTATGCAGCATTCTCATGGTGGGCAATCAAGTACATTATGAATATGAACCTATGTGAAGACTTGATATCTCATATTCATGACCGGTAAGATATGGTCATCAATCTGCACACATACTAGTCTTTATGTATTATTATTGTCCTAATTCACAATAATACTTGATTATGAACATTTAAGAATAGTGTTCTGATTTCAACCATTAGAATCTCACAATCAAGTCATGCACTTAATATTCCATGATATTGAACTTACTATTATAAGGACTTTATTATGTTTATTTAATCACAATAAATAACACAATAAATAAAATGCATCATATATGAAATAAATGTCATGATACAATGTAAACTAGCAAGGTTAATATAAGGGTGGCCTCTAGGGCATACACCAACAATCTCACACTTGCACTAGAGCCCATCAGACATACATCTAATGCCTAGTGACCTAGTGTGACCCTCATGCTTTCATTATGGAAGAGGCTTTGTCGGTAGGTCAGTGATATTATCATCTATCGGTACTCTGCATATCTTCAGATCTCCTATATCGATGATCTCTTGAATGAGATGGAAGCGTCTAAGTATATGTTTGGATCGCTGGTGAGATCTAGGCTCCTTACCTTGTGCAATGTCCCTATTGTTATCACAATAGAGGTCCACCGGGTTCACAATGCTAGGAACTATGCCAAGTTCAGTGATGAACTTTCTAATCCAAATGACCTCCTTTGCTGCATTGGAGGCATTAATATACTCAGCCTCTGTGGTAGAATCAGCTACTGTATCTTGCTTCGAACTCTTCCAGCTCACAGCTCTACCATTTAGGCAAAACACAAAACTTGATTGCAATTTGGAGTCTTCCTTATCGAACTGGAAGCTAGCGTCAGTGTAACCCTTTACAACAAGGTCTTCCTCGGCTCTATATACCAAGAACAAATCCTTAGTTCTTCTTAAGTACTTAAGGATGTTCTTAACAGCAGTCCAGTGACTCTCACCGGGATCTGACTGGTACCTGCTCGTCATGCTCAAAGCATATGAGACATCTAGATAAATACATAACTTGGTTTACATGATAGATCGATCACAAATGCATATGGAATCTTAGTCATGCGGTCTCTCTCATCTTGAGTAGAAGGACATCGAGCCTCAGACAGGCTTACACCATGCGACATAGGGAGAAATCCTTTCTTGGACTCTTGTATATTAAAGTGTTTCAATACTTTGTCTCTGTATCTACTCTAACTCAGACCAAATAGTCTTTTTGATCTATCTCTATAGATCTTGATACCAAATACATAGGTAGCTTCACCCAAGTCCTTCATGAAAAAGTAATTCCTAGCTTAGTCTTTACAGACTATAAGGTAGGGATGTCATTCCCGATGAGTAGTATGTCATCTACATACAATACCAGAAATACAACTGTGCTCCCACTAACATTCTTATAGATACAAGGTTCATCTTCATTCATGATGAAACCAAACTCTTTGACTGCATCATCGAAATGAAGATTCTAGTTTCTAGAAGCTTGTTTTAACCCATAAATGGATCGTTGCAGCTTACACACTTTTTCAGCATCCTCTGTAGTGACATGCTGTGTCATGTACACATTCTCGAGAAGATTTCCATTTAGGAAAGTTGTTTTGACATCGATCTTCCAGATTTCATAATTGTGATATGCTACAATAGCAAGGAAGATCCGAATGGAGTGACAACTGGGGGAAAAGTCTCATCATAGTCTACATCATGAACTTGCTTGAAATCTTTAGCCACTAACTGCCCCTTAAAAGTATACATGTCACCATCCATGTCAGTTTTCTTCTTGAAAACTCATTTGCACCTGTTACCGCTTATTTCGGTGTGGGGGTAAACAGATAGAATTTGTGGGTTCGTGGAAAAACCTGAATAGCAGATCCGAACCTGTTCGTCTGAGTTGGACAGTTGAGCTCCCGCCGTGCACCTGCAAGGAAAGTGCGAAACACCGGGGTTGATCCCGGCGACGCACCCTCCGACGCTCTTGTCAGTAACCAGAAGAGATTAAAAAAGAGCTTAAGCAGGTAAAAAGTGATTAACCTGTAACAGTGGTAGGTGGGGGGTATTTATAGTCGCCGTTGGGATCAAATTAGGAATGTGATTCCTGTGATCTGATAAGGCATAAAATCCTCGTAATCAGATTAGGAATGTAATCCCTTAATTCCCGGTGAGAGGATAACTGCAAATCAGGCCTGTTGATTTGGTAAAATCAGTAACCCTGATTTTTCTCTTGCTGATCTGGGTTTGTCTTGGGTCGGGACCCGTACCCAGTTGGAGTGGATCCGTTCGCGGGTTATTGGATCTGTGAGAAGGAGACCCAGTACCCGCTTCGGACCCGCTGGTAGGTGAAATTACCGTTTTACCCCTGAGCTTTGAGATTCGCGTCCGATGTGAACGGTCCCGATTTAATCCTATTTTTAGCCATATCACGAGCCCCCCACTCCCGAAGACTGAGTTTGATCAGCCTTTGAGGAGTAGTTTTACTGTTCTAATGGCGTACGGGATTTTATCGGTGTTCTTAAAGGAGTTTGGAATCTTGCTCGGGGTGTAACGGTGTTATTATGGGCTTGTAAAATGCCCAAAAATACTCTCAGAATTTTCTGGATTTTTGGTGATTTTTCCAGATTTTTCTGAATTTTTTCTCATTTTTTTGAATTTTTTATTCATTTTCCGAATTAAATAATTAATTATCGAAAATATTAAATAATTATTCTAATTAAATAATTATATTTTTCAGAATTTAAAATATTTTTTCTGAATTTATAATTATTTTTAGAATTTTTATTTAATTTTTTCCGATTTTTTAAATATTTTTTCGGATTTTTTAAATAAAAAATACAATTAAATAAATAAATAAATAAATTTAAATATACCTGGACACGTGGTGCGATCTGCGCCGTCGGATTCCTGTGCGAATCGCGAGGCGGCGCGCTTTTCGAAAAATCGCTATCTTGTCGTTTAGCGCACGTGGCGCGATCTGAGTCGTTCATCAACTTTTACGCGATTTTCTGGAAGATCCAACGGCTGTAGTTGCTCGGCTAGCTTTTTTCTCCATTTACAGGGACGGAAAGGGGGTTGCTCGGCAGCCGACCAAGGAGGTAACTTGGACCATTGGTGTGAGGCCACGTGGCATGCCACGTGGCATTCAAACACACCTTTTTTTTTTTTTTCTTTCTCTCGCGCTGGCTCTGATCTTTCTTTTCCCTTCTTCTTCTTCGTTTGCTTCGACCCAACTCCGCCTCTCCTCCTCTCCCTCGACCTCGCACTCGAAGACGGAGGGGAGCTCGGCAAGCTGTTGAAGGAGTTGGACGAGGATCTCGGGACGTGGAGGTAGAGGCGAGGCCGACGAGAGCACGGCGGCGCTCAACGATGGGTTCGTCGAAGAAGGGGACTGAGCTCGGAGCTTTGGAGGAGTGGCGGAGCTCGGTTCGATGGAGATGGAGCTCGTGGAGGAAGGTGGAGCTCGAGAAGGAGACGACGGAGCTCATGGCGATGGCATTCGGAGCTCGTCATTGGGCTCGTAGCTCGGAGCCGAGGAGACTTCGACGAAGGAGCTTGGCCATGGAGGTGGTGAGCTCGTCTGTGGAGAGCTTCTGAGCTTGCTCGTAGAAGGCTCGGAGCTCGCTCGTTGGCGCTCGGAGATCGTCTCGTGGAGTGCTCGGAGCTTCTGGCAACGGTGGGTCCTTCGAGGAATGAGCTCGGAGCTCCAGAGTCGAGACATGGCGGAGCTTGGTGCTCGGCATGTGTTGCTTCGGAAATGAGCTCGGGATGAAGAGCTCGACGCCGGAGCTAGACGACGAAGGGAGTCGACGCCATGGTGGAGCTGAGTGCTCGACTCTGGGTTGGAGTTCGGAGGTCGGGAGTTGACACCGGAGCTCGCGAAGTTAGGCGAGGGTGCTCGACGTCGTCTGAGGGGCTCGACGCCGAAGCACTCGTCGGAGCTTATTTTGAGCTCGGTGGAGGACGAGGTCAGAATGGAGTGTGACGACGACGAGTTGGTTTTTGGAGAACTCGAGCTTGAGGGGAGTCGGCGACGACACGGTGGTGTCAAGGTTGAGGGGAGCTCGGTTGCAGGCGTTGGCTACGGCGGAGCTCGCTCGCGGGGAGCTCGAAGTTGAGGGTGACGAACTGTGCTCTTGGTTTTTGCTTGGGTTCTGTTTTGGCGCCAGAATATATTGGAGAAGTTGGTTTTTGTTTTGGGGAAGATGGGTGACGTGGCGGAGGCGGGTTCAGGGTTTGAGGATCCAAACGGGTCCGAACCCGGCCACTTGTACCCTTTCTTTTTTTTTTTTTTTTTTTTTTGGCTTCTTGTTCGGCCAATCCGAGCACGGATTTCGAGGCGAATTTTTGGCCATTTTGCAGCTCGGTACGGCAGTACTCGGATGGTAGATCCGAGCTACGTGGCTCGATCTGGACGGTTGAATGGTGGCACGAATCTCGATACGGGCCCAATTCCCAAGAAAACACGATCTTGTCGTTTAGTGCAGCTGGCAAGATCTAGGCCGTCTGATCGAGATCTTACACGAATGTTGAGGAGAAAGTGTTTTTTCTCCGTTTACCAGATCGGGAAGGCACTTGCTCGGCAGCCGACCGGGCTCTTTGATGCTGGGACTCGGATGGGAAGAGCTCGGATGGGAGTGGCTCAGCTCAGCTCGTTCGAGTGGCTCGGATGGGAAGAGCTCGGATGGGAAGAGCTCGGATGGGAGTGGCTCGGCTCGGCTCGTGCGAGTGGCTCGGCTCGGATTTCCGAGCTATTCGGCGCAACTGCATTGAGGTCCACTTTCCCGGGGCTACGGTGGTCCGATCGGGGCGTGCGACCCCTCGTTTCGAAGCTAGTTCGAAGATCTACAACTTCTCTTTAGGAGTGGGATGAAGATTCACCCTCCTTCATGGTCAAAATAGCCCCGCAAGATGCTTGTCTTCATGAAGTTGATAAGTACTTTGGTCTTCGGGATTTTGGAAGAGGAGCTCCGCTCCTAGGGGCGGAGAAGATGTGCCAGGAAGACCCTTGTGCTTGGAAGACCCTTGGGCTAGGAAGACCCTTGTAAGGTGTGCTAGGAAGACCCTTGGGGCGAAGAAGAGGCGCGAGTGGCTCGGATCGCTAGTCGCTCGGCTAGGAATACTGAGCGACGTGGAGCGATCTGAGCCGCTGGATCTCAGCGCGGATCTCGAGGCGGGCACAATTTCCAAGAAAATACTATCTTGTCGTTTAGCGACGCTGGCAAGATCTGGGCCGTTGGATGATGGCACGAATCTCGAGATGGCTCAGTTCCCAAGAAAACGTTATCTTGTCGTTTAGCGTCGCTGGCAAGATCTGGGCCGTCTGATCGAGATCTTACACGAATGTTGAGGAGAAAGTGTGTTTTCTCCGTTTACCAGATCGGGAAGGCACTTGCTCGGCAGCCGACCGGGCTCTTTGATGTTGGGGCTCGGATAGGAAGAGCTCGGATGGGAAGAGCTCGGATGGGAAGAGCTCGGCTCTGGAAGAGAGCTATTTGTGAGACGAGTGTGAGGAGGGACCCTATGAGAGAGTTGAGCTCCAAACTTGTTGAGAAGAGGTCCGCTTCGGGGGCGAGCGGAGGGAAGAGCTCGGCTCTGGAAGAGGGCCATTTGTGAGACAAGTGTAAGGAGGAACTCTAGGAGAGAGTTGTGCTCCAAACTGGTTGAGAAGAGGTCCGCTTTGGGGGCGAGCGGAGGGAAGAGCTCGGCTCTGGAAGAGGGCCATTTGTGAGACAAGTGTAAGGAGGAACTCTAGGAGAGAGTTGTGCTCCAAACTGGTTGAGAAGAGGTCCGCTTTTGGGGGCGAGCGGAGGGAAGAGCTCGGCTCTGGAAGAGAGCCATTTGTGAGACAAGTGTAAGGAGGAACTCTAGGAGAGAGTTGTGCTCCAAACTTGCTGAGAAGAGGTCCGCTTCGGGGGCGAGCGGAGGGAAGAGCTCGGATCCTTGCTCGGATGGGAAGAGCTCGGATGGGAAGAGCTCGGATTCCTGCTCGGATGGGAAGAGCTCGGCTCTGGAAGAGAGCCATTTGTGAGATGAGTGTAAGGAGGAACTCTAGGAGAGAGTTGTGCTCCAAACTGGTTGAGAAGAGGTCCGCTTTGGGGGCGAGCGGAGGGAAGAGCTCGGCTCTGGAAGAGAGCCATTTGTGAGACAAGTGTAAGGAGGAACTCTAGGAGAGAGTTGTGCTCCAAACTTGCTGAGAAGAGGTCCGCTTCGGGGGCGAGCGGAGGGAAGAGCTCGGATCCTTGCTCGGATGGGAAGAGCTCGGATTCCTGCTCGGATGGGAAGAGCTCGGCTCTGGAAGAGAGCCATTTGTGAGACGAGTGTGAGGAGCAACTCTAGGGGAGAGCTGTAGCTCCGAACTCGCTGCTTATGTGAGAGAATCAACGGTTGTGGGAGCAATTCCGAATGGCGAACCACTTCTAACCCGCTGAAGAGCGGGTTATTTGAAGCAGAATCGAGCCAAGTGTTGGACTCCGAACCATCGGTAGAGGTGTTCAACGGTTGTGGGAGCAATTCCGAATGGCGAACCACTTCTAACCCGCTGAAGAGCAAGTTATTTGAAGCAGAATCGAGCCAAGTGTTGGACTCCGAACCATCGGTAGAGGTAGTCAACGGTTGTGGGAGCAATTCCGAATGGCGAACCACTTCTAACCTGCTGAAGAGCAAGTTATTTGAAGCAGAATCGAGCCAAGTGTTGGACTCCGAACCATCGGTAGAGGTAGTCAACGGTTGTGGGAGCAATTCCGAATGGCGAACCACTTCTAACCCGCTGAAGAGCAAGTTATTTGAAGCAGAATCGAGCCAAGTGTTGGACTCCGAACCATCGGTAGAGGTAGTCAACGGTTGTGGGAGCAATTCCGAATGGCGAACCACTTCTAACCTGCTGAAGAGCAAGTTATTTGAAGTAGAATCGAGCCAAGTGTTGGACTCCGAACCATCTGTAGAGGTAGTCAACGGTTGTGGGAGCAATTCCGAATGGCGAACCACTTCTAACCCGCTGAAGAGCAGGTTATTTGAAGCAGAATCGAGCCAAGTGTTGGACTCCGAACTCGTTGTGAAGAGATCCGCTTCGGCGGTGAGCGGAGGGAAGAGCTCGGCTCTGGAAGAGAGCCATTTGTGAGATGAGTCTGAGAAGTAACTCTTGGAGAGAGTTTTGAGCTCCGAACTCGTTGAGAAGAGATCCGCTTCGGCGGCGAGCGGAGGGAAGAGCTCGGTAAGTCGCGGGAGCAGCCATGTAGAAGAAGCTGGACTCCGAACTCACTTTTCAGCGAGTCATGACTCGGAGAGGTAGAGATGAGGCAAGAGCAACAATTTCCAATGAAAAAACGTAAAGTTTTATTGAAATAAACTAAGTGGCTGCTTCAATATGGCGAGCCCTTATTACATGCTATCGGCCGGATTACAAGCATCGGCCTTATTGAAAATCAGGGTCCTACTTCTACAATAAGGTGAAGACCTCTTGGGAAGAGCCGGGAGGTTCTGAGTCGTAAAGCTCGGCGGGCCCTTCGGTTCGTTCGTCGGCTCCTCAGGGGGGAAGCTCGGCCCCTTCTTTCTGGACGAACTTGGTCAGGTGCCCCCGCTGTATGAGTTCTTCGATCTCCTCCTTCAGAGCCCGACAATCTTCCGTGTCGTGGCCGTGGTCCCTGTGAAAGCGGCACCACTTATGCTTGTCCCTCTTCTTGCCAGGTGTATTCATTCTCGGGGGAGCGCGGAGGAGCCCTTCCTTGTCCACCTCCATAAGAACTTCTGATATATTGGCAACAAGGGGGGTGAACTTCTCAATCCGAGGAGTCGGGCGGTGCTGGCCACTGCCCTCCTTCCGAAGCTTCCTAGCCTCTTCTTCTTCGGTCAGCTTTCGTTTCGTCCCTGAGGTGGACCCTCCGAAGCTTGGAAGGTAGGCGGCCTCTTCGGCACGAATGTACTTGTCACACCTGAGAAGGAGGTCGGCAAAGTTCCGTGGAGGCTTCTTAGCAAGAGAGGAGCGGAGCCTAGAATTGAGGACGTTGGATTGGAAGGCGGCTGTTGCAACGGATTGGTCGAGGGAGGCTATGGACCTGACCTCCGCAGTGAACCTCTTCACATAGTCTCTCAACTTCTCTCCCTTCTCCTGGCGGAGCTGGAGTAATGAGAGGCTGGTCTTCTTTGTGTGTCTACTACTCATGAAGTGAGTGATGAAGAGGCTCTCGAATTGCTCGAAGGAGAAGATGGAAGAGGGAGCAAGGCGGGAGTACCATTCCCTAGCCGACCTCCTCAGGGTGGCTGGGAAGGTCTTGCAAAGTAAGGCGTCCGAAGCCTGGTGGATGAGCATGAGGGTCTTGAAGCTTTCGACGTGGTCCACGGGGTCTGACTCCCCCGAGTAAGTTTCGAACTTGGGGGGTTCGAAACCTCTTGGGATAGGAGCTTCCATGATGGTCCGGGAGAAAGGGGGTCTGCTCGGACGAATGGTTCTGCTGTTCGACCCCTCCCCCTCGTCCATCCGACCGATTCGCCTCTCCACCTCATGGAGACGGCGGTATAGGGCATCGTCCCTCCCGCGGTAGTCGAACGAGTCTCTGGACTCGTCTTCGTAGGAGGGAGAGCCGAGGCTACGACGATGGTCGTCCCGAGAGCGGCAAGGGCTAAGTTCATGCTGCCGGCGGTTAGGAGCTGGCGGAGGAGAGGCGGACCTACGGCGAGGACTGGGAACCTGTTGGGGCGAAGGAACCCTTTGGGCCTCATTGTTGTTGGGTCGGAGGTTAAGAGCCTGCAACATCGTTGCTTGAAACTGCAGGAACTCGGCGCGAGTGATGGGCGCCTCATTGTTCCTCGGCTGATGCCGACCGGCAGGAGAGTGGCGCCTCCTCCTGTAATGCCCGGGTGACTCTCTTCTTCCCCTTCGGACAGGAGACCTTCTATAATCTCGGTGGTGAGGGGACCGCTCACCCTGACGTTGTTGGCGGGAGGCTCCCTCTCGGGCCCGCTTCTCGTCCAGACGGTGGCGTAGGTCCTCTTCCTTCTTCTGATTTTGAGGATTGTGAGAGGCCATGGAATCCGTAGAGGTGTTGTGTATGGAGACGCGGTCCTGATTGAGCGGTTGCTTCATACGAGAGCCCCCCGCACCGGCATTCTGAGGACCGGTGGGAACCCTGGGGGGTTGCTGATTCTGAAGAGGAGGCTGATCTTGAAGAGGGTCCTCCACTTGAAGCGGGGGTTGTCCCTGCTGCGGAGCGGGTTGGATGGGGACTACCTCTTGCTGATCAGCGGGGTTGGGTCCACGGTTGGACCCCCTAGATCTGACCTTTCTGGAAGGCATGGCTGGAGAAGAGCTAGTCGACGAGGAAGAGGCAGAGGCTATTCGTATGGTTTTCCCACAGACGGCGCCAATCTGTTACCGCTTATTTCGGTGTGGGGGTAAACAGATAGAATTTGTGGGTTCGTGGAAAAACCTGAATAGCAGATCCGAACCTGTTCGTCTGAGTTGGACAGTTGAGCTCCCGCCATGCACCTGCAAGGAAAGTGCGAAACACCGGGGTTGATCCCGGCGACGCACCCTCCGACGCTCTTGTCAGTAACCAGAAGAGATTAAAAAAGAGCTTAAGCAGGTAAAAAGTGATTAACCTGTAACAGTGGTAGGTGGGGGGTATTTATAGTCGCCGTTGGGATCAAATTAGGAATGTGATTCCTGTGATCTGATAAGGCATAAAATCCTCGTAATCAGATTAGGAATGTAATCCCTTAATTCCCGGTGAGAGGATAACTGCAAATCAGGCCTGTTGATTTGGTAAAATCAGTAACCCTGATTTTTCTCTTGCTGATCTGGGTTTGTCTTGGGTCGGGACCCGTATCCAGTTGGAGTGGATCCGTTCGCGGGTTATTGGATCTGTGAGAAGGAGACCCAGTACCCGCTTCGGACCCGCTGGTAGGTGAAATTACCGTTTTACCCCTGAGCTTTGAGATTCGCGTCCGATGTGAACGGTCCCGATTTAATCCTATTTTTAGCCATATCAGCACCCAATAGGTTTTACCCCTTCTAGTGGGTCTACCATGGTCCATACTTTGTTGGCTTACATGGATTCTACCTCAGATCTCATGGCCTCAAGCCATTTCTCAGAGTTTGGGCCTTTTAAAACTTCTTCTTAAGTCGTAGGCTCATCTTGATCCATTAGTGATACATCACCATGTTGAGTCACGAGAAATTCATCTCTCTCGGGTGGATGAGGTATCCTACTAAACTTATGTGAGCCTTGTGCTACTTGATCAGGTTGTTGTTCCACAACAATTTGTGGAACATGCTCCCTTTCCACCATTGGTTTGCTTCTACTTTGCAAACTTTGAATTTCTTCAAATTCTATCTGTCTCCCACTAGTTCCTTTGGAGATGAATGCTTTCTCTAGAAACATAGCAGTCCATGCAACAAACACTTTGCCTAGTGGGGTTATAGAAATAGTATCAACTGGTTTCCTTGGGATATCCTACAAAGAATCACTTATTAGATTTGGGACCAAGTTTATCAGAGACTTGATGCCTGCATATGCTTCACAACCTCAAATCTTCATAAAAGACACACTCTGATGCCTCTCAGTCCATATCTCAAATGGTTTCTCTTGAACCGTTTTAGATGGAACATGGTTAAGTGTGAAAGCAGTTGTTAATAGAGCATGTCCCCAGAAGGAGCTTAGAAGGTCTGCATGACTCATCATAGATCGGACCATGCCTAACAAGGTCTAGTTTCTCCTGTCATAGACACTATTCCATTGCGGTGTTCTAGGAGGTATGAGTTGAGATATTATCCCACGCTCTTTTAGATGGTCATCAAATACTTGGCTTAAGTACTCACCACCTTGATATAATCGAAGGGCTTTAATACTTTTTCCAAGTTGGTTTTGTATCTCATTCTTGAATTATTTGAACTTTTCAAATGAGTCTGATTTGTGTTTCATTAAATACATAAACCCATATCTATTGAAATCATTAGTAAATGTAATGAAGTACTGAAAATTTCCTCTAGCCAGTGTGTTGATAGGTCCGCAGACATCACTAAGTATGAGACCTAAAGATCACTAGCCCTTTCACCTTTTTCAGTGAATGGATTCTTAGTCATCTTACCCAACAAACAATGTTCACATACCTCATATGATTCAAAATCAATTGAGTCCAAGAATCCATCTTTATGGAGTTTGGATATGTGGTTCTCATTTATGTGGCCCAAACGGCAATTCTAGAGGTAAGTCGGGTCCGTATAAATTGATTTTAACCTTTTAGTATTTATGTTATAGATGGGCATTTCGATGTCAATAATATAAAGTCCGTTATTCAGTTGTGCACTACGATAAAAGATATCATTCAAATAAATAAAACAACTTTTATCATTTATTATAAAAGAAAAATTCTTCTTGTCCAAACAAGAAATAGAAATAATATTTATATTAATGGCAGGCACAAAATAATAGTTCTCTAACTCAATGATAAGCACAATGGGCATAGATAAGTGACAAGTCCCTATAGCTAAAGCAGCAACGTTTGCTCCATTTCCAACACGTAGGTCCACTTTACCCTTAGCCAATGGTCTACTCCTTTTGAGATCCTACACATTTACACAAATATGAGATCCACATCCAGTATCTAATACCCAAGATACAGAAGCAGATAAATTGACTTCTGTAACAAAAATATCTGAAGTGGAAGTCTCACTTCCCTTTTTCTTCTTGAGCTCCTCCAAGTACTTACAACAGTTCCTCTTCCAATGTTCGGTCTGACCACAGTGGAAGCATGTGCCCTCCTTAGCCACCTCATCCTTAGGTTTCAAGGCAGAAGTGTTGGGCTTGAAATTTTCCTTGCCCTTTTCCTTGCCCTTGGGTTTCTTAATCTGCTTGTTGCCCTTGCTCTTACTTTGGCATGTTGGACCATCATAATGGCATTTTCCTTACTAATATTCTGCTCAGCAGTTCTCAACATGCTTAGTATCTTTGACTGAACTACAAAGTGAATTCGTCATGAACTATAAAATGAATGAAATTGATAAACCTCTGCCAGAGCTACTAAGCATGTTGAGAACTGCTGAGCAGAATATGGTCCAACATGCCAAAGTAAAAGCAAGGGCAACAAGCAGATTAAGAAACCCAAGGGCAAGGGGAAGGACAAGGAAAATTTCCAACCCAACACTTCTGCCTTGAAACCCCTCATGCCTAGACTGCAAACCCCTCATGCCTAGCTTGCTCTTGATATTCTCATGCTGCTTCTGGAGCATAGATTTCATGGTGGCTAGCATGAGACAACCACGTCATCTTGATTCTTATTATGAGCATCTTATTTGGTGCAAGAGGCACTTGCAGTAGGTGGCTCAGGAATAGGTTGCTCTAGAATATACAGTTTTTTCTCATGCACGAGGACAATCCTCAAATTCTTGTACCAGTCTAGAAAATTTGTCCCAGATAGTTTGTCCTGCTCAAGAATGAATCACAATGACAGGTTACTAAATGTGTTGAATGTCATGGTAATATATCAACAGAAATATACAAAATAAATATTCTGTCACTGAAATATTTAACAGAATTATGCAAAGTAAGAAATATTTAATAAGGTCACCATCAACAGAAATATGCAGAGTATGTATCATGACATTGAAATATTTAATAAGGTCTTTTATTAGATATACCTCATACTATTTTTATTCAAATCAACGACCCTCATCATTGACTCGTAAAATCTCATCGTAAGATTTTCTAATAGGCCAAGATCCATATTTTACCTAGTTTTAGGTTATCTTTGGCTCATCACCCAAAATTTAGTTATTTAGGTAGGGAACACTTCTCAATTACTTCATATGCAACTCTTGGATAGTTGTGTGAATAACACTTATTCTAATCTATCTCATAGACTAAAGCCCAACTCTGTGCATCTAAACCTTCAATCCTATTAAAATAGCCTAGTTAAGTCGGACCCAATGGTTGGCAGTTGAATATTACTTTTATTCCATCGCGTCTAACCAGAATAGATAAAGGCACCCTGCTTTGGCAGACCTACACTTAATTGATCCTAGCCTGGATGAGTGCCAGGCATTAGAAGGCATCTTATTGCGCCTTAATATTTACTTTGAGGGATTTTGTTAATTTATTAATTGATCTCACCATTTAATATCCATTAGCATACAATTAAAACAATGCATCTCATACAAAATAAGGCATAAAATATATGTGACATGGTTGTAGCCCCTAATGCACTGATTCTCCCAAGTCAATGAGAGTACAAGAAGAGTGTAGAAAGAAATGCACGAAACGTAGGCCATATTAAATTACAATCAGAATGTAGAAAGAAAGGCACGATATGCAGACCGTAATTAAAATACCAAAATATAAACAAACAAAAGGACCAAGGCCACAACCATGCACCATGCATCACAGAACATACAAACCAAGAATAAGTTGTTATGATTTTATTTTATTTAATTTATTCAAAAAGGATTAGTTTTGGGGGATCAATATTACCCTACGCAGAGTTAGCACGGGGGGTCCCGCTAACCCAGTCAGCGGGCGAGTGTCAAGGGGAGGCATGAACCCTTCATGCCTTAAGAAACTCTTCATGTCTTAAGAAACCCTAATGCTGCCACAAACGATGCAAGCGCATGAACTCCTCATGCTTTAAAAAACCCTAACGCCGCTGCAAATCAGATCTTGTTGTTCCAGGGTTGTCGGTGGTTCCAAACCGAGGGCAACCCTGGTGAGGTATCTGTGTCAACAACCAACACATAAGCGAATCCTTATATTGCAACAGTTACAAAACATATATCACATATGAATGTTTCTTCCAAAAGAGCGAACATATCATATACACTTGTATATGATACGTAACCGAATTATGTTTTCGCAATTGGCTGTGATACCATTTTTGAGTTATGAAGTCTATTACGGAGTAAATAGGCAGCAGAAATAAATAAATAAAAATTCTTAAATCCAGCCATGGATCCATGCGAAAACCATAAAACGTGTTAGGAGTGATTACCTCAATGATGGAACGATTGTCTCCACAATCTGCCAATCACGAGCACTGTAACATTGCGGTGCCTCAACGGTATCCACATGAACGAACAACAAATGGGCTCTTCCTAACGCCACAGTGCTAGCTGTGGGAAGGGGTTGTTCCTCTTGCTCTCTCTCTCTCTCACTTTTTGTACGGCTAGGTTTTTTTCTTGTTAGCTTCCCACAATTCAGATCATATATATATAACAGGAAATTCACCCTAAGAGAGTAGTGAGGCTGCCGGACCCACAATCTAACCTAGGTCAGATTCACTTGTGGGCCTTCTAAATTTGGATGGCCCATTAAATCTAATTAATTTTCCAACTAATATTGGAAGTTTAGTCTTACTTGGATTCTCAATTAAATCCATCTTATAAATTTAAATCCCAATTTTGATCAATTCTAAATGTGTGACCATCACATGTCGTTAACAATAATACTAAAATCCTATTTTAGTGTTATAAACAGTGAGTGGTATCTAGAAATACATCATTTTAACTCATGTAACGAGAATGCTAGTAATTTGACATAACCTATTTGCGACCAGTGTTACCATGTAGTCTAATTCTTTTGTCCAGATATCTTAATTGACCACAAGACATGGAGCATGTCACCCTTATATAGTTCAATCTTTAGTTTCTTGATATCCGAGTAGACTTATTAAAACAAATGAGATTAATATCTCATATTGACTCATTTGAGCACGGTCATGTATTTCGCATTCTCACTCAATCAAGGGGAAGATATCGCTCATGTTATGTAAGAGAGACAAATCATATCTAGGTCACTCACATCCCTCTGCATGATTCATAGTATGTCCAATAGCCGACTTTATAATCACTTTATCACAGGTGACGTTTGACGGTATTAAAATATATAATTTCTCATGTAGGGAACTGTAATTGTCACGCCCCGCTTCCTAAAAATACGAATACGGGCACGTAACAAAAGCCCAGCGAATGATTATTATCATCCTTAAGCTGTTTCAGAAATCTTTGCAACACATCACAGAATATATCAGAGTCGGAAGCAAAAGTTAAACCAACATGCAACATTGAAACAAATTTTACCAACATAAATTACTTGAAATCAAATATCATGTTCTCAAATAAACAGTCTGGAAAAACAATTATTCTGGGTCACATCGCCCAATACAAATAATACTCAAGTCTCAAGTACAGAAATAATTAAGTTCACGAATACAGAATAAAGTTCTAACAGAAATAATGATCAGCAACTAATACTGCGAACCACCAGTACCTTCTTGAATCTATCCACCGTAATCTGCAATCATCGAATGCAGGAAAAAGGAAAAGAAGAAAACACAATACCCGTCAATGGCAAGTCCGGGTCACAAATAGAATAGGATACAAGCACATGGACAAAACTAAACAGATCTAACTAACATCAGGAACAGACCTAATATGGTATGGTAAATTCAACTAACATAGTATCCTAGCAGATATCTCAGATATTAAGTGTCAAGTGTCATATAACAGATATGTCAGGTAAACAGATATTCAGATATGTCAGGTAAATCAGATAATAGGTATTCAGATTCAAATTCAGATTTCCATATATAAGATTCAGATTCAGACTTAAAAAATATATTCAGATCTCAGATTTCAGATTAATGTAAGTCTTGTGTGATTACTATCTAGGTAGCACTTCATGCGCCATACTTTTATCACATGGTTGCTACATTCAAAACAATTTCGTTTGTAGATTTCGTAGGGAATATTATAGGGCCGTGTACTCAGGGTCAGACAGATATCAGAACAGACAGATAGAACCTAGTGGTTCTCTTCTCCTCTACACCTTCGTATAAGAAGTAATGTAGACAGGGTCAGAAACAGACAGATAGAACCTAGTGGTTCTCTTCTACTCTACACCTTCTTACATAAGAAGCAATGTAGACAGGGTCAGAATACAGATAATTATATGGGAAACACGGGCCCCCCTTCTAAGTACACATTTCTATGCTTTCCCACTACTAGATCTTTCCCATACCCCGGCTTGATTACTTTCATTGTAGTTATTAAACAGACATGAATGTGAGCTAAAGGATGTCAAACTAACATCACATGATCAGGTTTAGGTTTAGGGCATCAGATCAGTAAGTATAGATACTATACATTCACAAATACGAACAAAATGGTATATGTTTGTAATCAGAACAGCAAGACCAATCTGTACTAAAACAGTGATCCAAAGACCTACAGGCATGAAAATCATGATCCGTCAAAGGATCTGGAAAGTAGACTTCCACACGTTTTTAACAGGTATAATAAATCCATACGCTATTTCACAACATCTCGAGTCAAAACACAATTCAACACAGTTTTCATGTACAGCCAGAAAACAGGGGAATAACTTAAACCACATGAAAACAGCAGGTAAAGTCATCAATTAAATCCACGAAAATTCTGGGGTAATCCCCTATATGTATAGTCTCAAAATATAAATTTTCATATTTTTCCAGAAAGTATAGATATGTTTTCAAAAATAGATAGTAACACATAACACAGTTTTGATGGGTCTGGAATTCTTCAACACCGCTGTACAAAATTGAACACTTCTTGCAAACAGCGCATCGAAATCCACTTCCGTCAAAACGGGATGAAAGTATACACAATTACCCAACTTTCATATCTCATATAAAATATTCATACAGTAATTAGAAATAAGGTGAACACGGCATTCAACATACAATCACACACAGTTTACAGCAAAAGCGATCTATAGAAAAGGATGTAAGGCATCACTCAAAACTCATCTTTTAATTACCAAAAAAATCAGAGAACTACCTAACATCATATTGAAACACTGGACAAAATCTTGTGGCATGAAATTAGGTCTAACCTGGATCTTGAAAATAAATTGGTGATAAAATCTACCCCGAAATAAATCTGGGAACTACTGGCATACAGTTACTAAAATACTCATAACTAATTCTTACGAACTCCAAACAGGGTGAAAATAGTGGCATTAGAAATTAGATTCAATTCCCTACAAATTACTCAGAAATAGTCATGTTGAAATTTGGAGTCTACTTCAGGCAAAAACAACAATCAATCCAGTTCAATCCAAATTTCCAGATTTCTCAACTAAACTTCAAAACGTCATAACTTCTTCAAAATTCATCCAAACTCTTCCAAATTCAAAATGCTGTATACCCATGGTCCAAATGTCATAATGGAGGGTATCTAACATGTCAAAATCTAGTATTTCTCATATGGGTGTTCAAACATACATCGGGTATACAATATGTCACATACGCGATAACAATCGCGTTTGGGTGAAACCTAAGGCACAATCCTATCAAACTCCATGTCCTAAGTCGTCTATGGCCTGTTTTGAACAATAGAAACGAAACCCACACTGAAAAACATGATCTTTGTCCGTCTCTAGTCTCAACCTATCCTATGTGTGAACTTTCTACTTGTATCAACCTAAGAAATTTAAGTACAAGTTACTTGCCTCGTTGACGAAGAACACGATGCTACGAAGCCTAGCAATGAAAACCCACGAACAAAAGTACTTCCACGGGCGATTTCAAGCGAACCCACGAACCGAATCTTGCCTACGATCATCTCCTTGAAGCACGAACTCAAACGGATGCTACCCACTACTCCAAATCAGCGAAGAGGGAAGAGGGGGGGCTGTTTTTGAAGGTGGATGCTGTTTTGGTGAAGGGCCGGCCACAAGGAGTGCATGGAAGAAGGGTTTTGATGTATGGAGTGGTATAAGGATGGATTAGGAGATGTAGTAGGGTTGGAGGCTGATGGGAAGGGTCGGTTTTGAGGAGGAAGAGGGCAGGCCGGGAGCACAATATGGAGAGGGAAGGAAGAGGACGGTTTGGAATAGGAGAGGGAGAGAGAAAAGCTATTAGGGTTGGGGATTAATTAGTATTAGGTGTATATATAGGAGATCAAATGTGGGTTAATGGGTAGTGGATATCAATAGGAATAAATGGGTATACAATTGGGTAATGGATATTGGGTAGATTTCAAATGAGGATACAAAATACAATGAATCCTATGGCTCCTAAAAGTCTCCTTAAGGGCCAAAAATCTTAAATTGGTCAAAACTCTTCTAAAAATCCACCATGACCCTAAAATAATATTTATACATGAACAGAATCTAGAAATTGAGGAAAAGAGCTCAAAATGTCGAAAAACGGCCAAACGGCGCGCAAACAGCAAAAGGATGTCAAAACTGCCAGAAAATATTATAGAATAAAAATAATTAAATTTATTGTTCCGAAAATACAATGGAAAATAATAATTCACAAAAATGAAAAATACCCTCAAAAAAATACCAAAAGTGAAAAATAGGGGTTACAATCCTACCCACCTTACAACAAAATTTCGTTCTCGAAATTTGCGTAGGCGGTACATAGGACACGGCAAAAGCAAACTGGGGAAGGGCAAAAAAGTAGAGACAATACCAGAAAAAAAGGAAGTTGATATCAATGGATCAATGGCACGCAGAAAGAGAATGAACAGTATCAAAAAGAAATAATTAACACCATATAACAAAGCAATAAAGGAGTGGTCAGAACTGAAATCAAGGAGAGAAAAGACAGGGAAGAATTAAATCAACTAATAAGTCAACGGATGAGAACAATTGCAAGAGATAGAGGGATCCAAACAAGGCAAGGAAGGATAAGCACCAATATGATTCTGAGACCTGTGGGTTATGGACCCACCATACTTCCGCTGCGCCACTCTGATGGTGATGTTCCAAGCTGTAGACATATCGTTGTAGACCACGCGACACCCAGCAACGATCCGAGCAGGAAGAAAAGAATGAGATAACAGAATACAATTGGGCTGGAGAGGAGGGATTTAATTGAAATAATTAGGTCAAAACTAATGGGCATTAACAAAAATAATATTAAAAATACAAAAATCAACACATAATAAAATAATAATAATAGAAATAATAAAAAAAAAATAATCATCATAAATATACTGGTAAAAATAATAATAATAAAATATTAACAATACTGGTAAGGTTAATAATACAAGCTAGAAAATAATTTGGGGTTCATCAATTTAGTGAAAGTAATTCAATATCAACATCAAAAATAAAATAGTAAGAAAATACAACACTAATAATAGTAGTAGTAATAACGAAAATAATAATAATACTAATAATAATAAGGAAAACGATAATAATAATAGTAGAAATCCTTTGGTGTGGGTTCGCCTCATTTATATCCATCTGTAGTCTTGCCTTCTCGACATCAAGTTGCAGGTTTGCCATCCCGACAACATGTTGCAGCTTACTATCTGGATATTCGGTTGCACATTTTGCCTCGCCGGTATCCAGTTGCAGTTTGCCTCCATTGATGTCTAGTAGCATGTTTGCCATCTCGACATCCAGTTGCAACAAAACGATGAACGAAATGATGCGATCTTCCACACGTACTTAGATATTGATTGCTCGATTTAAGTACGAAGATAAGTTTTGAAAATTCGTGATATTAAAATATACAGTTATTCGAAATAATAAATTTTTAGAAACAATTTCATAGAAGATCCAAAATATAATAATTAATAATCGAAATACATGAAATATTCAAAAATATATAGAATATAAAGAAAATATAGGCAGGAGAAAAATGTATTTTATATTCAATAAAGAGTCAACAATGAAGACGAATGAAAGAATCAAAGAAATATGGGTACGAAAAGAACGAAACTATACCCAATAAAGAATCAACAAATGAGAATGACTAAAAGAGACGGAAGAAACAAGGAATCAAGGAAATTGAATAAGAAGGGATCAAATGAATGGATTAAGACTAGTATCCAGATCACTGTTGGTAATAATTCACTTATGCATGTATGGTTGGTGAAATGTTGCGCAGATCCCAGTTCGAGCCAAGCTTGTCTAATATATTAGTCAACTAATACATTAGCCAAACCTGATGCTCTGATATCACAGAAAACCCTGTCACGCCCCGCTTCCCAAAAATACGGAATACGGGCACGTAACAAAAGCCTAGCGAATGATTATTATCATCCTTAACTGTTTCAGAAATCTTTGTAACACATCACAGAATATATCAGAGTCGGAAGCAAAAGTGAAACCAACATGCAACATTGAAACAAATTTTACCAACAGAAATTACTTGAAATCAAATATCATGTTCTCAAATAAACAGTCTAGAAAAACAATTATTCTGGGTCACATCGCCCAATACAAATAATACTCAAGTCTCAAGTATAGAAATAATCAAGTTCACGAATACAGAATAAAGTTCTAACAGAAATAATGATCAGCAACTAATACTGCGAACCACCAGTACCTTCTTGAATCTGTCCACCGTAATCTGCAATCATCGAATGCAGGAAAAAGGAAAAGAAGAAAACACAGCACCCGTCAATGGCAAGTCCGGGTCACAAATAGAATAGGATACAAGCACATGGACAAAACTAAACAGATCTAACTAACATCAGAAACAGACCTAATATGGTATGGTAAATTCAACTAACATAGTATCCTAGCAGATGTCTCAGATATTAAGTGTCAAGTGTCATATAACATATATGTCAGGTAAACAGATATTCAGATTTGTCAGGTAAATCAGATAACAAATTTCAGATAATACGTATTCAGATTCAGATTCAGATTTCCATATATAAGATTCAGATTCAGACTTAAAAAATATATTCAGATCTCAGATTTCAGATTAATGTAAGTCTTGTGTGATTACTATCTAGGTAGCACTTCATGCGCCATACTTTTATCACATGGTTGCTACATTCAAAACAATTTCGTTTGTAGATTTCGTAGGGAATATTATAGGGCCGTGTACTCAGGGTCAGACAGATATCAGAACAGACAGATAGAACCTAGTGGTTCTCTTCTCCTCTACACCTTCGTATAAGAAGTAATGTAGACAGGGTCAGAAACAGACAGATAGAACCTAGTGGTTCTCTTCTACTCTACACCTTCTTACATAAGAAGCAATGTAGACAGGGTCAGAATACAGATAATTATATGGGAAACACGGGCCCCCCTTCTAAGTACACATTTCTATGCTTTCCCACTACTAGATCTTTCCATACCCCGGCTTGATTACTTTCATTGTAGTTATTAAACAGACATGAATGTGAGCTAAAGGATGTCAAACTAACATCACATGATCAGGTTTAGGTTTAGGGCATCAGATCAGTAAGTATAGATACTATACATTCACAAATACGAACAAAATGGTATATGTTTGTAATCAGAACAGCAAGACCAATCTGTACTAAAACAGTGATCCAAAGACCTACAGGCATGAAAATCATGATCCGTCAAAGGATCTGGAAAGTAGACTTCCACATGTTTTTAACGGGTATAATAAATCCATATGCTATTTCACAACATCTCGAGTCAAAACACAATTCAACACAGTTTTCATGTACAGCCAGAAAACAGGGGAATAACTTAAACCACATGAAAACAGCAGGTAAAGTCATCAATTAAATCCACGAAAATTCTGGGGTAATCCCCTATATGTATAGTCTCAAAATATAAATTTTCATATTTTTCCAGAAAGTATAGATATGTTTTCAAAAATAGATAGTAACACATAACACAGTTTTGATGGGTCTGGAATTCTTCAACACCGCTGTACAAAATTGAACACTTCTTGCAAACAGCGCATCGAAATCCACTTCCGTCAAAACGGGATGAAAGTATACACAATTACCCAACTTTCATATCTCATATAAAATATTCATACAGTAATTAGAAATAAGGTGAACACGGCATTCAACATACAATCACACACAGTTTACAGCAAAAGCGATCTATAGAAAAGGATGTAAGGCATCACTCAAAACTCATCTTTTAATTACCAAAAAAATCAGAGAACTACCTAACATCATATTGAAACACTGGACAAAATCTTGTGGCATGAAATTAGGTCTAACCTGGATCTTGAAAATAAATTGGTGATAAAATCTACCCCGAAATAAATCTGGGAACTACTGGCATACAGTTACTAAAATACTCATAACTAATTCTTACGAACTCCAAACAGGGTGAAACCAGTGGCATTAGAAATTAGATTCAATTCCCTACAAATTACTCAGAAATAGTCATGTTGAAATTCGGACTCTAATTCAGGAAAAAACAACAATCAATCCAGCTCAATCCAAATTTCCAGATTTCTCAACTAAACTTCAAAACGTCATAACTTCCTCAAAAATCATCCAAACTCTTCCAAATTCAAAACGCTGTATACCCATGGTCCAAATGTCATAATGGAGGGTATCTAACATGTCAAAATCTAGTATTTCTCATATGGGTGTTCAAACATACATTGGGTATACAATATGTCACATACGCGATAACAATCGCGTTTGGGTGAAACCTAAGGCACAATCCTATCAAAGTCCATGTCCTAAGTCGTCTATGGCCTATTTTGAACAATAGAGACGAAACCCACAATGAAAAACATGATCTCTGTCCGTCTCTAGTCTCAACCTATCCTATGTGTAAACTTTCTACTTGTATCAACCTAAGAAATTTAAGTACAAGTTACTTGCCTCGTTGACGAAGAATACGATGCTACGAAGCCTAGCAATGAAAACCCACGAACAAAAGTCCTTCCACGGGCGATTTCAAGCGAACCCACGAACCGAATCTTGCCTACGATCATCTCCTTGAAGCACGAACTCAAACGGACGCTACCCACTACTCCAAATCATCGAAGAGGGAAGAGGGGGGGCTGTTTTTGAAGGTGGGTGCTGTTTTGGTGAAGGGCCGGCCACAAGGAGTGCAAGGAAGAAGGGTTTTGATGTATGGAGTGGTTTAAGGATGGATTAGGAGATGTAGTAGGGTTGGAGGCTGATGGGAAGGGTCAGTTTTGAGGAGGAAGAGGGCAGGCCGGGAGCACAATATGGAGAGGGAAGGAAGAGGCCGGTTTGGAATAGGAGAGGGAGAGAGAAAAGCTATTAGGGTTGGGGATTAATTAGTATTAGGTGTATATATAGGAGATCAAATGTGGGTTAATGGGTAGTGAATATCAATAGGAATAAATGGGTATACAATTGGGTAATGGATATTGGGTAGATTTCAAATGAGGATACAAAATACAATGAATCCTATGGCTCCTAAAAATCTCCTTAAGGGCCAAAAATCTTAAATTGGTCAAAACTCTTCTAAAAATCCACCATGACCCTAAAATAATATTTATACATGAACAGAATCTAGAAATTGAGGAAAAGAGCTCAAAATATCGAAAAACGGCCAAACGGCGCGCAAACAGCAAAAGGATGTCAAAACTGCCAGAAAAATATTATAGAATAAAAATAATTAAATTTATTGTTCCGAAAATACAATGGAAAATAATAATTCACAAAAATAAAAAATACCCTCAAAAAAATACCAAAAGTGAAAAACAGGGGTTACAGTAATGACTTCAAGTCAAAAGACCAAGTACACCACGGTCACTGTGAGAATCGCTCATGACACTCATGTAACGATTCATGCAGCGTTCTCATGGTAAGTCAGTCCAGTACATTATTACTCTAATATGTACCTATGTGAAGACTTGATATCTCATATCTATAACCCGTGAAATATGGCCATCAGTCTACGCACATACTAGTCTCTATGTATTATTGTTATCCTAATTCACAATAATACTTGACTAGGAACATTTAAGAATAGTATTCTGATTTCAACCAATAGGATCTCATAATCAAGTCATGCACTTGATATCCCATGATACTGAACCTACTATTCTAAGGACTTTATTATGTTCTTGAATTGACTATTCTAAGGACTTTATTATGAAGTCAACTGCTACCGCTCTGACTGATGTTTTCTTGAGTTTTTCTGATATTTCTTTGATCGATTGTTCCTTCAATATTATATTGTTTTAAAAGATATTTGCTACAGATTGCCAATGTTTTACACAGATTTATATTGGAGCTTTAAATGTATTCTTTTGGACCTTATTTGAGTTAGACGTGTTTTCTAAGGAATTGATGTTTTGTGATATTACAACTTAAAAATATGATTTTCAGTTATTTAATAGATTTAATATTTATTTGGATTCTGGAATTTTATATAAGATTTGGGTTTTTTTCGATTGGAGAAGTTTCTTCATATAATCGTTTTGACGATGGATTTGTGAGTTTTGGTCTTGATGATATCTCTAGGAGTTGAGTGGGAGTCCTGTGAACCGGCAGATGAGATATGTTGATTTAGACCAGTTGGGTCTTGAGGTTGTTGTTGAGTATTTAAGTTTGGCAGGATGCACTAACTCTAGAGATGATGATTTTTGTGTTTTAATAATAACCAACGTAAGGACAGACACTAGTGGAAATGTGATGGAACTTGAAAAATATGAGTATATGCTCTTGGTCTGTTTAGTCCAACGGATGCGTTCCAGGACTGTTTGTTGTTCTGTCTCGAGAGAACATTTGTATGTTCGCGTGTCGAGGGTCTGCAGGCCTATTCACAGAGCATGCATGGTGCATTCACGTGTCAAGGATCGGCATGCCTTTTCACGGAATGTACCTGGTATATCTGCACGTCGAGGGCCTTACGAGCTTATTCATAGGGTATACGATTGGAAGGTGATTCTCCAGTTTTATAGCTATTCTTACATGATGCTTGTGCGTCGATGGCTGTGGTGCCTATTCGCGAGTATTCTGGATCTTGTTTCCATCCCCGTAGTAGGATTAGTTGCATAACGAGGGATTTAACCCTATAAAGTGGAGATCGTTAAGGGCTTGCACCGGACCTATGTACTATGGAATGCATAGAATCCGACAAGTATGCATTAGAGAGTCAGCATATAGCATTGATGTTTTATTGACTTGATTTTATGCTTGTGTTTTCCTGTTTTCCGTAAACTTGACACTTAGTCTAGATTCACTTGATGTTTTCATGTATTACTATTTACTATCTTATATTCCTTGATTTTTCATGCTTTACTTATTGTTATTTCTCATTTCATTTATTCTTGCTGTTAATATATGTTGTTGATGACTCTATGCTCTATGTTTTATTTATGATGTTTTCTCTTATGTCACTCACACCGTTATGGCTGACCCCTGTAGTTTTGGGGGTTAGGGTTATTTCTAGCCTCATATTTTACAGGTAGGTGCTTATAGCTTGGGATTTGGATGCTTGAGATAGAATAATGTTATGGCTTATGTAAATTATAAAAGATGTGTTGTAAAAAAAAGATTGTAATTCAAGGTGTAATGTATTCCGCTGTATTTTGTAAACAATTGATGTAATAAAAGTTGAAATAAAAATTATCTATGTTTTTGGCTATGTTTACTATTGCAATTGAAGTTGATGCTCGGAATTGTGCCACGTATTTCTAAGATATCATATTGAAAATTCGGGGTGCTACAAGTTGTATGTGTTAAAAGAAATTAATTTTTTGATAGAAAATAAAGCATAATATGTTCATATAATTTAATAAAGAGTGTGCAATCTTTTCTTTTACTCCCAATTTGCATCTCATATTCTTTATTTTGTAAAATCAACTTACTTATATTCAATTACATATTAATTAATTTTATTTTCACTTTCAGTATGTAGCTAATTCATGTGGTACTCTAAAGAAAAAAAATATATGTTAGAAATTTGAATATTGAAAACTTTTCTAAACATTGAAAAAAAATTATTTGTCGTATACTCATTGGGTACCCGGGAACTGATTGGACCCGAACTAGACCCGAAAAAGTTAAATAAACTCGGATCCAGATCCGGACCCGTTGCCATAGGGCAAGGTCCGGGTATCTCACTACCCGACCCGACCTGATCCGATAGCAGTGCTAGTTGAGAGTAATATTTTGAAAATCAAGAACTTCCAACCTTCAGACAAGTTAGATCACATTGAAAGAATTAATCGCCTTCGGTTCGGTTCGGGTGTCATGCAGGTTCGGTTTGGGTTTGAACGAGCGGGTTTTCCTTCAAACCCAAACCCGAGCTGGATTTTCAGTTGGCATTTTCAAACCCATCCAATAGATTTGGGCGGAGAGGGTGTGGGCAGGTTTGATGCTAAAAAAATCCTCCTGTTCTCGTTGGGCCGGTTTAAGTTCGAGTCAAATTCGACCCAGTGCACACGCTTAATACCAAGCAATCACATGATCACGTCCTCAGGTTCAATTACTTTCATCCTCATCTCTTCACCATATCTCTTGTTTAAGATCTGTGTATCTCAATACATTAAATTTTCATATAGAAAATGTGTCATTCAAAACTCGCTAGTGCCTTGTTCTCTTACACCCCTACTGGTCAAGGGAATCCTAATTGCCTCCACTGTCACGACACACTGGAAATAATCGACCACATCCTTTTTTGGTGTCATTCACGCCTCTTTGAAATCACCATTAGCTTTCTTGAGGTGCCGAATGTCTCGTACTTGTAATACTATTTCTCCCAAGAAAAATGTTTTTTAACATATTCTGACAATATATATCTCCCATGTGTTATGGGCTATTGGAATCACAGGAATTGCTTTCGACTTCGTGATAATCATCCAATCAATCCATTGGACTGGTGTTGTACAACTTGCAAAACCATATATTTCTTCAAAAAAAAACTTGCAAAACCATATAATTGAAAGAACCACACATTCACTTCTAACTTTCGAGGATATCTTTGAAGCATATATGGATTGGCTGAGGATGACGGGTTTTTTTTAGTCATTTATGTCAATTCCCTGCTGCTTATTTCTCTTTTATTAATTGGTTTGGGCTGTGATATGGGTCAGAAGTCGTGGCCCCTTCTGGGCCATCGGATCTCCTCAAAACCTGCTCTTCCCTGACCATCAAGTCAACAGAATTTCAACGGGCCGTTACCGCCTCAGGCCCACAGGCAAATGGATCCGACCCGGCCCGCTCAGATCCCAGACCATTTGTCTGGGCCTATAAATACCAGACCCCCGCCTCACTGCAGAAGGTAATCTCTCCCTCTCCACTTGAATCCTAGCTGCCCAGCACCTTTCTCAATGACTGACTAGATCGTCGGATGGCCTGTCACCGGGACTTCTCCCGGTGTCTCATGGCAGTGTGCAGGGTCAGCCGAGCCGAGCCGCCAACCTCCGAGCCGAGTCACCAGATCCGAGCCGAGCGCCTGGGCCTCTACCTCTCGGCTCCTATTCCCGAGTCGCTCTCGCTACCCGGGTTCGAACCGACGCCAGTACTAACGGTTTCCCTTCCACAAAATTATAAGAACTCACACCTGGTGCAGCCACACCCCAAAAAAGAACCGCATCAGGTTGGCACCATCTGTGGGAAACTTCCTTCTAAGTACTGTCGTCCTTCCGAGCCCTTCCATGGCTCCCAAAGCCCGGAGGGCCGTCACCTCGGCATGACATCCGGACCCCCTACATCATAGCCGCGCGAATGACCAGGGTTCCAACCAACCTCAGGTCAACAACATGGCCTGACCTTCAAGTGCGTTTGATTTGCACCGCGTCATCTCGGATAAGCAGGCCAGCCGGACGAGGGGACAGGTGGCTTCCAACTCGGTCTCGAACCATCATCAACAGCCTTCCCAGGTGCTCGATTTGGAAATATGAAAGTTATCTTATTTTTTGTATTTTCATCTGCCTTTGGTGGATTTGGATTTTGTTTTACGATTTGCAAGATATTACAGTTTTTGTACAGAAGTGTTGGAAATTCCAGATTTGCCAAACTATCGTTTCTTGATGTTTTCTGATTTTTGCTGACTGAACTAATTTTACTGGAATATTATGAAACTCTATTTTTTGATACTAGACATATAGGGAATTACCCCAAATTTTTCCTGGATTTATTTGAGTAGTTTTAATGTTGTTTTTCTGATTAAGAATTCGATTTACTGATTTCTGGCTGAACGTGTTTTCTGGATTCAAATTAATTTTGAGTTATGATTTTGTGAAGTACTATATGGCTTATATGTAATTGCTGGATTCGTGTGGAAGTCTATTTTCTAGAATCTTTGACGGAATCACTGTTTTAGTACTGTACTGTCATGCTGTCCTGAATATGAACATACACTATTTTGTTCGTTTATGTGACCGTATATCACTTATGCAAGTTTATTTGTTTCCCTAAACCTAATACTGATCATACCATGATAATTTGATACTATTTCATGCACTACCATGTCTTTTGATAACCATAATAAAAGTAATCAAGCCGGGGTTTCTTAAGGAAAAATCTAGTAGTGGAAAATATGGAAACGTGTACTTGGAAGGGAACTAGTGTTCCATACTATTACAGTTACTGCTACTGTTACTTTTACTGCTACTATTACTGTTACTTTTACTGCTACTACTACTGTTACTGATAACTGAGTACACTGCCCCATTATGGTCCACTATGAAATCTAAAAGCGAAACTATTTGTTGTAGCAACCATGTGTTATAATATGGGGCGCATGAAGTGCTACCTAACTAGTAATACACACAAGACCGTAAGCATATAAGACTGATACTGTTGGACTGACACTGTTATATTATTACACCGATATACTGAGCTTATTGTTACTGAACACTGTTAGTTGCCACATGACACTATACTTGACACATTCATTTGTACTGTTAGTATACCATGCTAGTTGACTTTATTTAACTGATTCATGCTAGTTATTACAGTTGATGCATCATTCCATGTTATTTGTTTATCTTTCTCATGTACTTGTATGCTACATTATAAGTGGCCTGTAACTTGCAAGTGACTGGTACTTGTTTTCTCTTTCCTTCTCCTGTAATTATTAATTGCAGATCAGGATGGTCAGCTGCCTGACGGCATTGGCGAAATGAGATATTAGTGCTGGATTTCTTGCTTATTAGTATTGCTATTATTATTGCTTTGAATAATGTATTGAATGATTCCTTTGTATTTTTGGGCGATGTGACCCAGGATTTTGTCTTATCTAAATTCTGTTGGTTCATTAATTCAATTTTGTATGTGTGTGGTTGACTCTTTTGCTTCCGACTCTGATTATATTGTGAGATATTGTAAAGATTTCTGAATAGCTTATGAATGATGAAAATCATTCGCTGGGTTGAGTCGCGTATCCGTATTCCGTATTCTTTTTGGGAAGTGGGGCATGACACAAGTAACAAGTATCAAGTACTATGTAAACATGTATCAAGTATCAAGTATCATGTGATCAGGTAACAAGTATCAAGTAAGCATGTATCATGTTCAAGTATCATGTATCAAGTCTAGTAGTGATTACTATCTAGGTAGCACTTCATGCATCCCACACTGCATGGTTGCTACAACAATCAATTTCACTTTAGATTTCATAGTGGACCATAGAGGGCAGTGTACTCAGGGACAAGCCTCAAGAAATCAAGTATCAAGTATCAAGCCTCAAGTATCAAGTAAACAAGCCTCAAGAGTGAAGTATCAAGCCTCAAGTAGTGAAATATCAAGTCTCAAGTAACAAGTATCAAGCCAAGTCTCAAGTATCAAGTATCAAGCCAAGTATCACATAGAATCAATAGATTCTCTTCCGAGTACACGTTTCTGAATTATCCACTATTAGATCTGTCCCTTTAAACCCCTGGCTTGGTTATTTTATTATTAATGTCAAAGAAGCATGTATGTGTCAAGAACAGGCCAAGTATATCATGGAACAAACAAGTAACAAGTTCAAGTTGCAAGATAAACATGTATAGGTGAAGAATATCACACAAACTCGGGACAGCAAGACCATACTGCCGTAAAACTGAGATTCCCGTTGTTATAAAAATGCAAATCTGAATCCGTCTAAAGATCTAGAAAATAGACTCCCTGGCCAAATCCAGAAAATATATATAAGTCATATAGTATTTCACAAAAACATAACTCAAAACTGATTTGAACCTAGAAAATACGTTTAGACAGAAATCATAAGTTTGTATTCAAGAACAGGAAAACAGCAGGAAAACTCAATAAATAAAATTCACAAAATATCTGGGGTATTCCCCTATATGTTTAGTAACAAACTAACAAGTTTCATAATTTTCCAATATAAATAGAGTAGTCAAGTAAAATCAGAAAACATCAAGACACGACAGTTTTGTAAATCTGAAATCACAAACACTGCAGTACGAAAACAACAATATCTAGCAAATCATAAATTGAAATCCAAATCAGCCAAAAGGGTCATAAAATAGATACAGTAGGCTAACATCCATATTCAGAAATATTTTTCAAACAGCAAGTATAATTAGGTCGAAAATTAGGTTCTTTACTGAACAGTAGTAAAATTCTGCATATAAAATCTTGTTTGCAAGCATGAAAAGGTTTGTAAAACTCCTCAAATAAATCCACCAAAATTTTAGGTAAACCCCAATCAAGTTAAGAAAGACTGAGCAAAATTTCAGTTCAAAATAATAATTTTAACACCATAATAAAAATAGATTACTCCTCAGAATCATCGAAAACAGAATCTGGAAATCTTTCAACACAACTGTAGTAAAATCAACATAACTCACAAACCGTAAATTGAAACCGAGATCCGTCAAAAGAGTTGAAAAATAGATAGAATTCTCCACAAATCATATTCACAAAATATTTTAAAATACTGACCTTAATGGGGTCTAAAATACTGATCAAAACGGAAAAGCCAGCAAAACTGAAAATATCTCATGTGCACAAAATCCACTAGTTCACATAGAACTCATCTACAACACAACCAAACACGATATAGAGTATACTAGATGTCCAAGCAACATGATGTAGGGTATTTTACAAGTCCACAACAAGTCTACCACGAATAACACGAACGAGCATAAGATAACATATGAGCAACATGCATATAAACAACAAGAAGTGGTCAATCCTAGGTTATATTATGTCATGTTTGTTGTGAGGCAACTATGGTCGTATCATCACTATAGAGACAATATCAACAAGGGGATTCACACACAAATTGTCTCTAGAACCCAACTACACTACAAGCGGTATTTAGTAATTGTATTTACAAAAAAATTTAATACAAGTTACTTGCCTGAAAGACGACGACAGAAACGAAGCAAGAACAAGAATAACGGGAACGAATCCTGGGGCATGAACACAAACACAACGAATGGATCACGAACCAATCACAAACACACGATCACGAACAAAATGAAGACGATCGATATCACGAACACAATCAGACGGCTGAGATCGAAGATCAAGATCAAGATCAAGATGATCAGATCAGATCGGACGGTCAGATTTCCCTAATGATGAAGATAATGATGAAGATCAAGATTGATCGATCGAACGGCTACGATCAAAGGAAGTTGATGATCATCATGACCGTGACGATCAAGAAGAAATCGGACGGCTAGGATCTAATCGGATGATCAAGATCCAACGAAAGGCCAAGACCTCCTCGATGGTGATGATAAAGATCAAATCAACGGACATCTAGGAATCATCAATCAAGATCAAGATCACAATCAAACGGACGGACCACAATCAACATGATCAAAACCCAACAAACATCAACCACCAAGGGCTGCACTGGCTCCAATGGCGGCCGGCGGCCAGAGGACATGGCGGTGGTGGTGGCTGGCTGATGCGAGGGTAGATGAGTGCGGCAGGGGGGCTCGCAGGGCTGTTGCTTTGTAGTCTGGCATCTGAGAGGAGGGACGGCACACAGCTGTGTTGCTGCAGAGCGCGATGAAGAAGAGGAGGCGGGGAGGAGACTGGGAATGGCGAGAAACGGGGTAGCGCAGGCGACTGTCGAGGCTAACGGAAAAAGGAGGTCAGGTGGTAGGGGAAACGGGATGAGAGAGAGACCGGAAAAGAGACAGACGGGAGAGAGATGAAGACAGGGAGAGGGAGAGGGTGCATAGGGTTCAGAATAGGGTGGCTGATAAGGCTTGCATGGGATGAAGGTGAACAGGCTTTAGGGTATATATATATGGGTTAGATGAGTTAGGGTTAGGGTTAGGGCTGATAGGGATAGCGGCTGAAGGGTGAATAGGGTAAACGGGTTTAGGGTGAGGGTGTTAATGGATAGGGTAGATAATATATGGGTAATGGGTTTAAAATGGGTTATTGGGTTTGGGTTTATATAAAAATCCAATAAGGAAAATACGGTTTTAAAAACTAATAGAAAAATAATTAACCAATAAAATGTGTGGTTATATAACAAAAATATATTTTATACTACAATGTGGAAATAATTTGAAATAACGACTAATAAAATTTCTACATAGAAATAGATCTTTGATAACCAGTCAAAAATAACAAAAATAATAATAGTACTAATAATAGCAGTAATAGTAACAATAATAAGAAATCAAGGTAATAATAACAATAATAAGATTTACAAACAAAATTATCGATCGAAAAATTATATTTTAATAGAAGAGTCAAGATACATCTTGACAAAAGAATTCTGAAAACCGAAAAAAAAAAATTTGCGAAAATTTTAAATACGGAAAATACACAAAAATACGTTTTTGGGAAAATAGGAAATCCTGCCCACCTTACAACAAAATTTCGTCCTCGAAATTTGCTTAGGCAATACATAGGACAAGGCAACAACAAACTTAGGGGAGGGTAAGAAAACAGAAGGTTAATGGGAAAGAAACAAATGGTGGCAACACCAGAAAAAGAAGGAAGTGGATAACAATGAGGTCAAAAGGAATGCATGAAAGAGAATAAGCAGTATTAAAAGGAAAGAATCAACACAAGATAACAAAGCACGATAGGGAGTAGGCAGAACTGGAATCAAGGAGAGAATGGACAGGAGAGAATTGAATCAAACAATGAATGGGTCCATGCTCGAAAAATAGAATTGCAAGAAAGAAGTAACCAGTATCAAAAATGAAGAAGAAAACATCACAAGACTTGCAAGATAACAAAGCAAATAGATGAAGGAATAGATAGAGCTGGAATCGAAGAAAGGATGGACAAGAAAGAGATGAACCAAGCAATGAGTCAACGGATGAAGACGAATACAAAGAATGGAAAGAAGCAAACAATGCAGGAAAGGAGAAACAACAAAAGAATCCTGGGACCTATGGGTTATGGGCCTACAATGCTTCTGCTGCGCCACTCTGATCGGGAAGACTCTGCCAATAGCATCTAGCGATGCTGTCTGACGGACCAAGCAGAAAGAAAAGAAGGGATGACACCAAAATCAAGGAATATAGGTACGAAAAGAATGAATTCATATCCAAGAAGAAAATGAATCAAGGGATTGAAAAAAAGATCAAAAGGAATGGAATAAGACTAGTATCCAGATCAAGTTGGTTATAATTCATTCATGCATGCATGGTTGGTGAAATATTGAGCCGATCCCAGTTCGAGCCAAGCTTGTCTAATATATTATACAACTAATACATTAGCCAAACCTCGG
Organism: Hemerocallis citrina; assembly: GCA_017893485.1. NCBI lineage: Eukaryota > Viridiplantae > Streptophyta > Magnoliopsida > Asparagales > Asphodelaceae > Hemerocallis > Hemerocallis citrina. The sequence continues at coordinate 107,490,417 of CM030368.1, forward strand.
CTCTGATACCACTAAAAACCTTATCATGCCCCGCTTCCCAAAAGAGAATACGGAATACGGATACGCGACAAAAGTCCAGCGCATGATTTTCATCATCCATAAGCTGTTCAAGAATCTTTACAATATTTCACAAGAATAATCAGAGTCGGAAGCAAAAGAATCAACCAAGTATGCATAATCGAATCAAATATACCAACAGAAATTTACTTGAAACCAAAATATAATATAATCTCAAATAAATCAAATCTGAATAAGTCAAAAATCCTAGGTCACATTGCCCAAATACAAAAATAAATCCAAGTACAAGATACAATTGTTCAAAACAAGAAATAATAATAATAGCAGGAAAATCATCATAGCAAAACTCCAGCATCTAGTATCTCATCTCGCCTATTCCATATGGCAGCTGATCTCCAAAATCTGCAATTTAAATAAATTACAGGAAGAGGAAAAAGAAAACAAACTATCGTCAATGCAAGTTACGGGCCGCTTGTAATGCAGGATACAAGTATATGGGAAAAAACTAGCTAAAAACATGGAATAGGTATGATAGCAAAATATAACAATTAATATGGTAAGGTGAATAAGTATAGGTAGCATGTATCAAGTGTCAAGTGAACAAGTATTATGTAAACAAGTATCAAGTATCAAGTATCATGTAAACATGTATCAAGTATTAAGTATCATGTGATCAGGTAACAAGTGTCAAGTAAGCATGTATCATGTTCAAGTATCATGTATCAAGTCTTGTAGTGATTACTATCAAAGGTAGCACTTCATGCATCCCACACTGCATGGTTGCTATAACAATCAATTTTGATTTAGATTTCATAGTGGACCATAGAGGGCAGTGTACTCAGGGACAAGCCTCAAGAAATCAAGTATCAAGTATCAAACCTCAAGTATCAAGTAAACAAGCCTCAAGAGTGAAGTATCAAACCTCAAGTAGTGAAATATCAAGCCTCAAGTAACAAGTATCAAGCCAAGTCTCAAGTATCAAGTATCAAACCAAGTATCACATAGAATAAATAGATTTTCTTCCGAGTATACGTTTCTGAATTATCCACTATTAGATCTGTCCCTTTAAACCCCGACTTGGTTATTTTATTATTAATGTCAAACAAGCATGTATGTATCACGAACAGGCCATGTATATCATGGTACAAACAAGTAACAAGTTCAAGTTTCAAGATAAACATGTATGTGTGAAAGATAACACACAAAAGGATAAAATAACCAAATTTCTAGTTCAAGACAGTAAGACCATACTGCCGTAAAACTAAGATTCTCGTTGTTATAAAAATGCAAATCTGAATCCATCGAAAAGGTCTAGAAAATAGAATCCTGGTCAAATCCAGAAAACATATATAAGTCAGATAGTATTTCACAAAAATATAACTCAAAACTGATTTGAATCCAGAAAATACGTTCAGCCAGAAATCAGAAGTTTGTATTCAAGAACAGGAAAACAGTAGGAAAACTCAAATAAATCCACGAAAAATCTGGGGCATTCTCTTATATGTTTAGTAACAGGAAAACAAGTTTCATAATTTTCCAATGTAAATAGAGTAGTCAAGTAAAATCAGATAACATCAAGACACGACAGTTTTGTAAATCTGAAATCACAAACACTGTAGTACAAAAAACAGCAATATCTCGCAAACCATAAATCGAAATCCAAATCTGCCAACAGGGTGATAAAATAGATATAGTAGGCAAACTTTCATATTCAGAAATATTTTTCAAACAGCAAGTATAATTAGATCGAAAATCAGGTTCTTTACTGAACAGTAGTAAAATTCTGCATGTAAAATCTTTATTTGCAAGCATGAAAATATTTGTAAAACTCCTCAAATAAATCCACCAAAATTCTGGGTAAACCCCAATCAAGTCAAGAAAGACTGAGCAAAATTTCAGATCAAAATAATAAATTTAACACCATAACAAAAATAGATTATTCCTGAGAATCATCGAAAACAGAATCTGGAAATCTTTCGACACAATTGTAGTAAAATCAACATAACTCACAAACCGTAAATCGAAACTGAGATCTGTTAAAAGGGTTGGAAAATAGACAGAATTGTTTACAAATTATGTATACAAAATATTTTCAAATACTGACCTTAATAGGGTTTAAAATACTGATCAAAACGGAAAAGCCAGCAAAACTGAAAATATCTCATGTGCACAAAATCCACTCGTTCACATAGAACTCATCCACAACACAAACAAACACAATATAGAGTATAATAGATATCCAAGCAACATGATGTAGGATTTTTCACAAGTCCACAAAAAGTCGACCACGAATAACACGAACGAGCACAAGATAACATATGAATAACACGCATATAAACAACAAAAAGTGGTCAATCCTAGGTTATATCATGTCATGTTTGTCGTGAGGCAACTATGGTTATATCATCACTAAAGAGACAATATCAATAAGGGGATTCACACACAAATTGTCTCTAGAACCCATCTACACTATAAGCGGTATTTAGTACTTGTATTTACAAAGAAATTTAATACAAGTTACGTGCCTGAAAGACGACGATGAAAACGAAGCAAGAACAAGAATAACGGGAACGGATCCCGGGGCACGAATACAAACACAATGAACGGATCACGAACCAACCACGAACACACGGTCACGAACAAAATGAAGACGATTGAGATCACGAACACAATCGGACAGCTGAGATCGAAGATCAAGATCAAGATGATCAGATCAGATCGGATGATCAGATTTCCCTGATGATGAACATAATGATAAAGATCAAGATCGATCGATCGAACGACTGTGATGAAAGGAAGTTGATGATCATCATGATCGTGACGATCAAGAAGAAACCTAACGACTAGGATCTAATCAAATGATCAAGATTCAACAAACGGCCAAGATCTCCTCAATGGTGATGATCAAGATCAAATCAACGGACATCTAGGATTCAATCATTCAAGATGAAGATCATAATCAAACGGACGGCCCACAATCAACATGATCAAAACCCAACAAACATCAACCACCAAGGGCTGCACTGGCTCCGACGGAGGCCGGCAGCCAGGGGACACGGCGGCGGTGGTGGCTGGCTGACGTGAGGGCGGATGAGTGTGGTAGGGGGGCTTGCAGGGCTGTTGCCTGGCTGTCTGGCGCCGGAGAGGAGGGACAACACACAGCTGTGCTGCTGCAGAGTGCGATGAGGAAAAGGAGGTGGGGAGGAGACTGGGAATGGCGAGGAGCGAGGTAGCGCAGGAGGCTGTCGAGGCTAACGGAAACAGGAGGTCGGTGGTAGGGGAAACAGGATGATAGAGAGAGACCGGAAGAGAGACAGACGGGAGAGAGATGAAGACAGGGAGAGGAAGAGGGTGCACAGGGTTTAGAATAGGGCGGCTGAGAAGGCTTGCATGGGATGAAGGTGAACAAGCTTTAGGGTATATATATATGGGTTAGATGAGTTAAGGTTAGGACTGATAAGGATAGCGGCTGAAGGGTGAACAGGGTAAACGGGTTTGGCTGAGGGTGTTAATGGATAGGGTAGATAATATATAGGTAATGGGTTCAAAATGGGTTATTGGGTTTGGGTTTATATAAAAATCCAATAAGGAAAGTACGGTTTTAAAATCTAATAGAAAAATAATTAACCAATAAAATGTGGGGTTATATAACAAAAATATATTTTGTACTACAATGTAGAAATAATTTGAAATAACTACTAATACAATTTGTACATAGAAATAGATCTTTAATAACCAGTCAAAAATAACAAAAATAATAATAGTACTAATAATAACAGTAATAGTAACAATAATAAGAAATCAAGGTAATAATAACAATAATAAGATTTACAAACAAAATTATCGATCGAAAAATTAGATTTTAATAGAAGAGTCAAGAATACATCTAGACAAAAGAATTTGAAAACCGAAAAAATAATTTACGAAAATTTTTAAATACAGAAAATACACAAAAATACATTTTTGAGAAAATAGGGGTTACAGTTTATGTATTATTATTACTAATTCTAATTTGGTAATATAAACAAAATAATGAAGGCCAATAAACAAAATATGAAGGCAGATTGATTGATAGATATTGTTGCTATAGCAATCAATACAGATGTTTGGTAGTACTAGTGCCTTTAGCCTAAAAATTCTAAACTATGGATTCTAGAATGATATTTCCAGGGGAAGATATATATATATATATATATATATATATATATATATATATATATATATATATATATAGGTTGTAGACATGAGGATGGATGGATAGATAAGTTGCAAGGTATTTGCCGAAATCTTGTAGCTTTAGCATGCAGTAGTCTTGCAAAATGATATCAGCCAAGAAAGAACTATTTCTTTTATTTGTTTGTTCATAAAAAGATTCAAGTAGGGTTTTTTTATTGCTCTCTGCTTATATATTGAACTTTTTTAGAAAAAGGTGTTAACATTACACTTGCTGAGTATCACAAAACTAATATCATAACACTACATGCATAAATTCTCATCGATCCATGACCACATAAATATTGTGATTGTAGCCTGAGGAAGCTCAAACCATATGGCTTCAAGTGCGCATGAAACTAAAAACCTTGTTTCAATCCGATAAACAAAATCCAAGCACTTCCATCAATAAAGATTAAGTTTACTACACATGTCAAAATTTAAACTAAAGGTGATCTGTTTTTTTTATTTTAGAAAGAGATATCTTAGGGATTTAGATCTAAAAATGGCAATTTAGTCCAATCACTTAAAAAAATTAGACCTACTTTCTCTCCCCTCCAAATTCCCCCAATATTAGAGGGGAGCCCTAATTGGCTTAGGAGGAATTTTGCACCCCTCCATTCTCCTCCCCTCCCCTCCCCTCCTAAAAAATGAACCAAACAAGAAATGTTTTAAAAAGTCCCTCCCCTCCCCTCTAACCAAACAGACCATTAGTCTCTGATGGCAATAGCCTAATGCAAAGAGGCTTTTCTAATTCTACCTTTGAACCACAATAGAGCAGCACCCCTAGGTATATTTGTGGCCTAACAAGAAGTTCAGAGTCATCTGGGGCAGTTGAAGCTCCTTTCAATTTCGATTTTCTCGGTGGTCAGCAGCTCATGCGGAGCCCACATTCGGGAATTTCTTACCCACATCACAAATAAACCAACCTTTCTTCTTCAGAGCCAGCCTCTTCACAAAATGTCAACGAGCTCGAAGCTCCTCGCCAAACTCCTTCCTCGTCCAAGCTGCTCATTGCCGAGCTCGGTCCCATCTCCTGTTCGCCGAGCTCCTCGCCAAACTCCCTCCTCGTCGAAGCTGCTCACTACCGAGCTCGAACCCATCTCCCGTCTGCCTTGCTCCTCTCCAAACTCCCTCCTCGACAAGCTCGACCTCACCTCCAATGCCGAGCTCCTTCAACTCCAAGCATTGCCAAGCTCGACCTCACCTCCAATGTTGAGCTCCAACACCCCCAATGTCGAGCTCCAACACCTCCATGTCGTACTCCGTCGTTGCCACTCCCTCCTCGCAAATCTCGAGCAAAACTCCGGCGAGCTTCTCAACACCGAGCTCCTCTCGCTACATGGGGTGCTCGGCAAGTCAGAGACGATGTCATCGAAGGCGAAGGAAAAAAAAGAGGGGGGGGGGGCTGCAGTAGGGTCAACGGTCGTCGTTGACCGCCACGTGTCAGCTTGGCGAGCGCGCCGAATAGAAGGGTTCCGAACGAAAAATGGGGAAAAAACTGCTGCCTCCCGTTGCGTGCCGCCTCATGATCAATGACCGCAATCAGATCAAGCTTCTGCCTCCTGATGCGTGTCGTCTCGTGATCAACGGCCGCGGTTGAATCAATGTATTTTCTTTATTTATTTCCTTTATTTAATTATTAAATAGAATTAATTATTTAAAAAATCCGGAAACATATATAAAAATTTGAAAAAATTCAGAATAATCTGGAAAAATCACAAAAAATCCAAAAAAAATCTGAGAATGATTTTTGGTATTTTAAAAGCTCATAATAGCACCGTTACACCTCGAGAAAGATCCAAACTTCCCCGAGAACTCCGATAAGTTCGGTAAACCATTATAAACGGGTGAATTACTAATCAAAGGCTGTGAAACTCAATCTTCAGGAGTGGGGGGCTTGTGATATGGGTAAAAATAGAATTAAATCGACCGTTCAAATCAGACACGAATTTTAAAGTTCTCAGGGGTAAAAACGGTAATTTCACCTATAAACGAGTCCGAGAATGGGAACTGGGTCTTTTCCAAGTCCAATAACTCAAAAGCGGATCTATCTTACTGGGTTAGAGCGACAGCCCATTACGAACAAACCTAGGATATCTTAAAGAGTAATTCAATTCGTGATTATCTTTCAGAGGCAGTTTAAATCGTCTCTCTTATCATGAAACGAGTAAAACTCTACCCATAAACACCGGGAAGTAGAGATAAATCATTATCTCGAAACAGATCCCCAATGCAACTTTAAATATTCCTTTACCCCCACCATTAAAAAGGTAATCAATTATTTTTCCATAAAAAGCTCTATCTCATTCTTCCTGAATACTGACTAGAGTGTCGGAGGGCCTATCGCCGGGATCAATCCTGGTGTTTCTGGCGTTTTGCATGTCAGGAGGAATAGATCACGATAGTCGACGTCAACGAAAGTCAAAAAGTTAGATTCTCGACTGTTCCACAAAAGAATCAACATCATCTGGCTACTGCCACACCGAAAAAAGCAGTAACACAAGTATTCTACTGAGAAAGTGACATTGGTAAAATATGAACACGTAAAATATATTGTCAATGGAATTTATGCATTTCATAAGTATCAAGTCATAAAAATGAGATGGCAAGTTCACAAGTCAGAACTGCGCAGCACATTTGTAAAATATTTAATTTACTACAATCCATTTTAATCTTGCAATTTTACTATGGTCCTACTTCCCAGTTAATGCTGTCTGGTAGAAGCACAGAGAAAATAGTTTTGAGAGCATCTACACATTGACATGCTTTCAGCTAAAAAAATATCAACTAGGAACGGAAGTTATGACTTGGCAGCCTTAAGAAATCAATCTTTATCATGTTAATAAGACCTTCCGATCCTTGAAATTATTTTAGAATTTTTAAACAAAGCCCAGAAAATTTGCCTATTTCTATATAACCCTCCTATACTCCGATAATTAGCCATGACACTTTCGGTTGTTATATGCCCCCAAAAGGGCAAAAATACCTTCAGTAGGTAAGAATGACAAGAACCAAGACGTACCTTTCCAATACACTGGCCAACCCAAGGGCAATGACGATCAAAGCGCTCGACACAGTTATTGCAAATAGTGCAATGGGAACAACGAGGGGGCCGAATAGCATGCATGCATGGCAAAACTTCACCTTCACTATAATCCCATTCACAAGTACATCTTTAGTTGGGGGCAAACTAGGCCTATCACCATGAATTCTAGCCCACACTGCAGACACAGTTGAGCATTCGCCTTCATCGTCAAGCTCTGGAGGGTGCGCATTTCGAGGAATTATGCCTGGATCTCTGCTAGATGTGAGAAAGAGAACAAGAATAATCTGCATATTAAATAAATTCAAAGCAGCAGTTAATCGTCATATAGACCAAAGCAAAGATAGACTGAGTAAGAAAATTTTCTTAATTTAGTTGCAGGAGGGTTTGTCTATGTGCACAAATGTGTCCCTTTCTTTTCTTTAAGGAGTCAAATAACTAACTGCAACAGCTTTTGATATCAGATAATATAAAAATGTATAAAAATTTGCCAATATTCAATATTCACCTGAAAATCCGACATATCCTTTGAACCATAAGTATGTTACTCTACGGATGTAGGGTGTTGGAATTGTTAGAGAATATGAGAGATTAAAATAATTGAAATTAGGGTTAATATCCTAGACTAAGGTGTTTGAGATATTTACCCTAGGTATCAAGATTGGAATACTTAGACTACTATTACAAGCCAGTATTTATAGGACAAATACTGGTTTGGGTACTGAGTTCTTAACCCACTCAACCCGCGTTCCGATATCCATACAATTAGTACGTGTAACACACGTGTTACCCATAGAATAATATTACACATACTATTATTTATATAGTGAGAATATACCTATATATCAAACAATCTCATCCTATATTCTCAGTATATAAACGTACTGAATTATCTCATCAGTTCAACATGAAGCTGACTGGCTGATAGCAGTCTATAAATAAAAAAAATGCATCACTCATTGTACAGTTCATAAGGACTAAATCAATTATAATTCCGAATAGTTAAAAAAAGACTAAACCAAAATAATGAAATAGTTCTCAAACCATATCACAACAGAAGTTCACAATGACTTAACCAACTGGAGAAATCTGTCATAGTTTCAAAATCAAACGAAGCAAATAAACTTTAAGAACAAAATAAGAGCTTTAAGCTCAATGAACACGAGTCTTAAACTCAACCGGCAGTTTTACCAAGCAAGTGACTAATTTATTCTAAAAAGAAATAAACTAAAACTCTATCCTTGCATACTGCTTTATGTTTACACCTCCATTTTGAGCAAATCATTATCTTGAAATTTATGTTGAAAGTTCAACTCCTCCATTTTTGCTAGCTTATTAAAAACAAGAATATCAAGAGACGCATCTCTAAGAATTCTAACGAATTTCATAAAGTATATAGTTCCACTAAAGAACTTAGTACGATTCAACGATAGCTTAGCTAAATGTAATGCAAGCATCACAATCAAGATTCTTTAACAAAATAAAGAACAAGAACTATTATAGTTTCTACACAAGAACTATACTAAGTTTCATATTAGAATGAACAGTCAAATCAATTATGGTTAATTCTGAATAATCAAAATTGGAATGAAACAAGAATCCATAAAAGAGATATGTCATCAAAATTGGAATGATATAATGATATTCTAAATATCGGAAATACATCGACAAGTTTTCACACTTTCTTTTGAAATAATAAGATGATTCAAAGTAAATTATGAAAATATATAGCATCATCAAAATTGGATTGAAATTATATATTGACAAAATTTACATTGAACTTTTTAATTCATCCAAAGCATGCCAACTGCCTAAAATTGATGCCTAAGTTTGAACATCTCTATGGCTCCAATTGGATTCCAAATTTCAAAACAATTAGGATGTTAAAGCTTTTGAGTCAATAGCTTTTAACTCCATTTCTCCCATAGTTTTGATAATTAGATCACTTTCAAGTCTCTTCGTAAGAGCATTAGCCATATTTTATTTCAGTTGCACTTTATTTATGAGAAAGTTCAACTAGGCTTCTTTTACCCTTAATATACTCCTCTAACTATGATAGAGTGAGTTATGAGCTACAGTGCACTGTAGCTTGATATTCGCATAACGGAATTAGAGAGTTACTTAAACTTCTTAATGGATGACTAGCAACAAGTTCTTCAATCCACTCAGCTTCTTCCCCTGCAGAGGATAACACATAGAGGTCTAATTTCATGGATGATAGCACCATGCATATTTGCCTTTTAATTTCCATAATATTTCTGTTCCTCCTAATGTAAACACATATCCACTAGTTATCGACTTTCAATAAATTATGAGCATCATAATGCATCAGATCAGTCATTCATTCGAAGGATGACTAGATTAGCACAAAGCAAACTTTTAAGTACAACTCAGGTATCTCATTAGCCTTTTAAGGGCACTCAAATGTGTATGGAATTATTAGGGAATCTGCAGATCATACCTATCTCAATGGCTATGTCTATTCTAGTGTAGATCTTTGTATACATGAGACTTTCAATTCTTTTAGAATGATCTACCTGTCTCATAGTTGCACCATCATTAGGTGTCAACCTTTTATCAGAGTCATAAGGTATTTCAAAACACACTTTCAATCACTATATCCCTACTTTTAAAATTCATTTTAATTTGATGAGTTTGACTAAGGGTTATCCCTTGCCAACCGAAACTCACCCTTATACCTATGGTGTCCACAATACCTACGTGTTTCATGCTGAATTTTTGGATAGCACAATTTTAACTTCATTTGTAATAGAGAGGTCACTTCCAAGAACAACCATGTCAACAAAACAAGTAAATAATAGCCATTATATTTGACACACCACAAAGTTAAAGGCACTGATCTGAATTACTTGATTCATATACTAGGCTCTTTAAGAAATTTGTCAAATTATTTACTCGTCAGCTATACATATTTTAAGAACATACAATGATTTTACTAAATTGTAAATTTTGTTCACTAAACATAGATGAACAAAATTATTCAATACAAAACATAAAGTACAAAACTTTTAGTACAAAACTGTTTAAATATCCTTTATGAATAACAAAAATTTCAATAGATGTATAGGTAAGAAGAATACTTATTGTAAAATATGACAAACATGTGAGTAGACATCAAACAAATCTATCCCATTTATCTCAGTCAATCCGTTATCTACTAAAATGCATTAAAATTGCTACTGAACAATCAAAATTAAGTTTTTCTACAAAACCCCACTTACTTACTATAGTTTTAGCTCCTTTCGGCAGATCAACTAATTTAAAATATTATTGTATGACACATATTCATCACATTGTCTACTAAAGACTCTTCTTGGCTCGTTTTCCATTGAAGTTTAAGTGTTAGTAGGACTGGCCAAAAGTGAATCATTGACCATGTCAAAAGGACTAGATAATTTCATACACTTATCTTTGATGAACACATCCTCAAAGAACTCTGCAAGTCTAGAATCTTCTAACACAAATTAGATAGATCCAACATCTGTTCATAGAACTACATTCTGCACTTTCTAAGTTCACACAAATATTTGTAATAGGTCCCACTTTAGGCTTTCTAGGGTTATGTACTCTAACAAATATATCACAACACATATTTATACTTTAACAAAATTATTTGTGTTTTTATGCCATAATCTACAAGGTGTATTCAATTTAGAGTGTAGTAACATATTTGGAATATGATTAACAATACAACATCACTACACAAAGTCAAAAAACGGTCAATAATATAGAATTCAATATTTCACTAAGTGTTTGATTCTAACTTTTATCAGTACCATTTTGACTGTGGTAAATAAAGTGCACTAGAGATTATGCCAAATACAAACTTCTCTAAAATTGTCAAAACATATTTACCACCTCTATCAAATTTAAAACATTTTGATCTTAGCATTTAACTAGATTTTTAAATCATCAAAATAGAGAGTGTTGCATCCTCCATATATATGAAAAATATTCAATAATCATCTACATAAGTGATTAAATACTTCTGACCAATCATCATCTAATCTAGTTACAAAGCTACTGAGATCATAAATATCAGAATGTATTGACTTAAGAAGTTGTGTGCTCCTAAAGAAAATATGTAACCCCCATTCCCGACAATAGGTATTTTTCCATGTATTTTCTATAATTTGATTTTTTGTAAATTTATTTTGTGCTAAATTTTTTCGGATCTTTTATTAAAGTGATTTCTAATCGAAAATTTTATTAATTTCGAATAACGGTGTATTTTGATCTTATTTTCTATATCTTATTGATTGACTATTTATATTTGAGCCAAAATCAAGTGTATTATTATTATTGGATCATTTTAATAAAATTGTTAAACCCGAATATTATTTTATTGTATAATTTTATTACTATTATGATTATGATTATTAATTGCTATTTCATTATTATCTATTTAAAATTCATCTATTGGATTATTTTATTATTGTTTAGGATCTGATTTTCTTGGCGAATTTTCAATTTATTTTCAAGCCCAGTTTATATTCTATCGATTTGTATTGTTTATTTATTTATTTTTAAATTTTTGTTCATGAACTATTTTTTCTTTTTGTTGGGCTATATATCTTGTGGATCTTATTTTATTAGATTGTAGTTATATTAATTGAACCCTATTGATTTAAATCTATCTCTTATTTGAACCCTAAAATCCAATTACAATTGTTCTTGACCCAAACCCACTATTATTGGATCCTAAACCTCTAACCCAACATCCTATTTACATCTATGAATACAAGCCTAGTGCAAACCCTAAAAATATACAATTTAAAACCCTAGTGCCGTCTACTATCTCTCATCTTTCTCTTTCCTTCTGTTTTCTCTATCCCCTTGTGTTTCCCACCCAAACTCCTGAAACCCATCTACTGTCTTCTTCCCCGGCCTCTTCTCTGGCATCCCCATCTCTTCACCACCTTCCGGCGACCACCCCTCTCGTTGACGCCCTCCTGTCAGCGCTGCTAGCACACCCCGAAACCCCGGCACCGCCACAACACCTCCCCCTCTCATCATTGTTGCTTTTCTCTGTTTCCCACTCAAATAGAGCACAGCCGACATTGCACCGCCACTGTTTCCCCTTTCCGTCGACCTGACCACCCCGTCGACGTTGCCCCCGCTCGCCGTCAACCCCGATGCCGGCCAGACCCCGGGTTCTCTGGTTGCTGCCGTGCCCACTCTCTCTTGCTGGGTTCCCTCTTGCACGTATTATACACGTGCGATTTGTGGATTGTGTTGTTCGTGGGTTCGTTACTTCGGGATCCTTATCCCGTTATTCTTTGTATTTGTTTTCGCCGTCTTAAAGGCAAGTCACTGTCCTCTTGAATTGTTAATTGTACCAAATTCAAGTTTTATTAAAACTCTTGCAAGTAGATCCCTTCGTTTATCGTATTATTCATTGTTCATCTCTTTCATTGCGTATATTTAGGGTTTACACGAGCTAACCCCAATTTACTTGACTTCATTCTATTTTTGACTCCAAAGATTGAATCTTTCATGTGTGCATATAGAATTGATAATAGGGTTGTTCACATAATTGTCACACAAAAAAATTATTGTAGAAAGAATTACTAGGTTGTATGTTGATTGATCGTTTGTGGGTTGATTGATGATAAATTAGTGTACACGTGTGAATTTATTGTCATTTATCATGACATTGCACCCATCATACTTATCAAGAAATTTATTGACTATATAATTGATACCCATCATTTTTAATTAAATTATTTCATGAAAAATACCCTAAAATCTGTATCTTGCTTGCTAGCTGTATGTTGACTGCTATTTTGACCTAGTAAATGATCTTAAAATAAATTACTTTCTGAATGAGAATTGTAGCCTTATCTTTCTAGTTTCTAGAACATCTTGAATTTATGAATTCCGAGTTGTATAGCAAAATTCATGTCTATTTTACTACAATTATGTTTTTAATTTCAGATTCTCAGATTCTTGTACGTTTCATGTGTAAACAGTAAAAAGGCTGATCAAATGATAAAATTTTGCTCTGATAATTTCCAGATTGTTAGTAATCATATTTAGTAGTCTAATAAATATTTAACGAAATTATTATGGAGTTTTTGCTGATTCTAAAAAAATATAACAACATAATGTTGAATTTCTGCATGAACATGAAATCTGTAAAGAACAATGTGTTTGACCTAGTTACTGTTGTCGAATTTTGAACTTTAAATATGATTTGGAACCATGTGAAGGTCTAGTTTCTAGAATTTCTGACGGACTCAGTTTTCGAGTTATGAAACAATGGAAATTTACATTTTTGTACAGACTACTCTTGCTGTCCAGAATTTCACTTTTCGGTTTTTAATAGTTTAATTAATCATACATCGTAGTATGGCATGAATCGAAGTGTGTATGTTGCATTGCATGATCCTAATGTCTCATTTTCACCATTCAAATTGTCCTACTTCATGTTACGATCTTGTTGTTCCTCTATTGTTACTATTGTTCATCTCATGTCTCAAATTGCATATTGTATTGTTGCATTGATAAAATATTTAATAAGCCGGGGTTTAAAGGATTGACTTGAGTAGTAATGTCACGCCCTGCTTCCCAAAAACATGGAATACGAGTGCTTGACAAAGTTCAGCGAATAATTTTAACATCATCCATAAGCTGTAGGATCGACTCAGCATCACAATAAAAATATCACGAATATATATACAACCAAGCATGCATGAATAATTTATTAAGCAACAGAAACAATTGAAAATAAATAATAATGTCCACATAGTTTTCAAGTTTGGATCAAATGTAAAACTTGGGAACGTATCCCGTTACAAGTCTTAAGTTGCAAGAATAAATAATTCAAGAAAAACAATTAATCTGAACAAGTCCTGCCTCCACTTGAAAGCTAAAATTTCTGCTCACCAATCCCAGTAGGGAGCTCATTTCCAAAGTCTGCTTAATAAATATTAAAAGGAAAAAGTAGAGAAGACAAGAGAAAACGCCCTTAGTGCAAGTTAGGACCACATATAGTAAAAACGACTACAACTAATGGGGAACAAGAATTGGAATCAAGAATGTAATAGAAATACAACAAGTAGTGAAAAACAAAGAACTAGCTAGCAAGGAGGACAACTCAAGTGAACAAGCTGAATAACAAGCTCTAATAGTGGAGCACGTGACAAGTCTCAAGCCTAGTGTCAAGTAACAAGTGCTATGTCTAGTGTCAAATATTAAATTCAAGTGTCAGATCTCAAGTAACAAGTTGTCGAGTATCAGGTAACAAGTTATCAAGTTCAAGTTTCATTTTTCAAGTCTCATGTATCAGGTTTCATGTATCGTATCATCAAGTATCAAGTAACAGGTGTCATGTTCAAATTTCATGTTCAAGTCTTGTAGTTATTACTATCTAGGTAGCACTTCATGCATCCATACTTTTACTACATGGTTGCTACAGTCAATGTCATTTCGTTTAGACCTAGTAATGGAGTCCATAGGGCGGTGTACTCAAGTATCAAGTATCAAGCAAGTCATGCTCATGAATCGGGTAATCATATAACTAGTTCATGTGTCGAGTCGTAGCAAGGCAAGTCATAAATCACATATATATATACTAGTTCATGGATCAATAATATACTAGTCCATGAATCTATTCATAATATACTAGTTCATGAGACATGTATCAAGTGGGAAACACTGGCCCCCTTCCGAGTACACTTACCTATATTGTCCACCACTATGGTCTTTCCTTTAACCCCGGCTTATTACTTTTTATTATTTATCAAACAAGCATACATGTGTGCGAAACAAGTTAGGAAATCATGGTCTTGGACATGGGACAAGTTTAGGGTAATCATACGGCATATTCGAGGGTCGACGTGAATAAAAATAACACGAACAACGAAAATTCCAAATCTGGACAGCACGACGTTGCTGTACCAAAACTGTGATTTCCATTGCTACGAAATAGCAAAAGTGGATCTATCAGGAGATCTAGAAACTAGACTCCTTCCCGGTTCCAACGCATATAATTAAGGTACATGAAAGTTGTGGGAATACGTGTCAAAACAGCGAATCACACAGCTAAAGTGTTCAGGCAGAAATTTGTGTTTTTGAGTTTATACATGTGAAACAGTATTGAAATAATGCTAGTTAATTCTAAGAAAATTTGGGGATGTCCTATAGGGTGTCCAGCAATTGCATATAAAATTTCAACTCAAACGCTTGCTGTTAACATAGTTAAATTAATTCGCAAAGTAAAGGTGTGCAGCAGTTTTGCGAAACTGTGTCTACCGATACAGCTGCAGTAAAACTGCAATAACTCCTAGACCGCAACTCCGAATTCAAAAACTCTGGAGGCTATCGATATCTAGACATTTAGAGCTACATTGTCTATTCAGGGCTCGGGTTCAGATTCTAATGGTAAAGGGGTCAAAACAGCATAGCAAGATTCAGCACAACAACATGTGGAAATATCTTACTAGGATAGGTTACCTGAAAATTGGTTATTAGGCGTCTAAGTTAATGTGTGATATAAATACAGGGTAATGGTTATCAAAACAGTAGGTAATAATTGTTTTTCAAGCCAAATGGTTGTAAGATCATCAAATACAAGATATGACATATGTCTACAAATCTAGGGCTCCTTAATTTAATGTGTCCATATGTTCGGGAGGGTAAAATGAGTCCAAGTAATTGTAATATAATACAATGAAATTATTGTGACACTTAAGATTATGAAATTTATGGGGATTAATATTCGATCAACAACGACGAGTCAAAGAGGAGTCACAATTTCTAACTATTTGCAGTATTTTCAAGGGATGCTTGTACTAGAAAAAAAATGTGTACAAGAGAATACTTGCCTTGACGACGGTGAATCCGAACACGAACCAATACTGGATGAGAATCCCGAGAGACGAGGCACTAGCACGGACACGCGCACGTACGAGACACGTACAAACAACCACTCAAGATCGGATCCGGAGCGAATCTTGATGGAAGATCAAGATCATAATGATCGGACGACTGGATCTGCTTCGATCTAAATTGAAGATCATGATCGGATGGACAGCTGAGATCTGATCTGATGTAGGAGATCAGATCTGATCAAATTAGAACTTGATCGAATTCGACGGCCCAGATTCAATCTCCCACTCTCCTTCTTCCCTCCTTCTTCATCGAACAAAGAGAGTGGGTGCGAGGATCTCCGGCGGCGGCGACTAGCGGCGAAGCGGCGGGGCGGCTGCGGCAACGACTGGCGCGATTGGCGGAGGCGCGAAGTCGAGGAGCGCCGCAGCGACGGGGCAAAGCTAGCGACTTTGTTTTCGTGTTCAAAACAGAGTGGCGAGAGCGGGGGATGATTCAAAGGTGTGGCGGATCAGAGACGGCGGTTGGCTGACGGTGACGTGGTCGGGGTTCGATGGCGAGGCAATGGGTGGAGGTGACTGGCAATGGTAATGGCGGGATGAAGAAGGCAATGGGTTCGGAGTTTGGGTAATGGCGATGGTGTGGGGTTTGGTGGTGGATGGGTGCTGCGGTGGTGGTGTAGACGAGAGGGAGGCGATGCGAGAGGGGGTCGGAGAGGTAGTCGAGGGGATGAGGGACGATCGGCAATGGCGTTGAGGTGGTTGTCGAGAGTTTGGGTAATGGTGGAGGATGAACGATGGGTTCAGGAGTTGGTTCGATGGGGGATGACGGCGATGGAGTTGGCGACGGCGATGGTGTGAAGGCGAGGTGGATTGGGTTTGGGTTGAGATGCGATGGAGTGGGAGAAGGGTACGGGAAAGGGCGAATCGAGAGGTTGAAGATGGAGTGGGAGAGAAGCGGCGGAATAGGATCAGGGTTTACACAGTAAAAGGGTAGGGGTTAGGGTTAGGGTTAGGAGGTTAAGGTTTTATATAATAGGGTATTGGGTTAATGGGTATTAGGGTATCCGTTTCAAGTGGGATCCAACTGGAGAATTGGTCAAAATATATTAAAATGGGGAATAAAGAGATGAATGAGAAGAAACAGCCAATCCTTCTTGTAGAATGACACAAGGAGTACATACAATTGAATTAGATAAAAGGACCAAAAATTGAGTCGAAACAAAATAATGATTTTATTCAATTGGAAATAAAATACGGGGTCTCAAATAGATGAAAGAGTACAATGGGGCAAAAAATACAGTATAAAAAATGCAAATGTGGGAAATAGGAGTTACAACTCCTACCCACCTTACACAAAAATTTCGTCCTCGAAATTTGCTTAGGCAGTACATAGGATAGGGTAAAAGCAACTTAGGGAAGGGTAACAAACAAGGGATCCAAAAGAAAAGTCAACTTGGTGGTAACACCAAAATAGAAGGGGGTGGATAACCACGAATGGAATGCATGAGAGAGAATAAACGGTATTAAAAGGAAATAACAACACGAGATAATAAAGCAAGATAAGGAGTCAGCAGAACTGAAATCAAAGAGAGAAAAGACACGGAAGAATTAAGTTAAACAATGGATGAGTGCATGATGGCAAGATGGAGTGTAAGAAAGAAGTAGCCGGTTTCAAAAATGTAGAATGAACAACACATGACTTGCAAGATAACAAGGGAAAAAAATGAAGAAACAAGTAGAGCTAAAATCGAAGAAAGGGTGGACAAGGAAGAGATGAATCAAGCAATGGGTCAACGGATGAGAACAATTGCAAGAGATAGGGGATAGTAAACAATGCAAGGAAGGAGAGCAACAATAAGATCCTGGGACCTGTGGGTTATGAGCCCACCATGCTTCCGCTGTGCCACTCTGATGGTGACTTTCCAAGCTCAAGACATGTCGTTGTAGACCACGTGACACCAGGCGACGATCCGAGCAGAAAGGAAGAATGAGACACCAGGATTAAAGAGAGTGGGCTCCAAATAGAGATAAGCAATAATGCGAAATGGATATAAAGCTTGAGCTTCAATATAAATAATTAAAAGATATAATACCGATAAAAACTAATGGCTTTAACAGAAATAATAATAACAACAAATATCAATGATAATAATATCAATAGTAATAGAATAATAATAACAATAATAAAAACTAATAATAACAATGATAATAATAAAATTAGTAACAATGATAACAAAATAATAACAATAACAATAATAATAATAGAAATCAAAATCATCGTAATCATACAGGCAATAATAATATAATAAAATAAAAAATATCAACAATAATGAAATACATACATGACATAATAGAATTCAACACACTCATGAAAATAATGCAATAATAATAATAATAATAATAGCATTAAAAATAACATCAATAATGATAATAAATAATATGATAATAGCAATGATAACAATAATATCAATAAAGTAACTGTAATACTAATAATAACAGTAATAAAGGTGCTGAAAACAATAATAATAACATCAACTGAAACGAGAATGATAGTAATAATACCAATAATTACGAAAATACTCCTTTACCATCAGTTTCATTATATAAGTAAAAATTGTCTTGAAATATCAATTTGCAATTAGGTAGAAAATCTTACCTCCCTAACATCAAGTTGCATGTTTGCCTTCAAGACATCAGGTTGCAGGTTGCCGTCTGGATATTCGGTTGCACATTTTGCCTCCCCGATATCCAGTTGCAAATTGCCTCCATTGATATCGAGTTGCATATTTGCCATCTCGACATTAGGTTGCACGAAATGGTGAAATATATATAAATTGAGCATGCTCAGGCTCAAAATAAATTAATAATAATAATAATAGTAACGATAAAAATAATAATACCAATAACAATAATAATAACAAAATATCGATGCTAATAACAATAAGAATGACAATGATAAGAACAATGATCATAACAATAATAATAACTGTAATCGCAAAAAGAATGATGATGATGTTGAAATATTAACAACACTAGTAAAAGTAGTAATGTAAGACAAGATATAGTTTGGGCCCAACATTTTTGTGGAAGTAATTTAATATTAACAATAATAATAAATAGTGAAAACAACAATAAGAATATTAATGGTAGTAACAACAATAATAATACTAGTAATGATATTGAAAATAATAGCAATAATAATAATAGTAGTAATAATAGCATTATACATCAAAACAAGAATTTGTCTTGTCAAAATAATCCAGTATAAATATATAGTCGATCAAAAATGAAAAGTGAAGTTAAAATACACCACTGTTCGGAATAACAAAATCTTTGTTGAGAAATATTTTTTTATAGAAGATTGAAAATAAAAATAACAAATAATAATCAAAATACAGAAAGTATTCGAGGAAAATAATCATAAGGAGAAAAAAAGGTAGGAGAAAAATGAATCTATACCCAATAAAAGTTAAAGAGAAGGATGACTAGAAGGGACAGAAGAAAAATTAAGGAATTGAATACAAAGGAAGAAGGATGATGGGCAAAATCGGAATTGAAGAGAATATAGCAGGAAAGAAATAACCAACATGATACTCAATATGAATCAACAAATAAAAACAAATGCAAGGCAGGGAGAGCAATGAACAACGCACGAGCCGAAATAAGATGGGATCAACGAGGCAAGCAGAAAATCAGAGATTGCTTGCACCGGAATCATAAGAATATGAGTACGGAAAGAATAAATTGTACCCAATAAGGAATCAACAAATCAGGATGACTGTGAGAGATGGAAGAAAACAATGAATCAAAGAATTGAATATGAAAGGATCAAATTGGATGGGTTAAGACTTGTGTCCAGATCAAGTTGATAATTAAATTATTCATGTGGTTGCATGGCATGTTTAATGTTGAGTTAATCCAGACTGAGTCAAGCCTGTCTAATATATTAGTCAAACTAACACATTAGCCAAACCTGAGCTCTGATACCACTAAAAACCTTGTCACGCCCCGCTTCCCAAAAACATGGAATACGAGCGCGTGAGAAGCCCAGCGAATGATTTTAACAACATCCATAAGCTGTAGGATCGACTCCGCATCACAATAAGAATATCACGAATATATATACAACCAAGCATGCATGAATAATTTATTAAGCAACAGAAATAATTGAAAATAAATAATAATGTCCACATAGTTTTCAAGTCTGGATCAAATGTAAAACTTGGGAATGTAGCCCATTACAAGTCTTAAGTAGCAAGAATAAATAATTCAAGAAAAAAAATTAATCTGAACAAGTCATGCCTCCACTTGAAAGCTAAAATTTCTGCTCACCAATCCCAGCAGGTAGCTCGTCTCCAAAGTCTGCTTAATAAATATTAAAAGGAAAAAGTAGAGAAGACAAGAGAAAACGCGCTTAGTGCAAGTTAGGACCACAAATAGTAAAAACGACTTCAACTAATGGGAAACAAGAATTGGAATCAAGAATGTAACAGGGATACAACAAGTAGTGAAAAACCAAGAACTACCTAGCAAGGAGGACAACTTAAGTGAACAAGCTGAATAACAAGCTCTAATAGTGGAGCACGTGACAAGTCTCAAGCCTAGTGTCAAGTAACAAGTGTTATGTCTAGTGTCAAATATTAAATTCAAGTGTCAGATCTCAAGTAACAAGTTGTCGAGTATCAGGTAACAAGTTGTCAAGTTCAAGTTTCATTTTGCAAGTCTCATGTATCAGGTTTCATGTATCGTATCATCAAGTATCAAGTAACAGGTGTCATGTTTAAATTTCATGTTCAAGTCTTGTAGTTATTACTATCTAGGTAGCACTTCATGCATCCATACTTTTACTACATGGTTGCTACAGTCAATGTCATTTCGTTTAGACCTAGTAATGGAGTCCATAGGGCGGCGTACTCAAGTATCAAGTATCAAGCAAGTCATGCTCATGAATCGGGTAATCATATAACTAGTTCATGTGTCGAGTCGTAGCAAGACAAGTCATGAATCACATATATATATACTAGTTCATGGATCAATAATATACTAGTCCATGAATCTATTCATAATATACTAGTTCATGAGACATGTATCAAGTGGGAAACACGGGCCCCCTTCTGAGTACACTTACCTATATTGTCCACCACTATGGTCTTTCCTTTAACCCCGGCTTATTACTTTTTATTATTTTTCAAACAAGTATACATGTGTGCGAAACAAGTTAGGAAATCATGGTCTTGGACATGGGACAAGTTTAGGGTAATCATACGGCATATTCGAGGGTCGACGTGAATAAAAATAACACGAACAACGAAAATCCCAAATCTGGACAGCGCGACGTTGCTGTACCAAAACTGTGATTTCCATTGCTACGAAATAGCAAATGTGGATCCGTCAAGAGATCTAGAAACTAGAATCCTGCCCGGTTCCAATGCATATAATTAAGGTACATGAAAGTGGTGGGAACACGTGTCAAAACAGCGAATCACACAGCTAAAATATTCACGCAGAAATTTGTGTTTTTGAGTTTATACATGTGAAACAGTATTGAAATAATGCTAGTTAATTCTAAGAAAATTTGGGGATGTCCTATAGGGTGTCCAGCAACTGCATATAAAATTTCAACTCAAACGCGTGCTGTTAATATAGTTAAATTAATTCGCAAAGTAAAGGTGTGCAGCAGTTTTGCGAATCTGCATCTACCAACACAGCTGCAGTAAAACTACAATAACTCCTAGACCGCCACTCCGAATTCATAAATTCCAGAGGCTATCGACATCTACACATCTAGAGCTACATTTTCTATTCAGGACTTGGGTTCAGATTCTGATGTTAAAGGGGTCAAAACAGCATAGCAAGATTCAGGAGAGCAACATGTGGGAATATCTTACTAGTATAAGTTACCTGAAAATTGGTTATTAGACGTCTAAGTTAATGTGTGATATAAATACAGGGTAATGGATATCAAAACAGTAGGTAATAGTTGTTTTTCAAGACAAATGGTTGCAAGATCCTCAAATACAAGATATGACATATGTCTACAAATTTAGGGCTCCTTAATTTAATGTGTCCATATGTTCGGGGGGTAAAATGAGTCCAAGTAATTGTAATATAATACAATAAAATTATTGTTGTAGCGCCCCGATTTCCATATACTGGGAAACCGTGACACGAGCCAGGACCTTTTCTTCAATTAGTCACAATACACAGAAAAACAGGAGAATTTAAAACTTTTTATTCAACACCCAATGTGTTACAAGTCTGAATAGTATACAACTGCAATACCTTACAATAGAGTTACAATATTACCTTTACATTTCCAAGTATTACAACCTTCAACATCTTACATCAGAGTACTTTCCAACTAATTGATGATCAACACACATTTTACAGCGGAACTAACTACGACATTGACTCCTTGCTTTCCTTGCCTTGAGTCCTCCTGAATCTCGCCCTTGTACTTCTGCTATCCAGTACCTATTGAAGTGGAGATGTCAGTATTCACTGACGCTTAAAGACTTATATCAAAGCAGCGAATCTTCCAAACAACATACAAAACATGGCAATGGTGTTGGTGTGGTTTAAGTGTTCGTGAGTGCTATGACTAGACTCTAATGCGATATTTAAATAGAACTAGAATGCTTCCTATTCTAATGTCAGCAAGTCTCCGAAGCAACATGCAGCCCATACTACATGCGACCCTTCTCAAGCCGTTTCTCCATATATAGGGATTTGAACCCGCATTATGAATTCTAATTGTACACAACCTGTTCCTGACAGATACAACGTGACTGATGAGGTTGTAGACGTGGTCAAGTCCCACTAATACAGCTCGCCAGTGGTGTCCATGTTGCCACTACTATCCGGCTTACCGGACCTCATTAAAAAACCTGACGAACCGTCAGGGATACTGCTAACAGGGGAGCCCCCTGCCGCCCCCTGGTCGGACCGTAGTCCATGGCCTGTTCGCCCTCTTGGCATAGGACCTGACGGAGTTCCGGAGGTCCATCCCCCCTAGCTCCGCCCGCCTTATCATGGCACTTCAGGAATTAACAATCAGGATACGCAACCCATGTCCCCAACTTGTGAGAAGGCATCGTACGTATCCCTTTTGACAGGAATGTGCAACCCAATAACACCACCTAAGATCTGCCTCAAGGGACGAGTTAGTCGTAAGGTGCCCCCTACAACCGACTCCTCTCTCCCGGCAAGGGTTTAAGCAATGATCTTTATAAGTTACTACCCTAATAATGTCTCTAACCCTGGACACTCCTAGGGAGGGCAATATTATAACCACAACATGCTAGGCCTTAATTTAGACTTCGCAAGACAACTCTACTAGGCTGCTCAACCTAGACTCACCAGAACCCTTCAGGATCCGGTTCGTGGCTTATCGATCCAAGACCTCGGCAATGCGAATATATATGTATGCCACTACCCTGAACTTGGATTCCGTCTATACTTCGGTCCTCGATCAACCTAAACAGGTTAAGATCCGATGGTACCTGAGGAGTGACTCCTCCACAGTTCCTTAGGGTAAGAAAACATATGTCTTGATGGTCGATAGCCCTAGGGTAATGATATTACCCTAGATGAGCACAACAACTGTGTACTAGCTAATAAGCTACACATGGTAACTAACCACATACGAGCCAATAAGCTACGCATGATGACAACGTACATACCAACCAAATAAGCCGCGTATGAGACCAACAGCTACACACGGGCCGGTCGAGCCGCGTACGAGACAACAACCTACATACGAGCTAAATAACTACGTATGAGACCCACCGCTACATACGGGCCAATCGAGCCACGTATAAGCACAACCATATGCAAACAACCATACAGGTAATCATCCTAGAAGCAACCAAACGTGCTTACTAGCAAACTTGATCTTCCATTATTAGAAGCAACAGAAGAATCTACTAATGGTCTATGATCGGTATTCTACCAATGAGAAACCGAAGGCGACATAACAACCTTTATCAAACTTACTATTACTAGTGATCTTCCCGATCCTTATTACTTCAACCTATAGCACTTTAAGCATGGCATACAATTGCAAGCATCTGCGTACGACAATCTAATTATGGTACATAACATAACCACCCACCACAATACTCCTAAGTACGAATGTGATTTAAGCATGTGCTTATATCAAGCTTAAGCATGAATAATCATTATGGTCTAAACGTGAAGTCTACTATAGTCAAGCATAAGTTACAACTTGAGCGTGAATACCTACTACCTAGAGTATATATCTCTACCACCACCTTAAGCATGGATCTTCATTACTTTAGGCATGATTAATTACTATGATCTAATCACGAAGACAACTTGGTAGAACATCTACTATTACGATCTAGTATGGGTAGAACATAAACATAGAATTACTACGACTAAGCATGATACGTATTCCAAGTAGAGACCTACAACATTCTAACCATAGTATGATAATTCTTACCATGTATGTACAACCTAAACATGGTTCTTTTCTATATTAAACATACAACATGGCATACACCATAAGCATGGTTCCTACAATTATTTAAGCATAAATGTCTACCATCTTTAGCATGAATAATGACTAAGCATGATCCTCTACTAACTTTACCATAAACAATCCCTAAGCATGAATCTTGCCATATTCCTAAGCATGGTAGATTAGTTAACATCAATCCTACAATCATCTAAGCATAGATAAATTAATCTAGCATGATATACCACTTTCCTACAATTATCTAAGCATAGATAGATTAATCTAGCATGGTATACTATTTCCCCACAATCATCTAAGTATAGATAAATTAATCTAGCATGGTATACTACTTTCCTACAATTATCTAAGCATAGATAAATTATTCTACCATGGTATACTACTTTCCTACAATCTTCTAAGCATAGATAAATTAAACTAGCATGGTATATAATTTTCCTACAAGCATGTAAGCATGGATAAATTAATCTAGCATGATATACCAATTATCTAAACATAGATAAATTAATCTAGTATTGTATACTACTTTCCTACAATCATCTAAGCACAGATAAATTAATCTAGCATGGTATATGCTTTCCTACAATCATCTAAGCACGAATCTTATTAAACATGAATAACTACTAATCATGAATATCTTACTAAGCATGGATAACTACTAGTATGAACATACAACATTCCTAAGTATATATACATATACTTCTAAACATGGTAAGTAATTTTAGCATTTATCTTACAACATGTATATCACTCCTAAACATGGTAGATAATTTTAGCATTAATCCTACAACATGTATATCATTCCTACACATGATAGATAATTTTAGCATTAATCCTACAACATTCTAAGCATGAATATCATTCCTAAACATGATAGGAAATTTTAGAATGAATCCTACAACATCCTAAGCATAAATATCATTCATAAACATGATAGGTAATTTTAGAATGAATCCTACAACATCCTAAGCATAAATATCATTCCTAATCAGGATAGGAAATTTTAGAATGAATCCTACAACATCCTAAGCATAAATATCATTCCTAAACATGATAGGTAATTTTAGAATAAGTCCTACAACATTCTAAGCATGTATTATCATTCCTAAACACGATAGGAAATTTTAGAATAAATCCTACAACGTTCTACTACTACTACTACTTTATTTTAACTAAGAACATAACATAAAGTATCTACAACTATCTACTACTACTACTACTTTATTTTAACATGAATATAACATAAACATCTACAACTATCTACTACTACTACTACTTTATTTTAACATACTACTACTACTTTATTTTAACATACTACTACTTTATTTTAACATACTACTACTTAAATATCTACTAATCTTTATTAGCATTTATTTATTACTAGTGATCATAAAAAGAGATCTTTTCATTCATTCTACAACTAGTGATTTTAGATTAGTTTCTTTTTCATAATTAAAACTAACATCTAATTTTAGGTTCTTTTTACTTAAGATTATAAAAGAAAATATCAATAATAAAAATAAAGTAAGAACCTTCATTTGGTTCAACCAACATATGCTTATCTTTTAGTCCAAGTTCAATACAAGTCCTACAACCAAAATGGTTGTATAAAAATGTTCATATGCTTTGTTCATGAGTTCACATCAAGTCCTACAACCCCAAACGGTTGTATGTACAAATCCATATGCCTTATGTCATTTTAGTCCAATTAACAACATAAAACAACAACTACAACTATAAAGATTTAATCTTTATGGTGTATTTAGCACTACCATTTGTTTCTTTTCTTTTTTATGTGGTTATTACCTTTAACAATTACAAACATACAAAACAAGAACCACATACAACAATACTATCACAACAACCATCCCAAAAAGAACCAAAGAAAACAAAACAAGAAGGTAAGAAGAAGAAGAACATCAAAACAACAATACAACAAACAAACAAACAAACAAAGAGAAACCCCCACCTAAGTTTCCCTTGAAGGAAGGACTTGCCTAGCACTCCTTCTCCTTCCTCCTAAGCTCTTAGGAAATTTCTAAACCTACAAACAAAACTCTCAAGTTAGAATGGTTCTCTCTTTCTTTTCCTTTCTTTTCTTTCTTTCTTTTTGATCTTTCTAAAATGAGACAAAGGTGGAGGAAGGGGGGTATTTATAGGTGGAGAGAAGGGTGGAAAGTGAATATGTGCACACACAAAATGCATTTTGGCCCTCCCTTAAATTGGGGCCGGTTTTCCTAGGGGAGGTGTGGATGAGGTGGAGGTATGGTGAGGTATGGTGCTATGTGGTGGAGGTGTTATGTGAGGGTTTCTAGAAGGGTTTCCTTAACCTCCTTATTCCTTATGCACACTTAATCTAGGTTAACCACTTATAAACCCTAACAATCTAATAGGTTTGTCATAAACAAGACAAGTGTTTGTCCAAAATACACAACACACAATTTGTATAATGTATTAATCGACATATTATACGTATGTGCACATATATGTCTGTATACCGAAAATCTTCGCATAATCCGTATAAAAATAATTTGATCTCGGAAATAATAGTAAAATAAATTCTATTATTGGTTCGGAAGGTCACGGTATCAATTTGATATAATACGGATGTATACTGACCGATATCTGGATACAGATAATGTCTATGAACAAACCGAGCGAAAATCACCAAAATATTCCAATTTTGGAATTAAAGCAAAATAATAATAAAATAATAATAAAATAATAATTTATACAAGGTAATATCCGTCCGGGATATTACAATTGTGACTCTTAAGATTATGAAATTTATGGGAATTAATATTCGATCAACAACGACGAGTCAAAGATGAGTCACAATTTCTAACTATTTGCAGTATTTTCAAGGGATGCTTGTACTAGAACAAAAATGTGTACAAGATGAATACTTGCCTTGATGATGGTGAATCCGAACACGAACCAATACGGGATGAAAATCCCGAGAGACGAGGCACTAGCACGGACACGCGCACGTACGAGACACGTACAAACACCCACTCAAGATCGGATCCGGAGCGAATCTTAATGGAAGATCAAGATCATGATGATCGGACGACTGGATCTGCTTCGATCTGAATTGAAGATCACGATCGGATGGACGGCTGAGATCTGATCTGATGTAGGAGATCAGATCTGATCAAATTAGATCTTGATCGAATCTGACGGCCCAGATTCAATCTCCCACTCTCCTTCTTCCCTCCTTCTTCACCGAACAGAGAGAGTGGGCGCAAGGATCCCCGGCGGCGGTGACTAGTGGCAAAGCGGCGGGGCGGCTGCGGCAACGACTAGCGCGACTGTGGCGGCGACTGGCGGCGGCACGACGTCGAGGAGCGACGGCGGCGGTTGAGATGCGATGGAGTGGGAGAAGGGTACGGGAAAGGGCGAATCGAGAGGTTGAAGATGGAGTGGGAGAGAAGCGGCGGAATAGGATCTGGGTTTACACAGTAAAAGGGTAGGGGTTAGGGTTAGGGTTAGGAGGTTAAGGTTTTATATAATAGGGTATTGGGTTAATGGGTATTAGGGTATCCGTTTCAAGTGGGATCCAACTGGAGAATTGGTCAAAATATATTAAAATGGGGAATAAAGAGATGAATGAGAAGAAACAGCCAAACCTTCGTGAAGAATGACACAAGGAGTACATACAATTGAATTAGATAAAAGGACCAAAAATTGAGTCGAAACAAAATAATAATTTTATTCAATTGGAAATAAAATACGGGGTCTCAAATAGACGAAAGAGTACAATGGGGCAAAAAAATACAGTATAAAAAATGCAAATACGGAAAATAGGAGTTACAAGTAAATAATACAGTAACTGTGTCGGCCAGTGATTATCCATTGATTGCGGAGCGCTGCCTATGGCACCCCAATTTTTCGTGTCGTGAACTCGTGAACCCGTGAACTCGTGAATCTGTGAATCTGTGAATCAGTGTATCAGTGTATCATTATAATGAATTGTGCAACAATATTGTATCGTATCAGTGATTACCGTACCGACACATGATCTATAGAATTCACCACTCAGTCTAAACGAAATTGATTGTATGCATCGAACCTGTAGTATGGGATGCAGTAGTACGTGCATTAGTTAGGATTAAAATGATTAATAGACATAAATATTGATACAACATCGATGCTGCATATTGTTCATCATTATTCTATTGATATCGAATATTCGCTAAGTGTTATTGTTATTGACCATTAATATTGCTATCGAACATTGAATCATTGTTACTCCATTGCATCGATTACCATGATATTGACTATTGTTATCGTGCCATGTTATTGATTCCTATTAATCCATTGAATTCATTGTTATATCGTTATTCCATTATTTCTTACTTTCTCTACTTGCTGTATATGACTTGCTCTAAGGACAATTTTTCTTCTCTTTTTAGATGAAGTGTACACAAGTAATGAAGGAGAATTGCCTGCTGGGATTGGAGAACAGACTTTCTGAAGATTTAATGCTTTCTAACTTCTTATCGTTTTATTAAGCTTAATGTATTGAGACTTATTATTTATCTGTGATTGGATTATTATTGTATTGGGCTTATGACCCAGATTTTGTTATTATTTCCAGATGTTGGTTTATTGTATTTGGATATCTCATATTGTTTATTCCAAATATTATTACTCATGAGATTATTACTATTGTCGTGCGATTGTTCTGTATTGATTATATTGTTGAGTTGATCGAATAAACAGCTTATTGGTGACGTTAATCATTCGTTGGGCCAATGTCATGTGCTCGTATTCCGTATTTTTGGAAAGCAGAGCGTGACACCATACTAAATGAATTTCTTGTGATCATAATCTGAACACAAATTTCACAATTGTCATATTTAATGATGTGTCATTTAGCAGAATTAGTTTTAACAATGGCAAACAATTTATATATAGTTCGCATGTCCTAGCCTATTATGACGTGCTCAAGGACTACACAAATTAGAACTACTATTATCAATTGCTTCATTTGTTAAACTCAACTTACACATGCCATTGACTATGATTTGCACATTATAAACTATTAATAATATGAGTTAATACAAAATTACTCTACTATATTTTACCAAAAATGTTTACTTTCTCTTGTGGCTCTAACAATGTCTAATTGCTCTGAGCGAAGAGTTCTTTTGTTTATTCATTCTTCATCATCTTCATAGCGCTAAATGAGATGATGTCTAATGGTTTTTAATTCAACTTTGCGCACATGATACAATGAACGAGAAAGAACAAAACGTAACTAATGGAGTCCTATCCTACATAAAGAGATGTTCTCTCCTAAGTCACAGACATTTGTTATACATCTTATATATCAGAAGCAAACATACAATCTTATCAAACTGCAAACGATGTGTCACCCAATATATCTATACTCATAGTATGACAAGGCACAATAAACAATATAAAACATGCTAGTTTCAAAATGGGAATAATTATGATCTAAAACTCTCAATCATGTGATCAAACGCACACAACGTTAATACATTTATCACATAAAAATACTAAGAAAGATTAGAGTACATCATACCGGAAGTTCAAGTTAGAAGTGTTTTCTAAATTCGATGGAGAAGCCTGCGTAGTGCAGACTTATTCAATTGTGATGCATATCCATCATCTCCAACACACACAATTTGTAAGTAATTTTGAAGTTCATACATTCATCAAATTGTTAAAGATTAGCCAATTAAACGAATTATTAGCTTAATTTAATTCTAAGAACAATTTAATTGGAGATACAGTGTTGTAATCAAAACTTATAATTTAACTTATCAAAATAAATATTTGATCCTTAGCGCGCCAAAACAGTTATTCAAACTTGTATTTAATTAACCAATGATCAACACGGATTTAAACTTCAACACTTAACAACAAACAAATAATTAAAATATATGCATGTAAAGAACTTATCTTTAATTTAGATCGGATCCAATCCAATCATATTTGGATCTAGACTAAACAATAGTTTTACTGTCCACACTATTTCCAACAACTACATCCACATATCTTATTGTCCTTTCAATTTCCAATTGTTAAATTCAGAATTATCGAATATTTCTAGTTTCGGAATCTTTTACACACGATTAAGTTTTTCCATCTTATAGAAATAAATAGTAAATTCCAAAATCTAAAGGGTTTATTCTGAATAATTACTACTGGCATAATTTCAGTAAAAGAAAGGGTTTTTCTGTAAAATTGTGTAATAATCAATAAAACAGAAATTTAATTAAATAGAGCAGCACAAATCTTAAAGTTTAGAGTGGACCGTATCTTGATAAGATCAAGTGGTAATTTTAATGCACCGTACAGTACAATAATAGAGGATCTGATGCTTCGGGCTGTAGACACAAAGCAACTATCCACCCAATCAAAATTCCGATCTGAGTCAAACCAGAGCACACCAAAGATCCGATCCTAACCCCGAACACACGACAGCAAGATCTCAGCCAATAAAATTGCTTGTTGGTTGGATCTGAGTGACTGAGTCAAAGCAGTGGGTTTTAATAGTTAGCAGTTGATGATCCCTCCTTGGGCCCGAACACCAAACACCAAGAACAACCAATGAATAATTGGATCTGATTAGATCCTGATTCTGATCATAATCAGAGAAAGGGAAAGAGGAGAAGGGTGTTACAGTGCGCAGAGTGGCTGGCGGTGGCGATGTTCGCGCATGCGGCCTGCGGCGACGTCAGCGACTCCGGCGACGGCGGCAGGAGTCGACGCAGACGATGGAGAACGACGTACGGTAAAGATCTCCTATCTCTTAATCTCAAAAAATTATAAACTAATATCTCAAGATTATTAAAGATTATGAGAGATTATAATAATTGAAATTAGGGTTAATATCCTAGACTAAGGTGCTTGAGATATTTACCCTAGGTATCAAGATTGGAATACCTAGACTACTATCACAAGCCATTGTTTATAGGATAAATACTGGTTTGGATACTGAGTTCTCAACCCACTTAATCTGCGTTCCGATATCTATACAATTAGTACGTGTAACACACTTGTTACCCATAGAATAATATTACACATTATATTATTCATATATTGAGAATATACCTATATATCCAACATGAATTAAGTATACATTCAAAACATTTCTCTTGTTGACATCATTGTCTTATGGCCCAACGGATAAAGTTTTGAGTTCACATGAGGTTGGGGATTCAATTCCTACATTCAACATAACATAACATAATATATATATATATATATATATATATATATAGGCCTTAGGGCAATTTGGTTCTCTTGAGAAAAAAAAGAATTTTTTAATTTTTTGAACTTTCGAATTTCAAACAGATCAAAAACGTTTTTTCCAATTAATAATATAACCGTTTCAAAAAGTAAATGATCTTTATTGTGTAGCCATTTTGATTAAATGCATACATTTTTTATTCCTCATGATTACTAGTTATAAAAAGGAATCATTTTTTGGAAAAAGAGTACAGAAAAACAATACAGTCCTTCTCTTCTTCTAATCTATCTTTGAGCTTTTTTTGCCTTGATTTGGGTGGTGCAAGTTGGTACGTACTGCTATTGGAGCATTAGGTACCATTGTGGACAGAAGCTCGTTGTATTCCGGGAGAAGTGTTTGGTAATCAACGATTCATCTCCAGAATCGGCTAAATAGTTTCTTTAAAAAAGTGCAACCCCTGCCTCAAGCCACTTTTTACTTTTTTCCTGTTGCAGATAACCTCTAGAGCTATTCTCAGAAGGTTTATTTGGTGCCCTCAGGTTTAACCCATTTTTCTTAACGTTAAGGTATATAATTTGATTTGTGCATATTAAAAGCATTACAACAAGAAATTTAAGAAACTAATCCGTGAAAACTACCACCAAAGCCTAAGAATCTGATACTTGAAGTCATCTACTAGAATATTTTTATATTAACACTTGCAATGTAACCTTTAGTAAACAATGTTCTGTAAACACCAAAGGCTTTAAGTGGTTTCTACATAAGCGGTTTTTCAATTGAAAAAAATGAGAGTACTTGATTCTAATTCAAGAGAAACAAATTGTGTAATCTCCTTATGAAAAAGTTAGCTATAAAATATAACTTCCAAGTTAATATAACAAGTTTCCTAGATTAAGATATCTATAAGGTTGTCAAAATGTGATATTAGCTAAAGATCAGCAACGTCTTCTTTTGATATACTCAAAAGCAGTTGGGAACCCACAAAAGAAGACAAAAGGATTGTAAATATAATAGACGAGGAATAGTTAGAAAAGGATTGGCGCCACAGTTAGAGTTAGCGGCGAAGGGGGATCTCGCTTCGCTGGTTTGGAATCGAGCTCGGAGGTTAGGCGTCGCCGCCCCCGCGTTTCCTTGAACCGGAGCATTCCCCTTCCGAAGAGGCACTAAACAAGTTGTATTATGTTCCTTTAAATTATTGTAAAACTCTGCTGTGGCGTCGGTCTAGTTGTATGTAGAGCTACTTTATTTGAATAAAAACCTTTGCTTTGCTTCTGATGCTGCGTTGGGAATATTGGCTTCATGTGTTGGACTTCGGCAATGTTTGAAATTTTTTTGTTTATCTCTTCTTCTTTTCAGCTCGTGGTGGTAGCTCAAGACGTCGAGCCCACTCGCTCGGATGACCACGCTCGAGCCGAGGCTGGCTTGGAGGTGACGAGGTTGTGCTTGGCGAGGTGCCGAGAGCGGCTCTATGAAGTCGAGCTGGGATTGCGCCGAGCCGAAAGCGAGCGGAACCATCTTCAGCTCATCCTAGGTCTGCGAGACATCGAGATCCGGCGTCTGGAGAGCAGGATCGCCGAGATGACCCCCATAGGAGAGGACGAAGGTTCGTTGACCGCCTTTAGCAACGCCCTTCAGATCCAGTGCGTTCGGCACAATTTGTCGAAAATAACAGTGGAGAGGGACGATCTGCTTTCTGAGATCCGTCACTTGCAGACTGTAGAGGCGGAGCTTCGGACGGAGGGAGAGGGACTGACGGCCGAGGTTGCCAAACTGACGACCGAACAGGACATTGATGATCATTTTCAAAGCCAAGTGTAGTGGGTCGGCATTGTAATTTTTGTACTTTAAGGCCTTGTAACCTTGTTGTATGGAAGAGTCGCTTTGCACTGTATCCTAATTATCAATAACATTTCTTTCTCGAACTTGCATGTCCTTTGTAGCTTTGTGAAGTCATTTTGTTTGTGACTGTGTTCATCGCGTCGAGGTCCCTGAGCCGGCCTCTTGCTCGTTCGCGGTTCGGCGACATGAGCGTTCGGCCAGTGGTACCGAGCAGCGCTTCGGTCTCCTAATCTTGCGAACTTGCGAGATGAGGCAAGCCTTACCTAATAGTAGGGTCGCTGACCATCGTAAGAGTAGTTCGACGGTTGTGGGAGCAACTCCGACTTGCGAACTACTTCTAGCTTGCTTAGGAGCGAACTTGCGAGGTAGAATCGAGCCAAGTGTTGGACCCCGGAACCATCGTTAGAGTTCAACGGTCGTGGGAGCAATTTCGAATGGCGGCCCACTCCTAGCCCGCTTAGAAGCGAGCTTGCGGAGTAGAATCGAGCCAAGTGTTGGACTCCGGAACCATCGTTAGAGTTCAACGGTCGTGGGAGCAATTTCGAATGGCGACCCACTCCTAGCCCGCTTAGAAGCGAGCTTGCGGAGTAGAATCGAACCAAGTGTTGGACTCCGGAACCATCGTTAGAGTTCAACGGTCGTGGGAGCAATTCCGAATGGCGACCCACTCCTAGCCCGCTTAGAAGTGAGCTTGCGGAGTAGAATCGAGCCAAGTGTTGGACTCCGGAACCATCATTAGAGTTCAACGGTCGTGGGAGCAATTCCAAATGGCGACCCACTCCTAGCCTGCTTAGAAGCGAGCTTGCGGAGTAGAATCGAGCCAAGTGTTGGACTCCGGAACCATCGTTAGAGTTCAACGGTCGTGGGAGCAATTCCGAATGGCGACCTACTCCTAGCCCGCTTAGAGGCGAGCTTGCAGAGTAGAATCGAGCCAAGTGTTGGACTCCAGAACCATCGTTAGAGTGAAGAGTAAAGGCAGAGAGATGTAAGCAATTTTTACAAGTAAAACTCTTTATTGATGACTAATGGCCGACTGCTTCTAAAGTTGCGAGCCGTTATTACAAGAGTTAAATAAAAGAAAAAACATTACAAGTAATAGGAGAGGAACGGTTCGACATCTTGAAATACTTAGAGAGGCGTTGGTGCTCTCTCTTGGTATTTTAAGAGATGGTCGGCATTCCAAGTCCTGGGGATCTCCCTACCTTCAAGATCTTCCAGTCTGTATGTGCCGGAACGGACCACTTTGGCGATCCTGTAAGGTCCCTCCCAATTTGGGGCCAATTTGCTCATCTAACCTGGGAATGAGATGGCCAACTTTCGGAGGACCAGGTCCCCTTCTTTGAGATCCGTGGGGCAGACTTTCTTGTTGTATGCCAACTCGATCCTTCTTCGGTAGCTTTGTTGATGAATGACAGCTCTTTCTCGGATTTTGTCTATCAGGTCAAGACTGGCTCGGAGGTCTCTGGCGTTTTGCTCTTCTTCATAAGCTAATAGACGAGGAGAGGGTATTTCGACTTCTAGGGGGATGATGGCCTCGGACCCATAGGTGAGATTAAATGGGCTCTCTCCTGTGGGGGTCCGTTTTGTGGTGCGGTAGTTCCACAGCATGTTGGGAAGCTGATCGACCCATAAGCCTTTGGAACACTTATCTAACCTCTTCTTAATGCCGGAGAGGATCTGTCGGTTAGCATTTTTGGCTTGGCCATTTGACTGGGGATGAGAAATGGAGGAGAACCGGTGCTGGATGGCAAGGTCCTCGCATAGAGCTCGGAAGGCAGCCCCAGTGAACTGTGTTCCGTTGTCTGTTATCAGGACCCTAGGGATGCCGAATCGGCAGATCACGCTCTTCCAGAAGAACTGAACAACCTTGTTCTCGGTGATCGTGGCCAAGGGCTCGGCCTCTATCCATTTCGAGAAGTAGTCGATCGCCACGACTAAGAATTTGAACTGTCCGGGAGCTGGTGGGAATGGCCCTAGTAAATCTATCCCCCACATTGCAAAGGGGATCGGACTTGATAGGGAAGTGAGTGGAGCTTGTGGTAGGCGTCGGATGTCGGCGTACTTCTGACAGGATCTGCATTACCGAATGTGTCGTTCGGCGTCTCGTAAGAGAGTGGGCCAGAAATATCCGTAATTCAACACTTTGCGGGCAAGAGCTCTGGACCCCGAGTGTGCCCCGCCGATGCCCTCATGAAGTTCTTGCAGGGCGTAGTCGGCTTGCCCGGGGGAGAGGCATCTCAGGTAAGGCCGGCCGTCTACCTGTGTGAAGGAGCGTTTATATAGGATACCTCCGATTAGTGTGTAATGCTCGGCTCGGGTTCTAACTCTTCGTGCTTCCTTAGGATCTTCGGAGAGGAGCCCGTCCCTCAAGAATTCGACGAGGGGTTTCATCCAATTGTCTTCGAGCAGGATAGGCAACGTCTCTATAGAGTCGAGAGTTTCGTCCTCTATGCTTGGCTTCAGAAGGACTTCTATCAAAACGGTCTGCTCAAGACCTTGAAGGGAGGAGGAGGCTAGTTTGGAGAGGGCGTCGGCCTGAGCATTTTCTTCTCGGGGGATTCTTTGGATGAGGGCTTCTTCAAACAGTGCCATGAGGCTCTTGACTTTGGATAAGTATTTAACCATCCTGTCATCCCGTGCTTCATACTCGTCGAGGACCTGATTGACGACTAGCTGAGAGTCGCTAAAGATCCGGAGGCGTTGGACCCCTGCATTTCGAGCCATTCCAAGGCCGGCTATGAGCGCCTCGTATTCTGCCTCGTTGTTCGAGGCCTTGAAGTTGATACGGAGGGAGTATTGGAGGATGAAGTCATCTGGGCCCGCCAAAATGACCCCTGCCCCACTTCCTTCATTGCAGGAGGACCGTCCACATAAACCGACCAGACGGGTGGTCCCTTCACTATTTGGCTGGACTCGGGGATGGTACTCTCAACTATGAATTCTGCTAAGGCCTGAGCCTTGATCGCGGTCCGAGGCTGATAAGTTATATTATGCTGGCTCAGCTCGATAGACCACTTCATAAGGCGCCCGAGGTCTCTGGCTTGTGGAGGACCTGCTTCAGCGGTTGGTCGGTAAGGACGACTACCGAATGGGAATGAAAGTACGGGCGAAGCTTTCTCGCGGCCATCACCAAGGCATAAGCCATCTTTTCTATCTTCGGGGAGCGGAGCTCGGCATCCCGAAATACTGTGCTCACATAGTATATGGGCTTTTGAGCCCGGTCTTCTTCCCTTACTAAAACGGCACTGAGAGTCTGCTCGGAGGCTGCCAGGTAGAGGTAAAGGGGTTCTCCAGGAATTGGTTTGCTAAGGAGAGGAGGATTGATGAGGTAGGCCTTGAGCTGGTCGAAGGACTCCTGTTGCTGTTGGCCCCATTCAGAACCTTTAGCCCCCCTGAGGGCCTTGAAGAAGGGGAGGCATTTTTCCCCGGACTTTGAGAGAAAGCGCCCTATGGCGGCTAGGCGGCCTGTTAACCTCTGGACTTCTTTAACATTTTTGGGAGGGGCCATGTCTAATATGACCTTGATTTTCTCAAGGTTTGCTTCAATTCCTCGTTGGCTAACAATGAAGCCGAGGAACTTCCCTGACGAGCACCGAACGCACACTTGTTCGGATTGAGTCTTATGCTGTGCTTTCTCAGAACGTCAAACGCTTCTTGGAGGTCGGTCACATGATCGGCACCTCGGATGCTTTTTACAAGCATGTCGTCAACATACACCTCCATGTTTCGGCCAATTTGAGCTTGGAAAACCTTGTTGACGAGGCATTGGTATGTTGCTCCCGCATTCTTCAGACCGAAGGGCATAACCCTGTAGCAATAGAGGCCTTGATCGGTCACGAATGATGTCTTCGGGATATCCGGGGAGAACATCCGGATCTGGTTGTAGCCTGAAAAGGCGTCCATGAAGCTGAGGAGTTCATGTCCCGAGGTGGCATCAATCAAAGTGTCAATACTCGGAAGAGGGAAGGGATCCTTGGGGCAGGCCTTGTTGAGATCGGTAAAATCAATACAAATCCTC
The DNA here is from genome assembly GCA_017893485.1 of Hemerocallis citrina. Classification (NCBI taxonomy): domain Eukaryota; kingdom Viridiplantae; phylum Streptophyta; class Magnoliopsida; order Asparagales; family Asphodelaceae; genus Hemerocallis; species Hemerocallis citrina. The sequence goes on from CM030368.1 coordinate 107,528,127, forward strand.
CAAGTCCCATTGGACTTCTTCACTATTACTACATTCGACAACCACTCGGGATAGTTCACCTCTTGTATGAACCGGGCCTTCATGAGTTTATCCACCTCCTCTTTTATAGCTAGCTGGCGCTCAGGGGTGAACTTGTGCCTCTTCTGCTGAACCGGTTTGGACCCCGGAACAACGCTAAGGTGGTGGACCAAGAGCTCTTCGGAAATTCCGGGTATGTCTGCAGCTGACCAAGCGAAGATGTCTCAGTTCCTTCGGATACACTGTACAATGTCCGAGCATAGGGCGGACGGGAGGGTCTTGCTAACAAAAAACTTTCGGGTTGGATCCTGCTCAGAGAAGAGCACTTCCTCTAATTCGTCCACCGGCTCGGACGTTGGTCGGGCAGCATCTTGGGGGATTTCCAGTGTTTCTAAAGAGAGGACTGGACCGAGGGTAGAGGTCATGTAGCACTTGCGGGCTGTTTCCTGATTGCCTTTTACCTTTCCTACTCCGGCCCGAGTTGGAAACTTCATTTTGAGGTGGTAGGCAGAAGGGACGGCTTCAAAGGCGGCTAGGCTGGGCCGACCCAGAATGACATTGTAGGCTGCGGGGACATCTACGACCATGAAGTCCATCGACTCCGTTCGGGTGGTAGGAGTTTTGCCAGCAGTTACATCGAGGGTGATTACCCCTTCAATAGTCACTGGCACTCCCGTGAACCCATGGAGCGTGTAGCCGGCGGGCTTGAGTCTGTATCGGGAGAGCTTTAGGCCTTTGAAAGCGGCGAGGAAGAGGATGTTAACGGAGCTACCGTTGTCCACTAGGATCCTCTCCACTTTGAAGTTCGCCATATGGAGGCTGACGACGAGTGCGTCACAATGAGGGGTGCGAACACCTTCAAGATCTTCGTCTGAGAATGTGACAGGCACTCCGAGGCCTTTGGGAGGAGGGGTGGCGCGGACCGAACTGACTTCTCTTATAAATGCCTTTCGAGAGGAGTTGGAGGAGCCCCCCATTGGGCCCCCATGGATGAGGTGTAGGACACGCTCCTCTTCGAAGTTGGGCATTTCATCGCGTTTCGGACGCTTATTAGCCCCCCGAGGCGGGGGAGGAAGTTCGGTTCGGTCATTTCTCACGAATCTGGTCAGCTGCCCCCTCTGGATAAGGTCTTCTATCTCATTCTTCAGGGCCCGACAATCATTGGTGTCGTACCCATGGTCCCGGTGATAACGGCACCACTTATCTTTATCTCTTTTCTTGGCAGGGATGTTCATCCTCGGAGCAGGAGGTATGATCCCTTCCTTTTCGACTTCCATCAGAATGGTAGAGACATTAGTGGTGAGGGGAGTAAACTTGTCGAATCTGGGGGGAGGTCGGCGCTGGCCGGCATTATCCTTCTGGAGCTTCTTGGCTCCTTCCTCTTCTGTTCCCTTCCTCTTAAACCCGGAGGAAGACCCCTCCAAGTTGGGGTGGTGCTCGGCTTCTTCGGCCCTAATATACTTTTTGCTTCGGAAGAGGAGATCGGAAAAGTTCTGTGGGGGTTTCTTGGCGAGGGAGGAGCGGAGGTTGGAATTGAGAACATTAGATTGAAATGCTGCTGCAGCGACTGACAGGTCGAGGGATGCTATGGACCGGGCTTCAGCTGTGAACCTCTTCACATAGTCTCTCAACTTCTCACCCTTCTTCTGGTGGAGGTACAGTAGCGAGATGCTGGTCTTCTCAGTTCTACGGCTACTTACAAAATGGGTGACGAAGAGGGTCTCGAATTGCTCGAAGGAGAATATTGAGGACAGGGCAAGGCGAGAGAACCATTCTCGAGCTGGACCCTTGAGAGTTGCGGGGAAGGTTTTATAGAGTAGAGCATCGGAAGCTTGATGGATGAGCATTAGGGTCTTTAAGCTCTCGATGTGATCAACGGGGTCGGTCTCCCTAGAATAGATCTCAAATTGAGGGGGTTTGATGCCGATCGGCACAGGTGCATCCATTATGGTTCGGGAGAAAGGAGGTCTGCTAGGACGAAGGGTCCTTCCTCTAAGTTCTTCTTCTCGGTCTAACTGACCCAAGCGCCTCTCCATTTCATGGAGACGGCAGTACACAGCGTCGTCCCTTCGACGGTAATCAGCTGAGCCTCTCGACTCGTCTTCGTACAAGGGAGAGCGGGGGCTACGACGACGGTAACTCCTAGAGCGGCGAGGACTTTGCTCATGCTGAGAGTTACTGGGAGCTGGACGAGGAGATGGGGACCGTCAGTGAGGACTTCGGACCGGAGGAGGATAGGGGATCTTGGGTGCATTGGTGTTGGGACGGGGATTGAGAGCTTGTAGGATGGTCGCTTGGAACTGCTGGAACTCGGCACGGGTAATGGGTGCCTCATTGTTCCTAGGCTGTTGCCGACCTGCAGGAGAGTATGGCCTTCTTCGGTAATGCTCGGGGGACTCTCTCCGCCCCCTTCGGATAGGGGACCTTCTGGATTCTCGGCGGCGAGGAGACCGCTCATCCGGACGGTGTTGGCGGGAGGTTCCCTCTCGGGCCCGCTTTTCATCCAGATGGTGGTTAAGGTCCTCATCCTTCTGCCGATTGAGGGCGGTGTTGCGGAGACCGGAAGCTCGGAGATGATGGGAAGCCATAGAGTCCGAAGAGGCATTGTGGATGGAGACGTGGTCCTGGTGAAGAGGTTGTTTCTGAGGGTTAGGACCCTTAGGAGGTGGCTGATTCGGAGGAGGAAGAGGAAGGTCCTGTTGGAGCGGGTCTTTCGCTGGAGGAAGAAGTTGCCCCTGCTGTTGGGTAGGCTGGATGGAAATTTCTTGCTGCTGATCGGGGTTGGGTCCTCGGTTGGACCCTCTGGATCTGACTTTTCTAGGAGGCATGGCCGGAGCGGATCTGACCAACGGGAAGAGGGGAGGTTGCTATCGTTAGTTTCCCACAGACGGCGCCAATCTGTTGCCTCTGAATCTGGTGAGGGGGCAAACAGATAGTATTTGTGGGTTCTTGGGAAACTTTGAATAACAAGCCTATTACCTGTTCCGCCGGAGTTTGACCGTTGCTCCCGCCGTTCACCTGCAAGAAGTGCGAGACACCGGGGTTGTTCCCGGCGACGCATCCTCCGACGCTCAAGTCAGTAATCAGAAGTGATTATGAATGAACGCAAAAACTGGCAAAAGATTGATTAACTCTTAATGGAGATGGATGGGGGGTATTTATAGGTGCCGCTGGGATCAGATTAGGAATGTGATCCCCCTGTGGTTAGATAAGGAATGTAATCCCTAATCCCCAGTGAAGGGATAACTATGAATCAGGGCCGTTGATTAGGATTGAATCAGAAACCCTAATTCTATCCCTTCTGGACCGGGTTTCCTGCGGGTTAAAACCCGCACCCAGTTGAGGTGGATCCGTTTGCGGGTAAGTGGATCTTCGGGAAAGATAACCAGTACCCGCTTCAGACCCGTCGGTGGGTGAAATTACCGTTTTACCTCTGAGCTTCAAGATTCGTGCCCCATCTGGACGGTTCCGATTTAATCCCATTTTTAGCCATATCAATAGGGTAAAAGGGATATGAGCAACTTGCTCATTTAGCAAATGAGCAATCGATTATGTGGCATGCATGTTATACATTGGACAACTAACTCTTTTAAGGATTTTCCAATCACATGTATGCCACATCATCAATTGCTCATTTACTAAATAAGCAAGTTGCTCATATCCCTTTTTTCCATATATATGTATATATATATATATATATATATATATATATATATAGAGAGAGAGAGAGAGAGAGAGAGAGAGAGAGAGAGAGAGAGATGTTCCATTACAAACGCACATCGTTTACACCATCCTGGCAATCGTATTGACGATCTGAACAGTTCACATTGATCTACTTATCTAAATTAATCTAAATTTGTAAAAACAAGTTATATGATATTTGTTTGTCCATGCGTTGATGTGTTACAATATTGTATGGATAAATACCGTTATTTTTATAATGACATGATGGATGGACAAATAAATTTCATATGAATTGATTTTACATATTTGGACTAATTTGGTTATTCTAAACAATATGAATGGTTCAGATCGTTGATGTGATGGCCATGGTGGCTGTTTGCATGCGTTTGCAAACAAAGAGCATTTGCAATGGAACATCTCCTTAAAAACTATGTGATGGGACATTCCATGGACGATCCAAACCGTACAACTTGATCAAAATGACTAAACTATTATTACTAAACTAGTATATTGATATGAGATCAAGTCATTTGAAACTTGTTTGCCGATGTAAGTTACAAAATTGTACGGCTGAAACATCACAAAATATAATTTATTTTGTAATGACAAGATGCATGAGCAAACGAGTTTTAAATGACTTGATCTCACATCCTTACACTAGTTTAGTCATGTAGGCCATGGTGGACGGTTTGGATTGTTCATGAGTTGTCACAATAAGGAGATCATTTCATTATCTTCTTTACCTTATCAAAATGTTTGTCTAAATCATCTCATATATATATATATATATATATATATATATATATATTGGGGAGGGGGGAGGGGGGAGGAGGGAGGGGGCAATAATGGGGCCAGTGAGTCACCCTACCTAAGCAGGCTAGGGTGACAACTCAAAACATTTATCGAGCATCTAAAATAAAAAGCCGCACTGTTGAATAAGATATGCAACACGAAAATTGTGCAAAAAAATTTGAACAATTTCAACGGCTGTAACCATTCATGTGATCGAACAATCGAGTAATTCTAGATCCTACTTAAAACATCGTTTTTTTGCTTGCTTGATGGCTGGTTAGAGCATCTGTAGTCGTTCCCTATATTTCGAAAAATTGGAAAATATAGGGAATGAGTTGCTGTACTTGTTCCCTATATTTTCAAATTTTTGAAAAATAGGAACAGTACCCGTCTATATTTGCGAGATGATATAGGAATTTCTCAAATATAGGAATTGAAAGATCATCTCGCGTCCGTTCTTAAAAAAATTCTCGGACGCAAGATGATCTTGCGTTTCATCATTTTTTTTAAAAAAAAAATTACATGCCGGACGCAAGATGATCTAGCATCCGTTCCAATTTTTTTTTTCAATTAAAAAGTCCCAAATGCAAAATCATCTTGCATCTAACCAAATGTGAAGAAAATATTCTACAGAATAGGGCCGATAAAAAAAATTATGCGTACGTATTAAAAATTAAATGAGATTTAATTAAGTTTACGAATTAATTAAGCTTAATATAAGATTTAATTAAGCTTAAAATTCTGATTAAGGAAAAAAAGAATCAAGGCCGCAAGAAGATCTTGCGTCCGTGAATTTTTTTTTAGAAAAAAAAAATTATCGGACGCATGCTCTGTGTTTTTTTTAATTGCATCGGACGCAAGGTTATCTTGCGTTCGTGCAATTTTTCTAAATTAAGAATTGGAAATTGCATCGGACGCAAGATCATCTTGCGTCCGTGCAATTTTATAAACTAAAAATAAAAAATTGTATCTGACGCAAGATCATCTTGCATCTCGTGCATTTTTAAAAAAAAAATAAAAACATGTATCGGGCACAAGATCACCTTGCGTCCGTGCAACTTTTTATTTTTATATTTTTTAACTGCACAAAAACAAAATGATCTTGCGTCCAAGATAAATGTATTAGACACAAGATTATCTTGGGTCCGCGCAATTTTTTCAAAAATTTTGAGTCTGAACAACTAGAGCAAGAAGTCATATTTTCAATTTAAAAAGCCAAATATGATAATTTCGAGTCTCAACAACTATCTCTTAGAACTCTTTAAAATCATTTGAAATTTTTTGCAAACAGTTTTCATGGTGTAATCACATCCAACTGTGTGGATATCTATCCGTGATATGACTTTTGAGTGGTCACTGTACCTAACTTAGCTAGAAAGTATATACTCATGATCAAGATATCTCATCACAAGAATTCTCCTTCTCTCTGGTGATTTTGAATTCTCCTTCTCCTCCGCCTTTCTCAGCCCAGATCCGCCGTCTACACCTCCCCATCGTCCTCCCTCCATTCATTAAAGTTGTAGATCTCTTCCTCCTCTTCTCACCCATCTCTCGCTTTCCCCCATTTCGTGCTCCGAGTTTTTTCGCCCACCTCAGGTGCGCCTCTTTTGTCGCCTGTCTCCGGAGCCGTCCTCCGTCGCCTGATTCCTGCCAGATCCAGCTCCTTCCCGTCGAGTTGGCGTCCGCAGGCCTCCAAGGTCTTTGTCTTTCTTCTTCGGTACTCCGAATCGTTCCTCCTCCTCCTCTAGCTTCGCATTTGGTTGCGTATTGGCGATTATTCTGCGTGCAGTTCCCCGGGTGAGCGACGCATCCTTCTCCGTACCACTGTAAGTATCCCCTCTGCTGTCATTTTTCTGGTTGTGAGCTTTCGGTTAGAGGGTAGTTTCGTTGTTTCTCTAGCGAATTTTTGGCAGCCTACTTTTCCTTCTACTGGAGGAGGTTCAGTGCTGTTTTTTAGGGGCCTTTGTTATTTATTGGTCTCTTATTCGCCTATGTGCTTTTCATCCTTTCTATCTCCTCTATTTAGCTACTTCTTCTTCCTCTTCTGGGAGCTTTAGTGCCTTCCTTGAAAGGTGATTTTCTTGTCTTTATTCTGGAGATTATCTTATTTGTTTGGCTCTAACTAACCTCTGGGTTGTATTGCTCTGTTTAGTCACTGGCTTGTAGCTTCCGCTGGATTCCAGTTGGAACATATTCTTCTTCTTTAGTGTTTATTCTCTGATCTAATATTTCTCCATTCTCTTCTATTTCTTATTTGTGGGGGTTATTGCTCTGGTTAGTTCAGCCCTGGTGTGTTTCTCTGGCTGTGGTTTGCTGGTGCATTTCGTATTCAGCTATAGTACTCCTGATACTAGTTTCTCTTGCCTTCATTATTGTTGGAGGTTGTGTTTAGATTTTATCTCGTGGTTTTTCCGTCATGGAACTCGCCGCTTCTAAAACTTGCTCTAACAGTTTAGTGCCGGTGCGGGCTTTGAATAGCGACTTAACTTCACTTCCCCTGGGTAATACTTTTCATTCCCTTACCTCTCCTCTCTCCACCATTTCTCCTTCTCATGGTAGGGCTGACGCTTTTCTGTCCTGTCACAGGTGCCTTCTTCCAGGGCACTTTAAACGTGAGTGCGTGAACAAAATGAAATGCTTCTTCTGTGAGAAGTTTGGTCACTCACGCAGTCGATGTTTTCTCCTTCAAGAGCTCCTTGGTTTAACCAGGGGCCTTACCTTACCGGCCAAACTTCTCTCATTTCTTAACTATCCCCTCTTAAAGCGCAAACTTCATGGTTGCGCTACTAAGAAACCTAGTATTCATTCTGGTAAGGAGTTTGACTCCTCTGTGATGGTTTCTGGTAAGGAGTTAGACTCCTCTGTGATTGTTTCCAGTTCAGCTAGTCTCCTCTCTTCTCCTTCATCTGTGCTTAGTGATTCGAGGGCTATTTTACAGCCTTCTAACATTACTAATCACTTTAAGGATCTTAAGGTTAATACGAATCTAATTTCTGTCATCCGGACGAGCGTCCACAAGGCTCGTCCTCCCTCTGTTCCAGCAGCTTCTTCATTATGCTTGATCTCGCATTATAATGAAGAACTGTTTAAATCCTTTGCCTCGCGTCTCTATGGGAGCTGCGGTGCGATGGGGCTCTCCCAGCATCGCAGCACTTTGGTCCCTCAGGCGCCAACTGCCAATGCCGGTAGCGATATTAAGTTTCTTTCTTTTGATTTTCACTATCCTTGTTCTGTGTTGATCTCCCTTCATTTACCGGGATGTATTTTCTCGATGTATAAAGGTTTAGGATTTCAATCTTGGATTCATGATCTCCTTTCGGGGATGAGGGTTTCCCTGCACCTCTTCCCCCGCAGTTGTCTCCTTCCCCGGGCTTGCTTCATCGTTGATGAAGTTTCCTTGACTGCCCCGGATGCTATTTCTTCTACTTTGGCACAGGTCGCACTGCCCCACATTAAGCGGAAATACAACAAGAAAGTTATCAATAAAGTTCCGATTCGTGTAAGTGCTCGTATTCTTGCTAGGAAAGCTGCTTCCTTATCGCCTCCTCAGCTTGGGCTCAGTTGAGAAGTCATCCGCCTCGCCTCCGCGGTCCAGTTGCGTTCCTCTGCGAGTGCCTTCTCTTCTCTTAGGCAATGCGTGTTCTACATTGTGCAGCTTTTGTTTCGTTTGGACTGTTTGTGAAGGTGATCTCCTTCGTGCGAGGGGGTATTGGCTCCCGGTCTCTTGGCGCTGTGAACTAGGTTCTTGTTCTTCCCGAGTGCGTCGAGTTGGCTTGCTCCACTAGTGTGTTGTTTTTCTAGCCCGTTTGGTTTGCGGCCTCGTTACTTGCGCTGTCTCCCTGTATTCTAGTTTTAACTGTCTTTATTTATTGTCTTTTTGTATGCTTAATTCTGTTTTACATCTTGTAAAGCCAGTGACTACTGTATTGTACATTAACTATTATTATTGATTAATATATTTTGTTGATGGTTGGAGCCTTTTGGCTCTATCCGATTCATCAAAAAAAAAGATATCTCATCACAGAAAGCATGTACATTTTTATTTGAAAATTGGAAGTCATGCTGTGTTGCACACTGGTCAATAGCCGTGTCAGAAAAATCTATATAATAAAACACAAAGAAAGCTATCAAGTGGCTCTCCTTCAATTTTCCATAAAATTAAAGGTCCAGATCTAACCTCACAAAACAAATTTTTTCCTTCTAAAAGTTTTCCTCCAAAACTTAAATTCAAATCCTCCACCCAAAACAACTCCTATATTCATTTAATTATTATATTTCCTCTTTCTCCCTCCCTATTCTATTCAAAAAATTAAGAAAATAAAATTTTAAAAATTTTTAAAAAATTAAAAATTTTTAAAAATTTTAAAATTAAAAATCTAAAAAAAATAAAAACTTTTAAAACTTTTAAAAAAATTCAAAAAAATAAAAAAAAACCATATAATATGTTTTTTGCCGGATCCCCAAAAGTTTCTCATATAATATGTTTGTTACTTCAATTAATTTGCTGGACCTCCAAAATTATTTTATATGATCAAATAAGATGCACCGTTTCGAAGACGTGCCGTAGGCACGTGTCAACGGACAAACCTAGTACATTTATATGACATAAGGTGGCATATTTCAATGTAGAATTTTAAAGTTTCTCATTTGTTGTGTTGCTCTTGTCCATTTCCACATTTCATAGTTCATCCTACCTAGCTCATCAAGTTACGATCTAGACAAAAATATACCAACATGATTAAATCTAGCGGGTTTGTGAAAGGTTTTTGTAGAGAAGAATCATAACGACTACATGTCATGCCAACAGCCCAAATTTGGAAGCAATGCCAACTTATTTTAGACTACAAGCAAAATCTGCAAAAACTATTACTTTTTCTTAATAGGAATTAGTTTTTTAAGCACGTGCACATCATGTGCATTTCAATCAATGGTTGTTAAATATTCACTCACTTATTTTCTAAAATTATGATAACTAGTAATTTACACGTGCAATGCACGTCTTAATAAATATAGTTTTTAAAATAAAAATTTAAACGTAGCCTGGATTTGAACTTAGAACCTCCTTTATAATAGTTATGCACATGTATTGCACGGGTTAGTAGAATGACAAAATATTTACAAATGACACTAAGGCATTCTCACATTTTTAATATTTAGAGATTAACGTGAGTAATGTTATTCATGCTTCAAACTTTATACTCAAATTGTACTCAACCTATATAGCACACGAATGTGGCACTATAACAAACTAGTATAATGTATGTGCGATGCATGTCTAAAAAACGTAAAGTTATCAAATTAAATAAATATATATCGAATAAGAAAAAAAATAGTTTATATTTGAATGTTTTGATTTGAGCTACACGTGCGGTGCATATTTATTTTTGTTGAGTATAGTTTGGACGTGTAATAGTATATTACACGTATCTATCTATAACTATTATAATGGGAGAGATGGGGTTGGTAAACAAACAAACCCTAATTTGTTTGTGAGCAAACCCGTGCATCGAACGTGCTTTTTTTTTGTCCTAATTCATTTCCCTTCACGTGCATCGCACGTGCATGATACTAGTAACTATTATAATGGGAGAGATGGGGTTCCAAACAAATAAACAATTTTTTATTGTTTTTTGTATGTGTGCAAACACGTGCAGCGCACGTGTTGGTAGGTTTTTTTTGGTCCTTTTCCTTCCTCCTCCACGTGCATCGCACGTGCATCATACTAGAGATTTTTTTTTTTGTCCTTTTCCTTCCTCCTCCACGTGCATCGCGCGTGCATCATACTAGTTTATATAGTTAGAGCATCCACAGTCGTTTTTCTCATTTGGTATAATATGGCAGCTACAGTAATAGCAAATACGAGCGTTCACTGCAGTCGTCGTTTGCTATATTTTTTCTATTTTTTAGAGAGACGGTATATGATATACCGTCCGATCGTTTCAAATAAATTAAAAAAAGTTAATTACTTATTAACTATTAAACTATATTAATTAACTAAATTAAATAATATAAAAATAACTAAACCTAATTAATATACTAACTAAACCTAATAAACTACTCCTAAATTATCCCCAATCAGTATTAAGCATTAATGGCAGCTCCTTTCATGGACGGGGTATCATACCCCGTCCGGGGTATGTATCCCCGTCCCACTATATTATTATTATTATTATTATTATTTTCTATCACTCAATCCTGGCCGTTAGTTTCATTTAAAAAAAAAGAAAAAAAGAAAACAAATAAAAAAAAAAGGGAGAGACGGGGTTTGATACCCCGTCCGGGGTATCATTCCCCGTCTGAGGGATTACTAAAAAAAATCGTTTTTTATTTGGAGAGACGGGGTATCATACCCCGTCCGGGGTATGTATCCCCGTCCGACCTTTTAAAAAAAAATTTAAGAAAATAGGAGAGACGGTATATGATCGTCCGTCTGAATCCATTAAAAAATAATTAAATCGAAGAGACGGGGTATCATACCCCGTCCTTTATATTTTGAGAAAGTTCATTTCGTTTCTCATATTTGAGAAATGAGAATAAGAGCTTTGTCAAAAAATAGGAAAATGAGAAACAAGTGCAGCGCAGCTTTGCTATTCGTTTGCTAAAAAATGGGAAAATGGAATATATAGCAAACGACTGTGGACGCACTTACACAGTCATTGTTTGTTTGTTACAATAATGCTCACTCATCCTCATTTAATGCTTAATTAAAATTAAAAACAAACTCAACATCTCATTTCTTTCTCTCTCTCTTTCATAAAAAATTCTCTCTCCCCCGGCACTAGGAACTATTTGCTCCTCCCTCACCACGACTGCCAACCTCTCCATCCACCTCCTACGCCTCTCCTCCCATTTCCTTTGCAACCTCCACTTCGTCGTCCATAGAATCCACAACCTCGACAACCCTGCCACATCCCACTTTACTGACCATTGCCTTCGCCTCCTCCACTGTTGCCGCTGTCATTGTTGTCACTGTCGCTTCCCTATAATGCCCCCCCCCCCCACCACTTGACCTAAAATTCTAATTTAAATATAAAATGAATTTCAAAGGAATTTAATTGCAACCAAATTGGGAAATTTAAAATGAATTGGATTTTATATTTTGCCTTCTTTTAGATCTGATTGTTAATGAATCCTCTGGTGGCTTATCTTTAAAGTTTAAGAACCAATTGTTTCTAGTTTTAGATGATGTCCAAAGTCTTTATATATATATATATATATATATATATTTATATATATATATTTAGGGATAGTCTAATATGAGGTGGTGAGCTCAACTTCTTATCGTGAGCTGAAGTTCTCAGCCGTCCGATCGCGTTTGATCGCAATCAAACGGCTCAGAAAAAATTCCGCTCAACTTCTGAATAGTTGAGGGGCAAAACGGTCAATTTCTAAGTACCCCTATCTCTGTTTCTTTCTCGTCGAGCTCACGACTTCCTCTTCCTCCCGCTCTATCTCTTTCTTCGTTAAGCAAAACCCTCGAAGTACCCCCTATCTTTCTTTCTTTCTCGTCGAGCACACGACCTCCTAAGTACCCCTATCTCAAAATTCTTTCTCGTCGAGCTAACGACCTCCTCTCCCTCCCGCTCTGTCCCTTTCGTCGTCGAGCAAAACCCTACTTCGATGCCTCTCCCTCCAGATCTGTCTCTTTCTTTGTCGAGATCAAACGCCCACTTCGATTGGCTGTCTCTCTCTCTTCGTCGAAGAAGGGCTGTTAGGGTTTCGATTGGCAAAACCCTACTGCCGATCTCTCTCTCTCTCTCTTCGATGAGAAACCCAAATCGCGGCTTAGGGTTTCGATTTCTACTCTCTCTCTCTCTCTTCGACGAGAAACCCAAATCACTGTTAGGGTTTCGATTTCTACTCTCTCTCTCTCTCTTCGACGAGAAACCCAAATCGAAAACCCAAACTCATGAGATCTGTCTTCAATTTGGGGGCATTTTGTGGATATCGAAATCCCTTATCGCGGCGGGTTTGGCTGACGCTTGACGCCCTCTGCCCTCGACTGCCATTATAGGCTCAGATTTCGGAGGGAAGTGTTTGATTCTCATACATGCTTTTATGACTTTTGGCTGTGTGTGTAGGAAATGATGAGTCACATTTTGATATAAGTGATTATTTATTTTTGGGGATTGAAATTATTGTTTTGAAGCATATTTGGTTGTGTGCCATGATAATTATGCAAAGTTGAATAGAGTTCGGGGAATGAGCGGGAGAGAAGATGTGGAAGAAATGAATGAATGTTGTGGAATCCCCAATGCCCTCAACACTTAGTTTACATTTAAGTGATCTGAGTCCAGCCCAATTCATCTAATTTTTGGACAGTGATGACACACAATGATTGAACGTATCACTATATTTTTGTAATGGTTGGATGCGTATGATTTGGATACTCATTTAAGCATTTTGGAGTTTGATTCTCTCCTTCGTTGTGTTGGTGTAGGCAGTGATGCGAAACACTTTATGATCTAAATAATTTTTTCAGCTTGTTGTATTTATGCTTGATTATTTATCCGTCATATTCTAGTTGGCACAGTACCCCAATGCAGCCCTAGTGACAATGGTGTGTTCTGAGCCTACTGGTTTTTTTTACTTTATATATATACATGAGTAAGTCTATTATCAGCTGGTGAGAAGAGGCCCTTATTGTGTGCAAAAGTTCTCAGCCGTAGTATCTCTTATCGATGGCTGGGATATATTCCGCCCAAATACTGAGATTTGCCTTAGTGTTGGAGAACATTTACGGGATTTCACTACACATTCAACCCTTTCTTCCCGACATCCCGACGTCTCTTTCGATATTTTGTGTTCTGAGCCTACTATATTTTTTAAATATTTTTTTTTTGTTTCCAGGCTGATTGAGCTATATTTAATTTTGATTTCAGGTTGCTTATATATTTGGTATGTAGTTTCATCTCCTTTCGGTTCCAATCAATTCAGCAGCAGCAGTAGTAGTAGTAGAGAAGTTTATAATGTTTCTTACAATATGTTATATACTTAACCTTTTGGGTCTCCTACTAGTTTGTGGATGAAAGTTAAAAACTTTACAAGCATGGTGGTTCTTTTCTGTATGTTGAGGACTAATGTGCTTTGTTTGAGTTTAGATACGATTTGGACATTGATGTGCACAGTGGATTTTAAGTTTACGGACTATTGATGTGCATAATGGACTTTAGGTTTACGTTGATGGAATAGCAACGTGGCGGAATCAGTTTTTTTGATAAAACGTGGCGGAATCAGTTCAGATCCTACAATAGCTACTTTCAGTTCCATTTGGGTATTCAAACCCACGTGAATCGAAGGATTCACCTGGGTATCTAAATCCGTTTTGTTGTTGTTCGGGTTTCAGATTGATTTATTGTAGTTTTCTAATACAGTCTTGATATGACTGAGAAATAAGGTTACATTTCATTCACAAGATAACCATCAATTTAAATCCTATTTCAAAAATATTAAATGAACATCTAGATATAAGTTATTTCATAAAAAAAGAATTTCATCTTATTAGTCAAGCTGATATCTTCTTTAACCGTTCCAATAAAAGGAAACGAGGTTTATCCCACCTTTTGCTCAAAAAAAAAAAAAAAAAAAAAAAAAAAAAAAAAAAAGGAAACGAGGACTGATCTTATTTGTATTACATTAGCTACATGGTATAATATACATCTCATGTTCCTGTCGCTAAATCCATGAAAAAATCCTTTCATTTGGGTATTGAGGATATGAGGAAAATGTGTATTAGAGTTTATAGAGGTACATAGTAAGTAACATATACAAGTGCATATCCTTTTGTTTCGTTCGGTAATGGGTTTGGGTTCCCAAAGATCCATTCAATTTGTTTAGTTTTGTACCTGATCAAATAAGAAGACAAATATATGTCTTCCGTTCATACTTGATCAATTCATGCCCGAAGGTTGGTCATGGTTGCATCAAATTATCAGGAAAGTTTCAAACCTTTGTTGATTGAGTTTGTTTATATCTTCCAACATTTGAAATATTACATTTTGGACCATTTAGACATAATGCTTTATGTTTGCCTTAATTTCTTACACATCCTTTGTGGAGTTTGAAAGAAGTTAGAACCTGAATGTTGTAGGTTTGTTTTGTTGCCATTCTTAACTTTCATCATTTTTTTTTTGGGGCCATCCGTAGTTCGGCAATGCAACTTTTAAACCATTTCTGCACTACCTTAAAGGTCATGTACGTTTAGTGTGGAATATCTTCCAAATTGTAGGAAGATGGCAACCATATTTCTGCCTCTGTTAATACTATGTATATGATGGGAAAATATAGCGTAAAATATTTTACTTCCTTTTCTGTGTTTATTTACTAGTCTTAACTATAACGCTTTTGATAAAATGCATCATCTTGTAGTTCATTTTTTTACAAAGCAAGACGGAATTTTACATCATATATAACAGAGTGGAGTATCTAATTCTATTTCCTGTATGGTTCAGGTATGCCATAACAAAAGCCTTCTGTGTGGCATTCGTGATGACATTCTTCTGTATTTTTGACGTTCCTGTGTTCTGGTCCATACTTCTGTTTTACTGGATGGTTCTTTTTGTGCTGACAATGACCAGATAGCGGTTTGTCAAGAGACTGATGTCTGTATGGAAAAAAGTTTATTCATTAAGTAGCAGCTTTTGTCCAGGGAGATTGAACTCAGATTGGTTTAAATTCCAGCACAAAAAAGGGAAAGAACTAGGGGAACTCAACATGCATTGTTAAATGTGATGTTCTGATATGAAATATTCATCAAATTTTATTTTAGAAATGTGTAATTGGTGGATACATTTTAAGTTTTGGTCGTGTACTCTGGGATAGTGTTATCGTCCCTACCTTGGTACAGTACATATAAATGTATCTTTTACGCAGTGTGCTTTGTTTGGCAAAACTGAAATACAACCCATTCATGTATCATTGATTTTCTAGTAAATTTTGCAGTCTCATAGGGATTCTGGCGTGGTTGCTAAATTATCATGATTAGCTGTTAACATAGAAAGTGAAAAGAGGTTGCCGCTTGCCCCTTACCAGGAGCCGGTGGCTAAACTTTTCATGTTGATTATGTGATTGTCTAAAGTTACATTTAGACATGAAAGCTTCAGCAGCAGCAGCAGCAGCAGCGACGATTCTTATTCCTCTTGACATGCAAGGTTAGGCAAATAGTCCCAAGCAACTAAGTGTATAGAGGACGACCAAGTCGATAGTGAGTGTCAGCGATATATGTTCATAATACACTCTCTCTTTAATTATAATAGTGCAAAAAGGAAAGATTATTTTGGACCTCTTAGGCCCTTAATAACCAAAAGCAAACAGTCAGAAACCTCTTGCAGCTCCATATATATACAAAACCCAGCCTATAAAAACCAAATATATTGTATGCAGCATCACTTACAACAAAAATCATAGAGAAACTTACAATTAAATAAAACAGAGAGCTTTCAAACACTTTGCAAGCAGTCACTGCTAAACTTGAGGTTCAAATGGTCCCCAACAATATTAACTCTTTTGTACAAGTTTAAGGCTAAGAAAATTTTACAATGCCCAAATTTAAAAAAAGAAAAAGAAAAATTTTGTGGACTTATAATAAATAATTCCCACTAGTAGATTTATTTAGCTTTTTTTGAACCTAGGGAAACATCTACTGTTGATTTGGTGCACTATTCTTCCTGTAGATGCTCATGAACTTTGCAACAAATTCTGCATTGAAATAAGGAAATAGTTTAGACGAAAATGGAACGGATACTGATGATGACATTATTCAAATGGTATTGATTTCCTTCTTTCCATCACCAACCTAAACACCCCAACAGATTTAAGACATGAGCATATTAAACTTGTATATATGAACAAATTGCGGACGCAGATAAGAAGGAACACTGAAAGATAGTTCATTCTAGATTATGGTGAGTTCTAATTTTTCTTGGCTCAATCAGAAGGAATATTTTTGTGTCCATTGAACTTTTTGATAACAATAATTGATGCTATTCGGAAGTCAAGTTTTTGTGTCCATTGAACTTTGTGAACATGAAAGAAAAGAATTTTTTTATTTTTTTTTGTGATGTTATCTTCATATATATGAAAGTGTGGAAGAGGAAAGAAACTAAAGTAAAAAAAGTTTAAGGTTTATTTACCTTCCATTTTCAGCATGGCACTTGTACCAACGGACAATCTCTTTTCCTATCAATTTTAATATATTCAGTTTCATTATCTATTTTATTATAAGTCCTGACAATTTCAACTTCCAAATTCGAAGTAAAAATAAAATGCACAATGATATGAGAGGATAGAAGGGAACTCACATAGTATGAATGCCAATAATAAAGCTCACGTTTGAGACCAGTTTCAACTCCCTTAAGGAATAATTCCACTAGTTTCTGCAATTTCAGCATTAGTTCAATTTACTTCGAATATCCAAAAGATTCTGTTAATTTTAAAGATGCAAAAGCTTACTTGGAGAATTAACTTGGGTTGAACAAATTCCACCAAAAGCTTTTGAAACTTCCCCGGAAAAAAGAACAACCTGTAGGAATATTGATTTAAGTCATACAGTGAACAATTTCTATATATCATGTGAAATTACCTTCCATTAATCCAGTAATAAGATTTGTAATTTTGGTTCAATTGAAAACATTTGAACCAATTTTTGTGTGACACAAAAAATAATCTAGATATACCCTTCATCAGGGACAAGCAATATTGCTGATATATGGAATATATATGGTGACATGGTAACATACTGAATGCCACTGCAGTTAGTTTCTGACAAATTAATCTAATCTTTGCCTGCCATGTAATCAATATAGATGACATTAACATTTCTTTGCTACTGAAGTGCATTGAAGATGAACTGAACTTCATGACTTTCTTACAGAACAAGGATAAAAATAATTAATGAACCCATTGTTTTCAAATTAAAAAAAATTTGGAATGAAGCTAGGTTCCCTATTTAGTTACTATGATATCTAAATTTTCAGCTAAAATAATTCAGCTAAAATAATTCAATACAACCACTGTTTGTAACCATTTCAGCTAAAATAATTCAGTATTCAAAACAAAGTAAGAAACATTATAAACTTCTCTACTACTACTACTGCTGAATTGATTGGAACCGAAAGGAGATGAAACTACATACCAAATATACAAGCAACAGACCAATGTCAACCAAATGTCAATTGGTGTCGAGTAGCGAGTAGCTCCAAGAAGCACTTCAACCTGAAATCAACCTGAAATTAAAATTAAACGGAGCTCAATCAGCCTGGAAACAAGAAAATTTTTATTTAAAAAATATAGTAGGCTCAGAACACAAAATGTCGAAAGAGACGTCGGGATGTCGGGAAGAAAGGGTTGAATGTGTAGTGAAATCCCGTAAATGTTCTCCAACACTAAGGCAAATCTCAGTATTTGGGCGAAATATATCCCAGCCATCGATAAGAGATCATACGGCTGAGAACTTTTGCACACGATAAGGTCCTATTCTCACCATCTCATATTAGACTTACTCATGTATATATATAGAGAGTAAAAAAATCAGTAGGCTCAGAACACACTATTGTCACTAGGGCTGCATTTGGGTGTTGTGTCAACTAGAATATGACGGATATATAATCAAAGCATAAATACAACAAGCTGAAATATTTATTTAGATCATATAGTGTTTCGCATCACTGCCTACATCAACACATCGAAGGAGAGAATCAAACCCTAAAAGGCTTAAATGAGTATCCAAATCATACACATCCAACCATTACAAAAATATAGTGACACGTTCAATCATTGTGTGTCATCACTGCCCAAAAATTAGATGAATTGGGCTGGACTCAGATCACTTAAATGTAAACTAAGTGTTGAGGGCATTGGGGATTCCACAACATTCATTCATTTCTTCCTCATCTTCTCTCCCGCTCATTCCCCAAACTCTATTCAACTTTGCATAATTATCATGACACACAACCAAATATGCTTTAAAATAATAATTTCAATCCCCAAAAATAAATAACCAACTTATATCAAAATGTGACTCGTCATTGCCTACACACACAACCAAAAGAAAATGCAAGAAATTGAACAGAAATCATAAAAGCACGTATGAGAATCAAACACTTTCCTCCGAAATCTAAGCTTGTAATGGCAGTTGAGGACAGAGGGCGTCAAGCATCAGCCAAACCCAGTGCGATAAGGGGTTTCGATATCCACAAAATGCCCCCAAATTGAAGACAGATCTCATGAGTTTGGGTTTTCAATTTGGGTTTCTCGTCGAAGAGAGAGAGAGAAATCGACAGTAGGGTTTTGCCAATCGAAACCCTAACAGCCTTTCTTCGACGAAGAGAGAGAAATAGCCAATCGAAGTGGGCATTTGATCTCGACGAAGAAAGAGGCAGAGCGGGAGGGAGAGGCATCGAAGTAGGGTTTTGCTCGAAAACGAAAGAGACAGAGCGGAAGGGAGAGGAGGTCGTGAGCTCGACGAGAAAGAATTTTGAGATGGGGTACTTAGGAGGTCTTGAGCTCGACGAGAAAGAAAGAGAGATAGGGGTACTTCGAGGGTTTTGCTCAATAAAGAAAGAGACAGAGCGGGAGGGAGAGGAAGTCGTGAGCTCGATGAGAAAGAAACCGAGATATGGGTACTTAGAAATTGACCATTTTGCCCTTCAACTAATCAGAAGTTGAGCGGGATTTGTTCTGAGCCGTTTGATCGCGATTAAACGCGATCGGACGGCTGAGAACTTCAGCTCACGATAAGAAGTTGAGCTCACCATCTCATATTAGACTATCCATATATATATATACTAGATTTGCCCGTGGGCACGTGCCTACGACCCGTCTTCAGAACGACACAGCATATGAAAAGCCTTGTAAACAGTAAATCAACAATTATGTGGCTCAAGTTTGAATAGTCTGACAATAATTAGTTGTAAATAAAAGTCTATGTTTCCATTAGTAGGGGTATAAAAGTCCATGTTTTCAGTAGTATATGTTAAAAAATAATTATAAATTGGGGTATAAAAGTCCATTTTTTCCATAAGTACATATATATAAGTATATATATATATATATATATATATATATATATATATATATATATATATATATATGGGTAAAAGGGATATGAGCAACTTGCTCATTTAGTAAATGAGCAATTGATGATGTGGCATGCATGTGATACATTGGACAACTAACCACTTTAGAATTTTTCAATCACATGCATGCCACCTCATCAATTGCTCATTTACTAAATGAGCAAATTGCTCATACCCCTTTTTCCCTATATATATATATATATATATATATATATATATATATATATATATATATATATATATATATGGAGAGAGAGAGAGAGAGAGAGAGAGAGAATAAAATAAATAAATGAGTTGTTTTGGGGGGATTTGAATTTGAGTTTTGGGGGAAAAATGTGTTTTGTGATGTTAGATCTAGGCCTTTGATTTTGGGGGATTGAATGAGAGCCACTTGATAGCTTTCTTTGTGTTTTATTATATAGACTAGATTTGCCCGTGGGCACGTGCCTACGGCACGTCTTCGGAACCATACAATATATGAAAGTCTTGTAAATAGTAAAACAACAATTATGTAGCTCAAGTTTAAATAATAAAGCAATAATTAGTTGTAAATAAAAGTCCATGTTTCCATTAGTATATGTTCAAAAATAGTTATAAATGGGGGGTGTAAAATCCAACTTCTTAGAACTTTGAGCGTGGAAAATGATGAAATTTAAATGTTGATGAGATATTTGCTATTTTCAATGTAACATGAGTAATAAAAAAATACATACAAAATTTGAAAATTTACAAATCTGAAATCTGAAAATATAAATTTATGAGTAAATAGAGAGAGAATGAGAAAGAAAGAGAGATAAATAAATAAATAAATAAATAAATAAATAAATAAAGGAGTTGTTTTGTAGGGGGTTTGAATTTGAGTTTTTCTTTTTTTTTGGGGGGGGGGGGACTTTTGAGCGGGAAAATATGTTTTGTGAGGTTAGATCTGGAAGATTTCAACTCTATTGAAGGAGAGTCACTTGATAGCTTTCTTTGTGTTTTATTATATATATATATATATATATATATATGTATATATATATATATATGTTGTTAAGAATTCATATCATGCAATAACTCTTCTTTCGATTCTAAGTTTCATGCAATAGATGATTGTAGACTTGTGTATTTGGTATTGATTAATAACATGAAGAGTTAGCAATTTTTAAATGTATAAAATATCGATTTTTAATGATTAAATCTCAGCATTTGAGTTGATACTTGCTGTTTAAGGTTTTATTGCTAAGAAATTAGGGTATGATTTGGGGGTGGAGATCGTGTCTGCCAAGGATAAAGGACGTAGATGCAATGCTTAAAGGGGAGGTGGTGGTGGGTGCCTGTGGAATGGGAACTATGGAAGTGGTTAAGGAAGGTAGAGGGACACATAGTTTGCAAATTATTGTAATTAGTTAAGTAGGGAGGAGCAATGGTGGTGGTAGCGAAGGAGGAGGTGGAGGTAGGGATGCATTCAGATTGGATACAGATCGGCTATGGGAAATCCATAACCATACCCGCATAACAAACACGAACAACAAATGCGAATCATCGGTAAAAAATTTCACACCATATCCGAAAGTAGCGATGCATTCAGATTGGATGGGCTATGGGCAAAACCATAACGATAACCGCATAACAAACATGAATGCATCTACAGATACAGATATGAGTCGGTAAAAAATTTCATATCCATTTCGACAAACTTAGGATACTGAAACAAACTGAATATTGTATATTGAATACGGATACAAGTTCGAACATCAGAGCAATATTAGATAAATCAAATGCAGGGGAAAAAATGGAAATAGAATAATATGATAAAAATTCGGTAAATACTAATCCAAATATTAATCAAAAAGAGAATGGGTTATTTGCAATTTAGTCCCTCAATTAATGAATATTTGCAATTTAGTCCCCCAAATAATAGAATTTGTGATTTGGTCCCCCAAATCTAGCAATTGCAATTTAGTCCCCTTTAAACTCATTCATCCAACATTAATTGAATATGCTAAATTCAACTCAATGTAGTCTCAAATTAGAGTAAGTTATTTAATGATTGATGTATTAATGCAGTTGAATGTAATGAATTGAAATAAAAATAACCTACTCTAATTGTAGGCTAAATTTAGTAGAATTTTATAGTTTTGGCTAAAGTAGGAGACTAAAGTGATAAATATGTTTTAATTAGGGCACTAAATAGCAATTGCTATATGATTTGGGGGACTAAATTGTATTTGCTGTATGATTTGGAGGACTAATTAAATTGCAATTGTTATATGATTTAGGGGACTAAATTACAATTACTATGATTTGGCGAACTAAATTACAAATACCCATTAATTGAGGGACTAAATTGCAAAAAATCCAAAGAGAAGATATATACAAAAGAATGAATATTTAAACACTAAAAAAAAATATGTATATGGAAGAGAGAAAAAGAAGGGTAGCTTAGGAATTAGAAAAACCAAGGGTGATTGTATTTTAATGTATAACATGGGTATAGAAGAGGCTAATAATTAGGATTTTTTTTAGGATGCAAACTCTTAACTGTTTATAACTATGTTCAACTTCTAGATTAATTTAAATTAATTTGTAATCACTCCTGCTTCTACTTCAAGTCGTCAGATCCTTTCCCAATATTATATCACGAAATGACATTGTTGTAAATTAATTAAAGATGGAGGGTTAATGATTGTCATAAAAGAGATCGTTCCTTTCCAGATCAAATAGCAAATGCACAGAGAAAGCAGAGAACTTGATGGTGGAGGAAGGCAAAATCGATGTCGGAGAGAGGTAAAGTTCGTTCGACAGGACTGTAAAAGTAAAAAAACAATGGTTGATGACAGTAAACTCGATGGGTCGATGACGGTATTAGAAGCAAAATCGATGGTAAGTTGTAGCTCGATTCAGACTCTGAGCAATTATTATCGTAATTTTTTGTAATTTTACTTTTTTCTATAAATTGTTGTTGCGATTGAACTCATTGGAGGATAAGAAGAAGTTGAGGCTCGGATATGGGCGAAGATGAATGAGATAGATCTAACTGATGCAGTATAAGTTAAGCAGAATCAACCAGAGCCCTCTGATCTTTGGATCCTCCCCCCTGTGATCATCAGGCCAGCTACAGTCCAATGGGCCTCAGCCAGCTCAGGCCCATGGGCAAACAGGTCCAACCCGGTCCGCCAGGGCTCCAGACCCGTTTAACCCTTCCTATAAATACAACCCCTCCTCACTGTGAAAGGTAATCAATCTTTCTCCACCGGAACCCTAGCTGCCCAGTCTCTTTTCCAGAGACTAACAAGATCGTCGGAGGGCCTGCCTCTTTTCCAGAGACTAACAAGATCGTCGGAGGGCCTGCCGCCGGGACTTCTCCCGGTGTTTCTAGGCCGTGTGCAGGTACAGAAGACCTAGCCGAGCCGAGCTCCCGGACCGAGCCGAGCACCTGTCCTCACTTCCGAGCACCTCTGCGCTCCTGCTTCCGAACCACTTCCGCCACCCGGGGTCAGACCGATGCCAGTACTGCGTAAGGACTTTCAGTATACAAAATGAGAGAACTCACACCTGCTGTCCCCACACCCCAAAAACAAACCGCATCAGGTTGGTGCCGTCTGTTGGAACCTTTCCTCCTCAGTACCATCGTCCTTTTGAGCCCAACTAGAGTTGTCACCTTGGGTCCATGCTCCTCCATGGCACCCAAACCCAAGAAGGCCGTCACCTCGGCACGACATCCGGACCTCAACCATCATAGCCATGCAAATGACCAGGGTTCCAACCAACCCCGGGCCAATGGCGCGGCCCAAACTTCGATTGTGTCGGATTTGAGCCGCGTCATCTCGGACAGGAAGGCCAGTTGGACGAGGAGAGAGGCCGCTTCCAACTCGGCCTCAAACCATCGCCGCCAGCCTTCCCAGGCGCACAGTCTCCCGCAGAACCCAGGGGGACAAGCCCCCGTCACAAGGGTCGAATTCCAGAACTTTCGGGAGGAGATCCTTCAAGCCATCCGAGACGGTCCGGCCACCGAGGTCTACCACAGTTCTACCCACCACGGGAGCTGGCGAGTCCCGCAGATCGACTCGTCCCTAGGAAATGGCGGACCCCGTCCTTCATCGTTTGGAAGAAATGGAGAACCGTCTCGCGCATTTTGGTGAGGGCGGACCAATGCAGGGTCACGGCCATCGTCTGACCGGACCCCCTTTCTCCCCCTAAATCCTTGAAGCAGAGATTCCTCAGAACTTCATACCGCCTCAATTCGAGACCTATATGGCAAGGGTGATCCAGCTGATCACATGGAAGGGTTTAAGACCCTCATGATGATTCACAGCGCTGCGGATCCCCTCCTCTGCCGCGCCTTTCCTGCTACCTCCGGCGCCTAGCTCGGGAGTGGTTTTCCAAACTTACCCCCGGCTCAGTCTTCTCCTTTGAGCAGATGGAGGTGAGTTTTCTTGCCCACTTCGTGACCAGCAGGAAGGTCAAGAAGATGATCTCTTCCCTTCTGGACCTCAAACAGAAAGACGGGGAATCCCTCTAGGAGTTCGTTTGGAGGTTCACCTCTAAGGCGAGGTCGGTTTCCTCCCTCGATGCAGGATTGCCTCCACTGCCTTCCGACACAATGTCCGCCACGGCCAGATCAAGGCCTCTTTGGCCAAGAAGACACCCGTGGACTTCCCCGACATGCTGAACAGGGTCGAGAAGTATATTCGGGCTGAGGAGGCCCTCAACCCTGAAGGCATGAAGGAAGCCACTGCTAAGGGGAAGCACAAAGTCGATGATCCTGAACTCTTCAAAAGGCCCAGTAAAGATGAAACTATTCCCAAGATGGTCCCCCCGGTACCGTGATTCGAGAGGTATACACCCCTGACTCAGAACGTCTCGGCGATCTTAATGGAGATCGAGGATAAGGGGGTCGTCCGGTTCCCTCTCCGACCAACTAACAACCGCAAGAAGCGAGACCAGAGGTTCTACTATTGCTTCCACCAAGACACCGGGCACGATACAGATCACTGCCGAGCCCTTAAAGATGAGATCGAAGCCCTCATCCAATGAGGGTATCCGAGGGAGTTCACCCGGGCCAATCCCAAAGACCGAAGAGAGCCAAGGAGCCCGAGGCCTTCGCCTCCCCCTCGGACGGCCAGATGACAACCTGATAGAGACCCGGATGCCGAAGAAACCGGTGGACACGCCATCCTACATTGCATCCACGGCGGACCCATGGGGGGGGGGCGAATTTAAGACTTCTCGGAAAGCCTTTATCCGAGAGGTCAACTATGTTCTAGACCATCCCTCCCCTCGGATTCAGCAACGGGCGGTCTCCTTCTCAGGAGAAGACCTCGAAGGCGTCCGGCTTTCACACTGCGACGCCCTCGTCATCAGCCTCGTCATGGCCAACTTTTAGGTTCGTCGAATCCTGGTAGACAACGGCAGCTCCGTCAACATCCTTTTCTTAGAAGCATTTGAGAACCTCAAACTCTCCCGAGAAAAGATAAAGCCAGCCGGTTACACCCTCCACCGAGTTTCTGGCGTCCCAGTCCAAATCGAGGGAATCGTGACAGTAGATGTGACCGTAGGAACGTCCCTTGTCCTCCAAACCGAGTCGATGGATTTTATGGTTGTCAACGTCAAGGTAGCCTACAATGCTATCCTCGGCCGACCCTGGGCTCGGTTCGCTCTCGGCCGTCCCCTCCGCCTACCATATGAAACTGAAGTTTCCGACTAACATCGGGGTTAGGGTCGTTCGGGGCAACTAGGAGTCGACGTGCTCTTGCTACATGACTGCGGTCAAGGGCGGTGTATTTCCCCTCGATGCCATCCAGCTCCCACCTGAAGAAAGCTATCCCGAGTCAGAACTCGCGGACAAATTGGAGGAAGTCTCCTTTGAAGTAGAGGACGAGTCCAAGTGGTTCCGTGTGAGCTGAACCCTTTCCCCTAAACTGAAGCCGGATCTGGTCGACTGCATCCGCCGAAATGTCGACATATTTGCCTGGACATCGTCTGACATGCTCGGGCTTTCTGAAGACTTAATCATGCACCGGCTAAGCGTCGTCCCCGGCTCCAAACTAGTACAACAGAAGTGCCGCAAGTTCTCACCAGAAAGGCGGCAGGCGGTCAGAGCGGAGGTGGATAAGTTGTTATCCGTTCAGTTCATTCAAGAACTCAACTACCCCGAGTGGCTGGCTAATGTCGTGATGGTGAAAAAGGCTAGTAGAACTTGGAGGATCTGTATTGGCTTTATCGACCTCAACAAGGCATGCCCCAAGGATCCTTTTCCCCTCCCCAGTATAGACGCTCTGATCGACGCGATGTCGTGTCACGAGCTCCTAACTTTCATGGACGCCTTTTCAGGTTATAATCAGATCCGGATGTTTCCTCCGGACATCGCCAAGATATCCTTCGTCACCAACTAAGGCCTCTACCGGGTCATGTCCTTCAGGCTCAAGATTGCCGGGGCCACCTACCATAGGCTCGTCAACCGAGTCTTCAAAAATCAGATCGGTTGGAACATGGAGGTATACGTCGATGATATGCTTGTCAAGAACCGACGAGGGGAAGATTATGTTGTCGACCTCGAGGAAGCCTCGGCATCCTTCGGTCTCACAACATGAGGCTCAACCCGGCTAAGTGCACCTTCGACGTCTCGTCCGAAAAATTTCTGGGGTTCGTAGTCAGCCAGTGCGACATAGAAGCCAATCCGGAGAAGATCTAGGCCATCATCATATGGCCCTGCTCCGAAACGTCAAGGAGGTTCAATGGCTTACGAGTAGACTGGCGGCCATCGTCCTCTTCCTCTCCAAATCAGGGGAGAAGTCCCTCCCGTTCTTCAAGGCCCTGCAGGGGACAAAAGGATTCGAATTGGGCGAGCCTCAGCAACATGAGTAGGGTGGTTAGCTGAATAGAATGGGGACGAAAGGACAATGAACCCCTCTTCCTATACCTCTCATCCTCGAAAAGTGCGCTCAGTGCCGTGCTCGTCCGAGAAGAAGATGGTGTCCAAAAACCTCTGTATTATGTCAGCAAGGTTTTGCTCTCAGTCGAGACCAGGTATGCAAAGATGGAAAAGATGGCATACGCACTGATAACAGCAGCTCGTAAGCTCCGACCCTATTTCCAGGCTTACTCTATTCAGGTCCTCACAGACCAGCCCCTGAAGACCGTCCTCCACAAACCTGAGAGCTCCGGTCGCCTGGTCAAGTGGTCGATTGAGCTAAGCCAATATGACATCAGCTACCAGCCCAGGATGGCAATCATGGGGCAGGCACTCGCCGAATTTATCATGGAGTGCACAATTTCCAAACCATATGACACCCTGGAAACCAATCCAATGTGGAAGGTTTATGTCGATGGCGTGTCTTGCAAAGGACTTGACCGCACCATTCTAATCGAGGTCCTCCTCAAGCCCAGCATCGACCTCCCTGAAGCCTCTTGCCTCAACATCGATCTCCAACCCGACAATTGGACGACAGCCATCCTAAGGTTCATTTCGGAGGGTGAACTCCCTCAAGACTGGTCCGAGGCAAGAAGGACTAGAGTTTGATCCGAGAGATTCACCCTGATCAACGGAGTGCTCTTCAAGTGCTTGTACATGGTGGCTAACGGCAGACCCTACCTCCGCTGCCTGGCACCTGAAGAAGCCAAGTATGCCCTGAAGGAATTACACGAAGGGATCGGCAGATGCCACATAGGGAGCAGGTCGCTCGCCCGAAAGGCCCTGAATCATGGATACTACTGGCCGACCATGTTGCATGATGCGAAAAGACCTCGTCAAAAGGTGCGGCTATTGTCAAAGGTTTTCTTCAGTAAAGAGACTCCCGCAGGCCAACCTCCATGGAAGCAACGGGCCAAAAAAAGTTCCTGGTAGTGGCCATCGACTACTTCACCAAGTGAATCAAGGCCGAACCACTGGCCTCAATCATCGAGCACCAAACTCAGCAATTCTTCTTGAAGCACATCATCTCTCGGTTCGGGATCCCTCAAGTGCTCATCACTGACAATGGGACCCAGTTTGTCGACAAGAATTTCCAAAAGTTCTGCGAATACATCGGTGTCCAGTAGCGCTTCTCGGACATATGCCACCCTCAATCAAACGGCCAAACTAAAATTGCCAACTGCCAAATCCTTGATGGCCTCAAAAAGCGATTGGAAAATTCTCCCAAGGGACTTTGGGTCGGCAAACTTTCGAGCGTACTCTGAGCACACCGGACGACGAAGAGGGTACCCACGGGTGAGTCGCCCTTCAACCTAACCTATGGTACCCAAGCGGTTATCCTGTTGGAGATCGGCCTACCTTCGCCCAGGATAATGGCCACCAACGAAGAAGGCAACTCGACAGGTCGTATGGCGAACTCGAACACACAGGTAGCTTTCCTAAGCTAAGGCAATGCAGCTCAGCACCCCCCGCCGACCCCCAAGCCTCGATGCCTTATGGCGAACTCGAGCACACAGGTTGCTTTCTCAAGCTAAGGCAGTGGAGCTCAGTGCTCCCCGTCGACCCCCAAGCCTCGATGCTGTATTGCAAACTCGAGCACAAGGGTAGCTTTCTCAAGCTAAGGAAATGGAGCTCAGTGCTCTCCGCCAACCCCCAAGCCTCGACGCCGTATGGCGAACTCGAGCACACGGGTAGCTTTCTCAAGCTAAGGCAATGGAGCTCAGTGCTCTCCGCCGACCCCCAAGCCTCGACGCCGTATGGCGAACTCGAGCACACGGGTAGCTTTTTCAAGCTAAGTCAATGGAGCTCAGCGCTCCCCGCCGACCACCAAGCCTCGATGCCGTATGGAGAACTCGAGCACACAGGTAGCTTTCTCAAGCTAAGGCAATGAAGCTCAGCGCTCCACGCCGACCCCCACGCCTCGATGTCGTATGGCGAACTCGAGCACAAGGGTAGCTTTCTCAAGCTAAGGCAATGAAGCTCAGCGCTCTCCACCGACCTCCAAGCCTCCACACCGTATGGCAAACTCGAGCACATGGGTAACTTTCTCAAACTAAGGCAATGGAGCTTAGTGCTCCCCGCCGACCCCCAAGCCTCGACGTCATATGGCGAACTCGAGCACAAAGGTAGCTTTCTCAAGCTAAGGCAATGGAGCTCAGCGCTCTCCACCGATTTTGAAGCCTCGACGCCGTATGGCGAACTCGAGCACACGGGTATCTTTCTCAAGATAAGGCAATGGAGCTCAGTGCTCTCTGCCGACCCCCAAGTCTCGACGCCGTATGGCGAACTCGAGCACACGGGTAGCTTTCTCAAGCTAAGGTAATGGAGCTCAGCGCTCCCCGTCGACCCCCATGCCTCGATGCCGTATGGAGAACTTGAGCACACAGGTAGTTTTCTTAAGCTAAGACAATAGAGCTCAGCGCTCCCCGTTGACCCCCAAGTCTCAATGCCATATGGCAAACTCGAGCACAAGGGTAGATTTCTCAAGCTAAGGCAACGGAGCTCAGCGCTCTCTGTCGCCCCCTAAGCCTCGATGCCATATGGCAAACTCGAGCACACGGGTAGCTTTCTCAAGCTAAGGTAATGGAGCTCAGCGCTCTCCGCCGACCCCGAAGCCTCGACACCGTATGGAGAACTCGAGCATACGGGTAGCTTTCTCAAGCTAAGGCAATAGAGCTCAGCGCTCTCCGTCGACCCCCAAGCCTCGATGCCGTATGGAGAACTCGAGCACACAGGTAGCTTTCTCAAGCTAAGGCAATGGAGCTCAGCGCTCCCTGCCGACCCCCAAGCCTCGACAGCATATGGCGAACTCGAGCACAAGGGTAGCTTTCTCAAGCTAAGGCAACAGAGCTCAGTGCTCTCCGTCGACCCCCAAGCCTCGATGCCATATGGAGAACTTGAGCACATAAGTAGCTTTCTCAAGATAAGGCAATGGAGCTTAGTGCTCCCCGCTGACCCCGAAGCCTCGACGCTGTATGGCGAACTCGAGCACAGGGGTAGCTTTCTCAAGCTAAGGCAATGGAGCTCAGCACTCTTCGCCGACCCCCAAGCCTCGACTCCGTATGGCAAACTTGAGCACACGGGTATCTGTCTCAAGCTAAGGCAATGGAGCTCAGCGCTCTCTGCCGATCCCCAAGCCTCAATGCCGTATGGCGAACTCGAGCACATGAGTAGCTTCCTCAAGCTAAGGCAATGGAGCTCAGCGCCCTCCGCCGACCCCCAAGTCTCGATGCCGTACGGAGAACTCGAGAACACGGGTAGCTTTCTCAAGCTAAGGCAATGGAGCTCAGTGCTCTCCGCCGACCCCCAAGCCTCGATGCCGTATGGCAAACTCGAGCACACGGGTAGCTTTCTCAAGCTAAGGTAATGGAGCTCAGCGCCGTTCGCTGACCCCTAAGCCTCGACACTGTATGTTGAACTCGAGCACACGGGTAGCTTTCTCAAGCTAAGGTAATGGAGCTCAGCGCTCTCTGCCGATCCCCAAGCCTTGACGCCGTATGACGAACTCGAGCACACGGGTGGCTTTCTCAAGCCATGGGGGTTCGGCACTTTCCGCCGATCCCCGAACCCCGACCTCCGATCAGGAATTCAGCTAACCACCCTACT
The DNA here is from genome assembly GCA_017893485.1 of Hemerocallis citrina. NCBI lineage: Eukaryota > Viridiplantae > Streptophyta > Magnoliopsida > Asparagales > Asphodelaceae > Hemerocallis > Hemerocallis citrina. The sequence continues at coordinate 107,558,196 of CM030368.1, forward strand.
TAAAAATTTTATATTAAAGATTTAGACCGCTCATCCTCAGGCAAACGCCCCTGACCCCGGATCTTTGATCAGCCCACCTCTCACCCGCTAACAACCCCGGGTTAACGACCCTTAGAGCTGAAACTCCGAATTGTTCGAGGGTGGCAGGGGAGCTACCAACCCTGGACCCTCGCCTAAAAGACTCCCCGAGCTCCCGAACCTTGGTCGGTACACCTCTCACATGCTAGCAAAATTGGCCAGACTACCCTCCGGGCTGTCTGCCCAAAAATGCTAGAGTATGGCAGGGGAGCCACCGATCCGGGACTCTCGGCCAAAGAATTTCGTGGTAGGGCGCCCGCCTTCGGCAAGCACCCAAGGTTCTCCCCCCGGGGTCGGCCAACCTTTCACCCACTGGCAACCTGGGGTAAGCGGCCCTCAGAGCTGAAACCCCGAATTGGCAGAGGGTGGCAGGTGAGCCACCGATTAGGAGAACCCATGGGATTGAAAGTTTTTCTCTGATAAATTTCTAATAAGGGGGTGGGGGTTATATAGCCTCCCTGAACAGCTCATTAATGACATCGGGAGGTGAAACGGCGGAAGTCAAGGTGTCCCACATTAAATGATGTTGGAAGGCGAAATGTCGCCCCATTAATGGCGTTGGAAGGCGATCCTATACTGCTGAACCCTCAGGACTCCTTTCCCTCGCCGTCTCCATGCTGGGAGGTAACCACCGCCTCTGCCAGAGAGGCCAATCCCCGGAGTCGGTCGAATCCACTAGAAACCCCTATCCTTCTGCTCGACCCCGATGCCAGACGAACGCCCAAACTCTAATCTTCAACACATTCTCAGCAACAAGTTTAGAAGGGTGGGAAAGTTTATTCTTTATCATAACACTCTAGGGGGGCACAATACAGAAATGTTTATTCTTTATTACAATCAAAGCCTCATCCTAAACTATCCTCAAGCCCCCTCTGTGCTTGGACGGGTCAACTCGAACCCCGCCGAGTGACTCGGTTCCGCAGCATGCCTTGCCGAGCCCCTGGGATCGGCCACAGAGGACACACCGGCCACGGAACTCTGAGCATCCCCCTGCCTCACATACTCCAACCGTAGAATTGGGGACGGTTCGCGCCTCGAGGAAGCTCCGATCGCCGAAGGGACCAACCTTCCCAAAATCGTTTTGTAACGCTGAATCTCGATCTCATTCTCTACAATGACTTTGCGGAGGGACGACTCCGATACAGGCCTCTGCACCGAAGCACTCAACATGAAAAATCTGAGGCCCACAGCCCGGAGGTCTCGGTCGGCTATCGCATTCTTCAACTGAGCCGACTCCACGCTCAGCGCCTTCGACTTATTCCAAAAATAATGGAAAGCGGCGTCGTGATCGCGAGCTTCCCTCAGATACTGATCAAGAGTGGACTCCAATACCTTGACCTTACTCCGAAGCCACGTCACTTCGGACCGCCGAGGGTCAACCTCAGCAAGAATAGCCAACATCTGATGGAAGCAAAATAAATCGAAAAATTACACAAATCTAGGAGGGTCGGACAAACTCCGACGGCTGACCAAAAAGCGAGACAAAAGTAAAGAGTAAAACAGTTGGCCCACCAAAAAATCTTTGTTATAAATTCTCAATACTTGTACAAAATATTGCAGTGGCCAATCCGCCGTCAGCAAAATACATTCAAAAAGACAAAAAAAAAAGAAAAACAACTATGACTATAGGCCCACCTCTCCCTTGGCTCCGGTGACAGCCATGGGGTCGACCACCGGATCAGCACTCGCTCCTCCGACTTTGCCATCCCCATCGCCCTGCGCATCGCCCCTGGGGGTCTTCGGCGGCCCCTCGATCTCCATGTCGAAGTTGAGGTGCGACAGGTCCACGGTCGGATAGAAGTGCCTCACATGGCTCAATGCCTTGGCATACACTTCATTCTGCACATCGATGACCATGTCCTGGGCCTTCAAGGTCAGCGCCCTCTTCTCGGCTTCGAACACTTGCTTCAGCGCCACCTCCCTCTTGAGCACGTCATCAGCCATTGAGGCCAGGTCGGCCCTCAGAGCCTGCTCCCGTTTCATCGAAGCTTCCAGGGAGATCTTCAGATCCACCATCTCGCGCTTGTAGCGATTGGTCTGGCTCCGCTCGTACTTTAGCTTCATCTCGTGCAGCCGCCTCACCTAATTCCCAAACATGCAGGCCTACAGCCGAGGTCAAAGCACTTGGGTGAAAATAAAGTCTGAGAAACCAATACAAGAGAAATAAAACCGAAGGCCACGGAAATTACCTGCACACTGGCCTGAGCCCACCTCATGTAAGCAGAATCGGAGGTGTCAGCTCCCCACCTCATGTAAGCAGAATCGGAGGTGTCAGCTCCCATACTTTGTCGATCCTGGGGTGTGGCCATCTTATCCACGAACTCCATGGAGACGAGAACCTCAGTTAGGGTGTCCCCTGATGGATGGCCTAGTCCGAGGCCCAAGGCTGCAGTCCCTCCTCCCCGACCATGGCCTGGGCATCGGCACGAAGAGGAGGAAGGCGACCCTGCGAAACCTCAGACGCCTTTGAAGCCCCCTTGCTCGGCGCGAGCGCGACCTCCCTTGACTGACTTATCTTCTGCTTCTTCGACTTCGGCTCGGACAGAGCCTCGGAGGCTGTTCGGGATAGGGTCGCCGCTTGCTTCCCCTTTTCAGATTGCTCCGCCTTCTCCTTCTTCATGGCAAGCCTCCTCGCCTTGATCGCCTCGAGGTCCATCTCTGCAAAAAAGCCCATTAACAAACGATGAGCACAAAAGAGAAGTACGGAAAGAAAAATGAATGAAAAACATACGGGGCGGGGCGGGGCTCAGTTCGGCTCGGATCATATGACTCTCCGTCACTTTTGGCCAACTTATACTATGGCTCTTCCGAAGACGCTCCACGTAAGCCCATTCCTTGGCCGAAAGATCACCTTTCTTCGGCCCCTTGAAGTTCGGCTTATAAAAATTCCACCTCGTTGGAATATCCCACTGCTCCTCATTCCGAACGACAAAATATTTTCTCTTCCACTTTTTTATCGAGTCGGGGTGTCCGTGCACGACCTTACACCTGCTCCGAGGCGATACGTAGTAGATCACCTCGAACTCCCCGGACGAGCTGACCCCCAACATGGCTCGGAAGATACTTAATCTCAGCGGTACCATCCTTTCTGTACACAACAATATGAAGCTGACCATCTACTTCTAGGAGTTCGGCCCAAACTGCATCGGATACAACGAGGACCAGTTAAGAACCTCCCGGATGAAAGGGTGGATGGGTAGCCTCAGCCCCGAGGAGAACGCATCGGCGGGGAAGATGCAGTACCACGGTGCCAAAGGATCGGTCAACCGAAGACCAGTGCTCGGGACCATCAACTCGTACTCCTTCCTGATGAAGTAACTCGCGCGGATGACCGAGAGGCCCTCCCCCTTCAAGACCGAGGGAGTACTATCCATCTTAATCCTCACCCAGCTCGGCGACGAGGGCTGCACCCCATAGAGAACCTTATCCCCGACGTCATCTGGGTAGTTCCTGATCGACCGAGGCTGTGGCAGAAAGGGGACCCCTAATCGCCGAGGTGCAATTGTCCTATTAGGGCTGCTTGGTAGGGTCACTTTCACCCTCTTCTTCCGAACCTTACGGACCTTCTCGAGCAACGGGGTCGCCAACGGCTCGAGGGTGGAGGCCTTCTGGGGAGTCCGTCCCCCCAACCTGACCACCCTCCCCCTTGTCCTTCCCTTCCTCTTCGTTCTCCCCTTCTTCACCCTCCTCTTCATCCTCGTCCTCGATACCCTCCTCATTCGAACTACTACTCTCCACCACAAATGGTTTGCGGGTCCACAGTGGCTCCAGAACCATCATCTCATCAGTCGTGTCCCATGAAGTTGACGCTTCTGGAGGATCCGAAGAGGTGGTAGAATCCAATAGGCCCGTATGAACATAGCTGTCGGAGGTAGAGGTGAAGGAACCGGACAGAGCCCTAGACATGACAAAGAAAACTAACCTGAGTATGACTTGAACGGAAGGTGGCTGGAAAACTAGTCGACAATGACGAAAAGTCCTAGAGACAGAAGCTCTGGGTTCCAGAGAGAGAAAGTAAAAGTAAGAAAGGAGAAGGAGAGTGGAGGATGGGTATATATAGAGGATTAAAACTCCTCAATTTTCGCAAATGTCAGGTACAGTAACTGTCTCGATTTATGCAAAAACGGTTACAATGACTCCTCAATTCACATGAAAAATGGTTCCTATAACGGCCATGGGAATCTCCGAGGTGCTTGGCCTCGCTCGTCATTCCGACCCCCTCAATCCTCGACGGTCGACCTACATCTTGAGCACAGAGGTAGCTTCAACAGGCCAAGTCACTTGGCCTCGCTCGTCCTTCCGACCGTCTCAAGCCTCGATGGTCGACCTACATCTCGAGCATAGGGGTAGCTTCAACCGGCCAAGTCACTTGGCCTTGCTCGTCCTTCTGCCCCCCTAAGGCCTCGATGGTCGACCTACATTTCGAGCACAGGGGTAGCTTCAACAGGCCAAGTCACTTGGCCTCGCTCGTCCTTCAGACCCCCTCAAGCCTCGATGGTCGACCTACATCTTGAGCACAAGGGTAGCTTCAACAGGACAAGTCACTTGGCTTCGCTCGTCCTTCCGACCCCCTAAAGCTTCGACGGTCGACCTACATCTCGAGCACAGGGGTAGATTCTACAGGCCAAGTCACTTGGCCTTCCTCGTCCTTCTGGCCCCGTAAAGCCTCGACGATCGACCTACATCTCGAGCACAGGGGTAGCTTCAACAGACCAAGTCACTTGGCCTCGCTCATCCTTCTGACCCCCTCAAGTCTCGATGGTTGATCCACATCTCGAGCACATGGGAAGCTTCAACAGGCCAAGTCACTTGGCCTCGCTCGTCCTTTCGACCCCTTTGAGCCTCAACGGTCGACCTATATCTCGAGCATAGGGGTAGCTTCAACAGGCCAAGTCACTTGGCCTTGCTCGTCTTTCTGATGCCCTCAAGCCTCGACGATCGACCTACATCTCGAGTAAAATGGGTAACTTCAACAGGCCAAGACACTTGGTCTTGCTCGTCCTTCTGACCCCTCGAGCCTCGACGGTCAACCTACATCTCGTGCACAAGGGTAGTTTCAAAAGGCCAAGTCACTTGGCCTCTCTCATCCTTCCGAACCCCTCAAGTCTCGATAATCAACCCACATCTCGAGCACATGGGTACCTTCAATAGGCCAAGTCACTTGGCCTCGCTCGTCCTTTTAACCCCCTCAAGCCTCGACGATTGACCTACATCTCGAGCACAGGGGTAGCTTCAACAGGCCAGGTCACTTGGCCTCGCTCGTCCTTCCGACCCCTCAGCCTCGACGGTCGACCTACATCTCAAGCACATGGATAGTTTCAAAAGGCCAAATCACTTGGCCTCGCTCGTCCTTCCAACCGCCTCAAGTCTGACGATCGACCCACATCTCGAGCACATGGGTAGCTTCAACAGGCCAAGTCACTTGGCCTCGCTCGTCTTTCTAACCCCTCAAGTCTCGACAGTCGACCTACATCTCGAGCATAGGGGTAGCTTCAACAGGCCAAGTTACTTGGTCACGCTCATCCTTCTGACCCTTCGAGCCTCGACGTTCGACCTACATCTCAATTATCGGGGTAGTTTCAAAAGGCCAAGTCACTTGGCCTCGCTCTTCCTTCCGACCCCCTCAAGTCTCGATGGTCGACCCACATCTCAAGCACATGGGTAGTTTCAACAGGCCAAGTCACTTGGCCTCGCTCGTCCTTTCGAATCCCTCAAGCCTCGATGGTTGACCTACATCTCGAGCACAGGGGTAGCTTCAACAGGCCAAGTCACTTGGCCTCGCTCGTCCTTCCAACCCCTCAGCCTCGACGGTCGACCTACATCTCGAGCACAGGGATAGTTTCAAAAGGCCAAATCACTTGGCCTCGCTCGTCCTTCCAACCCCCTCAAGTTTGATGATCGACCCACATCTCGAGCACATGGGTAGCTTCAACAGGCCAAGTCACTTGGCCTCGCTCGTCTTTCTGACCCCTCAAGCCTCGATAGTTGACCTACATCTCGAGCACACGGGTAGCTTCAATAGGCCAAGTTACTTGGTCTTGCTCGTTCTTCCGACCCCTCGAGCCTCGACGGTCGACCTACATCTCGATTACAGGGGTCGTTTCAAAAGGCCAAGTCACTTGGCCTCGCTCTTCTTTCCGACCCCCTCAAGTCTCGACGGTCGACCCACATCTCGAGCACATGGGTAGCTTCAACAGGCCAAGTCACTTGGCTTCGCTCGTCCTTCCGACCCCTTCGAGCCTCGACGATCAACCTACATCTCGAGTACAGGGATAGCTTCAATAGGCCAAGTCACTTAGCCTCGCTCGTCCTTCCGACCCCCTTAAGCCTCGACGGCCCGGGCCGAACTCCGTCTATTTTGTTCAAAAGGGAGTCACCATGACCTGCTCGACGGTAGACTCGATGCTCGTCCTCCGATGCCCTCGAGCTCGGTCATGGGGGCCCTTAAACCAGCTCGGCGCCGACTCCAACTGACCCTAGTTACAGAAACTCTCTTCTCCCTCTCCATCATAAAACTTGACTACTCCTCCACGACTAGCCAGGCACAGTCCCGCAGGAGTGGGGGGCTTGTGATGGAGGATAAGTTAAGCAGCATCAACTAGAGCCCTCTGATCACCTCTGGATCCTCCCCCCTGTGATCATCAGGCCAGCTATAGTACAATGGGCCTCAGCCAGCTCAGGTCTATGGGAAAACAGGTCCAACCCGGCCCGCCAGGGCTCTAGACCTGTTTTACCCTGCCTATAAATACTCCGCCCCCTCCTCACTGTGAAAGGTAATCAATCTTTCTCCACCTGAACCTTAGCTGCCTAGTCTCTTTTCTAGTGAATGACTAGATCGTCGGAAGGCCTGTTGCCGGGACTTCTCCCGGTGTTTCCAGACTACAGGTACAGAAGACCCAACCGAGCCGAGCTCCCGGAACGAGTCGAGCACCTGTCCTCACTTCCGAGCACCTCTGCACTCCTACTTCCGAACCGCTCCCGCTACCCGGGGTCGGACCGACGCCAGTACTGCGTAAGGACTTCCACTATACAAATTGAGAGAACTCACACCTGCTGCCCCCACACCCTAAAAACAAACCGCATCACTAACTTTTAAGGCATATTTCCAAAACAAAAAACATCTAAGGCACCATGACATCACATAGACCAGGTTCTAACACAATAATTGAAATGATCCAATGGTTCTTATTTCTTTCTATATCATATCATATATATTTGTGCCCATATTATTTATTCCAGAAAGGAAAGGAACTGCCAAAGTTAGTGCATAAACAATTAAGGACTGTGTATGAAAATAAATTATGAAAATATCCTTCTTAAGAATAAAATGTAAAAATTAAATTCAAATTTTAAGAGGTTGTCTAAATATTGTTAGGTTAGTTACTAGTTTGCACCATAGATGAACTATAATAATTAATATCTTAATTTTGAAGGGTGCATAAATTTGTTTAAATATTATTAAAAATTTATACCCATAAATGAGTCTAAGAGTCCAAACCTTACGCACCCACAAAAAAAGACAGAGAGTCAACTTAAATTTTATATTATATATAATGAATGAAAACTAAAAAGTGAAGAAGCCAAGACTCGATCAATGGGTTGGCATTCGGGTCGAACGGGCCGGGCCGGGCTGGACCCGCCTGGGTTCGATGTTGACTTGGGTGGGTTCGGGCCGGGTTGGTTGCTTAACCGGGCCGGGCCGGACCGGGTTGAAAAGTAGAAATGGCGACCCGCCCAACCCGTGAACCCTTTCGGGTCCAACCCGGGTCGGTTCGGGTCGGGTCGCGGGCTAGTCCGTTTAGATAGTTTTTTTTTAACCTTAAAAAAATAACAATAAAAATAATAAACAGTATAAATAGTAATAATAATAATAAGATTGTAAGAGTGAAATTGCCAAAAAAATTTGAAATATTATTTATATGATTTCAAGTTATACAAGTTTCACAATTTCTAATAAGAAATAAAGAATTCACAAATTTGTTTTATAAACATATTTCTTATATACAATTTCAATTTACTTGAATATTTATAATTTGAAATAACAAGCAAAGATCTAATACAATTTTTTTAACTATTTACAATTATCTTCAAGTTGGTGGCCTTCAATTTGTTGTTGTTGACTTGTTGCTGTTCAGTTGTTGGTATTGCCGTATTGAATTTTTTATTTTGGTTGCTATTGTTGTTGTTGTTGTTATTGTTGTTGTTGTTGTTCTTCCGACGAGTTGCTCCCACTTGTAGACGTAGATAATGCTTTTCCTTATGTCCTATCTTCAGCCTTCAGCCAGTCTTCTGTGCAAACGAGCATCTCTAATGAGTTGGGCTTTAAGCGATTCCTGTAATCAGTTAGAACTCTGCCACTTGAAGAAAATGCACTTTCAGAAGCAATTGTAGAGACAAGAAGAGTTAGTAAATCTTTAACCATATATTTAAGAATACTATAAGTGTGTTCATGGTCTTTCCACCATTGTAAAATATCTAGTGAAGAAGAAGAAGACTCAGAATCTTGTTGGTTATACCAATTTAATTCATTTGGTTGATTAGTCCTAGGTTTTTGGATTGAATTTGTGCAAGTAAATTAAATATTCTATCATCAAATTTACTCTTACCCTTACCTTTAGAACTACCAGAAGAAGAACTAACTACAGAATTTGTACTACTAGAAGCAAAAGATCTATCATAATAATCATACAAGTTATTTAATGTAGATTCAAATTTAACTAAGAAAGAAGCGCAATCAATTTCTATTTCTATTTCTATATTTTCCCCAAGTAATGCAAAAAATATTTCAATCAAACTCATCGTACCTTCTAATTTGATACGAGGATCCATAACGGTAGCAACACAAATCAACATAGGAGGAGGATAAAAATACTTCAAAATTTTTTTGTATGCAGGTTTTACAATATCACCAACAAAAGTATCATTTAACATTTCGTTAAATATTTGCATCATAGAAACTATTGAAACAAAAATGCTACTAGAAGTAGATTCATATGATTTTGAAAATTTTAAAGTTGTGGTTTTAAAAAGTTCTAAAAATTTCAACAAAGATTCGGCATAAAACCAATCGGTGGGAGTCATTTAAAAATTTGGCATATTTTTGTGATACAAAAATCATTTACAACTGCTTTATATTCGGTAACATGTAGTAAATCAAAAGTCAAGTTCCATCGGTGTTTAACATCCACTGGAAATCTTCTAAAAGGTACATTTGAAATCCTACACCAATTTTTCTATTCTTGAAATACGCTGGGACTTAATGCAATGAAATGTACACAATTTTTAATTTTAAGTATATATGGATCGGTTATTTTTAATGCATTTTGAACACATAAATTTAAAATATGACATGCACATCTAATATGAAAAATATTGTCAGATGGAGGGTTTAATGCGGATTTTAAAGTAGTAATTGCTGCATTGTTGTTAGATACATTATCAAAACTAATACACATAATTTTATCGCGAATATGAAAAACATCACAAATTTCTAAAATACGGTTTGCTATTTCAGCGCCACTATGAGGATAGGGCAACGTGGCAAGTGATATGATTCTTTTTTGAAGAATCCAATCATTGTCGATCCAAAGACAGGTTATTTTCATCATTGGAATATTGTTGACACCTGTCCAACAATCCGAAGTTAAACTAACTCTACAAGTTAAACTCCATAAAATTGCAATCAAAGCGTCCTTCATTTCATTGTACACTTTAAAACTATCTGATTTGCAAGTATTTCTCGGGATTCTTCTAAATGAGGGTTTAAGGCCGTTTGATTAAAATTTTCCAAGTCCCTACTCACTGGATAGGAAAATGGTAACTATTCCTTTATTACTAATTGGGCATTTTCTGTAATACCCTGATTTTCAAATACATGAAAGATTATTTATATTTACATATGGTATACTTGTGTAGCATGTTGACTATTATTTCTCAACATGATAAATTAAGTGTACTGTTTTCTATAAAACATTTTCTTAAAGCCCAATATTAATTTGCTTATTTTCTTTTTAAAGTATTTTGGCCCAAATGGATTTAAGCCCATAAATCTAACTTCTTATTATTTTCCTATCACTTGTATGTGTAGCATTTTTCTTTTTATTTATCCGGGTACTTGGTGTACAAATCGTGTAGTGTGATTTGTGTGTACACGTGCACTCAATGTACATGTGCATTGAGCACCCTCTTTGTGGCCGGTTTGTGAGTAGGGTAGTGGGTTAGATCATGGGTGGTTATTTTGTGAAGTGTGGGTAGTTTCTCAACTCCCTAGTGCATCCTAACCCTCCATCTCACTCTAATTTATGTATAAATACCCCCTCCTATTCTCTATTTCTTTTACACTAGATTCATATTATAAGAAAGGTATTTGTGAGAGTTGTGTGGGAGCTTTTCTGTGGAGGCCGAGTAGCATCTGAAGGTTCGGTGTGGAGCAAAGGAGCGACGGAGGCGGATATGGAGCCTGGGCACATCAAGCTGGCTGATCACTTCGACCCTGCTGGAGGCGACGACTGGCATATCATTGAGGAAGAGTACCATCCTGGACAGGCTGATTCTGAGGACGAGTATCACCCTGGGCAAGCAGATTCTAATGACGAGGAGTGGCCCGAATCTCGAGAGATCACCCCACCGCCGGATTCATCTGACGATTCTTCTTCCGATGAAGAAGTGGGACCAGCTCTGAGTGGCACTGTGGCTTCTCTTCAGAGGCAAGTGGAGACCCTGAAGGATAGAGTTGGAGCTTTGGAAGCTCAGCTGGCACAGCGGAAGGCCGATTTCTCTGTTCTCAGTCACCGAGTGTGGGAACTTGAGAAGAGAAAGAACCTGACGGATGTGCTGAAAGATGAAGTGGATGAACTGCGGGAAGAACTTCGAGCAGCGAAGAGGACCCGTAGGAGTTAGATTGTTGTAGCTTCTATTTTCTTCATTTCTGATGTCAAAAATGTTTTTAATTCGAATGTATAAACTTTGGAATTCAATGAAATGCAAGTTGGTTTAAATTCTTGTCTTATACTTCGAATTTGATGGATCTTTGCATCAGAATATGTCGAGAAGAGGGACAAGGAATGGTGAAGGTTTGGATCTGGAGACCGAACTTGCAAGGGTTTACCAGACGCTGAATGCAGTGGCTGCGAACCAAGGAAGGGGACCGGTGAATCCAGTACCCGAGGCGATTAAGCTAGTGGAATCGTTCAAGAGAATGAAACCACCAGTGTTCGAGGGAAAGTCAGACCCAGATGCGGCTGACAACTGGATTCGGCAAGTGGAAACGATCTTTGAGGTGTTGGAGACACCGGAGGGCAGCAAGGTCAAGTTAGCGACTTTGCAGTTGGAGAAGGATGCGGCTGTTTGGTGGCAGTCGATGAAGAGGACCATGGGAGGTTTGTTGCATGGCTGGGAGGAATTTCTGGAAGAATTCCGTAGTCATTATTTCCCCTCCGACGTCCAGGAGAAGAAGGCCATGGAGTTTCTGTCACTTCAGCAAGGCAGCATGTCAGTAAGGGAGTATGAGACTAAGTTTACTCAGCTCTCCAGGTATGCTCCAGAATTGGTGATGGATGAGGCGAAGAAGGCTCGCAAATTCGAGCATGGTCTGAGGCCAAGCTTGAGATCCCGTATGATACCTCTTGGTATCAGGCGATTTGACAAGCTGGTCAAGAGGGCGGCAGCGACGGAGGCGGATATGGAGCAGTTCCATGTTGTTCAGCACCGGAGGAACAACTGGCAGTCCGGGAAGAGGCCTGCACTATCGGGGAGTTTCAAGGGGCAACCATCTGCACAGAGGTTCAAACCGACAGGGGCGAACACTATCAGTGTAGCTGGAAGACCTGGAAACGATGTGGGGAGACCTTCTGCAGTCACTTGCTTTAACTGTGGTGAAGTGGGACATTACCAATCTCGATGTCTCAAACCACGGGCTGGCAATCACAATGTGCCAATACAGCAGACTGGGAAGAGGCCGTACCAGTCAGGGCGAGTATTTACTTTGACAGAAGCTGATGCTGAGGAAGCGGATCAGGTCATCTCTAGTACGAGGGCTGATGTTTAGTGTGGTTTTGTCATTTCTCCTTCCCGTTTTGTATTGTGAAACTGTTATGTAATGGTGTGTATTATGTAACAGGAGAACTCTATCTTAATGGAAAGAAAGCCGTTGTATTGTTCGATACTGGATCCTCTCATACTTTTGTGTCTCCTAGATTTGCTAAAGTATTGGGAGTTGAACCGAAGATTTTTCCAGGCAAGATCTTAGCAGTAGCTACTCCGTCAGGGGAAACTTTGACCATTGATCGGTATTATGCTGATTGCGAGATTGTGATTGGGGATAGAATCTTTGGCATTGATCTGATCGAGCTGACTATCTTGGGAGTTGATGTTATCATTGGCATTGATTGGATGTCGGTGTACAGTGCAAGCATCAAGTGTAAGACCAAGACGGTAACAGTGAAGGCTCCAGGTGGACCTGAAGTCACATTCCACGGAAAGAAGAAGTGTTCTAAGCTGGTGGCAACTATCCGCAAGGAAGAGACTCCTGTGGAATTGCAAGGGATTCCTGTGGTTCGGGACTATCCGACTGTGTTCTTGGAAGATTTTCCTGGGTTACCTCCGCATCGTGATGTAGAGTTCAGCATCACTGTTCAACCAGGAAGTGCACCCATTTCTAAGGCACCGTATAGGATGGCTCCAGTGGAACAGGATGAGGTGAAACGACAGATTGAGGAACTGTTGGAAAAAGGCTTTATTCAACCTAGTGCGTCACCTTGGGGAGCACCAGTGCTTTTGGTAAAGAAGAAGGATGGATCGATGAGAATGTGTATCGATTACCGGGAGCTGAATAAGGTCACTGTTCAGAATAAGTATCCGATTCCTCGAATTGATGACTTGTTCGATCGTCTACAAGGGGCAGCTGTATTCTCCAAAATAGATCTTCGATCAGGATATCACCAAGTTCGAGTGAAAGCTGAAGATGTGCACAAAACTGCATTTAGAACTCGGCATGGGCATTACGAATTCTTAGTTATGCCTTTCGGAGTGACAAATGCACCCGCAATCTTCATGGACTTGATGAATAGAGTTCTGAGGCCGTTTATTGATTCTTTCGTCGTGGTATTTATCGACGATATTCTCGTGTACTCCAAGTCTGAGGAGGAGCACACTGAGCATCTGGCAGCAGTTTTGCAGAAGTTGGAAGAGCAGAGGTTGTATGCCAAGTTATCCAAGTGTGATTTCTGGAAATCTGAAGTGGCATTCCTAGGTCACATCCTTTCTAAGGAGGGAGTGTCAACTGACCCTCAGAAGATAGAGGCAGTGAGAGATTGGGCTAGGCCTACTACAGTGAAGGAAGTCAGAAGTTTTCTTAGGATGACTGGATACTACAGGAGATTCATTCAAGGTTACGCTCAGATAGCTGTACCGCTTACTGGACTGACCAAGAAGAATGTGAGCTTCAAGTGGACTGAGCAATGTGAGGCGAGTTTTCAGGAGTTGAAAGATAGACTGACTACTGCACCTATTTTGGCTTTGCCTAGAGCAGGTGTTGAGTATGATGTTTATAGCGATGCTTCATATCGTGGGCTTGGTTGTGTCTTAATACAAGAAGGTAGAGTATCGCTTATGGGTCTAGGCAACTACGACCGCATGAGAAAAATTACCCGACTCATGATCTGGAGTTGGCGACGATTATCTTTGCTTTGAAGCAATGGAGGCACTATGTGTACAGTGAGAAGTTGAACATGTAAACAGACCACAAGAGCTTGAAGTATATATATCAGCAGAGGGATCTCAATCTGAGGCAGCGGAGATGGTTGGAAGTGCTCGAGGACATGCGACCTGAGATCAAGTATCATCCTGGAAAGGCTAATGTTGTTACTGATACACTTAGTCGCAAGAGCAGTTTGGCCAGTTTGATTACAACTCAGAGGCATCTGATTGAGGAGTTGGACCGAGCAGGTATTGAAGTTGTCTTGCAAGGATTGGGAGCATCTTTATCTCAGTTGAGGCATCAGCCTACTTTGAATGCTAGGATCATTGCAAGTCAGGAGGTTGATGCTGATATCTTGGAGATGAAGGAGCAGGTTGGTGCTGGCAGGTTGCCCGAATTTCAAATCAGAGATAGAGTGCTGTGGTTCGGAGATAGGCTGTGTGTTCCAAATCAGACGGACCTGAGAGAGAGTATTCTTCAGGAGGCGCACGCTACTCTTTTGTCGGTACATCCTGGGAGTACTAAGATATACAAAGACATCAAACAGCATCTCTGGTGGTCAGGTTTTGAAGCGGGATGTGGCTGAATTTGTCGCGAAGTGTGAGGTTTGTCAGCAAGTCAAAGCCGAAAATCAGAGACCCGGAGGTCTATTACAGCCGTTACCTATTCCGGAATGGAAGTGGGATAACATCAGTATGGATTTCATCACGGGATTGCCTAAGAGTTCTAAAGGCAATGATGCGATTTGGGTTATAGTCGATCGACTGACCAAGTCCGCTCACTTTTTGGCGATGAAACTCACTGCTTCGATGGACAAGTTAGCTGAGTTGTATGTTGGTGAAATTGTCCGACTTCATGGTGTTCCCTCAACTATTGTGTCTGATCGAGATGCGCAGTTTACTTCACATTTCTGGAGGAGTCTTCAGGCAGCTTTGGGTACCAAGACAGATTTCAGCACTGCTTTTCATCCGCAAACCGATGGGCAGACCGAGAGAGTCAACCGTATTCTTGAGGATATGCTTCGGTGTTGTATACTAGACTTCGGAGGTAGTTGGGAAAGGCATTTACCTTTGGTAGAGTTTGCCTACAACAACAGTTTTCAGGCTAGCATCGGGATGGCGCCGTATGAAGCTTTGTATGGCAGAAAGTGCAAGACTCCTGTCTGTTGGTATGAAGTTGGGGAGCGTCAGTTGTTTGGTCCTGAGCTTGTGCAGCTGACTTCTGAGAAGATTGATCTGATCAGGAAAAGGTTGGTGGAAGCTCAGAGCAGGCAGAAAAGCTATGCAGACAACCGGAGAAGGGACCTTGAGTTTGAGGTTGGTGACTTCATCTTTCTAAAGGTATCGCCCAGTAAAGGTGTGGTTCGTTTTGGCAAAGGCGGGAAGTTAGCCCCGAGGTTTATAGGCCCGTATAAGATATTGAAAAGGATCGGGAAAACTGCTTACCGGCTTGAATTACCGGGAGAGTTGTCTCAGGTGCACAATGTCTTCCATGTGTTTATGCTAAGAGGTTACATTCCAGATCCAAGTCATCATTTGCCTGAAGTGCCGGAAGGTTTGCAGTTAGACCTGAATTACATCGAGACTCCTGTCGAGATTGTTGATCGTCGAGAGAAAGTCTTGAGGAATAAGACGATACCGATGGTCAAGGTAGTCTGGAGAAACCACTTGGTTGAAGAGGCTACTTGGGAATCTGAGGAGAGGATGTTGAAGGACTATCCTGAGCTTTTTGCTTGATTGTATCTTTGTATCTTTTGTTTTGTTGTTGTATTGTATTTTCTGTTGTCTCGCTCTTAGCTGTAGTTCCGGGGACGGAACTATTCTAAGGAGGGAGTGATGTAATACCCTGATTTTCAAATACAAGAAAGATTATTTATATTTACATATGGTATACTTGTGTAGCATGTTGACTATTATTTCTCAACATGATAAATTAAGTGTACTGTTTTCTATAAAACATTTTCTTAAAGCCCAATATTAATTTGCTTATTTTCTTTTTAAAGTATTTTGGCCCAAATGGATTTAAGCCCATAAATCTAACTTCTTATTATTTTCCTATCACTTGTATGTGTAGCATTTTTCTTTTTATTTATCCGGGTACTTGGTGTACAAATCATGTAGTGTGATTTGTGTGTACACGTGCACTCAATGTACACGTGCATTGAGCACCCTCTTTGTGGCCGGTTTGTGAGTAGGGTAGTGGGTTAGATCATGGGTGGTTATTTTGTGAAGTGTGGGTAGTTTCTCAACTCCCTAGTGCATCCTAACCCTCCATCTGACTCTAATTTGTGTATAAATACCCCCTCCTATTCTCTATTTCTTTTACACTAGATTCATATTATAAGAGAGGTATTTGTGAGAGTTGTGTGGGAGCTTTTCTGTGGAGGCCGAGTAGCATCTGAAGGTTCGGTGTGGAGCAAAGGAGCGAGGTGTAAGGAACAAGGAGGCGTTCACCACATTGAGGACTTTGCTGGATTTCGATTATTTCTTCATATATGGTGGGTGTTTCTCAGGACTTCTAATGTAGGAAATATACTATGATGGTTATGATTGCTACCATATTGTGAAATGTGAATTCAATGTAGTAGAATTGCCATGAACATGCTGTTGATAATAAGATAAATTGGGTCGGTACAGTCGACTGTCGTGTAGATAAGTCGACTGGTACGAGACCGTTGATCTGTGATGTAGTGATAAACTGTATGCAAATAGATAAATTGGTGTGATTACTGAGTTGTAATTTTCCTATGACACACATGATGGAGGGAAGATAAATGGATGAAAAAGAACTAGCGATGATTAAACAAATTAAGAACTGTCGGAGCAGTCGACTGACACTGTGTTCAGCCGACTGGTGCTCCAATTTAATTAGGATTATCTGGGAATTTCATGTAATGAGATGTTCTATTATGTTGACCCAGTATGATGACTTGAGAGTTATATCTTCATCTTCGTAAGAAAGTTATGAGCAGTATGAATGCTTGTTTAAAGTATTTTCTTCAAAGAAAAGAGTATATTAGTAACTTGAAATTCCATGTTTGTGATGTTCCTGAACAATCAGAGGCTCTGTGTTTATGAAACATGAATATATGGGTATTGTAAATTGATATCATGATGCAAGAATATATAAAAGCCATTAGATAATCCCTTAATTTGAATTATGGAATTGATCAGTCGACTTAGTGCGTGTAGACAGTCGACTGAGCTGGACTTAGAATTGTGCTGTTGAGAATCCCAGAACAGACGACTGATGGATGAACAGTCGACTGTCATGCGGATGACACTGTGAACATGAAAAGTTGCGGGACAGCCGACTAACTGTGTGCAGCAGTCGACTACTCCGAGTATTTATGATGAATCTGTATTTGACTGTATGAGTCGACTGGTGTTCTTCCAAGTCGACTGTACAGAGTGAACCCTGATATGTATGAATTTCATTTTATTTGCTGTTGGAAGTTGTGAACCCTATGATTGAAGTCTGTGGACTCTTTTTATGACTGTGTGGATTATGTAAAATGAATCATAAATGAGAATTGAGAATTAAATGAATATGAAAGGCTAAGATCATGATAAGAAAGTCTGTGAGACTCAAATTGAATTATGAGCTGAAGTGCTCAATTGGAAGTTGTGAACTGTAAATTGAAACCGAGAGTAGCTAAGTCTCCCCCGGCAGTGAAATGAATGAAATGAAATGAGAATTGAAAGACCAAGGTTGGTCATGTATCGAAATGAAATGATAAGTCCGGTTTGGTGGAGAGGCTAACTCTAGAGCTTGATTTATATTCATGATTCTAATATTTAGTGCATAGTGAAGAGGTGATGAAGGTGAGAGAAAAACATGCGTATGAGAACTAGGGTTTACGGTGCGGGTGTGTGAGCCGCAGAATGCATGCTTGATGAGTCAAGACATGGCGCGGGCACAACTCAGTAATGATCGAACTTTAGTCACGCTTGTGGGATGTTTTGGTGACTGCAAGAGGATTGTGTTCAGGGAGGAGGCTGAATTGTCGCAGAATGCATGCATGATGAGTCAAGACCTGGCGCGGAATTCTACTCCAGGGGCCAGGATACATGCTTGTACTCATAGAATCATCTAGGATACTCACTGAAATTTCAGAAGTAGAGTAAGTCATGGCGAGGGATTGAACCCTACAAAAATGAAGAACGATTAAGAGGCTTGCCCTCGAACCTATGTAGTATGGGATGCATAGAATTCAAACAAGTGCGCATTAGTGTCATGTTAATTAAATAATTGCATCAAGGATTAAGTGCACAATCACGACACGACATCATTAAGAGTTCCCTTTTGATTTGCATGTTTATATTGAACAAGTTTGTGATTTGTAAGAAATGAGATTCATTATACTGTTTCTGGCATAGAGAGGATGGCCATGTATAATTATCGTCGGTTGAATAAACTGACGTACCCACAGTTTGTATGCAGGTAAATTGCATGTTAAAGAGAAATGGATGCATAAAGATTTTTACCATGTTGTTGTACATTCATGTAAATGCTGTTTATTTTGCTTCCGCTGCGTAAATGTAAATGTAATATGATGTAAACTCTGATGTATGATGAAAAGTTTGAATTTCCTTATAAAATTGTACTCAAAGAAAGTGAAAAGATCCTGTAGAACATCTCGAATTCAGTGATTTGGGATTCGGGGCGTTACATTTTCCCAACGAACAAGATCGGGATCATAAGGGTGGCTATCAATTAGACTGGTCTTAGGGTTGATTTTTTGTTGGCCGGGTAGGTCAACAAGAAGGTCTTTATAGTTATGTTGGATGTGTCTACTAATTATACCGGTGCCATTACCCCTCTTGAATTTGTATGCCTTAGAACATGTTTTACAAACTTTCAAACCTATCCTCGGATTTTTTTTGTCAGGGATAAATTCATAAAATTTATGCCAATCAGTACTTTCCCCTCTATTTTTCCTACCACTACGGGGTTGTGTTATTTCGGTTGGCTGTTGTTGTTGTGCTTCTTCTTCTAATTGTATGTCTCTTACAACCTCATTGTGTGTACGCCATTGTTGGGTAGGAGGAACATGGTACTCTTCGGCAGGCTCACTAATTGGGACAATTGGTGGTCTACAGGAAGTGTCGGTGGAATCTTGCCCACTTTGGCTACGACCGCTATCGCGTGATCTAGACATAATGTAGTAATGTATGTAAAAAAAAACTACACAATATTGGAACGATGAGTTATAAAAAAAATCTAGAAAACAAGAGGGTCAAGAGGGTTGAGATAGAGAAGATAAAAAAACCAACCAAAATTATAACTACAACAAAAATTAAATAAGAAGAGAGGTATGAAATTTTGATACCGTTCACCGTGGATACGCGTATATAAAAAAATCCGTGAAAATAAGAATAGAAGTAGAAGTAGAAATAAGCGATTCCGGAATTGAAGAGTTGAGGAGAGCTTGAAGGAGAGTTGAAGACTTGATCACTTGGAGTTGGACGAGAGTTGAAGAGTTGAAGACGTTGTTGAATTTTGATTTCGATACGATCGGAATTTGATCGTGTATATGCCTTCAAGAATTGCTTGTTCAATACTTCAATTGTTCACAAATTGCTTAGAAATGAGTTATAATAGTAGAGAGATTAAGAGAGATTTTTGTAAATTTTTTGATGGAGTTTTAGGGGGGTATTTATAGGCTAAAAATTAAAAAAAAACAAAAAAAAACCAAAAAAAAACCAAAAAAAATCGACAATTAGAGCCGTTGAGGGCTCTCTGGACAACAGTGCGCAACGGCACATTTCTACCCGTTGGACCCGTGGGTCAACAGTCGACCCGTGGCGGGTCGAACGTTTGACCCGTTCGGGTCTAACGGTTCACATCCCACGGGTCGACCCACGGGTTGGCGGGCGGGTTGGGTTTTTTAAACGGGTTCGCGGGCAGGGTTGCGCGGATTGGATCCGTTATTTTCGAGACCCGGGTTGACCCGTTACTGTTCACGGGTTCGACTCGAACCCGTGACATCGTTTCGCGAGCCGGGTTATACGTGCGGGTCGCGGGCCGGTCGGCGGTTGACCCGGCCCACTTGCCATCCCTATCGATGTAGAATAAAGTAACAGCCTTAATGTTCTTTTTTTTTCCTCTTATAAGAGGTTAACCTCTTATAAAAGATTGACAGTAAGAGCCTCTTTTTGAGGTGTTCTTTTTATATAAAAAAAAAAACCTCTTATAAGAACCTCTTATAAGAGATTTCTGTTCTTTTTTCACCTCTTACAAGAGCCTATATTACTCCAAAGTCTATATTACCCCAAAGTATAAAAATGGTGAGATGAAGGACAAGAAAAGATAAGTTCAAATTACTAATATATAAACTAGTTTAATGGCAAGTTAAATTCACAAATCAGTGTAAATCATTAGAACCTGTTATGTTGCAATGAATTACTATTCCTGACTTCCTATCGGTAAATAGTAATTCTGACAAAATTCAAGATCTTTTTTGTCCTTGTTTAAGAATCCAGTTAATTTCAGTTTCATCTACTTGATTTCAGCTTCCTGGTTCAAAAAATAAAATAAACTTAAATAAAGTAAACATATTTTTCTCCAATGTTTAATTTTCCTAAAGTTTACCATCGAAGGCATGAGTCAGGGCTAGATAGCAACTACTGCAAGTACGACAATCAGGGGCTACAATTGTTCACCTCTTCATTGTATCTTGCCGGTCTCACATCTACCTTTTTCGCATCCTACACAACTCGAAACCTGGGACGAAAGCTGACCATGCTTATTGCTAGTATCTTCTTCCTCTGTGGTGTAATTTTCATTGGTGCTGCTCAGAATCTCGCCATGCTCATCACTGGACGTATCCTTCTTGGTTGTGGTGTCGGCTTTGCAAATTAGGTTACTATTTCTCCCTCTAATATATATATATATATATATATATATATATATATATATATATATATATCATCTTAATTTATATATGAACGAAGAGATGCTAATTACTATATAATTTCCATACTACGTATTTTTTTGTAATGTAATAAACAAATATAATAATAAGTGATGATTAAAGAATGGGAACAGTTGTATCTAATGCGAAATGTCCACTAAAAGAATATCAATTATAATATAGACTTTGGGGGTAATATAGACTTTTTAAGTGATAGAAGTCTTATAAGAATTTGAAAGAGGCTACTAGAAGCCTTTTAGGCTTATAAGAGATTTTGGAAAAAATGTCTTATAAGAAGTAAAAAAACAACGCTAAAAAAATAAGCCTTCTATCAAATTCTTATAAGCAATTTTTTTAGCGTTCTTTTTTACCTCTTATAAGCAATTTTTCCTAAAATCGCTTATAAGCCTAAAAGGCTTCTAGTAGCCTCTTTCAAATTCTTATAAGCCTTCTATCACTTAAAAAGTCTATATTACCCCAAAGTCTATATTATAATTGTTACTAATTTCAATCTCAAATTTCCACATTCTCTTGCACAGAGTAAGACCTCAATGAATCTTGTTTGTTAAAATTATTAGTGCTTGCAACAGAAGTCAGGAATAGTAATTCTGTAGAGAAAATGTATCCGGAGATATATATAGTAAAATCATTGGACTGTGGATGGATAAATTATGTCTTTAAAAAACAAAGTCTTTAGTACAAACATTTATCGATCATTTTGTTTAGCTGCCTCCATCTTTAGTGACAGATGCATATTCTTAAGCCACTTCGCTACTTGTAAATTTCCTTTTATTTTTTTAAAGTTTTGTTTTCCTGTGTTTCTACTTCTCTATCTCGGTTCCGAAATTATAATTGATGATTTACACTAATTTGTGAATTTAACTTGTCATTAAACTAGTTTATATATTAGTAATTTGAACTTATCTTTTCTTGTCCTTCATCTCACTATTTTTATACTTTGTGGTAATATAAACTTTTGGGTAATATAGGCTCTTGTAAGAGGTGAAAAAATAACAGAAATTTCTTATAAGAGGTTCTTATAAGAGATTATTTTTATATGAAAAGAACACTTCAAAAAGAGGCAACCTCTTATAAGAGGTAAAAAAAACATAATCTCTTATATAAAAATAATCTCTTTGAAGTGTTCTTTTCATATAAAAATAATCTCTTACAAGAACCTGTTATAAGAGATTTCTGTTATTTTGTCACCGCTTATAATAGGTGAAAAAAAGAACACGACATAAGCTTAAAGAAATTGTGCTACTACCAAACTCAGTTACACTAGTGAACACAAGTTTATATATGCAATCCGAAAACTTTAACAGATACAAATGAGTGTTTGAATTCGAAACATTTTGGCTCAGATTTTCGTATTCATATGCGAATGCAAATGGATCTTGATATGTATATTCAAATTCTCATTCATTTCGAATACAGGTCCTGATCGGATGTATCTGTGTCCATATGCATCCCAAGGTGGAGGCCAGCCATGGTGGCTGGTGCCAAGGTGAGGAGCAGGTGGAGAAAGATGGAGGGGGTTGTTGAGCCTAGAGAGAAAGAGATGAATTGGGTTTTTATTTTCTTCTATTTTTAATCTATACTATTATTAAGCAAAGCACCATTTTGGCGGCTTTTTACTATCATGCCCCCATATGCATAAAAAGCTAAAAATAATATATAAGGTTAATTCTGTAATTTTCACTTCACATTTAAAGTTTCCATAAAATCCATCTATATCTATACTATTATTAAGCAAAGCCCCATTTGGCGGCTTTTTACTATCATGCCCCCATATGCATAAAAAGCTAAAAATAATATATAAGGTTAATTCTGTAATTTTCACTTCACATTTAAAGTTTCCATAAAATCCATCTATACTATTATTAAGCAAAGTCCCATTTTGGCAGCTTTTTACTATTATGCCCCTATATGCATAAAAAAACTTTAAAGAATATATAAGGTTAATTCAATAATTTTTACTTTCACATTTAAAGTCTCCATAAAATTCGGTTTCCTAAAAAATCGAAACCATCTCTTCCTCCATCGAATCCGTGCATTGCACGTGCATATGCCCAATGCAAATTGCACGTGCTAACCCCATAAAACGTGCATTGCACGTGCGGATTACTAGTTATATGTTAAAGGGAGAGAGAGTTGAAGTGCCACATCAGCTGCTTAATTAAAGCCTCATAGATTGAGCACGATTTGAGTATTAAGTTTGGAGTATAACACGGATGGCTCATTTATTCTTCCCAAGCAAAATAATTATTTTTCAATTTGTTTAACCTTCACATTCATTACACAAAATGTACAATAGCACACCCTTTTCCCTATAAATATTAGTATAGATATCTGACGAACCAATTTTAGAGTTTATAAGCAAAATTGAAACTCTTAAACTTGGGCAATGCACAAGAAGCTGCAAAAAATTCCCAAATGTCCAACTTGATTATAGTCAACCAAAATCTAAGGAAAACACACATTACTTGAATGTCCATAAATCTTTAATTTCTTGTTGGCCTTGTTATAGTGGAACTAACATACTTATTATGTCTACGGCATGACTATGTATGCATACATCCAAGGTAGTGATTGTACCTTGTACAACTCCACTATAAGTAACCTTAAGATAACCACCTCACCCTATTCACCACCAATCATAGAACTGGCCGTAAAATACAAAAACAACTACTGTGACATAGTTCTCTGATATGAATAATAATACTAGTATTTTACACGTGCTATGCACGTGGAGAAAATTTTAGGAAAAACAATTGAAAAGGAATAAAAAAAAAAAATTGAATTACACTGTAGACTCTTCAGTCATCATCCCTTTCCTATTATATATTTAGAGATATATGAAAACTGAAGAGATAGAGATAGACGTGCGTTGCACGGGTTGGGATATGGACAAATTACACTAAGGCATTCTCCCATTATAATAGTAGAGATACCGAACAAATATGGTAAGAACACCAACTCTTAAAGCATGCTTGTTAGCTATTAGATTGTTTTGAACCTTAATGGATGAAACAATATATTATATGAAAACCTAATAGGTATACATTTGTTATTAGAGGAGAAGGGAGCCTAAAACTTATAGGAGGTAATTTTAGGGCTTTTGTAATTACTAGGTGGGACCTCCCGTGGAGATCCACACCATCATTTTGGTTTTTATGTCATAAATATAGGCCTATAAAATATCAGGTGGTTTAGATATCTTTTATCCATGTTTTAAGTGGTTGCAGAATGAACGGTTTTCAATAATATAATAATTGGCGCCATGCAATGTATAGGTAAAAAGCCTCCAAACAACATAATTTTTTGTATGTGTTTTATATTGGGTGTTAAATGAGTTATACATTGGATGTATGTATTGGTATATATGTGGGTATATTTGTTTGAGTTGTGCATAGACTTTGCCTATATATATCAAGGCTCTTGCGTAATTGTAATTGTTCTTTATCAATAATTATATTTCATCTATTCAGAAATGTTACAGTAACAATTCATTATCAAAACCACCACAAGTGGCCTAGTGGTAAAGAGCGATGGGACTTGGAGTGTGCTCCTCCAAGATCCTGGGTTCGAACCCTACGGTTCCCATAGATGGGGATTAAATACCTCTGGGTGGCCAGTGACCGCTATGCTAGATGGGCTGGCGCACAAACCCAACCAAAGGTTGGAGCTCCTTGTCATGGGACTGGGATTAGTCTGACCCATAGAGGGGATGGAACCCAGTATAATCAAAAAAAAAAAAAAAAAAAAAAAAAATTCATTATCAAATGCGCAGAATACTTTTGAACTTATGTTGGATCACCTCCACTCTAATTATCGTGAAAACATTCCTCCTCCAAGTTTTGAACTTCTTATGTTCGCTACCTTAACAACTCTTTCAATGTTTTTTTTTTTAAAACGTCTTAACTTGCACAACAATCCTATCCAAATCCATGCTTAAATAACATACAACTGGATTCAGAAAAGAAATCTACAACATTCTCTTGCACAACAATAGTGAAAAGTTTTCAAAGGCCCCATTTTGGACTACAATTTCTTCATAAACTATTTACGCATGTTCAATTTCATAACAAAAGTTTGTTCTAAGTGTTGACAATGTGAAAGATCACGTTCAATTTTATAAAAAAGGTTGTTCTAAGGGTTGAGAATGTTACAGACCCTGCCTACAGCCTTTTCAATCTTATAACAAAGGTTTGTTCTAAAGGTTGAGAATGTGAAAGATCCTGCCTACAACAAAACTTCGATGTTATGGCAAGGGTTAAGGATTTTGCACTTATATACTAACACCCTCCTTGAGGTCGAGCACCCCTGTTGGGGACCAACACCAGGGTTGTGCACAACAGTATTTCCTTATTTTATCCACAATTTAATGTGTGCCAGGTGGAAATTGAACCATGGTAGCTTTGGTACCATGCAAAAGACCCAGCCATATACCTACCCTTTGAAATTATTTAAGGGGTTAGGATTTTATACTTAAAAGATCGCATTACGATGATATATAGCCATTAAATTCGCTCTTTCCACAATATTGTGCCTCATAAATTGCCTCCAAGAGAGGGTTTTGATATGGCTAGAAATAGAACCAAATCGAAACCGATCAAATCTGGCACGAATCTCAAAACTCTCAGGGGTAAAACGATAATTTCCACTATAAGCGCGTCCGAAAATGGGAACGGGGTCTTTTCTAAGCCCAATACCCAAAAACGAGTCCGCCTTACTGGGTTAGGGTGGCATGCCATTGTAAATAAATCCAGATCATTTAAAGAGTAATTTGAGCTTGTGACCATATAGAAGATATTGCGCTAAACCGAGAGAATGGAAAACCAGGATTCATGTAGCCGACCCCAACTAGTTGGGAAAAAGGCTTTGTTGTTATTGTTGTTGTTACTTATTTAAAGAGTAATTTGAATTCATGATTATCCCTAAGAGACGGTTTAAACCGAATTTTTTATCATGAATGAATTTAAACTCTATTTCTTATCCAGAAACACTGGAAAGTAGAGATAAATGATTATTTCAAAACTGGTCCCAAAGGCAACAATAAATACCCCTACCCCGTCAGAATCAAGTAATCAGTATCTTTCTCCAAAAAAAGCTCTTTCATAATCTTTCAGATTACTGAAAGAGCGTCGGAGGGTTTGTCATCAGGATAAATCTTGGTGTTTCAAACTTTTTTTGCAAGTCAGCAGCAGTGTGGAGAATGGTCAACATCGGCAAGTAGTAAAAATGTTAGCTTTTATTGGTTCCAAAAGAATTCACAAAACATCTATTTGCTCCCACACCAAAATTAGCTGCAACAGATTGGCGCCGTCTATAAAAAATTAGGAAAAAGCAATCCAACCATACTCGCCGGTAAAAAACTGACTTTTCTAGCTATGCCTCCGAAGGAAAAAGGGAAGGCGGCAGCGTCAGGCCGAATGGCCACCCCTCTTCCTCTACCGCCTCCACTTGAGGATGTTCCCCCTCAACAAGATCAACAAGTTCAGCAGCCTCAACTGAAATAGCCGTCTCCCCAACAGGTTCACCCCACGCCCAGAGGGGCTGCACCGGGGGGCTCCCGTCAAAGCAATCAAGAACAACATCCTCTCCATAACCATGTCTCAGGCGAAATCCTTCCACCGACTCGATGGCCTCACGAGGTCCTCAGGGGTCAAGAGACCTTTGTCAAATCATCGTTAAATGTCAACATGGGATCGACCTCCGAACCGCTTGAATGAGAGACGAGCCCGTGACGAGGTCCATTATCCAGAACACCAGAGAAGTCAGAAGAGCCAGTTCTCCCCGAAGGCCGAAACCTAGAAGGCCCACCTCTCCAAGGGGGGCAAAGGGAGTCTCCTCCCTGTCGATAGCGAAGGAGCCACACCGCCGTGAGCCGATCACCACCAAGGGTTCACCAGGATGCTGGGGCACCGGTCACCCAGGCAGAATATCAAGGTTTCAATAAAGACATCCTACGAGCTCTTTACATCGCGCCAAATCACGACTGATAATCACATAGCTCTCGCCATGCCACCACTCATGAAGAAGACTCTTGAGGGTCGACTAGATCCGGCCAGAGGGACGACTCAGTTCATCGCTGCCTTCGAGAGATGGAGAAGCGCCTCAGCAAGATCAACCTCGAAGAAGGTCAACGGCCCAAGAACTTCTGCCCGAGCAGACCCCCTTCTCTAGGACCATCATGGAAGCCCGTGTCCCCGAAACCTTCAAGCCGCCTCATTTTTGAAACCTACAATGGGGAATTTGACCTGGTTTATCATATTGAGAGTTTTAAAACCCTCATGATAATCCATCAAGCCTCGGACACGCTCCTCTGCAAGGCCTTCCCAGCAACGTTGAGGGGACAACGAGAGAATGGTACTCCCGTTTATCTCCAGCCTTCATCTTCTCATTAGACCAGTTTAAGGAGCTCTTCCTCACCCACTTCGTTAGCAGGTGCCGAGCCGAGAAAACAAGTGCATCCTTGCTAGCCCTCAGTCAAAGGAAAGGTGAATGCCTAAGAGATTATGTTCGGCGCTTTACCGCCGAAGCTCGGTCTATTACCTCTCGACCAATCAGTATCATCTGCAGCATTCAGAAACAACGTTAATAATGCCGACCTCAAGATGTCCCTTGCTAAGAAACCTCCTCGGGACTTCTCGGAACTCCTGCTTAGGAGTGAGAAGTACATCCGAGCTGAAAAGGCTCTTAACCCCCCCAGCGGAGAAGAGTCATCTTCCGGAAACAAACGAAAGGGTGCAAACGAGGAAGGATCCCAGAAATTCCAGAAAGACGACAATGGTCACCGCCACCCTGCTCCTCGTTTTGAGAAGTTTACCCCCTCCCCCCTCAATGCTAGTATATCAGCAGTTCTTATGCAGGTGGATAAGGAAGGACTACTCCACGCTCCCCTTAGAATGAATACCCTAGCGAATAGGAGAAACAGAGACAAGTGGTGCCACTTCCACAGGGATGATGTCTACAACACGCATGACTGTCGGGCTCTCAAGGAGGAGATCGAAGAGCTTATACAACGGAGGCACCTAGACAAGTTTGTCAGAAAGGTTAGAGTAGATTCTCCTCCACCCCGGGGAGCTAACAGGCGGGTCTAGAAGCTTTCTGAGCCCCAAGACTCAGAGCCGGGAGCAGTTCTCCATTCCATTCATGAAGGGCATATGTAGGGATAACCAAACTCCTCCCGAAAGGCCTTCGTCCGAAAAGTTAATTCAGTATAGAACTTTTTCCCGACCAAGAGCTTCAGATTCCCAGTGACATTCTCAGATCGAGACCTAGAAGGCGTACGAACTCCCCACTGTGATGCGCTCATAATTAATCTCCACATGGCCAACCACGAGGTGCGCCGAATCCTAGTCAACAATGACAGCTCCGTTAATATCCTCTTCCTGGAAGCCTTCCAATGCTTTCTCGACCTTCTCAGATCAAGCCTGCCGGATACACACTCCACGGGTTCTCTGGGGTCCCAGCCTCAATCGAAGGAATAATCACTATTGATGTGACTGCACGAAAAGCTCGAAAATCCGCACAGAGACAATGAACTTCATAGCCGTCGATGTGAATGCTATTTACAATGTCATTCTGGGCCGACAATGAACTTCATGCCGTACCCTCAGCCTTTCACATGAAAATAAAGTTTCTGACCTCAGTAGTAGTACGAGAAGTCAAAGGAAACCCAGAGATAGCTCGAAGGTGCTACACAACTACAATGGGGGCTCGGTCCTCCCACTTGAAGTATTAAAGCTCCCCCAATGGAACAGTTAAGTCCTTCCCGTACTAGTTGATGAACTCAAGGAGATCCCCTTTTTCTGGGACGGTGGACTTGGAATACAGAATAGTAAATAAAGTACCATGAGGGTGCCTAACACCCTCTCGTAGAAGTAGGTTTACAGTTTTCAATAAGGCCGCCGCTTGCGATACGACCAAAGCATGTAATAACGGCTCGTCTCCCTCAAGGCAGCCACTTAGTTTGTTTCAATAAAATTTAGATTTTTTTTTTTATAAAGATCTTTGCATTGGCTTCATGTCTATCTTCCTGAGTCACATCTACGTTTCGTTAAACGGTAAGTTCGGAGTCTAACTTGTCCCTCATGGCTGCTCCCACAACTTGCTAGGCTTAAAAAACGAGTTTGGAGTCCAACACTTGGTTCGACGCCGCTTTAGCCACTTAAAAATAAGCAAGTGCGGAGTAGCTCACCATTCGAATTGCTCCTACAACTCATTGTAACTTTCAAATAAATTTGGAGTCCAACACTTGGTTCAATGCCACTTTAGCCACTTGCAAACAAGCAAGTGCGGAGTGGCTCACCATTCGAAATTGCTCCTACAACTTGTGATAACTCCGAAAACACTGGTTCGAAATTCACAATCATGGTTCAAAATCGCCCTCACAGCTTGCAAGTATGTGGTTTAGGGACTCGAAATGACTATTCAAACAACTCTCAATACTAGTTAAATTTTGCAACAAGCAAATTCGAAGACCGGCTCTTTTCCATAGCTATCTCCAAAATTTGAATTAAACATACTGAATATAGGGCGTAGCTCTCCCCTAGAGCTGCTCCCTCGGCTCGACAAGCCTCATCAATGCTTCGTGCTCAGCTCCTCTTCCGAGCCACACTAGCAAACTCCCTAACTCCAAAGAGCTTCTCCTGCAACCAGTTCACCTTCAGGCATCTGTTATGACATCCAACTCACTCCTCGAGTTGCTTCTACAAATTTGCTGGGCTCCAATGGCAAGTTCGACATCCAGCTCACCCCTAGAGTTGCTCCGTGAACTCACCTCCCTCACGACTCTTTCCTAGAGCCTGGTTATGTTGTTCGTCTTGCTCATCCCCAAGTGGTCTTCTTCCAAATGAGTTCGGAGCTCAACCCCCCTAAAGTTGCTCCTAAACCCGCCTCTCGAATGGCTCTCCCTAGAGCCTAGTGATGTTCTTCGTTCCACTCACCTCCCGAACGGCCTTCTTCCGAACGAGTTCGGAGCTCAACTCTTTCCTAGAGTTGCTCCTCAAACTCGCCTCTCGAACGGCTATCTCATAGAGCCTGGTGATGCTCTTTATCCCGCTTGCCTCCAGAGCAGCTTCTTCTACAATGAGTTCAAAGCTCAACACAACCCTAGAGCTGCTCCCGAAACTTGCCTCCCGAACTGCTCTCTCCCAGAGCTCGTCGACGCTCTTCATCTCGCTCGCCTCTCGAACGGCTCTCCCCTAGAGCCTAGTGATGCTCTTCATCCCACTCGCTTACCGAGCGGCTTTTTTACAACGAGTTCATAGCAAAACTCTCCCCTAGAGTTTCTCCTCAACCTCGCCTCCCAACCGACCTTCTTCCAAACGAGTTTGAAGCTCAACTCACCCCTAAAGTTGCTCCGTAAACTCGCCTCTTGAATGGCTCTCTTTTAAAGCCTAGTGATGTTGTTCATCTCACTCGCCCCCTGAGCGATTTTCTTCCAAACGAGTCCAGAGCTCAACTCACCCTTAAAGTTGCTCCTCAAACTTGCCTCCCAAACGGCTATCTCCTAGTTCCTAGTGATGTTCTTCGTCTCGCTCGCCTCCCGAGTGACCTTCTTCCAAACGAATTTGAAGCTCACCTCACATATAAAGTTGTTCCTCAAACTCGCCTCCCGAACGGTGATGCCCTTCGTTTTCCTCAGCCTGGTGTTGCCCTTTATTTTGCTCGCCTCCCGAGTGACCTTCTTTCAAACGAGTTTGGAGCTCAAATCACCTCTAGAGTTGCTCTTCAAACTCGCATCCCGAATGACTCTCTCCTAAAGCCTAATGATGTTGTTCGTCTCGCTCACCTCCCGAGCAACCTTCTCCCAAACGAGTTTAGAGATCAACTCACCCCTCGAGTTACTTCCCAAACTCGCCTCCCGAACAGCTCTCTCCTAAAGCCTAGTGATACTCTTCATCGCGGTCGCTCCCCGAGCAACCTTCTTCTTCACCAACTGCGAGTTCGGAGCCTAATTCATCTACAAACATTCCTTAAACTCGCTTCCTAGAATGGATCTTCCCAAGAGTCATACAAAGCTCTTCTCAACTTCATGGAGGAAAAGATATTGCGAGCCTGTTTTGACCCTGAAGAAGGATGATTCTTCAACTGACTTCTGAGGAGAAATTGTAGATCTTCAAGTGAGCTTCGAAACGAGGGATCACACACTATAATCGGGTCTCTGTAGCAACAGGAAAGTTAGTTACGTTGCCGCTCACCAAAGAAACAGAACGATGTAAAATGTTCGGCGGAGGAAACCGTACGACTAAGGCCAAAATGGCATTGACTAGTCAAACGCCACGTGTCACCTCACCATCGTTTGCCAAGCACATGCCGAAGGTCTCACATCGTTCACCAGCACTCGTCGAAGGTGCCACATCGTTCACCGAAACCCACCAAGCAAACAAAAAATTGAATGAAGTTAGGGCAAAATGGTGTTACCCAGTCGACGGTTAAACGCCACGTGTCGCCTCGTCATTGTTTGCCAACTCTCGCCGAACTGCCTCATCGATTGCCAACGCGCACCGAGAAGACGGGAACCAATCGAAAAATGAGAGAAAATGCTCTCCTCCCGATCTGCGCCCAATCTTGATCGACGACAGAGATTCACAAAAAGTCAACGATCAATGCTAATCGAGTCAATGGTCAAACATTGACTACACATGTCACATCGCCAGCGCTCGCCGAACCACGTGATCGATCGCCAACTTCTGCGAGCAATCACAAAATTAGAGAAAATGCTACAGTCCTGATCCGTGCCAATCCTGATCGATGGCTGAGATTCGTTAAATAATTAATTAATTAATTAAGTCAACAGCCAAGTTGACCGAGTCAACGGTCAAATGATGACTGCCACATGTCAACACGCCAAACGATCTCATCGATCGCCAATGCGCGCCTAGCAAAAGCAAAACCAAGCTGGAAATGAGAGAAATATCCTCCTCCTGATTTGCACTCGATTGTGATCGATGATCCAGATTTTGCCACGTCATCAAGATAATTTCCTTTCTAATTAATTTCTTTATTTAATTATTAAATTGAATTAATTATTTAAAAATCCGAAAAAATAATTGAAAATAAGAAAAAAAATTTAAAATTTTAAAAATAATTATTAATTGGAAAAATAATTTTAAATTCGAAAGTATAATTATTAAATTAGAAAAATTAATTAAAATTTTCAAAAATTAATTATTAAAATTTGAAAATTGAATAAAAAGTTTAAAACATTATTAAAAATTAGAAAAAATTCAAAAAAATCTGGAAAAATCACAAAAAATCTAGAAAATTCTAAAAATAATTATAAGTATTTTAAAAACTTATAAAAGTATCGTTACACCCCAAGCGAGATCTAAACATCCCTAAAAACGTTGATAAATTCTATAAGCCATTAAAAACGGATGAACTACTCAACAAAGACTGTGAAACTCAGTCTTTGGAAGTGGGGGCTTATGACATGGCTAGAAATAGAACCAAATCGGGACCGTTCAAATCAGACACGAATCTCAAAGCTCTCAGGGGTAAAACGGTAATTTCCACTACAAGCGAGTCCAAAAATGGGAACTGGGTCTTTTCTTATCCCAATAAACCAAAAATAGGTCTGCCTTACTGAGTTAGGGTGATAGTCCATTATAAATAAATCCAGATTATTAAAGAGTAATTTGATTTCATGATTATCCCTAAGAGACAGTTTAAACCAAATTTCTTATCATGAAGGAATTTAAACTCTATTTCTTATCCAGAAACACCGGAAAGTAGAGATAAATGTTTATCTCAAAACTGGTCCCAAAGGCGACTATAAATACTGTAACGCCCCGAATCCCAAATACACTGAATTCGAGATGTTCTACAGGATCTTTTCACTTTCTTAGTACACTTTTACAGGGAAATTAAAACTTTTCATCATACATCAGAGTTTACATCATAATTACATCTTTCTTTTGCACAGCGGAAGTAAAATACAACAATTGAATATAAGTACAACAGCTTGATAAAATCTTTAAGCATCCAAATCTTCTTTAATCTTTAGCATGACATTTACCTGCATGTTAGACTGTGGGTACGTCAGTTTATTCAACCGACGATCATTATACACGGCCGTCCTCGCTTGCCGAAAATAGTATAACTTAACATTTCATATTTAGCAAACACAAACTTGTCACATTCAAACTAAAGGGACTACCCTATTGATGTCGTGTTGTGATTGTGCACTTAGTCCTTAATGCAGTTAATTATATGACACTAATGCACACTTGTTCGGATTCTATGCATCCCATACTACATAGGTCCGAGGGCAAGCCCTTATTCGTTCTTCATCTTGTTAGGGTTCAATCCCCCGTTATGTCTTAAACTACTACTGTAACTACGGTAGTGTCCTAGATGTCCTATGATCTATGAGCCCATGTCCAGGCAGCCTGGAGGGGAATCCCACGCACTGTCACGACGCATCGAGCAGGCAACCTATGGACAATTCAGCCTCCGCCATGGAACAATGGCACCACCCATAGCCACTCGAACATCCCACGAGCGTCGCCACCGGGACGATAATTCCGGAGTAGCGCCCACGCACTGTCTTGACGCATCAAGCAGGCAACCTGTGAATCGCTCTCACACCGCTATCCGTTGGCCCTCATACTCATGTTTTTCTTCTACTTTCATCACATCTCCACTATGTACTAGTCCTTAGTTTTATTTAAGAATCATGAACAAAATAATCACTAGAGTTAGCCTCTCCATCAACCGGACTTATTCATTTGTTTCAACATGACCAACCTTGGTCTAATTTCAATTCAATTCATTTTTCTCAATGCCGGGGAGACTTAGCTACTCTATTTCAAATTTCATTTCACAATCTTTAAGTCATAACCACTTTCATGTCACAATTCCATATTCTTTCTCATTCATGATTTACTCTTTGTTCACAAGTCCATAGTGAATACTTATAACTCATAAAAATTCATATTCATGGCCCACAATTTCATCAACATGATTTCTAAATTTCCAATATCATACAATGCACTCATGCACTTATAATTAAACACCCATACTTTACATTTTACACAATATCCTCAGGTGAAAATTTATAATATCATGTCACACCACAAGATTCTTTGTGTCAATTACTTTCTAATAAATTCATTTCAATATATCTTTATAAAGTGAAAAATTCCATAAAAGT
Organism: Hemerocallis citrina; assembly: GCA_017893485.1. Classification (NCBI taxonomy): domain Eukaryota; kingdom Viridiplantae; phylum Streptophyta; class Magnoliopsida; order Asparagales; family Asphodelaceae; genus Hemerocallis; species Hemerocallis citrina. The sequence goes on from CM030368.1 coordinate 107,592,054, forward strand.
GTCTTAGAACCATAGCTTTAATTATACTATTTGTTCACAAACTACATTATATTTTCTTCAAATAATACCCAAACCAATCCCATAAAATTCCTTGTATTTTTATGAAAATTACCATATTTTTCTCACATTTTTTTGGACATCAAAAACTCCCAAAAAAATATTTTTCCCTAAGTGCTCAAGGAAGGATTCGAACCCAGCACAGTAGAGAAGAAGGCCAGAGCACCCTGCCATCAGGCCAACCGTGTGCTAGCGATTAGAAGAGGGCGCATTAGGTATATGTGCTATCATTTCGCAGCCTCATATACTTAAATATACCGCTAAATAAAAGAGGGTGAGGCCGGGTTTCGAACCACGCCGCTCAGGGAAACCGAACACAGTCACCGACCGCCTGAGCCACTGGCTCAGGTTGTCACAGTGTTGGGTTAAAACCCATTAGTTTCATATTCGCACTGTTTTTAGAAATCAACTCGATGTTCAAAACACTTTGATTCATATTGCCTTTATATAAACCACTGAAAACTTGCAGATTTAATCATCTTTATTCAATCTTCAAAACAGCAAGTGTAAAATAAATTTTTGTACTAAAAACATAATTTTCTCCACCAAATTAATAATTTGTTTAATTTAAACTAGCAAATCTTTTATTTTCGACATTGAAAAGAATCGATTGATCTTCTAATCTCTCTTTTATCCCCAAATTTTCCATGATAATTTACTGGTTATTAATCTACATTCACAACACAATACAACTTTGGATTTTCCCATACTCATACTAGCAAAAGAATTCACATAGCACATGAATAGGTGAAACTCAAAATTACTAAGTTTGGTACATTTCTAATTTAATGACAACAAGCAATTCTTTGGTTCATTTATGCCACTTCTACACATGAATTCCAAGCATTCAATATACTTTTCTACTCAAATTCCATAGTGTTAATATCTTTATCAATTGTCATGTTTCAACCACACAATTTGCAAGTAATTAATAAAGATTTTCACACATCATGCTAATCACATTGCATCATTATTCAATTAAACTAAATAATCATAGAAAGTGCTTCATATGGTATAATTTCATGCAAGCATTTCACATACACAATTAATCACATCATTCTAAGCCATTCACATACTAACTTTTTAATTAGAGTGGTCTCTTATTAGTATTTTCCATGTATAGTGTTATCAATATATTAGCATGAACCCTATATTAGAAACATGAATTGTTTTACCCACCTTAATGGAGAGAACACAAAAGCAATAAGTCCTAGTAGATGAGAACACCTCCTCCTAGCCAAAGAGTGCACCACTCCAAGCTCCCAAGCCCTAGCCGAATGCTTCTCCAAGCCGATTGCTACCCTAGCCGAATGCTTCCCTCCTTGGCCGAAAGCTCCAAGCAACCAAAGAACCACACCACTCTCTTATCTTTTATAACTCTCACAATATATTACTATAGCTTTAGAAATTATACTTTGCATATCAAAAATTAGCCATGAGAAGGGGGGTATTTATACTAAAAAATGAGGGGAATGGAGGGCTAAGATCATCTTGGTGGTTGCAAAATGAAAGGCTTAGATTCAAGTAGGAGTTAGGAAAACTACCCACCTCCTTGAAACTACCCCCATGTTCTCCACACCAAAATTTCAATTTCCCTCCAAAGAAGAATGCTACCGGCCAAGCATAGTGAGTGTGCATTGCACGTGTACGTGTAGTGCACGTGCATGCAACTAGGCCAAATTTGTACATTTTAAAATTGTATAAAAATAATTTTGTTTAAAAAAGTCTTCTACATGACAAGTTTAATTAAAATAAATTAATTCATGGGCTTTCTTTTTGGGCCAAACTAATTATAAAAATAATTAAAATAAAAATGCTTTTGGGCTTTTTAAGAAAAGGCTTTTTAGTTAGATCAAATAAGGCTTTTAAAGAAGGCTTTTTGTACTAAAATAATTTGAGAAAATTATATTCAAACATACACATCAAAAATAGTCCAAAAATATTGCACGTGCACAACACGTGCAAAATAAATAATTTCTCATTAATTGAAAAATCAGGGTATTACAAATACCCCTACCCCTGTCAAAATTAGGTAATCAGTATCTTTCTCCAAAAAAGCTCTTTCATAATCTTTCAGATTACTGACTTGAGCGTTGGAGGATTTGTCGTCGAGATCAATCCCGGTGTTTTGAACTTTTTTACAGGTCAGTAATAGCGTGGAGAACGGTCAACATCGGTAAGTAGTAAAAAGGTTAGTTTTTATTTGTTCAAAAAAAATTACAAATCATCTGTTTGCTCCCACACCAAAATTAGCTACAACAGATTGGCATCGTCTATGGAAAATTAGGAAAAAGCAATCCAACTATACTCGTCGGTAAAAAACAAACTTTTCCAGTCATACCTCCAAAGGAAAAAGGGAAGGCGGCGGCGTCAAGCCGAAAGGGCCACCCCTCTTCTTCCACCTCCTCCACTTGAGAATGTCCCTCCAACAAGATCAACAAATTCGGTAGCCTCAACCTGAATAGCTGCCTCCCCAACAGACTTGGCCCACGCCCAGAGGGGCTGCACCGGGGGGCTCCCGTCAAAGTCGTCAAGAACAATATCCTCTCCATGACCATGTCTTGGTTCATAATCCTTCCACCAACTCGATGGCTTCGAAGGGTTCGTCGCCAGTGTTTCTTTCCAGTGTTTCGACCTTTTTTGTAAGTCAGCAGCAGCGTGGAGAACGGTCAACATCGGCAAGTAGTAAAAAGGTTAGCTTTTTGTAATACCCTAAATTTTATGAATGTGAAATTGAAGGTTTTACGTGTTGTGCACGTGCAAAATTTTGTATAAATATTCTCTTATGAAATGATTTCTATAACATGAACAAATAATTACTTTCTCTCTGTTCCTCTTTTATTCTTTAAGCCCATTTTTTTAAGGAGCCTAAATTTGCTTTTTAAAACTAAGCCAACTTAATAAATTAAGTAATTCTTTTCTAAAAGCCCACTATTTTTTAAAAGCCAATAAATTAACTACTTATAATGACTTTGTCATGTAGACAAATATTTTTGTAGACAATTAATTAATTTTTTAATGTACAACATTAATTAGGGGGACACTAGTTGGGACACGTGTTTGAACGTGTGTGTGCATTGCACACTCCATCCTTGGCCGGATAGTAGGAGAGAGAGAGTGGGAGGTGTGGACTAGTGGAGAGGTGGTTTGTGTGTCATGGGTGGTTGCTACAACTTTCCATCTTATCCTAGCCATTCATCTACAACCATATAGTGTAATCTTAGCCCTCCAATCTATCCTAAAATTAGTATAAATATCTCCTACCTTCATGCATACAACAGTAAGAAAAATAATTGAAAGAAAGAAACTATAGGAGAGTAAAAGATTGAGAGAGAATAAAAAAAAGAGAGTGAGTGCATTAGTGTGTGTGTGTGTTCCCTACCTTTGGAGATCAGCCACTTCACATCCACGGCAAGGGGAGGGCTCAGTTTCACCAAGAGCAAGGAGAAGGATCATTATGGTGGCTCATTCTAAGAGGAGAATGACCAATCGTGTTCAAAGAAATCGTAGGAGCTTTGTAGTATTTTCTTCAAATAGGTGGGTGGTTTTCTATACTTCTAATATTAGATATCATGCTAGGAAATTTGTGATATTTATGCATGCTAAAAGAACTAATAAGATAATCACTTGTAGACTCAAAAAAGGACTTGCTAAACAAATGAGTAAATGCTTGATGAATTGTGTGCTATTGGTTATAATTCATATTTAATGTAATTAAAATTCACTTATTGCCATGAAGTTGTAGAATTGGAACCACGTAATTGTAGAAAAGGTTCATGTGTTGATTAGCGAATGAATTATTAATTTTTGCGCTTATGGAACCATGGTATTATTTCTCAAAAATACAACTTGGATTATAAACATTATGAATAAAGTGGGAAAATAGGAATTTACACCTTTTAACAAAATCTTAATGCAAGAAATTGAGTAGCAAATTTGTTAATGTGATTTCTTTGCAATATTGTAAACATAGAACATAAATTAGAGTGAAAATACTTGTTTTAATGTCAAAAAATTATTTTAAAAACACCGATTTGTTGAATATATGTAAATCTAGTATTCTGAAAATTTTTAGAAATTTTTGTAAAGAAGAAACTAAGTTACGATCGTTTGAAAAATAGAATATTTCAAATAAACATAGTCTCAACTTAAACCTAATTTTAAACAAGCCTATATCAGTTAATTCCTATGGGCATACTGGTTATAGGGGGGCTTTAGTTGCGTTACTGTAGCACTGTGTGTGTGTGGGTTCGAGTCTCAGCAAGGGGCTTTTTATTCCAAAATTCGATTTTTTCCTCATACACCGAATCAAACTCAAAACCCTCCCACTCCTCCTTTGTGACAGTTGGGCACCTTGTCCCTTTTGGCTAGCGCGTGTGGCCTTTAGGTCTTGGTGACTGTGCACTATGTGTGTGTGTGTTGTGCGGTTCGAATCTGGCTGTGGCCAAAAAATTTTTGGGAAAAATATATATATTTTTTTAAGTTTTACTTGGACTATTGTGAATCTTACAAAACAATATATAAAAAGAAATAGGGAGAAAATATTAGAAAATCCTTGAGTTATAAACTTCAGAAAAAATATTATTTTGGAATTATAGACCCTTAAAAAGTGAAATACAATTTTTTTAAGAGTGAAGAGTTCACTTTAGTTTTAATCTTTTGAGTTTCTAAAATAAAGAAAGTGAAAATCATGAGTATGGAAATGATTGCAAAGAGATGAATTGAGACTTTTGTTAAGTAGAAATAAATAAGAATTTTTTTTGAATATGCAATTTGTGCATAGAAATGTGTTGAAAAGAGAATGTGTTGAAATGTGGAATTTTGTGGACATGTTTCAATGAATGTGAAATGGGGACTTATACTAGAACTTGGCTAAGACTCTACATCGGCAAGCATGAAAAGTACTTTAAAAAGAGAATTTATGAAATTTTGTTGACCAAGTTTGGGTCGTTGATAATGAATGTTGTTGAAAGGACCGATGTAGGAATAATGCTAGATTCTAGAATAGTAACCTCAGATTATACATAAGGATGAGATACATATTGAAGATGTGATGAACGTAAGAGACAAACAGGAGTATGAGGGCCATTGGATTGGCAACATGAGAGTGTCCACAGGATGTTCCATGATGCGTCATGATTAGGACGTGGATACTACTCCAGAGTATGGGGCAATCGAATGACTGCGGGTGGTGTCACATTTCTGGTAGGAGGCGAATTACCACAGGTTGCCTGCATGATGAATCATGTGTCAGTGCGTTGGGATTCTCTCCAGGGCGCCTAGATCTGAGTTCGTAGTTCATAGAATGCCTAAGATACTTACCGTAGTTACAGTAGTAGATTAAATCATGGCGAGGAATTGAACCCTACAAGATGAAGAACGATTAAGGGCTTGCCCTCGGACCTATGAAGTATGGGCTGTATAGACTCTGAACAAGTGCGCATTAGTGTCATATAATGTAAACAACTGCATTAAGGACTAAGTGCACATCACAACACGACATTAATAGGATATAGTTTGTCTTGTGATCAAGTTTGTAGTTGTTTAAGTATGGAAAATCGTTATACTGTTTTCGGCATAAAGAGGATGGCTGTGTATAATATTTCGTTAGGGAATGAACTGCCCACAGTTTCATATGCAGGAAAAAGAGGTTGACAAATTGAAGTATACATGCTGCTCAAAGATTGATTTAAATGTTGTGTAATTGTTCCATGTAATCACTGTAAATTGCTTCCACTGTATGAATGTAAATGTGTAATGTAACTCTGAAGTAAGAAATGTTTTTAATTTCCTTGTAAAATTGTACGAAAGAAGTGTAAAGATCTTGTGGAACTTCAAATTTAATTGTATTTTGGAATTCGGGATGTTACAGAGTGGTATTAGAGCCACGCTTCTAAGTAGTACAAATTTATAAGGAACGACACTCTAGAAGTGGACATTAGAGTGTGTGTTGAATCTAGAGATTTAAATGTAAGTTACTTACATTTGTGTTGCTATATGATTTATGTTTCTTCTCCTCCTTTCTTTAAGATGGCAGACCACTTCGACCCAGCTGGAGATGACGACTGGCACATTGTTGAGGAGGATTACTATCCCGACAAGCTGATTCAAATAAAGAGGATTCCGAAGAATTTGAAGAGGAGTGGCCTGAGTCTCGAGAGATCACTCTACCTCCGGATTCATCAGATGATTCCTCTGACGAGGAAGAACTAGTTCCGAGTAGCCTCATTGTGTCTCTTCAGAGGCAGGTAGAAACTCAGAGGGAAAGAGCGGAGCTGTTGCAGGCACAGTGTGCGAAGAGCAAGGAGAGCATTGTAGTTCCTAGTCATCGTGTTTGGAAACTCGAGAAGAGGGAAAACATGTACAATGTACTGAAGGATGAAGTAGAGGAACTACAAGAAGAGCTTCGAGAAGCCAAGAGGAACCGTAGGAACTAGACTGTTGTAACCCCTATTTTTCATTTTGTGCATTTTTGAATGTATTTTTTTCGTTTTGGTGTATTTTTTCTCTTGTATTCTTTCTGAACCATATATTGGAGTTGTTTTCGATATATATTCGTTTTATTTTATTTTGAGCTCTTTGTGTTTGATTGGTTGTATTTTTTGTTTCGTTCTTCATCGAATTTTTGTTCTTTCTTTCATTTAGTTCTTGTCCTCTTTATTTTTGTTCTTGGGTGCTTGTGGAGGTGATTGGTTGTTATTCTTTTCCCAATCCTACTATTTGATCCCTAATAAGATTACCGAAGCTAAATTAAATCCCCAATCCTGTTTGATATTCTATACAATTTGTATCCTAATCAAAACCCTATTAAACAAATCCTACTACTACTCCTAATTACCCACAACCCAATTACCCATTAACCCTAGAACCCTATATATACATATCTCTCCCTCATACAAACCCTAACCATAATACCCTACTCTCTCTCTCTCTCTCTCTCGGCTACCCTCTCTCCCTCCTTGGCTGCACCGCAACCCGACGCCAGCCACCCCCCCTTCACGCCCAGGCCGACCCCCCTTTCCCGCGTCACCTGCACCTAACCCGACCACCTCTCTCGACCTTCCCCTTGCCGCACCTGACCACCATCCCTCTCCTCATCCATCCATTGACTCTCTCCCCGTTCCCTCCCTCTGGTGCCGTCGACGTGCAGCCAGGCCAGGCCGCACCCCACCGTCGTCATCTCTCGTTCTCTGGATCTCTCTCTCACTTTGTGGAGTTTTGCTCGTGTGGTGATTTTTGCACGAGTTTGCTAGGATTCGTTGATTCGTAGATTTTCATTCGTGGGTTTTGCTCGTTGTCGGGAATCCATTCCCGTTACTCTTGATTTTCATCGTTCTTCATCTTCGGTTAAGGCAAGTAACTTGTACTCAAATTCCTTTGTATGATACAAGTCAAAAATACCACCTATAGTGTAGTTGGGTCTAGAGACGACTCTTGTTTATGTTATTCCTGATGGGTTTTGTCTCTATTGTGAAAACTTGACCATATTTGCCTCACGACACAATATGGATATGAAATAATTTAGGTTTTACCTGTTCTTGATTTGATCATGGATGTGAGACTTTTCTGAGAATTCATGATTTTGTTGAGACCCATGTGACATACTTGGTGTGGACATGCTAGATACCCTAATTCATGATGTTTGGACACTTGGTAGACTCGATTTCATGTTTGGTTGTGTTTTAAACAAGTTTTGTATGATATATGTTGAGTTGTTGTTAAAGGGAAAATCTGTATTTTTGTCGCTGATCTGTTTTGTTTGCTGTTTTGGACTGTCTTGAAGTCAGTATCTTAATTTCGGTGTAAAACATGAGTTTTAGAGAATTTTGTCTATTTTAAAACCCCTCTGACCATGCTTGATTTCGTTTTCGTATGTGTGAGTTATGACTATTTTACTACAGAGGTGTAGATCTTTTCTAGATTTCGTTTTCGATGATTTTTGATGACTAAATAACTTTGATACTTGTGCTACCCACATTATTTTGATCCAAAACTTTGGTCATTTTTTTCTATATCTACTTAGAGATTACCCAAAATTTTGGTGGATTTTATTGATGATTATTATATACCGTTTCGTGCTCGTTTATGAAAACTATACTTGCTGTATTTTACTTGCTGTTCTGTAAAGAATCGTATTTTCACTCTGATTCCTTTTACTGTATGAAAAATGTTTGTGAAATATGAAAGCTATTATATTTTATCTATTTTCATATCCCTTTGGCGGAATTGAATTTCGTTTCACTGGTTGCGAGATATCATAGTTTTCGTACAATAGTGTTGGGAGTTCCAGATTTGCCAAACTCTCGTTTATTGATGTTTTCTTATATTTGATGCCTGATCTAATTTTACTGTAAAATTATGAAACTTTATATTTAGATACTGGACATATAGGAAAATACCCCAGATTTTTCATGGATTTATTTAATGTGTTTTCATGCTGTTTTCCTGTTATCGAATTCGTTTTCTTGATTTCTGGCTGAACCTATTTTCTGTATTCAAATCAGTTTTGAGCTATGCTTTTGTGAATTAATATATGACTTATTTATACTCGCTGGATTCGGTTCGAAGTCTACTTTCTAGAAGTTTCGACGGATTCAAATTTTTATATTTGTAACATAGGGAGTTACTGTTTTACTACAGTATGGTCTTGCGGTCCTGAACTTGAGATTTGTTTATTTTATTCTTTTATGAGATATCTTGCACTCGTATATGTTTATCTTGCAACTTGCACTTGTCACATGATCATGCCATGTTATTCTTGGTATATTTTGCATATATACATGCTTGTTTGACATTAATAATAAGTAATCAAGCCAGGGTTTAAGGGACAGATCTAATAGTGGATAATTCAGAAACGTGTACTCGGAAGGGGATCTACTAATCCTACATGATTACTTGAGACATGATTACTTGATACATGATTACTTGATACTTGCACGCAAGACACGATACTTACCACTTGCACAACTTGACACGTGATTACATAATACATGATACTTGGAGCTTGGAGCTCGATTACTTGACTTGTCCCTGAGTATACTGCCCTCTATGGTCCACAATGAAATCTAAAGCGAAACTGTTTGTTGTAGCAACCATATAAGGTCGGCTGCATGAAGTGCTACCTAGATAGTAATCACTACAAGACTTGAACATGATACTTGAACATGATACATGCTTGCTTGATACTTGACTACATGATACTTGAGACTTAAAACTTGGCACTTGATACATGATTACATGATACTTGACACTTGATGCATATTTACATGATACTTGATTACTTGACATTTGATTCATGCCATTTACACTTGTTCACTTTGCCATACTAGTTGTTTATTTTGACATCATGCTTATACCATGTTGCTAGTTAGTTTCCCCATATACTTGTATCCTACATTATAAGTGGTCCGTAACTTGCAATTGACGGGTACTTGTTTTTCTCTTTTCCTCTTTCCTGCATACGTTGAATTGCAGACTTTGGAGAACAGGTTCCGGACGATATTGGTGACATGAAGTATTAGTGCTGGATTTTATTATTTCTTGTAGCTTGTTTGAACAATATTGTATTTTAAAACTTGGATTTATTCTTGTATTTGGGCAATGTGACCCAAGATATTTGTTTTATTCAGATCATGATTATTTGAGATTTATATAATTAGTTTCAAGTATTTTCGTTGGTATTTTGGGTTCATATGTGCATGTGGTTGATTCTTTCGCTTCCGACTCTAATGATTTTTGTGAATGTTGTGAAGATTCTTGAATAGCTTATGGATGATGAAAATCATTCGCTGGGCTTTTGTCACATATTCCGTATTCCGTATTCTTTTTGAGAAGTGGGGCGTGACAGGATTTTTTAAGTGGTATCAGAACCCAGGTTTGGCTAACATATTAGTTGCCTAATATATTAGACATGCTTGGCTAGAACTGGGATCTGCTCAACATTTCACCAACCATGCATGCATAAATGAATCAATTATTATCAACATTGATCTGGATGATAACTATTTTTGGTTTTGTGCAGACTATGGCTCATAGGGGTTCTACTTCTCAGTCATAGGTTGACCCGATTGAGGCTGTCACTGCTGTTCTTGAGCGTTTGATTAGTCAGCAGCAGAACCATAGTGATTTGGTGATGTCTACTTTGGAAGTCACTCGAGTTCCTCCGCCTGTTGTGCCTAGGCATGATGTTCTTCCTCCCCATTCAGGAAAGTCACAGACTTTATGAGGCTGCATCCCGACAGGTTTTCAGGCACTGAGACACCTTTGGAGGCTGAACTGTGGTTGATTCGGACAGAGCAACTGCTTTTGGCAGCTAGAGTTGCAGATGCAGATCGTGTGGATGTGGTTACCATCTAGTTGGTGGACTTGTCTCATATCTGGTGGAGGTCCGAGTCCGAGAGGCTCGAAAGACCGTTCACTTGGGCCACTTTTACTAGGAGCTTCTTTGAGAAGTTTTTCCCTAGCAGCACCAAAGTTGAGATGGAGCAACAATTCTTAGTCCTGAAACAGGTTGGTCGTTATTTCGAGTAATGGAATTTTGCTACATATTGTTCGTGCAATGTTGTAACATAAGACTTTCTTGAAACAGGGCTCCAGGTCTGTGGACGAGTACGCAGCCGAATTTACGAGACTTAGCTGCTTCACAGCTGTTTTTGTGGCGAACAAAGATGATAGGGCTTGTAGGTTCATTTTAGGGCTTGAGCGAGACATCAAGGTGCAGCTTGTCTCTCTTCGCTTGTGTACCTATTCTGAGGCTCTTGAGGCAGCTAGGGCCTAGGAGTAGGCTCGTGGTGGTTTGACTCCTTCTCAGAGGACTGTTCCGCACTCATTTGCTAGGTCTTCTGGTGGGCCTATTCGGAGACCTGTTCCAGCCCCTTCGGTCAGGGAAGCTCTTTACTCTTCTGCGGGTCCTCCGAGAGTTGGTTTCTGCGACTTTTGCCGTCTTCCAGGGCATGTTCGTAAGGATTGCCGACGTGCAAATCGTCGCTGTTTTGGATGTGGTGATGCTGACCATTCGGTGCGGGACTGCCCGCGGTTGGCTCCTCCAGCCAAGGGTCCTGTTCAGCTAGTTGCCGCTGCTCGTGGTCCAGTTAGACCACCGCTTCCCCCGCAGCGTCAGATTGTCGGTCAGAGGACCGCTATTCCGAGGAGAGGCCAGGCTTTCAACCTAACTGCTGTAGATGCTGAGTCAGCTGAGGCTGTGGTTGTAGGTATCTTTTGTTTTATTGATTTATTATTTGTTGTTTCTCTTTGTTATTCCCCATTTTCCCTTGCTGTTGTCTTCAGCATTTTGTTTTTCCTCACCCCTGTTCAACCATTCTTTTCTCTGTCTCTTTTGCTTTCTATCTTAGGTATTGTGCTTGTGTGCTCTTTCCCTGCTCATGTTCTGTTTGATTCTGGGGCAACCCATTCTTTTGTCTCCTCTCAATTTGTCGCTCGCTATCAGTTAGAGTGCAGCAACATATCAGAGGCTTGGAACATTGTGACAGGTGGTGGAGTTGTCATTTGTTCCTGGGAGTGTAGGCAGTGTCCCGTAATTATTGGCAGCGCAGAGTTCAAAGCCAATCTGATTGTAATTGGGAATTCAGGGTTCGACGTTATTCTGGGAATGGATTGGTTGGGTGAAATCCATGCCATTATTGATTTCCGTGCCAAGAAAGTTGTATTTCGGATTCCAGATCGCGCAGAGTTTGAGTTCCATGCCGGAGAGTCTTCCCTTGGCCAAGCTACAGTTGATTAGGAAGTTTGTGCGATGAAATTGCACTCAGGCTGTGAGGCTGTGGCTCTAGTAGTTCGGGATTTCTTGGATGTTTTTCCAGATGAGTTGCCTAGCTTACCCCCTGATAGGGAAGTTGAATTCGGTATTGATGTTCAGCCTGGAACAGCGCCGATATCGAAGAGTCCCTACAGGATGGCACCGGTTGAGCTAGCAGAGCTTAAGGTGCAGATTCTGCAATTGCTTGATTTGGGATTCATCAGACCTAGTATTTTGCCTTGGGGTGCTCCGATCCTTTTTGTCGACAAGAAGGATGGTAGTCATCGACTGTGCATAGATTATCGGGAACTGAACACAGTTACTGTGAAGAATCGGTATCCGTTGCCCAGGATCGATGATTTGTTTGATCAGTTGAGTGGGGCAGCTGTTTTCTCGAAGTTGGATTTTCGTTCTGGGTATCACCAAGTCAAGGTGAAGGCTGTGGATATACAGAAGACTGCTTTCAGGACTAGATACGGGCACTATGAGTATCTTGTGATGCAGTCCGGAGTTACGAACGTGCCGGCTGTATTCATGAGTCTTATGAACCGAGTATTTTCTCAGTTCTTGGATAGATTCGTGGTGGTCTTCATTGATGATATTTTGGTGTATTCTCGAAATCGGGAAGATCATGCTAAGCATCTTAGAGTGGTTCTGCAGACTTTGAGAGAGAATCAGCTCTATGGGAAACTTAGCAAGTGCGAGTGTTGGCTCGACAGGATTTCATTCTTGGGGCACATTATCTCTGGCGATGGTATTTCTATGGATCCTGCCAAGGTTGAGGCTGTGAAGGATTGGCCTATTTCCAAGTCAGTTTCAGAAGTCAGGAGTTTTCTTGGTTTGGCTGGCTATTATCAGAAGTTCATCCAAAATTTTTCGAAGATAGCAGGACTATTGACTAAGTTGATTAGGAAGGATCAGAAGTTCTGTTGGTCTGATGAGTGTGATGGAGTTTTTGTTGAGTTGAAGAATAGATTGACGTCGGCGCCTATGTTGACTATTCCAGATGGTTCAGGCGGATTTGTAATTCACCGTGATGCTTCTGGTAAGGGTCTTGGAGCAGTTTTGATGTAGAAGGGCCGAGTCGTTGCGTATGCATCGAGGCAGTTGAGGCCGAATGAGAAGAACTATCCGACTCATGACTCGGAGTTAGCGGCAGTGATTTATGCTTTGAAGCTGTGGAGACATTATTTACTTAGGGAGAAAATATGTAAAAGAAATAGGGAGAAAATATTAGAAAATCCTTGAGTTATAAACTTCAAAAAAAAATATTATTTTGGAATTATGGACCCTTAAAAAGAGAAACACAATTTTTTTAAAAAGTGAAGAGTTCACTTTAGTTTTGATCTTTTGAGTTTCTAAAATAAAGAAAGTGAAAATCTTGAGTATGGAAATGATTGCAAAGAGATGAATTGAGACTTTTGTTAAGTAAAATCAAATAAGAATTTTTTTTGAATATGCAATTTGTGCATAGAAATGTGTTGAAAAGAGAATGTGTTGAAATGTGAAATTTTGTGGACATGTTTCAATGAATGTGAAATGAGGACTTATACTAGAACTTGGCTAAGAATCTACATCGGCAAGCATGAAAAGTACTTTAAAAAGAGAATTTATGAAATTTTGTTGACCAAGTTTCGGTCGTTGATAATGAATGTTGTTGAAAGGACCGATGTAGGAGTAATGCTAGATTCTAGAATAGTAACCTCAGATTATACATAAGGATGAGATACATAGTGAAGATGTGATGAACGTAAGAGACAAACATGAGTATGAGGGCCATTGGATTGGCAGTGTGAGAGTGTCCACAGGATGTCCCATGATGCGTCATGATTAGGACGTGGATACTACTCCAGAGTACCGTCCTGGTGGTGATGCTTATTGGGCAATCGAATGACTGCGGGTGGTGTCACGTTTATGGTAGGAGGTGAATTTCCACAGGGTGCCTGCATGATGAGTCATGTGTCAGTGCATTAGGATTTTCTCCAGGGCACCTAAATGTGAGTTCGTAGTTCAAAGAATGCCTAAGATACTTACCGTAGTTACAGTAGTAGATTAAGTCATGGCGAGGGATTGAACCCTACAAGATGAAAAATGATTAAGGGCTTGCCTTCGGACCTATGTAGTATGGGCTGCATAGACTCTTAACAAGTGCACATTAGTGTCATATAATGTAAACAACTGCATTAAGGACTAAGTACATCACAACACGACATCAATAGGATAGTCCCTTGCAGTTTGTCTTGTGATCAAGTTTGTGGTTGTTTAGGTATGGAAAATTGTTATACTGTTTCCGGCATATAGAGGATGGCCGTGTATAATATTTCGTCAGTGAATGAACTGACGTGCCCACAGTTTCATATATAGGAAAAAAAGGTTGACAAATTGAAGTATACATGCTGCTCAAAGATTGATTTAAATGTTGTGTAATTGTTCCATGTAATCACTGTAAATTGCTTCTGCTGTATGAATGTAAATGTGTAATGTAACTCTGAAGTAAGAAATGTTTTTAATTTCCTTCTAAAAGTGTACGAAAGAAGTGTAAAGATCCTGTGGAACTTCGAATTCAGTTGTATTTTGGAATTCGGGGTGTTACACTTTTATTGGCAGCAACAGGTTTATTCCCCACCCACACCCAAATTTTTCCAGAAATCCAAGTCGGAAGCCCAATCCAAAAATCCTAATCTAAAACCTTATCAACCATTATTCCTCTACAACATAAATCAAACAAGCACATTCACAATTCATTTATGCAAACATAACCAAAACCAACAAGCATTTTTACGATGAATTTCTTTCTTGCCAAAACTCGATACACCCGCCTTGTGGGCCCTTTTGGTCCCATCATCTGTCGATTTATGCCGACAACAGGAGATGGAATTGGTGCAGAGAGTGGCTTCTTCCCCTGCATCTTCCGTCTTTTTCCTTTTTAATTTTTTTTTCTTTTTTCCCCGTTTTCTCTATAGTTCCATTACCTTCAAATTCCTAATTTATTCAACAAGTCAAAATACATGAACACACGTGAATAAAACAAAACTTAAAAAATTACAAAATAATAATAATAATAATAACGGAATTACCACTCAAGAATGCCAAAGAAGGTGAGAATTCTAGAAGGATTTGGCGTCAGAGTTCGGAGGCGGGGACCCGTTAACGTCGACGGAGCTAAGCTCCGATGTCCTTTTTTTACCCGACTTCAAAACTCGATGATGGTGGTAGGAGAGGCACAAATTGCTTTTATTATTTTTATTTTTTGATTTTTTTGATTTTTTTTCTTTTATTTTGCTAAAAATACGCAAAAGGCGCCAGAGAGATGAAGCATGAGTGAATTTACAACAAGGACCCCGCAACTTTCTGCTGAATGTAATGCACTGCAGCGCTGGCCCATTTGTCGGAGTAGCAGATGCGTAAATCTGTCATTGGGTTTGGGTACGTAGTTAGACCCATAACCCAATGACAATTTTAGATAGAATCTAAATATTTTTTACTTGTCTTCTTTTCTAATTTCTTTGTTTTGATGTTCTTTTCGTCCTCTTTATACCTCATTTAGTTAAAAACAAATAAATCCAGAGTTGGAGCTAGGATTAGCCTTTGGACGAGGCTAAGAAAAGAATACAAAACTACATCGGATTTAATTTATGATAATGATAAAAATCGCTGCAAATCAGGGTCGTATGATTCCATCCAAGATCCTAAAACTTCTTGTAAGATCACGCAAAATAGCATATAGATATTTTGTACATTAGTCCGTGCACAATTTAGAGTCACACGTATTAATGAATTTTTCTCAATTATAATTACGTATTGAGGTATATTATTTATATGTTTTGAACCCGACAACGGTACATTTGTGAACCGGAGTTGGGATATTTTCTTAACCAAATAGAATACGTATCTCGATTTAAATTTGAGATGAAACATATAAATACTAATAATTATTTTGAAATAAGAAAAAGAGAAATCTTCGGTTGCACACTACTTTGGTGAGCACTCCGTGAGCACTCAAGAACTAGAGACCCTATGAAAAATCCGAACCGCTCATATTGTTCTATATGCCTTAGTTAGCCTAACAATAAAAAATTAAGTAATTTGAAGTTCATTTGCCCATGATTTACATCATCACAAAATTGTATGGCTGAAAATTCTAACAACATGATGGATGGGCAAATGAACTTCAAATTACTTGATTTTTTATTGTTAGGCTATCTAAGTCATATAGAACAATATGAGCGGTTCGGATTTTTCATATGGTCTCTAGTTCGTGAGTGCTCACGGAGTGCTCACCAAAAGTAGTGTGCAACCGAAGGGGACTCATAAGAAAAATATTCCCTTTTTATTTATATACAAATTCTTTTCTCAAATTGATTATATGAATGCTTGTATATATATATATGCAAATTTCATTGTGATGTAAAACCCTAATTAAAATCTTAAACAAATCTCCAACTAACCCTAATGACAATTAGCAAAAACTATGGGTGATTAGTGCATACCATGAGCTTGGCTCATAGTATTGGAGGGTGTGGTTACCACCCCATCACCCTCACCGGCCACACTCACCCCCTCCCCTTATAAATCAAAT
The DNA here is from genome assembly GCA_017893485.1 of Hemerocallis citrina. Taxonomy (NCBI): domain Eukaryota; kingdom Viridiplantae; phylum Streptophyta; class Magnoliopsida; order Asparagales; family Asphodelaceae; genus Hemerocallis; species Hemerocallis citrina. Next base: position 107,608,445 of record CM030368.1, read on the forward strand.
CCTAGGTCTTTTTGCCATATTTTCCAAACAATTTCTCTCTTTAGTATTTTTTCTTCTTCTTCATTTCTAAAACAAATTCCAAATCCTTCAATTCTATTTCCTACTACCCTCATTTTCTTCATCAAGACTGGGAGGAGCTAAGGAAGGAAAGCTTGGAGGAGGTGAAGGCTAGAGATTGGAGAAGAAGAGATTCATTGTTGGTGACCCTCTCAAACTCTTTGCATGTTTAAGTAGGAAAAATTTGTATCTTGGCAATGTGATAGAATCTAGACTTGAAATTTTTATGGTAGCAACCTGATCATGTCTAGAATAACTTCCCAAATTTTGTAATTTTTGGCTAAGGTTTGATATTTTTAATAAATACCTCTTGTTGCTAGTGTCGCAATTGACTTGCTGTCTGAGTAGTTGTAACCTTGCTGAACTTGTAAAATTTATAACTCCATGATCACTAAGTGTTTATGGTTGAAATTTCATAATTTCATAATTTTTGAAAGTGATTTGATATTTTATTAAATTCGTACAGGCTGCTGGTATGAAATAAATTCATGCTCAGTTTTGAATTAACATACTGAACTTGTAAATTCATAACTCCATAATCATTAAGAGTTTATAGTTGAAATTTTGACTGTACATTCCCATACATGTCTTTATCAGTTCCCTAATTTTACATAATTTCTGTGTGAGATTTGTTACTTTAGAAAATGCTACACCCATGCTTGGTGAGAGGAACAGTGAACTTTTTAGGCTGTTTCTCAACAAGGATTTTTTTTCACTTTAGAAAATTCATTCACTCCAAATTATAAGGGATTTTAAGCTAAAATTTTTATGTATGATTCTCATATGTGTGTAAAGCAATCCTGCAAATTTTGGTGATTTTTGGAGATGATTTGATGATTATATACTGGGAGAGATTTATCTCAGCTTGTTTTTGTAACCCCTATTTTTCATTTTTTTGTATTTTTGACTGTATTTTTCGTTTTGTTGTATTTTTATCTCTTGTATTTTATTCTGAACCATATATTGGATTTGTTTTCAATATATATTCGTTTTATTTCATTTTGAGCTCCATGTGTTTGATTGATTGTCTCTTTTATCTCATTTTTCGTTGTGTTGATCTTTTCCTCATTTGTTTGGTCTCGTTATCTCTATTTTATTTTTTTTCTGGGTGTTGTGGTGGTGTTTTGGTTGTATTTTCCTGATCCTATTATTTTTGATCCCCAATAAGATTTTTAAAGCCAAAGAATTTCCTATCCTATTGTTATTTGACCCAATATCCAAAACCCATTGTAAACCTATTACTAGCTACTAATACCCATTATCCATTAGCCCACATCTAATCCTATATATAAACCCTCCTAATTCTAAACCCTAACCCTAACCCTAATATTTTTCCTCTCCCACTCCATCCCGGCCTCCCCATCCTCTCTTCCTTGCTCCGGCTACACCCACACCCGACCAGCACCTCACCATCCTGGCTTGCCCTTCATCCACGAGGCTGACCACCCTCTTGCCGGCCATCTCCCTATCTCCGGCCACCACAAACCCGAGCCCCCCTCCTTGATTAAATCTCAACCATGTCCACACCCCACCACAATCCTCTTGCACTATTTGAACCCCCTACTCTCTCTTCGTGGTGTTCTCAAAGTGGTCTTTAGCCACTTTGATCGTCGTGCGCGTTGGAAGTTTCGTTCGTGAGAAGATTTAGCTCGTTTTGCTTGGATTCGCGGATTTAGCAGATTTTATTCGTGGGTTTTTCTTCTAGGCTTGTTTGCATCGTTCTTCATCTCCAAACTAAGGCAAGTAACTTGTACTCAAATTCATTTGTTTGATACAAGTACCAAAGTTCACCTATAGTGTAGTTGGGTCTAGAGACAACTCTTGATTGTATTTTTCTTGATGGGTTTTGTCTCTATTGTGATATTTTGGCCATAAAAGACTTACGACACAAATCTTGACATGAAATAACGTAGGATTCGTCGTTCTTGAATTTGGATCGTGTATGTGTGACTTTTGTGTGATTTTGTGTTTTGGTTGATACCCATGTGAAATAATAGGTGTGGACATGTTAATGACCCTAATTCATGATGTTTAGACCTTTGGTAGACTTGATTTCAAGTTTGGATGAGTTTGGATCAATATTCTTGAATCTATGTTGATTTTGTTTTTAAGGGAGAAATCTGTATTTTGTCGTGGTTTCGTTTTGTTTACTGTTTTGGACTATCTTAAAGTCAGTATCTTAATTTCGGTATAAAATGCGAGTTTTAGATAATTTCATCTACTTTCAAACCCCTCTGACCTTGCTTGATTTTGATTTCGTATGAGTGAGTTATGACTGTTTTACTATAGAGGTGTCTATCTTTTCCAGATTCTGTTTTTCGGTAATTTTGATGACAAATCATTTTAAAGAACTATGATACATATATTATTTTGATCTGAAACTTTGGTCAGTTTTTCTATACCTATCTAGGGATTCCTCAGAATTTTGCTAGATTTTATTGATGAGTTTTATATGTCGTTTCATGTATGTTTACAAAAGTCATACTTGCTGTATTTTGCTCGCTGTTCTGTAAAAAAATGTGTTTTCACCCTGATTATTTTTACTGTATGAAAAATGTTCGTGAAATATGAAAGCTAATATATTTTGTCTATTTTCATCTCCCTTTGGAGGATTTGGATTTCGTTTCACTGGTTGTGAGATAATTCAGTTTTCGTACAGCAGTGTTGGGAACTCCAGATTTGCCAAACTACTGTTTCTTGATGTTTTCTTATTTTTGATGACAGAACAAATTTTACTGGAATATTATGAAACTTTATATTTTGATTCTAGACATATAGAGAAATACCCCAGATTTTTCGTGGATTTATTTAATGTGTTTTCATGCTCTTGAATTCATTTTCTTGATTTCTGGCTGAACCTATTTCTGTATTCAAATCAGTTTTGAGCTGTGTTTTTGTGAATTAATATATGACTTAATTATACTCGCTGGATTCGTGCAGATGTCTATTTTCCAGATCCTTTGACGGATCCAGATTTGCTTCTGTGTAACTCTTGGAATCACTATTTTACTACAGCATGGTCTTGCTGTACTGAACTTGAGATGTGTTTACTTTATTCGTTTATGAGATATCTTGCACTTGTACATACTTATCTTGCTACTTGCACTTGTCACATGATCATGCCATGCTATTCTTGATATATTTTTCTCATATACATGCTTGTTTGACATTAATAATAAAATAACCAAGCCGGGGTTTAAGGGACAGATTTAATAGTGGATAATTCAGAAAGGTGTACTCGGAAGGGGATCCACTGATCCTACGTGATTACTTGACACGTAATTACTTGATACTTGCAGGCAAGACATGATACTTGTCACTTGCACAACTTGACACGTGATTACATGATACATGATACTTGGAGCTTGGAACTCAATTACTTGCTTGTCCCGGAGTATACTGCCCTCTATGGTCCACTATGAAATCTAAAGCGAAACTGATGTGATGTACCAACCATATAGTATGGGCTGCATGAAGTGCTACCTAGATAGTAATTCACTACAAGACTTGATACTTGCTACTTGAACATGATACTTGAACATGATACATGCTTGCTTGATACTTGACTACATGATACATGAGACTTGATTACATGAGACTTGAAACTTGATACTTGATACATGATTATAAGACACTTGACACTTGATGCACGTTTACATAATATTTGATTTCTTGACACTTGATTTATGCCATGTATACTTGATCACTTTTACCATGCTAGTTGTTTACTTTGACATCACACTTATACCATGTGCTAGTTAGTTTTCCCATGTGCTTGTATCCTACATTATAAGTGACCCGTGACTTGCAATTGACGGGTACTTGTGTTTTTTCTTTTCCTCTTTCCTGCATTCGATGAATTGTAGATTTTGGAGAACAGGTTCCAGATGGTATCGGAGACTTGAAGTATTAGTGCTGCATTTATTATTATTTCTTGTATCATTGAACAATAATTGTATTTGAGACTTGGAATTATTCTTGTATTTGGGCAATGTGACTCAAGATTTGTGTCTTATTCAGATCATGACTATTTGAGATTTATGTATTTGGTTTCAAGTATTCTTGTTGGCATTTTGACTCATTATGTGCATATGGTTGACTAATTTGCTTCCGACTCTGAGTATTTCTTGTGCATGTTGTAAAGATTTCTTGAATAGCTTATGGATGATGAAAATCATTCTCTGGGCTTATGTTACGTATCCGTATTCCGTATTCTTTTGGGAAGCGGGGCGTGACAGTTTTTCAGCATGAATGCTTGTTGATCTGAAAGGCATAACTATTTGATAAAATGGAACTTGAGCTTGAAATTTTTACAGTAGAATCCCAACTCAGTAAGAAACATATCTGCTAAGTTTCATAATTTTTGAATGAAAATTGATACCACGTAAAAATGCATCTTGCTGCTATTTGTCAAGAAACAGTGTTGTGTTGTTTGGAATTTTATATCCATTTCAAAATGTCATAACTTCTTATATACTAGGAATTCTTAGCTCAATTTTGGATATATGCTAACTATATGTGTCTGTGACCTTCCTACCAAATTTTATGGACTTTTGAGACCGTTTGGTATTTTTATGAGTTTTTGTGGTGCGACTGGCCGATATTTTTATCTGATCTGGAAGTTTTACATGACTGTCAGTTTTGGCCTTTTTACTTCTCTAAAATGAACTATTCTGAGAAAATTACAACTTAGAAGTTAGAGTAGACATGATGATCTTTGTAAATAATCCAAAAACTTGAAATTCCATTGAGTGGGTGATTTATAATGAATTTTCCAAAACAGCATAGCAGCATTTGGTATCGATGCTTACTGATTTGATTGAAAAAAAATGTCGTCATCTTACTTAGGCTTTAGAATGAACTTAGAATGTGGTCTTTCTAAACTTTGAAATCATGTTTGTCCATGATTAGTGGTTGTGCTTGCATACATCTTCTGTTTATGACTAAAACAACTTTAATCTTAATTTGCCTTTGGTGTACTTGTTTGTATTTCCAATTGATTTGGCTACTAAGTACTTAGGGTAGTGAGTCGTAACCTATGACCCTTAGTATTACATGTTTTGGGTAGCTAGTAGCCTTGTCACCTCTAGTACCTGGATGAAGAAGGTCTTCGTGCGTCGGCGGGTCGCTAACCATGGAGGGTTTTGATCGCGGGGCGGAGATGGGAATGAGATCCAAGCAAGGATGATTGGTGATTGACAGAGTTCGATTCTCTAGGCAATCGACAGAGGTCGATTGCCAATGTCGCCAGGTCGTGTTGGGCCAAGATCGGGCCAACATCAAGACTATTCTAGAGACTGGTCAGGTTTTTCCCTAGGGTTGGGAATTTGATAGAAGACTGGGTAATTAACTAACAAGAATTTGTTTGGTTTCTCACTAATTATTTCACTAATAAAGACCATTAGTTGCTTGAAAAATCATATATAAATCCTAAGTTAGAAGTGGTGAATCAATAATAGTACCCTGTAACCAACATGTCTTATTATTGTTAGGACAGACATTAGTCAGGTGGTTGTACTCGCCTGTCAAAGGGACATGTGCAGTGCCTTCTCATGGGTTGGGAGCACGGGATGCGTGATATCGTCTGTTAATTCCTGAAGTACTGTGATAAGAACAGGAGGTGCTCCTTTCAGAAGTAGGGAATGGACCCTACAAGTCCATCAAGTTCTATTTTGTTGGGTACGGACAGGTAACTAAAGTGCAGCTCTATGTGTCTCGGCGCCACTTGGTGAGCTTGCGAGCAACCTTGATGTTCGTAGCAACTTTTGAGTGAGTTCCGACGCAATAGGCAGAAACCGGGCATAGTGAAAAACAGGAACACCACTACTGACTGTAGTGGCAGAATTAGACCTTTCACTGCAACCTCATCAGTAACAAATTAACTATCAGGAACTGGAATGAGTACAATAGTAGGATGCATAGCGAGAGATCAAACCCTGTGATCTGGAGACTACGAACTCTTTGGAAGGTATATAGTATGAGATGTATACGTTTCCATTGAAGTTGCCATTGGGGAAGTATGTAGTATGGGATGCATACGTTTCCAAATGAATTGCTTTTAGAATAAGTACACTGCGTGCATTTGAGATTGTGCATTGGACTCTAAGGCATGGCATACACTAACACTTGTGATTTGTTTGCACGTTTTTCTTCTGCATCAATCTTGGTTGTTGAGTTTTGGCGAGCCGCTGGTTCTATTAGCATTGTGTCAGCTACATTCAACTAACGTGCCCACGGTCTGTTTAGTTGCAGGACTACTGGATCGTGGAAGCAGGAGACTGGAGCTGCGTGGAACGTCCAAGTGAAGAATGTATTGTATATAGTAAATTTTATTAGTGTAATCTATGATGTAAATGTCATGCCCCGCTTTCCAAAATACGGGAATATGAGCACGTAAAGAAGTCCCAGCGAATGATGTAAACACCATCCATAAGATGTACCAGTCTAACTCAACAATATGAATAACAATCACAACCACGCAAGAGAATATAATCACATGAACGGAGAACAACTTCAATAATAAATGAAATAATTCAAAACATAATATCCAACATCTGCATAAAACAAACACCGGGTCATAAAAGCCCAAAACAAAGTACAATATCAATAATAGTGTTCAAGAAAAAAATAGCATATAAGATAATTGTAGTAGTCTATTCTCAGACTCCATTCTCTAAAATTGTTGCTCACCAAGTCCTTCTGGTATCAATCCTTCGGTACCTGTAAACTCGTGATCTAAAAATAGAGAAAATAATGTCCTTAGAGCAAGTCACGGACAGCAAGTAGTGGGAAACAGAGAACAATAAAAAGCATGGTATATCAAGAATGAAGAACTGGATCAAAGTCAAGAACAAAAATAAGGATTGGCAAAAATGTCAAGGGTCTATATTCAATTATGGGATACTCACTAGTTACATTTCATGATCAATAACGATGACAATAAACGGGATCAAGCATGCAATGTCCATTTAGGGTTGTTATTCATTTTATTAATCTATCTAATGCAAGGAATACTGTCTCCCATATCACAGGTTCTGTGCATGCAAACAAGTGAACGTTTTAGACTGTGATGGTGAACTCAATAGGTCATGTACTCGGATAACATGATAACATGATAACATGATTTCATGATAACACGATTAACACGTGATTCTCCACCATCCACGAAAATAAACATGTAAACACGAAGGGCCCTACCGAGTACAGTCCCCGATTGTTCACTACCAAGTCAACCCATAATACCCCGGCTTGTTGTTATTTTCTTTCATCCTATGTGAGCATGCAAGAAGATTTCAAGGTTTTGTAATGTAAGGTGTGACTAATTCTACTCATTATATGCAAGGCAAGAAACATTTATACTAAATCAATGCAAATCATACAATCTGGACAACAGGACGTTACTGTACAAAAACAAGCATCCCCGGTGCTACAGGAAGGAAAATATGGATCCATCATAAGTTCTAGAAACTAGACTCTTTCGGTTCCAGCGCATATACATACGATATATAAAAATCACAGAAACTATGTTCAAATTCTTATTCTTTATAGATTTTATGTTCAGGCAGCAGATGATGGATTATGTTCACATATATGTATCGGGTCTGAATACTCGTCAAATAATTCCACAAAAATTCGGGGTAATTTCTACGCATGTCCAGTCTCAGCCAAATTAATTTCACATTTTAATTTTACTGTTAACATGTTCTTTTTATTAACAAATCAGGGTGACACACATATAATTGTGAATGTGGAATTCCAGACCTAGCAGTACTAAAGTCATATACTTAGAAGATTATATATCGGAATTCAATTCTGTCGAATGTTCTGTAAAGTAGACACATGGTGCTACAATTCATGTTTACAAAGTTCATTGAAATTACTACAGCAGCAAGTTCGAAAGTTTAATGCAGGCAGAAAGCAGGCCAAAAAATAATTTAACATGAATTGACAATAATTTCATCACACAAGCATGCAATATCGTGGTAATTAATTAACACAACTTCTATTTAGTTATTAGCAAGAGATTTCAACATTAACGAGACACTTTTACAATCATGGCAATTTATTTATGAAATCATATCAAATCAGGAATATCTCAATCATCAATCAATTCTATAGCATGGATCTAATTGTCTTCATGTATAACGTGCATATGCAATGTGCAATAAGGACTAGGGTTCGAGTCAAAGATAATGGCATGAAAAGAGATTTATCACTTGGCTTCGCCAATGAATCCATGATAAAGTCTTGAACCAAAAACAAATACAGATATGAATTGGAATTAAGAGCTACTTGCGGGAATCAATAAACATCGTGAACACAAACAATAGAGGGGTTCACGAAGAGACTTGCCTTTATACGATTAGTCTGAATATAATAGAATAAAAGGATTAGGTTCCTAATGCCGACACGTGCACCTCACGTACAACCACGCACTCACAAAAGCACATGCACACTACGTGCAAGCAAACACAGCAGCAACTTAGCGGACATCAACCGCCCAATCACAATAGCAAACAGCAAAGGGGCCACACAGCAAACAGCAGCAACCGTGGCTGGCTCGACTTCGGCGGCGGGTGGCTGTGTGCAGCGTGCTGACTGACGAGGGCGGTGACTGGTTGCTATCAGAGATAAGGATAGGGACAGGGTCGTCGGGATGGTGGAGGACGGTAGCGGTAGATGTCTAATTTTTATATAAATATTTGTACTCATTTACCCATAAGAGTTTTTTGTATTTGTCTATCTTGGTAATAATTCTTCTTATTTACATAAATATCAGTTAATTAATTATTTTTGAAGGAATAAGATAAGTGATGCAAAAGGTAAAGATTTTGGGTAAAAATCAACAAACAAAACAAGGAGAGTGATTGATTAATTTTTTATTGATTTGTTCAATTTTGAATTTTACAATTTGGCCATGTGAAAAGAAAAATAGAAATATTATTATCAATTAAGGGTTAGAATAAAATTTTGTAATAATAAAAAAAATAAGAAAGTAAAGAATGTACCAGTTTTTATTAAATTGGTTATTACTTTAAGATTAATATTAATATTAAGATTCTAATTAACTATTTAATAATAATTAACCAAACCTAACTTTTTAAACTAACCTGACCCTAATTATATTTTCCTATATAAAGTGCAGATGTGAAAGTTGGCAGGTGGGCGTGAAGAAAGTTGGGAGGTGGCGGCGTGAATTCCAAAAAAAATAAAAAATAAAAAAAATAATAATAATAGAGAGAGAGAGAAACAGAGAAGGATGGAAAGTTGGTAGGTGGCACTGATGTGAAGAGTGGGAAGCACGGAAAACGAAGAGGAGAGAAGTAGAAAGACAGAGAAGAAGACAAAGGCGTTAACTTTGGGGCACGGAATTCTAGGCGTTAACACTGGGGTGTGAAAAAACTTACTGATTAGTTTCATAATATTTCAACGTGGATAGTATAGTCAAATAAAATCAGAAGACAGCAAGATGCAGCAAATTTGTAAATCTAAAACTCTTGACACAGCAGTACTAAAATAGCAATAGATCACAAAATACAAATCGAAATCCAGATCCGTCAAAAGTATGATAAAATAGATACAGTAGGCTACATTGTATATTTACAAAGTTTTTATCAACAGCAAGTAGAATCAGGTTGAAATTAAGGTTCTTTACTGAACAGCACAAAAATTCAGCAAGTATAGTAGTTGTTTGGAAGTATAGAATAGTTTATAAAAGTCATCGAATAAATTCACAAAAATTTGGGGTTAATCCCAGTAAAGTCTAGTTATACTCAGCAAAATATTAGATCTAAATTTTATGTTTAACATCAGTATTAAAATAAATAACTCTACAGAATTCACATAAAACCAAATCTAGAATTTTCTACATATCTGCAGTAAAACAGCAATAACTTGCAACTTACAAATCGAAACTGAGATCTGCCAGAAATTCTAGAAAATAGACAGTGAACTCTAAAATTCATATTGAAAAATAAAATTGTTTTATTGACCTTAATAGGGTCTAAAATACTGTACAAAAATGGGACAGCAGCAAAACAAAACCAGAAATCCTCTTATGCATTAAATTGACTAGTTCATGCGCAATAAATCCAAATCAAGACAAAACACAAGCATGGTATAATAGATATCCAAGAAATATGGTATGTGGTGTTTAACATGTCTACAACAAGATATACTACGACTAACACATCAGGCATGCAAGAATCATACGACACATCATGAATCACGAACAACATGTGTATATATACAACAAGAATTGATTATTCTAGGTTATTTCATGTCGTGTGTGTAATGAGACAACTACAGATGGATCAACACATAGAGACAAGATCTAAAAAGGGTTTTCATGAGAATGGATCTTGAACAACTACGCTACAGGCGGTATTTAGTACTTGTATATGCAACAGAAATTATACAAGTTACTTGCCTCGAAATTGACAACGGAAACGAAGCAAGAACGAGAATAACGGGAACGGATTCTCAGGAACGAACTCAACGAACGACTCACGAACACACAAGAGAGAGCAATGGGGGACAGTGTGCACGGTGTCGAGGCACGATGGACAGGCGGTGGCTGTGCATCACTGCTGGCTGTCGACAGAGACAACATAGGGAAGGAGGGGGCACTGCGATGCTGAGCTGCTATGTCGGGGGTGCACTGGGGTGGAGGCAGCACAGGGGCGTGCTGTGGTGGTGCGATGGGAGGTCGGGGATGCAGCGAGAGGGCTTGGAGAGATCGGGAGATGACAGGGGTAGGGTTTTAAAGGTGATCGGGGTGTGGAAGGGATGAAGATGAGAAGTAGTGGCTGACGAAGTAGGGTTTTGGAAAATATACATTAGGTTATTTATATATAGGAGGGTGTATTAGGGTTAGATGTATATTGGGTTGCGAGTAGCAATTGGGTTGAACGGGTAAGGGTAATCGGGTAGGAGCTTAAATGGGTGTATGGGTTCAAGGGATCCAATAGGGATTAGGGTATCAAAGGGTAACGGGTTATTGGGTATCTGGGTATAAAAATCCAATAAGAGGTATACTATAGGGTATTGGGTTTCAATCCAATAGAAAGATAAAATAACCAATAAAAATATGATTTATAATAAAATATAATTTGTATTACCATATAGAATTTATTTTGAAATGACAACAAATGCAATTAACACATAGAAATGAGTTTTTAATAAACAGTCAAAATTAATAATAATAATAATAATAATAATAATAATAATAATAATAATAATAATAATAATAGCAATAATAACAACTATCATAAACACAATAATAATAATAACAGTAATAATGGTAGTACTAATAATAATAGTGACAATAACAATTATAATAATAATAATAATAATAATACTAATGGCAACAATAATAATAAGAAAATCAATAGAAATAATAATAATAATAATAATAATAATAATAATAATAATAACATTAATAGTTTAAATATCAAGATAGGATTTGAGTTTAACGAAATCATTAAAATCCAAATAGCAATAATATAATTAGTTTGGGCTAAAATGTAAATAGACGATCAATTAGGAAATATAAAATACACCGTTATTCGAAATAAATAAAATTTTTGAATAATAAAATGAGATAGAAAATTTCTTAGAAACCAAAATAATATTTTGTTAAAATTCGGTCAATTGAAAATGTAATTGTTGAAAAGAGAATTTAAAAGCGAGAAGAAAGTTATTATTATTATTTTTTAAATACAACAAATACACAGAAAAATACATATATACAGAAACAGGGGTTACAGCTTGATATGGAGGAAGATAAAAAAATTACGTTAATTTTGGGGTGACCTTTTCTAGCATCGGGAAGAGCTTTGATTGATGTCCAACAAGGAAAACTTATTTTGAGGGTAGAGGATGAACAAGTAACGTTTGATGTCTTTAAATCCATTATGTTTTCTACTAAAGAACAGTTGTATTTTTAAGTAAGTGAAACTGATTAAATTTTGGGCGAGAAACATAAAGCAGATATTGAGAAATTACCATGTAAAATGTGTCCAACAAATTCAGCAACTCTTGAATCTGAAAAAGAAAAGATTTTGGAATACGTTCAAGTTGCACCATCTATTAATTTTTCCTCTCAGCTGAAATTCAAAGAGGAGGGAATATCAAAGACACCATCTTCAAGAAAGAAGCGACTCAAACTCGAGCTTGATCCTAATCTACACATGAAGAGAGTTATTAGAAAAGAAGTTTTGATGTTGTTGGATCTTGGTGTCACATAATCATCTCTGCTATCAAGTATGACTGAAGACTTAAAACTTAGCGCTTCTTGGGAGGCAACCCATGTTTTCTTTTACTTCATTTAGATAATATTTTCCCTTTAGTTTATTTTAATTTTATTTTTTTGATTTTGTTTTATAGGATTGCATAATTTTGGAAGTCGCCGGGCGGAGCTGTTTTCTACACCTACAATGATGGCTATTTTCGAGCAGGATGGAGTCAGAATTTGGAAAAGTGTTTCAAAGAGTGATTGTAGGAAATTTTCTTAGCTTTCTAGAACAAAAAGAATCAGGCAATTTGGACATCTACAACTCCAGATATTGTTGAAACAATGAACGTCGCGCATGCAAAATTTTAACACGAATCAGGGGAGAAATTCTGAACTTTTCGCATTTTTTTGTTTTTCTTTTTTCCTTTCCCATTGAGAAAAATGTGATATTCAAGTTTGGGGGAAGGGGTACAATTTTTTTTTATATTTTATATATATTTGAAAAGAAAAACAAAACAAAAAGGGATTTGAATTAGGCTCACAATTACACTTTTGAGTTCTTTATTGTGCAAAAGCATTGAATAGTTTTTTTTAGGATAGAAAATATATTATAAAGCAAGATTAAGCGTACTTATTTACTTTAGGATTATTGAATTTCAAAATTTCTTACAAAATTGTAAGAGTCATGTGATTATACATAAAAGAAAAATGTGATGCTTTTTCTTGTGATTATCCCTTTTGATTTAGTCCTAAACAGAGGTAAATAGAGTGATAATAATAAAAAAAATTATATGAATAAAGTCTATATACTACAATGTTTTGAGTTGCTTAGTTACTAGGGGTATTCATCACTAATGTTTACTTTTTCGTCAAACGGCAACTTGAAATATGAGTATGCAAAGCACTCTAAGTTTGTGACTTGTTGAGTAACTGGGTGAATTTATCACAAATGTTTGCATTCACGTCAAAAGGCAAGTGACAACTTAGAGAAGAGCAAAAAAAAAACTCTAGTTTGCTACTCGGTTTGTAGTAGTGAGAGGTAATCACAGATAGAGTTGTTACATACTATAATTAAATTAATTGCATGAAAAATATGATTTGGTTGGGAATTATGAATGAATAATTGCACTGGAGAAAGTGAGTATGCTTGGTTTTACTTTATTTGCTATTGTTTATATGTTTAATTGCATTTTTTATGCTTGCATGATGAGATCTCTTGGTGTGATGAGTTGAGCTTATTATTAATTATTATTCCTTTATTCATGGTTTTAATTTTTTCTCGAGGACAAGCAAAATCTTAAGTTTGGGGGTATTTGATGTGTATAATTTTTATATAAATATCTGTACTCATTTACCCAGAAGAATTACTTGTATTCGTCTATCTTGTTAATAATTCATCTTATTTCTATAGATTTCAGTTAATTAATTATTTTTGAAGGAATAAGATAAGTGATGCAAAAGGTCAAGATTTTTGGTAGAAATCAACAAACAAAACAAGGAGAGTGATTGATTAATTTTTATTGATTTGTTGAATTTTGAATTTTACAATTTGGCAATGTGAAAAGCAAAATAGAAATATTATTATCAATTAAGGGTTAGAATAAAATATTGTAATTTAAAAAAAAGAAAGGAAAGAATGTACCAGTTTTTATTAAATTGGTTATTACTTTAAGATTAATCTTAATCTTAAGATTCTAATGAACTATTTAATAATAATTAACTAAACCTAATTTTTAAAACTAACCTAACCCTAATTATATTTTTCTATATAAAGTGCAGATGTGAAAGTTGGCAGGTGGGCGTGAAGAAAGTTGGGAGGTGGCGGCGTTAATTCCAAAAAAAATAAAAAATAAAAAAATAATAATAATAGAGAGAGAGAGAGAAACATAGAAGGACGGAAAGTTGGCAGGTGGCACTGATGTGAAGAGTGGGAAGCACGGAAAACGAAGAGGAGAGAAGTAGAAAGACAGAGAAGAAGACAAAGGTGTTAACACTGGGGCGCGGAATTCTAGGAGTTTTGGTTTGGATTTTTTTTTTTCAACAAAACAGAGTTCTTTCTTCACCCCTTCTAATTTTTATTATGCAATTAAAGACCAAGTTTGTTAGTTGCAATTTTATTATGAACTAATTTTATTTTACTAGGGCTTCGATATAACCTAGTTTTGAGAACACAAGTTTAGTTCCATATTATTTTTCTATTTTTCCATGGTTATGTGTTTGATTTTTGTTCTTAATGCTTACAATTATTTGCTCAACTTTTGTATGATTTATTGGATCATGGAGAGACCGAGAGGTAATGTGTGATTTAGAACTATAGAACTAAACAACATTGATTGAGCGAAATTAGAGATGATTTACCGCTATTGATGTGACTATAAAGAAATCCATAGAACTTAATGAGTCTTCAATTAATTAAATTTGTATAGAGATATGACAGACTGTTAGTTGGAGATATTTTTTTATGTTGTTCGAGAGAAAACATTGAATAATTAGAGGATTTTGGTCTACAACTTGGACAAATAATATTTTTATTCACACGGAGTTATAAATTGTGTGCGATTAACTAGGTGAAATCAAAAACCCTAGAATTTGTTTTGCCATTAACAAACAACAAAATTTCAGATTCCGCTCCTTTTAATTAATTTAGATAGTTCTTTAGGTTAATTTAATTTAGTAGCTTTCTTTATTAAATTTTGATTTTCCAAATAGTAATTAATCTAATAAATTTCGGTACTCAATAAAATAATTAGTTCTTGTGGGTTCGACACTCTTTTCACTTATCTATACTACTTGTTGCGATTGTACACTTGCAAATAATTCACATAAGGAGTCTTGGGGACGGTGGATGGTAGCGCTCTGTTTCGGAAGAAAAACAGAGGAAGGGGAAGGTGATGGGTTCGGTGGTGTATGAAGCTGGAGTCGATGGTGATGGAGTGGTGGTGAGCGGTGATGGACGAAGGCGAGGAGGCATGTGTTCAATGGGTGCTGTCGAGATGGGTGGTGCTGCAGTCGGGTTCGACACAGAACGGAGGAAGGAAAGGTGAGGAGGTGCGGGTGGTAGGGTGGTCGGTGAAGAGGAAAGGGTGACGATGGGTTCTTGGGAAAGCTCAGTTGTGGGGATGATGAGGGCAATGAGCGGGATGAGGAGGATGAGGACGAAGACGGAGGTTAACTAGGGGTGGGCGGCTGTTTATATTAGTGTAATTAGGTTTAAGGGGATAGGTTAGTATATATAGAGTTATTAGGATGGTTTAATAGGTTAATGCCTTATTGGGTAGCGGGTTTAGGATTTAGATCCACTAAGGAGATGGGTTAAAGGGTTTGGATACAATAGGAAAAATTATAGGGTTTTAGGTTTAGATCCAATAAGGGAAAAATATAAATAAATAAAATAAGATTTATAATAAGATTAAATTGCGGATATCAATACACAAAACTTGAATAGGATGAACGAAAAAATCTTCAGCAGGAAAATTAAATACATAGGGAGACAAAAATTGAGTTGAAAGCAAATAATAAATTCTATTATTAGATAATCAAATTACAGAGGTTCAGAAGAGACAATGAAGAATACAATAAATAATAATACCAAGAAGAATATAATAACTGAAAACAGAGGTTACAGTAAATTACCAATGTGAATTCATAATGTAATTTTATGATGATCTCATTTGAGCTTGTAATAACACTGTGGCAATAAAAAGTTTTTAATTTCCTGTGATTGTCTGTGTCTGGACTTATTGAAGGAAAGATTTTGGCTTGACGTCTCGAGTTTCTGGTGTTGAGAATTTGGGGTGCTACACTTTTACGAGAAAAATTAACCATAACGGGCTTCTTTAACATGTCCGGACCTTCTTTAGGGTCATCACAAGACAAGGGCTGCTTTCAAGCCCATTAAAAGTGACTGGGCCCACTAGGAGATACCCAGCCCATGAGGGTTGTAAGTCAAATCTCTTATCCCCAGATAAGATAGTCTTATCTTTTAAGGGGAATAACCAACCGGAGATAATGGATTCATATCAATCTAACGGATCCAAATCAATGTCCTAAACTATTTCTGAGCCCTATAAATACCCACCCATGTCACACACTGCTTCCTAAAATAAGGGAACACGAGTACGTAACAAATGCCCAGTGAAAGATAAGAACATCATCCATAGCTATAACAAATTAATTCAACAACATACAAGAGATCGCAACCACGCAAGAAAGAATAACCACATAAACAATGAATAAACTCCAAAGTAATCATGACATAAATTCACTGAATAATATCCAACATATGGGAAAAGGTAAACTTCGGGACACACAAACCCGGAATACAAAGTATGATAAAAGAAATAAAACAAGTAACATGAAATATCTATAACAGTCTAATGGTTTAGCTCCATTCTTCAGAAAGTTTGCTCACCAAGTCCTTGGGTCAAATTTCCTGCGGTATCTGTAAACTCATTAACTAGAGGTGGGAAAAAAATTGTCCGTTAGAGCAAGTTACGAACAACAAGTAGTAGAAGCAAAGAAGGAAGGAAAACATGGTATATCAAGAAATAATGAACTAGAACAAAATCAAAGATCAATGACAATAACAAAAGTTGATAATGAA
Source organism: Hemerocallis citrina (assembly GCA_017893485.1). Lineage (NCBI taxonomy): Eukaryota > Viridiplantae > Streptophyta > Magnoliopsida > Asparagales > Asphodelaceae > Hemerocallis > Hemerocallis citrina. Next base: position 107,625,340 of record CM030368.1, read on the forward strand.
ACCAAAGGTCTAGAGTTTATGATGCAATAAACAGTGATTGTAATCCATGATTCAAGGTCAATAATAATAATCATGATCAAGAATGCAAGTGTCAGTCCTAGGTTAATTAATATTTTATTATTCTATCCAATGCATGTAATACTGTGTCCCACACCACAGGTTCAGTGTATGCAAATAGTGATCGTTTAGACTATAGTGGTGAACTCTATAGATCATGTACTCGACACGATAACAATAACGAGAATCCAAAATCCATGATAATAATGAGAATTTATCCACAGTACATGACAATAAAGAAGCGCGAACAAGGGGCCCATTCCGAGTACAGTCTCTGATTGTTCACTACTAAGTCGACCCTTAATACCCCGGCTTGTTAATATTTTATTATATTCAATGTGAACATGCAATTAGTATAGGAGCGATGGGGAGATCTCAAAAGATGTCAAGGCAATGCAATGCATGGTATAACTAGTTCTATCCACAAGATGCAAGAAATCAAACATGAATATGCTTGAAAACACAAAACACACATTCTGGACAGCAAGGCATTTCTGTAAGAAAATCAGTTTTCCCGTTGCTACAGGAAATAAAATCAGGTTCTGTCAGGGTTTCTAGAAACTAGACTCCCTGCCGGTCCAATGCATATTTACACGACATATAATAAATACAGAAACTAGGCGAATAATTTCATTCTTTACTAATTACAAGTTCAGGCAGCATGTTAGGGTCAAAATTCTTGTATATAAAAATACATTGCAAAATCATTTAAAAATCTCATAAACAGCAAGGCGTTTCTGTAAGAAAATCAGTTTTCCCGTTGCTACAGGAAATAAAATCAGGTTCTGTCAGGGTTTCTAGAAACTAGACTTCCTGCTGGTCCAATGCATATTTACACGACATATAATAAATACAGAAACTAGGCGAATAATTTCATTCTTTACTAATTACAAGTTCAGGCAGCATGTTAGGGTCAAAATTCTTGTATATAAAAATACATTGCAAAATCATTTAAAAATCTCATAAAAATTATATTTTAATTCCTAACAGTATTTAGTAACAACACAATTAATCCCAGATTTTATTTCTTAAAATTAATCCACTATTTTAATTAATTAGACATGGTAATCCATTTTCAAACTGTATTCTGGAATTCAGACGTCACTGTACGAAAATATGGATATCTTGCAATCTGTATGTCGGATTGCAAAACGGTCAGATAATCTGGATTCCAGACACATAGGGTTATAACTCATACTTAATAAGTTCTTATTGATATTATATTTAGTTAGGTCAAGAATCGTGTTCTTAATTGAACTAGTGTTTAAACAGCAACCAAGGGTCAAAATTTCACATTTATAAAAGGTCTGGAAAATTATTAAATAATCTTATGAAAATAATAATGTGACTTTTAGTCATGTCTAGTAAGAACATAAAAAATTCCAACTTTAAATTCTACTGTTAACATTTTATTTTAATAGAAAATCATGTTGGTGTAACTCTAGGCAGATGTCTGGAAATTGAAAACATAACAATACTAAAAGTATGATAACTTATAGTTTATAAATCGGAAATTAAATCTGTAAAAAGTTTTGGAAAATATATTCATAGGGCTACAAATGTTATTTACAAAGTTCAATTTAATTCTTATAGCAACTGGTTCAAAAACTCAATGCAATATGAAATAAACAGTAGGCTAGCAAGTAAATTGATGTTAATTGGCAACGAAATAACTATGCAATCATATGATTTCATGGAAATTAATCAACATGAAAATACTACTTAATTATCAGGATGAAACTCTACCATTAACAAGGCATTATTATAGTCATGACATTTAATTTCATGAATAAAATCACATTTAATTGGAAACATTCAAATCATCATTCTACCCTATAACATGGGTCTAAATTGTATTCATGTAGTATGTGCATATGCAATGTGTAACCACGCTTGGGTTTGAGTCAAGGAAAAAGGCACGAGAAGAGAATTATCACTTGGTTTTGCCAATGAATCCATAATAACCTCTTGAAGGGATATCAACAAATAGATATGATAATCAAAATGTGAACTACTTGCGGAGATCAAAAGAAAACTCTTGAACAAGAAAAATAGAACTAGTTCCAGAGGAAACTTGCCTTTTAGATGACGACTCTGAAAATGAAAGAATAACGAGAAGAGAGTCCCGACGGCGGCAACATACGTGCAACCAACGGAACGACACCCATGTGCAAAGCACGTAATAGCAATACGTGCACACAGCAAGGGCACGTGCAACACACGTAGGAACAACAAGAGCACAGCAACATTCGCAAGAACACAACGCGAAAGGGTGACAGCAAGGCGAGGGGGAGCAGCGGGGCTCGGGGTGGAAGCAAGGCAGCGACTGGTTGATCGGAGAAGCATCGAAGGGTGGCGATGAGTGCAGTGGCGAGTTCGTCTGACGAGGAGCAGTAAGGTGGCCGGGGCACTACAGGGGGTGCTCGAAGGGAGGACGATGGTGATGAGGGGTTGTTTGAGGTGGTGAAAAGGGGCGATGGGTGGTGAGGAGGATGACGACGGGGATGGGTTTCGAAAAAAAATAGAGGAGGAGGGAGATGAAGGGATCCACGAGGGCGGAGACTAGGCAGACAAGGCGGTGGTCGATGGAGGCAGGGTCGCGAGGCGATCGACGGGGGGCGAGGAGTGCGGGGGTAAGCGAGGTGTAGGCGATCGAAAGCAGGTAGATGGATGATCGGAGAAGATGGTTGGGCGTCAAAGGTGGTGCGTGGGGTTCGGCGACGGCGACAGGGAATGGGAGTCGGTTTGCTGGTCGAGAAGGAGGCGGTGGAGTGCTGGTGTAGACTGAGGATGAAGGCGGCAAGGCAAGGAGGATGTCGGAGTTCGGTTTCGGGGCAGAATAGTGGAGGAAGAGGATTAGGCGGCTGAGAGAGAGTAGATGGAGATTAGGATTAGATTAATATAATTAGGGTTTAGGTTAATTAATATATAGGGTATTAAGATGTTTGGTTAATGGGTTATAGGGTTTTGATTCAATTAGAAGGCTATTGGGTTTTAATAAATAAATAAAAATGGGATATTGGGTTAACGGGTTTGGATTTAAATATAAATAAATAAGAAAGGGATATTGGGTTAATGGGTATGAGTTTAAGATTATAGGGTTTGTAAAATTGGGTTAGAACCAAATAAAAGATCAAATTAAATGAAGTTTTGGCTTTACAAAATTAATCAATAGTAAATTGTAGTTATATAATAGATTACTTTTAAAATATAATTTCTGGGTTCTAAAAATAATTGAGTGAGCCGATGGATGCAACTGAGTTTAAGATAACAAGAGTTATTTGAGTTTCAAACTAATGATCAAATAATATATATATATATAACAGATTTAATAAAATAGATTTTATGGTCTCACACTTTATAAATAGTCAAATAATAATAGCTAGATTAAAATCTAAGGACTCATACAAATTAATGAACAATCAAAGAAATAATAATAATAATAATAATAATAATAATAATAATAATAATAATAATAATAATAATAAGATCATATAACAAAATAGGATTTGTATTACAATATAGAAATTTTTTGAAAATAACTACAGATACAATTAGTGAATAAAATTGACATTTACTAGGAGATCCAAAATAAATTTAAAACAAAAATGAATTTAAGAAAACGAAAATTTTTATAAGGAATCCAAACACAAAAAATACACAGAAAATATGTATAGGTAAAAACAGGACTTACAATCCTACCCACTTTACAAAAAGAATTTCGTCCTCGAAATTCATTAAGGCGGAACGTAGGACAAAGTAAAAGCAAACTTGTGAAATAACAAAATAAGGAATTACAGGAAAAGAAACGAAATGGTGGCAACACCAGAATAAAAAAGAACATGGATAAGATTGATGTCAAAAAGAGTGATGCATGATGACAAATAGAATGTACAAATAAGGAAGTAAAAGATTTAAAGAAGGAGAAACAACATGGGAATCCTGTGACCTGTGGGTTATGGGCCCACCACGCTTCCGCTGCGCCACTTTGATAGAAAAAATCTGTCACCAGCGTCCATTAACTCCAGCAATCTGTCTCGTGGCTCACCATATCCTTGGCACGTCCAAATGACATCTCTCTAGCTTGAAGTTCGAACTCCTGGCGATTTGGGATTCTAAAAACTTCCTGAGATCCGGGGACTCTTGCACATCTTTGAGCAAAAGATGACACTTCCTTTCTTGGCAATGTTCCAAGCTGCTGACATGTCGTTGTAGATCAAGCGATGCCGACCGATGAACCAAGCAAAAAAAAAGAATGGATAACTCCAGAATCAAAAGAATATGGGTACGAAACGAATGAATTTATACCCAATAAGGAATCATTGAATGTGGATGATTGGAAGTGACGAAAGTAAATAAGAAATGAAGGAACTGAATATGAAGGGATCAAAAAATGGATCGAATAAGATTAGTACCTATATTATATGTTGGTTATTACATATTAATGTGATCAACGTGGTGCGCAAATTATTGAGTTAATCCGGCTAGAGCCGAAACCTGGCTAACATGCTAGCTAATCCTGACTAACACATCGACCAAAACCTGGCTTTTATACCACTAAAAACCTGTCACGCCCCGCTTCACAAAATACGGGAACACGATCACCTAACAATGGCCCAACGAATGATAAGAACATCATCCATAGTTGTAACAAATTAACTCAACAACATACAAGAGATCGCAGCCACGCAAGAAAGAATAACCACATAAATAATGAATAAACTCTAAAATAACGATGAAATAAATTCACCGAATAATATCCAATATCTGGGAAAATGTAAACTTCGGGACACACAAGACCGGAATACAAAGTATGATAAAAGCAATAAAACATGTAACATGAAATATCTATAGCAGTCTAGTGGTTCAGCTCCATTCTTCAGAAAGTTTGCTCACCAAGTCCTTGGGTCAAATTTTCTTCGGTACCTGTAAACTCATTAACTAGAGGTGGGAAAAAGTTGTCCCTTAGAGCAAGTTAAGGACTGCAAGTAGTAGAAGCAAAGAAGCTAGGAAAACATGGTATATCAAAAAATAATGAACTAGAACAAAATCGAAGGTCAATGACAATAACAAAAGTTGATAATGAAATCAAAGGTGTAGAGTTTATGATCCAATAAACAGTGATTGTAATCCATGATTCACGGTTAATAACAATAATCATGATCAAGAATGCAAGTGTCAATCCTAGATTAATTAATATTTTAACAAGCGAGAACAAGGGGCTTATTCCGTGTACAGTCTCAGATTGTTCACTACTAAGTCGACCCTTAATACCCCGGATTATTAATATTTTATTATACTCAATGTGAACATGCAATGATTATAGGAGCAATGAGGTGATGTCAAAATATGTCAAGGCAATGCAATGCATGGTATAACTAGTTCTATCCACTAGATGCAAGAAATCAAACACGAATATGCTTAAAAACACAAAACACACATTCTGGACAACAAGACGTTGCTGTACAAAATTCAGTTTTCCTATTGCTACAGGAAAAAAAATCAAGTTCGGTCAGGGTTTCTCGAAACTACACTCCTTTTTGGTTCCAACGCATATTTACACGACATATAATAAACACAGACTCTAGGGGAATAATTTCATTCTTTACTGATTACAAGTTCAGGCAGCATTTTAGGGTCAAAATTCTTGTATATAAAAATAAATTATAAAATTATTTTAAAATCTCATAAAAATCATATTTTAATTCCTAACAATGTTTAGTAACAAAACAATTAATCCCATATTTTATTTATTAAAATTAGTCTACTTTTTTAATTAGTTACACATAGTAATGAATTTTCAAACTGCATTCTGGAATTCAGACGTCACAGTACGAAAATATAGATATCTTGCAATCTGTAGGTCAGATTGCAAAACCGTCAGATAATCTGGATTCCAGCCACACAGGGCTATAACTCTTATTTAATGAGTTCTAATTGATATTATATTTAGTTAGGTAAAAAATCGGTTTTTTACTGAACTAGTGTTCTAACAGCAACCTAGGGTCACGTTTTCACATCTATAAAATGTCTGGAAATTTATCAAATAATCATATAAAAATAATAATGTGAATCCTAGTCATGTATAGTAGCAACATATAAAATTCCAAGTTCAAATTCTAATGTTAACATTTTATTTTAATAGAAATTCACGTTGGTGTATCTCTAGACAGAAGTCTGGAAGTTGAAAACATAGCAGTACTAAAAATATAAACTTACAGTTTATAAATCAGAATTTAAATCTTTAAATTTTTTTTGAAAATAGATTCATAGGGCTACAAATGTTATTTACAAAGTTCTATTTAATTCTTACAACAACTAGTTCAAAAACTCAACGCAATATGAAATAAACAGCAGGCCAGCAGGTAAATTGATGTTAATTGGCAATGAAATTACTATGCAAGCATCTGATTTCATGGAAATTAATCAACAGGAAAATTCTACTTAATTATCAGGATGGAACTTTACCATTAATAAGGCATGATTATAGTCATGGCGTTTAATTTTACGAATAAAATCACATTCAACCGGAAACATTCAAATCATCATTTGTACCCTATAACATGGTTCTAATTTGCATTCATGTAGTATGTCCATATGTATTGTGTAACCAAGCATGTGTTTGAGTCAAGGAAAAAGGCACGAGAAGACAATTATCACTTGGTTTTGCTGATGAATCCGTAATAACCTCTTGAAGGGATATCAAACAAATAGATATGATAATCGAAATGTGAACTACTTGTGGAGATCAAAAGAAAACTATTGAGAAAAATAGAACTAGTTCAGGAGGAAACTTGCCTTTTAGATGACGACTCTGAAAACGAAAGAATAACGGGACGACAGTTCTGACGGCGGCAACACACGTGCAACCAATGGAACGGCACCCATGTGCAAAGCACGTAATAGCAATACGTGCACATAGAAACAGCATGTGTAACACTCGTAGCAACAGGAAGAGCACAGCAAAAATCGCCAGAACACAGCACGAAACGGCGACAGCAAGGCGAGGAGGAGCAGCGGGGCTCGGGGTGGAAGCAAGACAGCAATTAGGTGATCGGAGAAGCGTCAAAGGGTGGTGGTTAGTGCAGCGGCGAGTTCGGCCGACGAGGAGTAGCAAGGTGGTCGGGGCGCTGCGGAGGGTGCTTGACGGGAGGACGAGGGCGATGAGGGGTGGTTCGAGGTGGTGAAAAGGGGCGACGGGTGGCGAGGAGGATGACGACGGGGATGGGTTTCGAAAAAATATAGAGGAGGAGGGAGATGAAGGGATCAACGAGGGTGGCGGCTGGGGAGAAAGGGCGGTGGTCGACGGAGGTAGGGTCGCAAGAAGTGGGGGGTGAGCTAGGTGCAGGCGATCGGGTGCAGGTGGATGGATGATCAGAGAGGATGGTTCAGCATTGAGGGTGGTGCGAGGGGTTCGTCGATGGCGTTAGGGACTGGGGGGTGGAGATGCTTGTCGAGAGGGAGGTGGTGGAGTGCTGGCGAAAACTGTGGATGAGGGCGACAAGGCTAGGAGGAGGTCGGAGTTGGGTTTCGGGGCAGAACAGGGGAGGAAGAGGATTAGGCGGCTGAAAGAGAGGGATTAGATGGAGATTATGATTAGATTAATATAATTTGGTTTTTGGTTAATTAGTATATAAGGTATTAAGATGTTGGGTTAATGGGTTATAGGGTTAAGATCCATTAAGAAGGCTATTGGGTTTTAATAAATAAATAAAAATGGGATATTGGGTTAACAGGTTTGGATTTAAATATATAAATAAGAAAGGAATATTGGGTTAACGGGTATGGGTTTAGAATTATAGGGTTTATAAAATAGGGTTAGAACCAAAAAAAGATCAAATTAAATGAAGTTTTGGGCTTTACAAAGTTAATCAATAGTAAATATTAGTTTATCAATAGATTACTTTTAGAGTATAATTTTTGTGATCTAAAAATAATTGTGTGAGCCTTGAGTTTAAGAGAACAAGATTTATTTGAGTTTCAAAATAATGATCAGATGATATATATATATATATATATATATATATATATATATATATATATATATATATATATATATATAAATATATAACGGATTTAAAAAAAGTTAGATTTGATGGTCTCACACTTTATAAATAGTCAAATAATAAAAGCTGTATTAAAATCTATGGACTCTTACAAATTAATGAACAATCAAAGAAAGTATCTTAATAATAATAATAATAATAATAATAATAATAATAATAATAATAATAATAATAATAATAATAATAATAATAAGATCATATAAAAAATAGGATTTGTATTACAATATAGAAATTATTTGAAAATAACTACACATACAATTAGGGAATAAAACTGGCCTTTACTAGGAGATCAAAAATAAATTTAAAACAAAAATGAATTTATGAAAAAAAAAATTTTTATAATGAATCCAAACACAGAAAATATGTATAGGTAGAAACAGGGGTTACATCCCATCTCCCAAGTCAGAAGGTAATCAATAAATCTGCAGTTTATCTCTCAAACTCTCTTTCTCTCTCTGATTCTGACTTGAGCGTCAGAGGGTCTGTCGTCGGGGGCCACCCCCGATTTTTCAGACTTTTTGTAGGTCCTTCGGCCGTGTTAACAACCGTCGGATTCAGATCCGGTGTTCAATCAAAGATCGAGATCTACTCTCGGAAGCTCTAACTACTTTTTACAGCGACCGTCAATGGTTAGATCTTTAGTAATTTTGGTCAAATATAAAATCACTATCTGGTTGCTCCACACCAAAATAAGTAGCAACATATTGGCGTTGTCTGTGGGAAACTACACAGATTTACAGTCATGCCATTGAGACTAAGAGTGAGAGCGACGACGTCAAGCAGTCAAACAACTCTCAATCATTTCCTCCAGTGGAGGACCTCATTTCTCTTCATCAGCTGATCAACCCCAACAGCCTAATAAAACTCCTGTCAACGAAGAGGCACCAGGGGGCTCCCGAAAAAGCCGTCATGAACAACACCCTCTGCATAACCATATCTCAGTTCATAATGCTTCCACTTATTTAATGGCCTCACGAGGTCCTTGAGGGTCGAGAGATCTTTGCCAAATCATCAGTGCCAGGCAACAAGGAACCGATCTATAAATCTGTTTGGATGAGAGGCGCGCCCGAATTGAGGCCTCCCGCTTAGTACGTCAAGTGAAACGGAGAAGCAACTCTCATCGAAGACAGAGATCAAGATACTCCTCCTCTCATAGGAGGGACACTGCAGAAAGAATCCCAACTCGTGAGAGTCATAAGCATCTTAAGAGAAATAAAGAGAAGAACATGAAGTAGTCACTAGGGCCAAATTAGAAAACTTCAAGCATGACATTCTCTAAGCTATCCGAGGTACTCGTGATCAGAGTTGATGCTCATGAAGCTGTCACTCTACTCCATCAAGAGAAGAACAATCCAGCGAATCAACTAGGTCCAATACGACCAAACCCTTCGCCGCATCCGAGAAGTAGTAGATCGCCTGGAACAGAAAAAGAACAATGGGAACCGCTCCAGTAGGGCTTACCGCCCCAGTCGACCTCCTTTCAGTAAATCCATCATTGATCCGCCCATTCTGAAGAACTTCAAATCTCCTTAATTCGAGTCATATGATGGCGAATCTGACCCGGCTAACCATATCGAGAGTTTTCATGTGCCACCGATGCGCTCATGTGCCGAACGTTCCTCGCAACTTTGAAAGGGTCAGCTAGGGAGTGGTACTCCTGCCTCACACCAGAGTCAATATTCTCCTTCGACCCGCTCGAGGAGCTCATTATAGCGCACTTGGTTACTAGCTGCAAAGCTGAAAAAACAAGTTCTTCCCTTGGAACTAAACAAAAGGATGGAGAACTGCTGAAGGACTGTCAAGTGCTTCATAGCTAAAGCAGGTCTATCTTTTCCCTAGACTAATCAGTGGCGGTAGCCGCCTTCCGCCTCAACGTCACTCACAAAGACCTGAAGGCCTCCCTCGCGAAGAAGCTTTCTAAAGATTTCACCGAGCTCCTAGAAAGGAGTGACAAAGATATCAGAGTTGAGGAAGCTCTTTATCCTCAAGGCAATAACGATTCACCTTCCATGAACTAACAGAAGAATCAACAGGAAGAAAGAGCCAGAACGTTTCAGAAAGACAGTGTAGCTCAATGTCGTCCTCCTCCAGCACCACACTTCGACAAGTTCACTCCCCTCAATGCAAGTGTGTCAGCCATCCTCATGGAGGTTGAGAAGGAGTGAAGGACAGAATAATCTGCTCTGCCCCCACAATGTCCACATCTAGTAAAAGAAGAGACAGGAGTGGTTCTCATTTCATAGAGGCCACGGACACACCACCAACAGTTGCTGAACCCTCAAAGCAGAACTTGAAGGCCTGATTCACCGGGGCTATCTCGCTCAATTCATCCAAAAAAATAACAATGCCGAAACTCCTCTGGCATGGGGGGACTAATAAGCGTCGAGAGAGACCCTCCGAATCACAAGACTCAGAACACATGGTCATTCTCAACTCCATTCACGGAGGACCAATGGGGGAAGACTCCAACTCCTCAAGCAAAGCATTTGTCAGGAAAATCAACTCAGTACATAACATCATGCCTACCAAGAGCACCGGATTCCCAATATCTTTCTTTGAGAAGGACTTAGAAGGTGTCCGAATACCTCATTATGACACATAGATCATAAACCTTTACATGGTGAATCATGAGGTACGCCGCATCCTGGTAGATTACGCATTGGTCATAAACATTCTCTTCATGAACACTTTCAATAGCCTCAAGCTCTCTAGAGACCAACTCAAGCATGCCGGCTATACACAACATGGATTCTTCGGTGTCCCCATTCAAATAGAAGGAATAGTCACACTTGATGTAACAGAAGGAAAGTCCCCGCTATTCTAACAGAAACACTGGAATTTATGGTAATCGACGTCAAAGTTGCATCACTACAAGGAAAATAGTCTATAGCGGCGATTCTATCCCAGCGTTTTAAAGAAACGCCGTGATAGCCTCATAGGTAAATCTGCCATTATATAAGAAGCGTTTTCCACGACATTGTTGCAAAATGTCGAGATTTAAGGGGTCTATAACGGCGTGTATTTCCCTAAACACCGGCATAGACCCACCCCCCTTATAACCCTTTGATATGGCTAAAAATGGGGTTAAATCGGAATGGCCCAAATCTGGAACGAATCTTAAAGCTTAGGGGTAAAATGGTAATTTTGCCTACCAATAGGTGAAATGGGTACTGGATCTCTTCCCCAAAGATCCAATAACCCACGAACAGATCCACCTCAACTAGGTGCGGGTTTTAACTCGCAGCAATCCCAGTCCAGAAAAGATAGAATTAGGGTTTCTGATTAATCCTAATCAACGGCCCTGATTCACATCTATCTTTCACTGGGAATTAGGGATTACATTCCTAATTCTGTTTACAGGGATTATATTCCTTATCAGATCATGGGGATTACATTCCTAATCTGATCCCCAAGGCGCCTATAAATACCCCCCATCCATCTCCATTAAGAGGTAATCAATCTTTTGCCAATTTACGCTCTTTCTTAATCATCATTGGTTATTGACTTGAGCATCGGAGGGTGCGTCGCCGGGATCAACCCCGGTGTCTCGCACTTTTTACGGGTGTGCGGCGGAAGCGACGGTCAAACTCTGGCGGAACAGGTAAACAGGTTTGCTATTCAAAGTTTCCCAAGAATCCACAAATACTATTTGTTTGCCCCCACACCAGATTTAGCGGTAACAGATTGGCACCGTCTGTGGGAAAGAACGAGTGGCAGCCTCCCATCTTCCCGTTGGTCAAGATTCCTCCAGCCATGCCTCCTAGGAATCTCAGATTCAGAGGGTCCACCGAGGACCCAACCCCGATCAGCAGCAAGAAATTCCCATCCAACCTGCTCAACAGCAGGGGCAACTTCCTCCTCCAGCGGAAGACCCACTCCAACAGGACCTTCCTCCTCCTCCTCAGAATCAACAACCTCCTAAGGGTCCCAACCCTCAGAAACAGCCTCTCCTTCCGGACCATGTCTCCATCCACAATGCCTCTTCGGATTCTATGGCCTCCTATAATCCCCGAGCTTCCGACTACCAACAAAAAGTCCCCAATCGGCCGAAAGATGTGGATCTTCACCACCGTCTGGATGAAAAGCGGGCCCGAGAGGGAGCCTCCCGCCAACAACGTCCGGATGAGCGATCTCCTCACCGCCGAGACTATAGAAGGTCCCCGATCCGAAGGGAGCGGAGAGAGTCCCCCGAACATCACAGATGAAGACCACATTCCCCCGACGGTCGGCAACACCCTAGGAACGATGAGGCACCCATCACCCGTGTCGAGTTCCAGCAGTTCCAAGCAACCGTCCTACAAGCTCTCAACCTCCGTCCCAATAACACCAATGCTCTGAGGATTCCCACTCCCCCTCGGGTTCAAAGTCCTCGCCGATGGTCCCCATCTCCCCCTCCAGCTAGCAGCAACTCCCGACATGTGCAAAGTCCTCGCCGCTCCAGGAGCTACCATCGTCGAAGCCCCCGCTCTCCCTCGTACGAAGACGAGTCTAGAGGCTTGCCAGATTACCGTCGAAGGGACGACGCTGTATACCGCCGTCTCCATGAGATGGAGAGGCGCTTGGGTCAGTTAGACTGAGAAGAAGAGCTTAGAGGAAGGACTCTTCGTCCTAGCAGACCTCCTTTTTCCTAAACCATAATTTATGCACCCGTACCAATCGGCTTCAAGCCTCCTCAATTTGAGACCTACTCCGGGGAGACTGACCCCGTCGATCACATCGAGAGCTTCAAGACCTTAATGCTCATCCATCAAGCTTCCGATGCTCTGCTCTGTAAAACCTTCCCCACAACTCTCAAGGATCCAGCTGGAGAATGGTACTCTCGCCTTGCTCCATCCTCAATACTATCCTTCGAACAATTCGAGACCCTCTTCGTCACCCATTTTGTAAGTAGCCGTAGAACTGAGAAGACCAGCATCTCGCTACTGTACCTCCACCAGAAGAAGGGTGAGAAGTTAAGAGACTATGTGAAGAGGTTCACAGCTGAAGCCAGGTCCATAGCATCCCTCGACCAGTCGGTCGCTGCAGCGGCATTTCAATCCAATGTCCTCAATTCCAACCTCCGCTCCTCCCTCGCCAAGAAGCCCCCACAGAGCTTCTCTGACCTCCTCCTCTGAAGTGAAAAGTATATTCGGGCCGAATAAGCCGAGCACCACCCCAACTTGGAGTGGTCTTTCTCCGGGTTTAAGAGAAAGGGAACAGAAGAGGAAGGAGCCAAGAAGCTCCAGAAGGATAATGCCGGCCAACGCCGACCTCCCCCCAGATTCGAGAAATTTACTCCTCTCACCACCAATGTCTCTACCATTCTGATGGAAGTTGAGAAGGAAGGGATCATACCCCCTGCTCCGAGGATGAACACCCCCGCCAAGAAAAGGGATAAAGAGAAGTGGTGCCGTTATCACCGGGACCATGGCCACAACACCAATGATTGTCGGGCCTTGAAGAATGAGATAGAAGCCCTTATCCAGAGGGGGCAGCTGACCAGATTTGTGAGAAAGGACCGAGCCAACCTTCCTCCCCCGCCTCGGGGGGCTAATAAGCGTCCGGAACACGATGAAACGCCCGACTTCGAAGAGGAGCGTGTCCTACACCTCATTCATGGGGGCCCAATGGGGGGCTCCTCAAACTCCTCTCGAAAGGCATTTATAAGAGAAGTCAATTCGGTCCATGCCACCCCTCCTCCCAAAGGCCTCGGAGTGCCCACCATATTCTCAGACGAAGATCTTGAAGGTGTCCGCACCCCCCACTGTGACACACTCGTCATCAACCTCCACATGGCGAACTTCAAAGTGGAGAGGATCCTAGTGGACAATGGTAGTTCCGTTAACATCCTCTTCCTCGCCGCTTTTAAAGGCCTCAAACTCTCCCAAGATAGACTCAAGCCCGCTGGCTACACGCTCCATGGGTTCACGAGAGTGCTAGTGACTATCGAAGGGGTGATCACCCTCGACGTAACCGCTGGCAAAACTCCTACTACCCGAACCGAGCCCATGGATTTTATGGTCGTGGATGTCCCTGCAGCCTACAATGTAATTTTAGGTCGGCCCGGCCTCGCTGCCCTTAAAGCAGTCCCATCCGCCTATCACCTCAAGATGAAGTTTCCCACTCGGGCCGGAGTAAGGAAAGTAAAGGGCAATCAGGAAACGGCCCATAAGTGCTATATGACCTCTACCCTCGGTCCAGTCCTCTCCTTAGAAACTCTAGAAATCCCTCAAGACGCAGCCCGGCCAACGTCCGAGCCGATGGATGAATTGGAGGAAGTGCTCTTCTCTGAGCAAGACCCAAGTCGGAAGTTCTTTGTTAGCAAGACCCTCCCATCCGCCTTATGCTCAGACATAGTCCAGTGCATCTGAAGGAACCGAGACCTCTTTGCTTGGTCAGCTGCAGACATGCCCGGAATTTCCGAAGAGCTCTTGGTCCACTATCTCAGCGTTGTTCCGGGGTCCAAACCGGTTCAACAAAAGAAGCGCAAGTTTGCCCCCGAGCGCCAGTTAGCTATAAAAGAGGAGGTGGACAAGATTTTGAAGGCCCGGTTCATACAATAGGTGAACTATCCCGAGTGGTTGTCGAATGTAGTAATGGTGAAGAAGTCCAACAGAACTTGAAGGATTTGTATCGATTTTACCGACCTCAACAAGGCCTGCCCCAAGGATCCCTTCCCTCTTCCGAGTATTGACACTCTGATTGATGCCACCTCGGGACATGAACTCCTCAGCTTCATGAATGCCTTCTCAGGCTACAACCAGATCCAGATGTTCCCCCAGATATCCCGAAGACATCATTTGTGACCGATCAGGGCCTCTATTGCTACAGGGTTATGCCCTTCGGTCTGAAGAATGCAGGCGCAACATATCAACGTCTCGTCAAAAAGATTTTCCAAGCTCAAATCGGCCGTAATATGGAGGTATATGTTGACGACATGCTTGTAAAAAGCATCCGAGGTGCCGATCATGTGACCGACCTCCAGGAGGCATTTGATGTTCTGAGAAAGTACAACATGAGACTCAATCCGAACAAGTGTGCATTTGGTGTCTCGTCAGGAAAGTTCCTCGGCTTCATGGTTAGCCAATGAGGAATTGAAGCAAACCCTGAAAAAATCAAGGCCATATTAGACATGGCCCTTCCCAAGAATGTTAAGGAAGTTCAGAGGTTAACGGGCCGCCTAGCCGCCATAGGGCGCTTTCTTTCGAAGTCCGGGGAGAAATGCCTGCCCTTCTTCAAGGCCCTCAGGGGGGCTAAAGGTTTCGAATGGGGTCAACAGCAACAGGAGTCGTTCGACCAGCTCAAGACTTACCTCGTCAATCCTCCTCTCCTCAGCAAACCAATTCCTGGCGAACCCCTCTACCTCTACCTGGCAGCCTCCGAGCAGACCCTCAGCGCTGTTTTAGTAAGGGAAGAAGATCGGGCTCAAAAGCCCATCTACTATGTGAGCAAAGTACTTTGGGATGCCGAGCTCCGCTACCCGAAGATCGAAAAGATGGCTTATGCCCTGGTGATGGCCGCGAGAAAGCTTCGCCCGTATTTTCACTCCCATTCGGTGGTCGTTCTTACCGACCATCTGCTGAAGCAAGTGCTCCACAAGCCGGAGACCTCCGGCCGTCTTATGAAGTGGTCTATCGAGCTGAGCCAGCATGATATAACTTATCAGCCTCGGACCGCGATCAAGGCTCAGGCCTTAGCCGAATTCATAGTCGATAGTACCATCCCCGAGTTCAGCCAAGCGATGAAGGGACCGCCTATCTGGTCGGTTTATGTGGACGGATCCTCGTGCAATGAGGGAAGCGGAGCCGGGGTCATTCTGGCAGGCCCAGATGACTTCATCCTCCAATACTCCCTCCGTATCAACTTCAAGGCCTCTGATAACGAAGCAGAATACGAGGCACTCATAGCCGACCTTGGAATGGCTCGCAACGCAGGGGCGCAATGCCTCAGGATCTTTAGCGACTCTCAGTTAGTCGTGAATCAGGTCCTCGGTGAATATGAAGCATGTGATGACAGGATGGTTAAATACTTAGCCAAGGTCAGGAGCCTCATGACACTGTTTGAAGAAGCCCTCATCCAACGAATACCCCAGAAAGAGAATGCTCAGGGCCAACGCCCTCTCCAAACTAGCCTCTTCCTCCCTACAAGGTCTCGAGCAGACCGTCTTGATAGAGGTCCTTCTGAAGCCAAGTATAGAGGACGAAACTTCCTACTCTATGGAGTCGTTGCCTGTCCTGCTTGAAGATAACTGGATGAAACCCCTCGTTGAATTCTTGAGGGACGGGCTCCTCCCCGAAGATCCTAAGGAAGCTCGAAGAGTGAGAACCCGAGCCGAGCGTTACACACTAATCGGAGGTATCCTATATAAATGCTCTTTCACACAGATAGACGGCAGGCCGTACCTGAGATGCCTCTCCCCCGAGCAAGCCGACTACGCCCTGCAAGAACTTCATGAGGGCATCGGTGGGGCACATTCGGGGTCCAGAGCTTTAGCCTGCAAAGTGTTGAATTATGGATATTTCTGGCCCACTCTCCTACGAGACGCCGAACGGCATGTTCGGTAATGCAGCTCCTGTCAGAAGTACTCCGACATCCGATGCCTCCCACAAGCTCCACTCACTTCCCTATCAAGTCCAATCCCCTTTGCAATGTGGGGGATGGATTTACTAGGGCCATTTCCACCAGCTCCCGGACAGTTCAAATTCTTAGTCGTGGTGATCGACTACTTCTAAAAATGGATAGAGGCCGAGCCCTTGGCCACGATCACCGAGAACAAGGTTGTTCAGTTCTTTTGGAAGAGCATGATCTGCCGATTTGGCGTCCCTCGGGTCCTGATAATAGACAACGGAACCCAGTTCACCGGGGCTGCCTTCCGAGCTCTACGCGAAGACCTTGCCATCCAACACTGGTTCTCCTCCGTTTCTCATCTCCAGTCGAATGGCCAAGCCGAAAATGCTAACCTACATATCCTCTCCGGCATTAAGAAGAGGTTGGATAAATGTTCCAAAGGCTTATGGGTCGATCAGCTTCCCAACGTGCTGTGGAATTACCGCACCACAAAACGAACCCCCACAGGAGAGAGCCCATTTAATCTCACCTATGGGTCCGAGGCCATCATCCTCCTCGAAGTCGGAATACCCTCTCCTCTTCTAATAGCTTATGAAGAAGAGCAAAATGCCAGAGAGCTCCGAGCAAATCTAGACCTAATAGATGAGATCCGAGAAAGAGCTGCCATTCGTCAACAAAGCTACCGAAGAAGGATCGAGTTGGCATACAACAAAAGAGTCTGCCCTACAGACCTCAAAGAAGGGGACCTGGTCCTCAGAAAGTTAGGCATCTCATTCCCAGGACAGAAGAGCAAATTGGCCCCGAATTGGGAGGGACCTTACAAGATCGCCAAAGTAGTCCGCCCCGGGACATACAGACTAGAAGACCTCGAAGGCAGAGAGATCCCTAGGACCTGGAATGCCGACCATCTTCTAAAATACCAAGAAAGAGCACCAACGCCTCTCTAAGTATTTTCAAGATGTCGAACCATTCCTCTCCTATTACTTGTACTGTTTTTCTTTTATTTCTCTCTTGTAATAACGGCTTGCAACTTTAGAAGCAGCCGATCACTAGCCATCAATAAAGAGAGCTTTTTCATATGTTACTTGAGAAAAAAATTGTTTACATCTCTCTGCTTCTACTCTTCACTCTAACGATGGTTCGGAGTCCAACACTTGGCTCGATTCTACTTCGCAAGTTCGCTCCTAAGCGAATTAGAGGTAGTTCGCCATTCGGAATTGTTCCCACAACCGTTGAACTAATCAAACGATGGTTCGGAGTCCAACACTTGGCTCGATTCTACTTCGCAAGTTCGCTCCTAAGCGAACTAGAGGTAGTTCGCCATTCGGAATTGCTTCCACAACCGTTGAACTAATCTAACGATGGTTCGGAGTCCAACACTTGGCTCGATTCTACTTCACAAGTTCACTCCTAAGCGAACTAGAGGTAGTTCGCCATTCGGAATTGCTCCCACAACCGTTGAACTAATCTAACGATGGTTCGGAGTCCAACACTTGGCTCGATTCTACTTCGCAAGTTCGCTCCTAAGCGAACTAGAGGTAGTTTGCCATTCGGAATTGCTCCCACAACCGTTGAACTAATCTAACGATGGTTCGGAGTCCAACACTTGGCTCGATTCTACTTCGCAAGTTCGCTCCTAAGCGAATTAGAGGTAGTTCGCCATTCGGAATTGCTCCCACAATCGTTGAACTAATCTAACGATGGTTTGGAGTCCAACACTTGGCTCGATTCTACTTTGCAAGTTCGCTCCTAAGCAAACTAGAGGTAGTTCGCCATTCGGAATTGCTCCCACAACCGTTGAACTAATCAAACGATGGTTCAGAGTCCAACACTTGGCTCGATTCTACTTCGCAAGTTCGCTCCTAAGCGAACTAGAGGTAGTTCGCCATTCGAAATTGCTCCCACAACCGTTGAACTAATCTAACGATGGTTCGGAGTCCAACACTTGGCTCGATTCTACTTCGCAAGTTCGCTCCTAAGCGAACTAGAGGTAGTTCGCCATTCGGAATTGCTCCCACAACCGTTGAACTACTCTAACGATGGTTCGGAGTCCAACACTTGGCTCGATTCTACTTTGCAAGTTCGCTCCTAAGCGAACTAGAGGTAGTTCGCCATTCGGAATTGCTCCCACAACCGTTGAACTACTCTAACGATGGTTCGGATTGCAAACACTTGGCTCGATTCCACTTCGCAAGTTCGCTCCTAAGTGGGCTAGAAGTAGTTCGCCATTCGGAATTACTCCCACAACCGTTGAACTACTCTAACGATGGTTCGGATTGTAAACACTTGGCTCGATCCCACTCCGCGAGCTCACTATTAGGCAAGCTCGACACGTCTCGCGAAGTTCGTGAGAAGCATAAGCTCGGCACCACTGGCCGAACACTCATGACGCCGACCCCTAACGAGTATAAGACCAGCTCAGGGACCTCGGCACGATGAGCATAGTTACAAACAAAACAACCACATAGAGCTACGAAAAACACGCAAGTTTGAGAAAGAAATATTATTAATAATTGGGACGCAGTACAAAGCGACTCTTCCATACAACAAGATTACAAGGCTTCAAAGAGCAAAAATTACAATGCTGACTCACTACACTTAGACTAAATACAAAGGCTTCAAAAATGATCATCAATGCCTCCGTGGCGCAGGGATGCTCCTCTTCAAGGACACTCGAGGTCAGCGACGTTTGCCTCCATGGCGCAGGGATGCTCCGCTCGATGAAATGGCCACAGCACTTTGCGCCTCCCCCGGACTAGGATGGCCGATAGGCGAACGGGTCACGAGCTCATAAAACGTGATGTCCCGATCGCTCTCTGCGCGAGTACATGAAGTGCTCCTCACATTGATCGGCCCCGAACGCGGTTTGAGACGAGCCACCTCCGCCTCCAGCTCTGAGATCCGGTCTCGCAACGAGTCATCTTTGACATCGACCTCGAAGCAAGGAGGTATCGCGGAGCTCGGGATGCCGGAGCGACTCGCAATAAGACGGCGAAGGTAAGTGACTTCGATGCTCTTATCCACCGTGGCTCTCTTCAGCGCGTCGACCTCGGCGGTCAGTTCGTCACGTTCGGTCGTCAGTTTGGCCACCTCGGCCGTCAATTCCTCCCCCCCGTCCGAAGCTCCGTCTCTACTATTTGCAGGTGGCGGATCTCAGAAAGCAGATCGTCCCTCTCCGCTGTTATTTTGGATAAGGTGTGGCAAATGCACTTGATCCGAAGGCCATAGCTAAATGCAGTCGACGAACCCTCATCCTCTCCTAAAGGGTTCATCTCGGCGATCCTGCTCTCCAGTCGCCGGATCTCGATGTCTCGCCGACCCAGGATGAGTTGAAGATGGTTCCACTCGCTTTCGGCTCTGCGCAATCCCAGCTCAACTTCGTAGAGCCGCTCCTGGTACCTCGCCAAGCACAGCCTCGTCGCTCCTAAGCCGACCTCGGGACGAGTGTTGTCCCCCGAGCCAGTAGGCTCGACAGCTTGAGTCACCACCGCAAGTTGAAAAGAAGTCGAAGCAAGCAACAAATTCTCAAATACATTGCCGAACTCCTACACTTGCGAAAATTTCAAAAATCTCTAAGAAAAAATAGAGAGACAGAGTCGAGCCCAAAAAGTCGTTTTCATTCATAACAAAAAGCGGTGGCCAGTCCGCAATTAGGCGTTACAAAAAAGAAAGAAAAAGAAGAAGAACAGAAGTAAAATCAAGTGGAGTCAGGGCACGACCTCTTTCCCGGGGCGACGAGAATGGGTGGGGGTCGACGTCTCTGAAGGGGTTATCACCACCAATGGGGTAACCACAGAGCTCGGGACCTCGCTGGCGACTTCGACTTCAGTCTCGGCTTCGTCCTCCACTTCTTCTTCTTCCCCCTCTGATTCAGGGTCGAATCCCTCGACGTGGCCCGGGAACAGTCTCCATCCCGAGCAGTCCACGTCAGGGTACGTCTTTGTCACCCGGGCGATGGCTTCGGCATAAGCTTTGGCCATGTTTTGGGCAAGGAAACCTTGCACCTTCGCCAGGGTCGCATCCTCGGCCCCCTTCACTGCCGCAGCCTTGGCCTCTTCGGCTTCGGCCAATTGTTTGGCCGCCTCCTCCTTCTGGCGAAGAAGGTCGCTCTCCAGCTTCACGACCTGCACCTCGAGGTAATCGACCCTCACCGACTTTGCCTCGAACTCGACCGTGAGCTTGTCGAGCTCGTTCCCCATCCGAGCCTTCTCCTTCCGAGCCTGGTCGGACTCCTGCTTCAGCTCCTTCTCCAGAGCCGCCAACCTCTCGGTGAGGTGTCCAAAATGGACAATGATCTGCGACAAGGAAAGAAGAATTAAAAGAGTTAGAAAAATTATAGCTAAAGAAATTCAACGACGGCAAAAATCTAATACTTACCGAGACGGCCGAGCGAGCAATCTCGATGACGTCGTCACCTTCTTGCCCGGCCTCCATGGCGGCGCGATCCTTTGGCGTCGCCAGATGCTTGATTGCCTGCATGCTTGCCAAGGAGTTACCGAGGAATCCATCATGTTTCCGAACTTGCCAATCCGGAATATGGATCCTCTTGTGCTCCTCGGTCAGGAGCTCCTCGGCCACCACTGACAGCGGCGGCGTCGTCATCTCGAGGGCCGCGGCGATGGGGAAGTCACCAACCCCGGTTGACGCCGAAGTGCCTGCATCGACAACAGCCGGACTCCGAAGGGTCTTCGCCTCCTCGATCGTCTCCGTGACCCTCGGAGTCTTTGGGGTCGGTAACTTGGTGACCACCCTCTTGCGCTTCTTCGGCGCCTTACTGGCGAGCCCAGCTCTGAGAGCCAACACCGCATCGTAGTCCATCGTCTCTGCATTAAAAATAAAGTTAGTTAGCATAATACAAGTCATGAGAAGTAAAGTATGAAAAACAAAGTATAAAAGCATAAAAGAAGCCACGTACTGGGATCTACGCGGCAGAGCCCTCCCTTGAACAAGACATCCTCGGTCAGCTCCTTCCAATCATACTTCAGCCGATCGAGAAGTGTCTGGACTACCTCTTCTTCTTCAGGACGAAGCTTGGGCAGCGCCTTCGCCCTCTTCGACACCCCTTCAACCCAACTGGAGGGGATCGGCCAGGCCTCCGGACCCCGCACTATCAAGAACTTTTCATGCCAGTGCTTGATGGATTCGAGGCATATGACAAGCCTGCCGCCATGCCTCGGAGCCAAATAGTATCAGTACTCCGACCTGTTCCCTTGGTGTAGCCGATAGATTGTCCGAAGCACGTTCAGCTCCGGCTCGATCCCAGCAGCTTGACAGTGAAGTATGAAGCCGTTTATGACTCTCCATGCGTTCGACATTAGTTGGATGGGACTGACCCTGAACCAACTCATGACGAGGATAAAGAACAGATGGAGAGGTAGCCGAGCCCCGGCGATAAAGGCGTCAACCGGCCAGCAACACATGGTCACTGGTAGCGGCGAGTTGGCCCTAACCCCGGGACCTGGCAGCATAAGCTCGTACTCCTCCGGGATCTGGAAACAGTCCCGGATCACTCCCAAGTCCTCTTCGCGAAGGATCGACACAGTCTCGTTCGCCTCCGTCGTCTCCCTCGCCGCATTCTCCTCGAAGGACCTCCCCCTCCCATGAACTATGCGCTCGGCGTGCTCCTCCGGAAGCACCCGAACCCTGTGGAGTCCCGTCAGTTGCCCTGGCAATCTGCCGAACTCCCCCATACGCTTCGGCTCCTCCACGATCGAATCTTTGTCGAACACCTTCTTGCCCTTGTCTGGCCGACTCGGAGTGTGGGCTTCGACAACTTCGAGGGAGGGCTCGGACCAAGAGGTCGACTCGGAGACAGAAGCAAGAGACATAGTTTATGAAATAAACTAAGTATAAATTACCTTAAAAGATTAGCTGTCGGAAACTCCACCAGAAAACGAACGGCGATCACCGGAAACACTCGCTTAGCACAAAAGATTGCCTGAGCAATAGAGAAGAGAAGTGAAAAATGAGAGAGGGGGTGGGGTTTTATAGAGCGAGGCGCACAAAACGAGGTTAATGGGCCTGTACTGCCGGCCCATTCACACAAAATGCCAAAAGCAACCTCAAACGTCGCCTTGTTTACCACGCCAAGCCGTACATCGCATTAATTACTGTCCCATCTGGCAGAAGCTCAGAGGTCACAGCATTAAATGAGCATCTCATCCGTCAGAGCTGTCAGAAGTTCAGAAGCCATCACATTTAATGGCCGCTATGTCAGCCAAGAGCATAGAAGCCACCAACGCTGAGCCAAAAAATGACAAGTCAAGGACTTCGGCACCAGCTGCCAAGCGTTCTTGATACCGACCGTGTTACATGGAAAGTTGGGGTTCGGCACCAGCTGCCGAGCGTTCTTGACACCGATCGTGTTACATGGAAAGTAGGGGTTCGACACCAGTTGCCGAGCGCTCTTGACACCGACTCTGTTACAGGGAAAAATTGAGGGTCGGCACCAGCTGCCGAGCACTCTTGACACCGACCCTGTTACAGGGAAAAATTGGGGGTCGGCACCAGCCGCCGAGTGTTCTTAACACCGACCCTGTTACAGGGAAAAATTGGGGTTCGGCACCAGCTGCCGAGCGTTCTTGACACCGACCCTGTTACAGGGAAAAATTGGGGTTCGGCACCAGCTGCCGAGCGCTCTTGACACCGACCCTGTTACAGGGAAAAATTGGGGTTCGGCACCAGCTGCCGAGCGCTCTTGACACCGACCCTGTTACAGGAAAAAATTGGGGTTCGGCACCAGCTGCCGAGCGCTCTTGACACCGACCCTGTTACAGAGAAAAAGCCACCTCGAACCTCGCCGAACTCCCTCTCTGCACTCACAACCTCGCCGAGGTGCCTCCGCTCCTCAGAAAAAAGTGCCGAACCACCCATGGACTTCGGCCTCCTGGGCAGCGAACGCACGAAGGGGTAGGTGACGTGATACGAGCATATAGACCACACAACGAGGGAAAATAACGGACCCATTCGCCGAAGAAATTGCGGAAAAATAATTAAAAAATTCAGAAAAATCAAGGGAAACTCTTGGGAGATAATTATAAGCACGGGGAGTTCTAATCCCAACTAATAACTATCACCAGGAGGAAACTCCCCCGAATGACGGATCGACACATGACCAGAAGAACTCAAGAACAGCTTAGAACACAACCAGCTTAGACAATCACTATACTACCCCCCGAAAGATTCGAAACCTTCCATATGGGCTCCGATACAACTCCGCTAGCCATTAAAACAGTAAAACTACTCCTCAAAGGCTGATCAAGCTCAGTCTTCGGGAGTGGGGGGCTCGTGATATGGCTAAAAATGGGGTTAAATCGGAACCACCCAAATCTGGAACGAATCTTAAAGCTTAGGGGTAAAATGGTAATTTTGCCTACCAATAGGTCTGAAATGGGTACTGGATCTCTTTCCCAAAGATCCAATAACCCACGAACGGATCCACCTCAACTGGGTGCGGGTTTTAACTCGCAGCAAACCCAGTCCAGAAAAGATAGAATTAGGGTTTCTGATTAATCCTAATCAACGGCCCTGATTCACATCTATCTTTTCACTGGGAATTAGGGATTACATTCCTAATCTGTTTACAGGGATTATATTCCTTATCAGATCATGGGGATTACATTCCTAATCTGATCCCCAAGGCGCCTATAAATACCCCATCCATCTCTATTAAGAGGTAATCAATCTTTTGCCAATTTATGCTCTTTCTTAATCATCCTTGGTTATTGACTTGAGCGTCGGAGGGTGCGTCGCCGGGATCAACCCCGGTGTCTCGCACTTTTTGCAGGTGTGCGGCGGGAGCGACGGTCAAACTCCGGCGGAACAGGTAAATAGGTTTGCTATTCAAAGTTTTCCAAGAATCCACAAATACTATCTGTTTGCCCCCACACTAGATTTAGCGGCAAGACCCTTAAATCCCCAATATTTCTTCATTTCTCCCTCACTCTCTCTTAAATCCCAAATTGAAATTCAACTCCGCCGTCCCCGCCGTTCCCGACGTCCAAATTGCTCAAAATTCCTACAGATTTCAAAACCCCCAAATCGATGTTGTCGTCGCTATCATGTCGCCGTCGCCAACAAAAATCCCTCCAACCTCTAATTTCTCAAAATTCCCTCCAAATCAAAAACCCTACAGATCTCAAAACCCCAAAATCTCTCAAAATCCCAAATCAAATCCCGTAACCATTGCCGTCGTCGTCCCATCGATGTCGCTATCGTCATCGATGTCGCCATTGTCGTCTGCAGGAATCAGGTACAATACTGTGTATGGTTTTTATTTTATTTTGGGTTTTGTTAGTTGGTTGATTGTTTATGTGGGTTTTGGTTTATGTGGGTTTTGATTATTTATGCAGGTACAATACTACTCTGAGGTTGTTTCTGACGTGCATTCAGAACAACTTGGAGGCTGCAATGTGCTTGCAGGTACTCTATGATGCATATTATTATTATGGGATTTATGGATATTTGTTATCACAATGTGCACTTGAATTGAGATTTAAGGAGATTGATTTTGATGTATAGATTTTTTGTTGGTGGAATGTAAAAGAATGGTTTGTTGTATAATGGTGTCTACCGTATTAGTTCATTCTGTGATCACTTTTTTGTGTTCACTTCATATTTCCTCTTACTGGATTTTAAGGTAGTTCAATAACTAAAAGAAAAGACAAAAACCAACACTTATCAAGACAAGAAGTTTACGAATGCTTTATATGCTGTATGCATCTCTATATGTGTTGGTTATCTTAATTTTAAATAAATAGTAAAAGGTACTGTTGGTAACTTATATTGTTGCTAAATTGGATTTGTATAGTTTATTAGATGTTATTGCAGCCTATGATTGTTAGCAGTATGTTCTCCTTGAATTTGCTCTTCTTCTTTTTTTCCAAGTGACTTTTCAATTGTGTAAGTACCTTAGTTGACTGAATGATATAGTTAATGCTCGATGAATCTGGTTTACTTTTTAATTTAATTTAAAGATAATTCATATCATATATAATCTTTCTATAACAACATGCTGTCATCTTTCTGCAGTGAATGTCTATGTTCCAAAAGATAGAGTTACAAATCTACTTCAGGGATATGGATTTGTGGAATTTTGTAGTAAAGAAGATGCTAATTATGTAAGTATTATAAGGATGACTATCTCCCAAGGAGTCCTTGAGCTTTTTTTTTATATCATAAACGGTGGGAGTCCTTGAGCTTTTACTTCATCTGTTATTCACAGAAATGACTCATCCTTCTTTGATTTTGCATCTGTTCAGGCTATCAAGATATTAAACATGATCGAACTTTATGGGAAGCAATACCTGTGAACAAGGTTTGTTTATTTTAGAAATTTTTCTTGTCTCTTTACCCATACCTTGTATCCTCACTTCCTAGGTGCCAGAGGGTAAATAAGAAGAAAGCTATTGAATAGACCTTAAAAGGCAAACCATCTGGCACTTGTGCCCATACTTGTCTGGAGGTATGTGTAGTATTATGTCTACAAATCATACATGTAAAAACGGAGTTCTAATGGATTGAAATAGTGGTGTTCTCAAAACAAGAGAGCCTACAAGGTGACTTCTAAGCTGGAGTTGTTGTCACCTTCTATCATCAAATCAGTGACATGTAGAAGAGTAATTAAATTTTGTATTTTAAATCTAGAAATATGGTTACAAATTGAAGTTTCTATTGACTATAATTGAAAAAACTTATACTTCTTCTACATTCTAAGTTTAATAAAACATAGAAAAGCAGGGTGGCCTCCATCTCCATGGGGACAAAGATCCCAACTCTTTAGCTTTGCAGATTTATTGACACATTCATTTCAGTCTGTAAATGATATTGGTCATTTTAAATATATGTAATCATATACAACTTTCCTGTTACGTACTAAAATTTGAGAAGTGTCTAATAATTGATGTGTTTTACATAAACTAACTTTTCTTTATGTCTTAATTAATTATTAAATTTTTTCGCTCAAAAAGGAATCAAAATCTCTATCTTCAGCTGTCTCTACTCCATCATTATCTTCTTTTGATATACAACTCATGAGTTAGAAATTTGGGTGTGTTTTGTCTTCTATATATTGCATGTTTGATATCCCTCCACGTAATATTGGTGCACAATGATCGTTGATCTAGTTAATCTCGTCTATAGAAATAGCTGCTAGCTACGGTTCTTGCTATAGCCGCCAGCTACTGTTCTTAAACTGAAAATTTATTGATGATAGATACAGTTTGAAAACCGTGTATGCTTCTTAAAGTACATAATTTTAATCGTTTATCGCATCCAGTTGTAGCTGTCTATACAAAAATCAACCTGCCTTTGACAAATATTAAACCTTGGTTACCAACATAAGAGTGCAAGAAGTACTTAGTTGTAATTATTGCATTTGAATTCATATACTTGATTTCTAGGAGGTGTCTCAGATAAATAGGATTTACTGGTATAACTCTCAAAAGTCTTCTAATGGATTTATACAAAGAGAAGCTGAGATTAATGATGGGGGCAACAAAGATGGTAAAGGGAGAATAGACGTGACTGTTTATATACCTGATTTGATTTCTTTGAGAGCTAGCTATAGGTTTTTTTATACCCCCTCTATCTATACATTATATTAAAGTCTGCAATGTAATTTGTTGTATTTAAGGAGATACCTACATATGTATAGATATCTATCTGTATATGAAGTTCAGAAAATTTAAAAAAAACCAAATAACAGTCCAATATATACTTGAACTTTAAATAAACCTAATCTAATCTATAACTATAACTTACGGGGGGGGGGGGGGGGGGGGGGGGGGGGGGGGGGGGGGGGAAACTAACATTTAAATCCTAACTAACTAAGCCTAATCAAGTATGTCAGAATAGAGACTTGGAGCTCTGTGTCGATCGAGCGGATGATTTTATTTCTAACTTATTTCAGTATGAAAGTTGTAGATCAATGAGTCAGCTTCGGAACAAAGGGTCACACATCCAAATTTTACATCCGTAGCCTCAGATATGGTTAATGTTTTCCTACATAAGCGTGCAGAATTTGAGAACAAATTCTGTATATGCATGTTTCTCAAAGAGCTTTATAATTTGATGCACTAGTGCCGGTTTTCTTGGAGCCATGGAAGGATATATTTTTCAAACTTTGCTGCATTGGTAGGTTCATTATAGAAAGTGGGGCAAGGCTTCAAGAACTCTTGTAGGATATACACTCCTAACGAGCATGTACATAACAGATGAGGGAAAAGTTTGATGTTTACGAAATTATATATAGTTTGGACCTTTCATTTCTACATTGCACCTTCAAAATGTTTATAAGCAATCAACGCAGTCTTTATCTCAAGTGCAGATATCAGATATGTGTATGAGTAAGGCCAATGCACTTGAGCTCACAGAATATGGAAACTCTTGTTCATTACTTGTCCATTTGATGCAGAAAGTTAGTTTCCTTGACACCAACTTGTATAAATGAAGTATTAGAAATTCCGAGTTTTATTATAAGCTTTTTGTGATCAAGTTTGAGGGTGGATTAATATATATTAGAAAAGGTACCCTTTGGCATGCAAATTCTGTTCTGTTCTCAAGTATTTTAAATTGTTGATTGTTGGAGATAATTTAAATTGTTTATGTTCTGAAGTATTTTTTCTATTGATTGTTGGAGATAATTTAATTTTAGGTGTTCAATCACAGGTATTTGGTTCTTGTGCATCTACCTCCAGTCGTACATCCTATCCGGACGTGTTCAAAATGCAAGCCAAGATGCAGGAAGAGATTGACTGCTTGAAAGATATGATTGCTTCTTTAATCTCCCAACAAAACCACAACTCTAACAATCCAGTACATGGAACTGTAAGTATTCAGCAAAATTTTATGATATCAGTATGAAATTTAACTATTGCATTTGACTGGTGTGGTGACTAGTGTAGTGAATAAACTAATAAGTGACACTATTGTGAAATATACAGGGCCAGCGAATTACATCGACTCCTAGCCACGCACATACATCTGGGAAAAATATCAATGAGAATGAAAGCAATGCCGAGCCACACCAGTAGACTTTGCCAAAGTTTAGTTTTATTTGGACTTTAATCTTTTTATGTTTTATCGAAACTGAATTTATATTTTGTTAAAGAAACTGATGTATAACGTATATATTTCTAACTCTTGGTATGGCCGTTTTTAGACAAGTAATTATTGTTTATTGTGGTCCATGATTATATAGTTGTTTATTATGCTGCTATTAGTGATTTTAAGATTTGAACTTTCAAATTTGATGTGACTACAGATATTTTGAATTTGTGACCTATTTTTAAAATAGTGGGGAAAAACCTGAAACCCCCTATCAATGCGTTTTGAGATAAATATGCCGGGATAGATATCGATCCACCAAACGTGGTGAATTATTTAAAAAAAAGAAATTGAACCTATCCCAGCGTTTAGGAACGCCAGTATAGGATATCGAAATTATTTAAAAAATATACAACGACGTTCACAAAATGCCGGCGCATGTGTCTATCACGGCATTTATGAAGCGCCGTAATTGACCTACGACTTGTAACAGCAGTCTAAAAAAGCGTCGTAATAGACCTACGACTTGTAACGGCAGTCTAAAAAAGCGCTGTTATAGACCTACGACTTGTAATGATGGTCTAAAAAAGTGCCGTTATAGACCTATGGTTTGTCCCAACGCTCGATACAACGACGTTACATGCGGTATTATTATTATCGCCGCTATCAGCTATAGCAGCGTTTATAAACGCCGCCATATACCAAAAAAAACGCCACTATAGCTCTAGTCGTTTGTGGTGCATACACCACAATATTTTTCTATCTCGGCCTGGAAGCCATTTAGGCAGTTGCTTTCGCCTACCACATGAAATTGAAGTTCCCAACAACAGTAGGTGTAGGCCAAGTTGTAAGGAGCCAACATGCAGCACGATCATTCTACACTGCTACAATGGTGGGCTTGGTTCTCTCCCTCTACGCCATAGAGCTATCATCGGAAAGCAGTCACAGTAAGTCCAAGCCCGTAAACAAGCTTGAAGCCACCACCATAGAAAATTCTACCAAGAACTCCCAAACCTACCAAGTCATCTCTCACCAGGTCCAAATTCGTACTCATCAGAATACAGTAATAAAACTGAATCCCTCACCTGAAGCCATTCCACTCATACAACGGGAAGAAATAATCATCCTTAAAAACATTGGCGAACTTGAAGATCTCCCGTCTCTCTGCAAAACTAGGGGAGTCCCGCTCTAAAACAGGTAAGTCTAGGCAAGTTCTACCAAGTTGTCCTCTATATAGTTTCAATATTTTGTAATAAAAGCCGGCCATTAAAGCAACTATTTTGTTTTATTCATCAATAAATACCGCTTTTGTTACTGGTCACTGCATGTAATAAAGGCCAGTCACTAGAGCAGCTAGTTAGTTTTATTCTCTAATAAAATTTAGTATTAATTTTTGCAGAATTATTGTACAATTCTACGGATGCATACAATGAATCAAACACCAAGAGTACTCCTAAAAATGGCAACGAAAATTCATTAAAAGCTCTTTACAAGACGCGTTTGGAGTTCCTACCCAAGTCTCGCAGTTACTATAGCAATTTTCTACGAAGCAAGTTCAGAGTTCAACTCTTCATTCGATCTACTCCTGAAACTTGTTAATAGCTTAACGACAGGTTCAGAGTTCATACCCATGGATCGAAGTTGCTTTAGCAACCGACAATCAAGCACGTTAAGAGCTCAAATCGTCATTCAATCTGATCCTGCAACTTGTTAAACCCATAAATTAATAAGTTTGGAATCCATATCTATGCCTTGAAGTTTCTTTAGAAACCTGCAATCAAGAACGTTTAGAGCTCAACTCGTCATTCGATCTGTTCCTGAAACATGTTAAATTTTCTTAAAGATGGATTAGTGGTCCATAATCGTGGATCACAGTTACCCCAACAAACCTACAAAGAAGCAAGTTTCGAAGTTCAACTCTCCACTCGAAGTGACTCAAACAATTTGTTGGAGGACCCGTACAGCATGTTCGGAGTCCAACTCCCTTCTAAAGTTGCTCCTACAACTAGCTAAGTACAAAACGGCAAGTCCGAAGTCCAACTCTCCCCAAGAGCAGCTCCTACAACTAGCCAACCCCCAAGACAACAAATCACATGACAAGGTACCGGCAAGTAAAAGATTTCTTATTTTATAAACAACAAGTTTCGTCGCAACTGTAAAATTACTATGAGTCCATGTTTCATGCCTAAGCATAGCTACAAAAATCTTGCAAACACTATGCAACAAGTTGTCCTTCCAGCTACACAAAAGAGGGATATTTGCTTAAGAGACACAAACCTCGTCATCGGCCTCCTGCTAGCTAACAGCTCCCCAAGGCCGCATCAACTCTTGACGATGAAATTCAAGACAAGTCTTCCTTACGTGGGCAAGCTCCAAGTTTTTCCTACTGTAATATCACGGACGAATATTACCTTGTATAAATTACTATTTTATTATTATTTTATTATTATTTTGTTTTAATTCCAAAATCAAATTATTTTGGTGATTTTCGCCGGTTTGTCCACAAACATTGTCTGCGCGCATATATCGGTCGGTGTACATCCGAAGTACATCAAATTGGTAGCGCAATCCTCCGAATTGATAGTAAAACTTATTTTATTATTATTTTCAAATTAAACTATTTTATGAGGATTATATAAGAATTTTTGGTATACACATACACACATTGTATTGTACCAAATTAGTACATTATACAAAATGTGTAGTATGCACTCTTGGACAAGGCACTAATCTTGTCATGACAAACCTAATTAGATAATTAGGGTTTTATTTAGTGGCTAAACTAGGATTTTTGTATGCATGAGAAGATTAAGGTAAAAACCCTTCTAGAAACCTTATCTTTTCACCATGCTTCCAACTCACACCTAGCCCATACCTCCACCTCACCCCTACCCTCCTACAAGGCATGGCCGGCCTCACCTTCTCCAAGGGGTTTTGTGCAAAATGTGAAGTGCACTTTTGCACTCTCCACCCTTCTCTTCACCTATAAATACCCCCTCCTTCTCCACTTGTCTCACTTTTTACAAAACAAAAGAAAGGAAAGGAAAAGAAAGAGAGAACCTCATTCTAAATTGAGAGTTTTTCTTGTAGGTCTTCCTAGGAGTTCTAGGAGCTTAGGGGAAGGAGAAGTATAAGCAAGCAAGTCCTTCCAACAAACAAAAATTAGGTGGGGGTTCTCCACTTGTTCTTTTGTTTGTTGAGTTATTGATTTTTGGCTTCTTCTTCTTCTTGTCTTCCTTGTTTTGTTTTCTTTGGTTCTTTTGGGGTGGTTTGTTGTGATGATGTTGTATGTGGTTCTTATTTGGTATGTTTGTGGATGTTAAAGGAAATAATCACATAAAATGAAATGGAAACAAATGGTAATGCTAAATAGACATAAAGATTGAATCTTTGTAGTAGTAGTAGTTGTTTTTGTGTTTATTAATTGGACTAAAATGACATATGCATATGGACTTGTACATACAACCATTTGGGGTTGTAGGACTTGAATGTGAACTCATACATAAAGCATATGGACTTTGCATACAACCATTTTGGTTGTAGGACATACATTGAACTTGGGACTAAAAAGAAATCACATGTTGGTTGAACCAAAATGGAGGGTTCTTACTTTATTTTATTATTATTTATTTTCTTTTATAATCTTAAGTAAGAAAGAACCCATTGTAGATGTTAATTCTAATTATGAAAAAGAAACTAATCTAAATCACTAGTTGTAGAATGATTAAAAAAGATCTCGTTTTATGATCAATAGTAATAATAAGAAATAGATGCTAATAAAGATTTAGTAGATATTTTAGTAGTAGATGTTTTATGTTTAAATAAGGTAGTAGTAGTAGATGTGTATGTTTCAAATAAAGTAGTAGTAGTGGATGTTAAAATGAAGTAGTCGTAGACGTTATGTTATGCAAAATTTTGGTAGATGCTTATGGTTAAGATAAAGTAGTAGTAGTAGATGTGTATGTTCCAAATAAAATAGTTGTAGTAGATGTCTACACAAAATTGTAGAAATGTTTATGTTTTTATAAAAGTGGTAGTAGATGCTTATGTGTTAAAATAAAGTAGTTTAGTAGTAGATGTTTATGTTTAGATAAAGATTTTAGTAGAAGTTTTAGTAGTAGATGTTATGTTGTAGTAGATGTTGTGTTTAATTAAATTGTAGTAGATGCATATGAATATTAAATGGATGGTTATGCTTATATTGAAGTAAGAATCTATACTTAGATGGTTGTAGGAAAGTTGTATACCATGCTAGATTAATTTATCTATACTTAGATGATTGTAGGAAAGTTGTATACCATGCTAGATTAATTTATCTACACATAGATGGTTGTAGGAAAGTTGTATACCATGCTAGATTAATTTATCTATACTTAGATGGTTGTAGGAAAGTTGTATACCATGCTAGATTAATTTATCTATACTTAGATGGTTGTAGGAAAGTTGTATACCATGCTAGATTAATTTATCTACATTTAGATGGTTGTAGGAAGGTTGTATACCATGCTAGATTAATCTATCTATACTTAGATGATTGTAAGAAAGTTGTATACTATGCTAGATTAATTTATCTATACTTAGATGATTGGAGGAAAGTTGTATACCATGCTAGATTAAATAAATACTCATGCTTAAGTTAGTAGGTAATGACATTCATACTTAAGTTAGTAGATGCTCATGCATAATGATGTTCATGCTTAGTTAGTATACATTCATGCTTAGATGATACCCATGCTTAGATAAGTATATGTTCATACTAAATGTCATTCATAGTAGACGTTCATGCTAAATATTCATGCTTAGTTAGTAGACATTCATGTTTAGATGATATCCATGCTTAGATAGGTATATGTTCATACTAAATGTTATTCATAGTAGATGTTCATGCTAAATATTCATGCTTAAGTTAGCAGGTGTTCATGCTTAATGGCACTCATGCTTAAGTTAGTAGATGCTCATGCATAATGATGTTCATGCTTAGTTAGTAGACATTCATGCTTAGATGATATCCACGCGTAAGTAGTGTATGTTCGTGCCTAAATATTGTTCAAGATCGAGCTTGAAGATACTCATGTTTAACAAATGCCATGTTTAGATTAAGGTAGGAATTAATCTACCATGCTTAGAATGTTGTAGGAGTTATAATTCATGCTTAGAATATTGTAGGAGTTATAATTCATGCTTAGAATATTGTAGGTTAATACTAATTATATATCCATGCTTGGGTTGTGATGATTAATCATGTTAAGTAATGAAGATCCATGCTTAAGGTGGTAGTAGAGATATATACTCTAAGTAGTAAGTATTCACGCTCAAGTTGTAACTTATGCTTGACTATAGTAAACTTCATGTTTGGATCATAGTGATTATTCATGCTTAAGCTTGATATAAGCACATGCTTAAATCATATTCGTACTTAGGAGTATTGTGGTGGGTGGTTATGTTATGTACCATAATTAGATTATCATAGGTAGATGCTTGCAATTGTATGCCATGCTTAAGGTGCTATAGGTTGAAGTAATAAGGAAAGAATCATGTTGAAATTGTAATGATGACTACCTTGTGGTAGTTAATGTTAGTAAGGAGCCATACGTGCTTGAGGGGCATAGGGTGGCATCCTAGTTAAATAAGGAAGCGGACGTATGTTCCAGGTTGTCCTAGTCAACTTCGAAAAGAACCCATGGACTCTAGTTGTGGGAGGTCCTAGTTGAAATTTGACCAAGCCATGGGGACATTCCCCATCCGTAGGGGTAAAAAGGATTAGAAAGATCATTAGTAATAGTTAGTTCGATAAAGGTTATTAAGTTGCTTTCGGGCTTCTCATGGGTAGAATACCTATCATAGACTATTAGTAGATTCTTCTGTTGCTTCTAATGATAGAAGATCGAGTTGCTAGTATACACGTTTGGTTACTCTAGGTTTGATTACTTGTATGGTTGTTTGCATATAGTTGTCTCGTACGTGGCTCGACCGGCCCGTGCGTAGCTGTTGGTCATCATACGTAGCTTATTGGCTCGTATGTGGTTAGTTACCCGTATGTAGCTTATTAGCTAGTACGCAATTGTTGTGCTCATCTAGGGTAATATTACTACCCTAGGGCTATCGACCATCAAGACATATGTTTTCTTACCCCTAAGGAACTGTGGAGGAGTCACTCCTTGTGTACCGTCGGATCTTAACCAGTGTAGGTTGATCGAGGACCGGAGTATAGACAGAATCCAAGTTCAGGGTAGCGGCATGCATGAATGTTCGCATGGCCGGGGTCTTGGATCGATGGGCCAGGGACCGGATCCGGAAGGGTTCTGGTAAGTCTAGGTTGAGCAGCCTAGTAGAGTTGTCTTGCGAAGTCTAATTTAAGGCCTAGCATGTTGTGTTTATAATATTTTCATCCTAGGATTGTTCGAGTTAGGGACATCATTAAGGTAGTGACTTATAAAGATCATTTACTTAGACCCTTTGCCGAAAAGAGAGGAGTTGGTTGTAGGGGGCGCCTTACGACCAACTTGTCCCTTGAGGCAGGCCTTAGGTGGTTATATTGGGTTGTACCTTCCCGTCAAAGGGATACGTACGGTGGCGTCTCACGAATTGGGAGCACGGGTTGCGTATCTCGCGCTGTTAATTCCTGAAGTACCGTGGCTTGGGGTGCCACAGGATGCATTGTGCAGTCCTACGCTTGCGAGACCCCAGGGGTGCCACAGGGCAGGCTTCGTGCTACCCTACGCTTGCGAGACCCTATGATTTTGGATTTTGGAATGAAGCCCGATACATTGGGTTCGTCTGGTTTTTTAGTGAGGTCCGGTTAGCCGGGTTGCAGTGGCAAACATGGACACCACTGGCGGACTGCATTAGTGGGACTTGAC
This sequence comes from Hemerocallis citrina, assembly GCA_017893485.1. NCBI lineage: Eukaryota > Viridiplantae > Streptophyta > Magnoliopsida > Asparagales > Asphodelaceae > Hemerocallis > Hemerocallis citrina. The sequence goes on from CM030368.1 coordinate 107,660,915, forward strand.
CACGTCTGCAACCTCATCAGTCACGTTGTATCTGTCAGGAACAGGTTGTGTACAATTAGAATTCATAACGCTGGTTCAAATCCCTATATATGGAGAAACGGCTTGAGAAGGGTCGCATGTAGTATGGGCTGCATGTTGCATCGGAGACTCGCTGACATTAGAATAGGAGCATCCTAGTTCTAGTTAAATATCGCATTAGAGTCTAGTCATAGCACTCACGAACACTTAAACTACACCAACACCATTGCCATATTTTGTATGTTGTTTGGGAGATTCGCTGCTTTGTTATCAGCCTTTAAGCATCAGTGAATACTGACGTCCCCACTTCCATAGGTACTGGATCGCCGAAGTACAAGGGCGAGATTCAGGAGGACTCAAGGCAAGGAAAGCAAGGAGTCAATGTCATATTTAGTTCCGCTGTAATATGTGTGTTGATTATCTATTAGTTGAAAAGTACTCAAGTGAGAGTTACCAAGTGTTGTTCTTCATTCCTTGTACTCTGATGTAAGATGTTGAAGGTTGTAATACTTGGAAATGTAAAGGTAATATTGTAACTCTATTGTAATGTATTGCAGTTGTATAATATTCAGACTTGTAATACATTGGGTGTCGAATAAAAATTTTAAATTCTCCTGTTTTTCTGTGTATTGTGACTAATTGAACAAAAGGTCTTGGCTCGTGTCTCGATTTTCCCAGTATACGGAAATCGAGGCGCTACACTTACCAACTTTCACCCGAGCAAGCTCCAACTCCATCTCACGTGAAGCGCCGCACAAACGAACGAGTCTTAACTTTGTCAAGTGCAACGTATCGTGAAGGAGAGCAAGCTCAATGTCTCGGGGACCTTATTCGATGTACACAACTACTTGTCAGCAAATAGAAGAATGGAATCACCTTAACGCTGAACAATCACAAGGGACTTCACTTCAATATTAAGAAGATTCAGAACATCCACAACTCATTCGCTCCACAAAATGAGTTCGGCACACCACGCGCCACTGGAGTTCCTCCAGCCAATAACTCGTTAACTCCAAACAATAAGTTCAACACCAGGCTCTTCATTTCAGCTCCATCAGCAACCCATGACTCCGAACAACGAGTTTATTGCCTTGCTCTGTAATATCCCGATCGGATATTATATTTATAATTTATTTTTAATTAAAATATTTTAATGGAAATTTCTTGGTTTTACTAAATAAAAACTTACCTGTTAATATATACTAGTAAGTATAGATATGTGTTGTATCGGTTTTGATACACTTGTACAAAATCCTGTAAAATGCATTTTTGAGAAAATATCTGTAAAATCTCGGGCTGGTATAAAAAAAATATTATTTTATTATTATTTTATTTTTAATTTCAGAATTGAAATATTTTCGGTGGATATTACCCGGTTTTGTTAATAAACATTATCTATGTATATATACCAGTCTGTATACATCTGTATTGTATCAAATTGCTACTGTAATCTTCCGAGCCGATAATAAAATTTATTTTATTATTATTTTCGGAAAAAATTTATTTTTATACGGATTGTGCGGTTTAACAAACAGAAACTATCGGTATATAGATTAATATATACGTATGAGTATTGTATCAATTTCGTACGTTAGTAGAAATCGGGTAGTATGTGTTTTGGACAAAAATATCTTATTTTTGTCATGATTAATCAAAAATGGATGGCTAGGATTTGTTTGGAGGGTTAAACCTAGGGTTTAGGATTAAATGAGATACATAAGTGATTAAATAGGTGGATTTCTACTAGAACACTCTCCTCCGGCTCACCCCCTCCACCCCATCAACTTTGGCCGGCCAACCTTGCTCCAAGGGTGTTTTTGCAAAACCCCTTGGTGCATTTGCACTCTCCCCCTTCTCATTCTTCCTATAAATACCCCCCCCCCCAAAGAAAGAGAGGAAGAAACCATAAAGAGTTCTTCATTTGTGGGTTTTTCATAGGAGATTTTCTATAGGAGCTAGGAGGAAGGAGAAGGTTACTTGTCTAGTTCTTCCTACAAAGAAATCATGGTGGGGGTTCTCTACTTCTCTTTTATATGTTTTACTCTTTTATTATTGTTGTATGTGAAAAAGAACCCATCCTTAGGGTTAGCTATTTGTTGTATGTGAAAAAGAACCCATCTTTAGGGTTAGCTATTTGTGTATGTAAAAAAGAACCCATCTTTAGGGTTAGCTATTTGTGTATGTGAAAAAAAACCCGTCTTTAGGGTTAATTATTGTTTCTTGTAAAAAGAACCCATCTTATGATGTTTTGTTGTTGTAGGTTAAAAAAGAACTCATCTTTATGATGTGTGGTTGTTGTATGTGTATGTTTCTAAAATAACTTGGACTAAATCTTAAGCATATAAATGGTAGTAGGGACCAAAATGACCCAATGAAAAAGATGGATGGTAGAACTTAAATAAATAACATAAAGGTTGAATCTTTAAGGCCTTGTTATGGTTATTTTTGCTAAAACTACACTAAGAACTTGTGCATATAAATGGTTGAGAATCAAAAGTAGTCACATAGAAGAAAGTGAATGGTAGAACTCACTAAAAACCCATAATGATGGAATCTTTAAGCTTTGATATGATTATAGTTGTTATTATTGTTATTTTGTTAGCACAAAACTACACAACTTGAACTAAACTATGAGCACATAAAGTAAGAATACTTACATGCCAAATTTGGGGTTGTAGAACTCAACAAGCTAATAAAAGATGAGTTTTTGGTTGTATGTTGCTCTCTACCTTGTTAAAAATCAAGTCTTCACTAACCCTAGTTCATAAAAAAGTGGACTTTTTGTATGTAGGGACTTGTAGATTAAAGAGAAGTAGGTTTGTAATATGTAGGATTTGTGGATTCAACAAAAGTAATTTTTGTAATATGTAGATAGTTGTAATTCATAAAACAAGTAGTTTTTGTATTATGTAAGGAATTGTAATTCATAAAAGAGGTAGTTTATGTAATATCTAGATAATGTATTTAGTAACCTTATCAGTTTACCCATTATGCTTGAGTTGTAGTAAAGAACCCATGCTTAAGTTGTATAGTTGTTCTAGATTCAAAAGAACCCATGCTTGAGTTGTAGGTTGTTGTAGTAAAGAATCCATGCTTGAGTTATATGTGCTAAAGAACCCATGCTTAAGTTTTATGTACTAAAGAACCCATGCTTGAGTTGTATGCGCTAAAAGAACCCATACTTGAGTTGTAGTAAAGAACCCATGCTTAAGTTGTTGTAGTTGTTCTAGTAAAGAACCCATGCTTAAGTTGTTGTAGTTGTTCTAGTAAAAAACCCATGCTTGAGTTGTTGTAGTAGTTCTAGTGAGGAACCCATCATGCTTGAGTTGTAGTTGTTCTAGTAAAGAACCCATGCTTGAGTTATTGTAGTTGTTCTAGTAAAGAACCCATGCTTGAGTTGTTGTAGTAGTTCTAGTAAAGAATCCATACTTGAGTTTTTGTAGTTGTTCTAGTAAAGAACCCATGCTTGAGTTGTTGTAGTAGTTCTAGTAAAGAACCCATGCTTGAGATGTGCAATTGTTCTAGATTTAAAAGGACCCATGCTTGATTTGTATGGTTGTTTTAGATTCTAAAGAACCCATGCTTGAGTTTGTGTAGTTGTTCTAGATTCAAAAGGACCCATGCATGCTTAAGTTGTATGTTGCAATGGTTTTTAAAAAGGAACCCATGAATTTAGCTCACATGCTAGTCTAGTTAAACTATTGAAATGAACCCATGTTCCATATTTGTTCTAGTTCGACTTTTAAGAAGAAACCCATGAAACTAGCTCCATGATAGTTCTAGCTCAAATTGACGAGGAACCCATGCATTTAGGTTCTAGGTGGTTCTAACTCAACCTTGAGAAAGAACCCATGAATCTAGTTGCATGTTTTTTTTTTATCGTAAAAGGTTGGCCTTGGCCCCCCCGTGTTTCATTAAAAAATTTAACAAAATAAACAACCAAAAATAAGGCTTATGAAGTTCAGATCCCAACAGGCTGGGTTCTGGAATTCATACACCCCAACCAACAAACAAAAGTACAACGAAATCTAATCCTACTGATTGGGTAACCTCGTCCAAGTCAATTTCTCATGCCAATTTAAGCTCATTCTCTCTCTCAGTTCCTTGCTTGTACACCGTTTATCCGTTCTGTTGCTCACATGGACTCCTCCGTTGCCCCCATCAGTGATTCATACGTCAACTTCAAGCACCATATGAGAGACTGCAGACACTCCACCAATCTGACAACTCCCTGTAACGATTGAGTTCTAGTTCTCATCCCCTCATTTGACCCTCGTTGATTCTCACTGGCACCTCGCAACGAAGGATGTTCTCTCCCCTGACTGCTTGCACAAACACCTCTATCGCTACCATTAATGATTCACGCATCAACTTCAAGCACCATATGATAGACCGCAGGTACTCCACCAATCTGATAACTCCCTGTACAGATTGAGTCCTGGTTCTCATCTCCTCGCTTGACCCTTGTTGACTCTCACTAGCCCCTTGCAACGTAGGTTGTCCAGTCCCCTGATTGTTGAACAAACGCCACCACCCCCTCCAACCCCCCTGAAATGAGAGAGACCGTAGGCACCCCTCACTTTTACCAGAATAGGACAAAGTAGAGCACAAATAATAAAATTGTCGGACTACCATCGCCCCACCAGCTTAGGTACTTTTTCTTGCTAATTGTAAGTTGGTTGTAATTTGGACATTTAGGGAGAAAATTTGGATATTAGGGACTCCTCCGCTACTCCTCTCTCTCACACACACAACCCAATCTCCTCTCTCCCCTTCCCTACATCTCCCAACACAGACCCAAGCTCAAACACCATGTAATATCCTGGACGGATATTATATTTATATAATTATTATTTTTAAAATTAAAGTATTTTCATGGGAATTACTTGGTTTTTACTGATAAAAAGTTATCTGGATGTATGTACTAGTAAGTATATACAGGTATTGTATCAGTTCTGTACACTAGTACAAAATCTTGAAAAATGCATTTTTGAGAAAATATCTGGAAAATCCCGGTCAGATATTCAAAAATTATTATTTTATTATTATTTTACTTTTATTTCTATAAATAAAATATTTTTGGTGGATATCACCCGGTTTTTTGTTAATAAACATTATCTATGTACATATACTAGTCGGTATACGACTGTTTTGTGTCAAACTGATACTGGAATCTTCCGAGCAGGTAATAAAATTATTTTATTCTTATTTCTCGGAATTAAATTATTTTTTGTATTGATTTTTTCGTTTTCACGAATGAAAATTATCTATATGATCAGATAGATGCACGTGTTTGAACTGTAACGGTTTTGGGTGTTTATACAAATCGTATAGTATGTGACTTGGGAAATTATATTTTATTTGGTGACCCATCATGATGAGATGGAGGGTTTGGATTGAATTAGGGGGTGATTGTAATTTAAAGTTACAAATAGAACACCAATTGTTTCCCACCATAAGAATGGGACAAGTGTTCTCACCTTCTCCAAATAAACCCTCCCCTACATAACACCTCCTCCACACCCTCTCTCTCTCCCTTTCCTATATAAAGGCCGACCACTCCCAATAGGGAAAATGCCCTCTTCCATTTTTCCCCTTCTCATCTCATCTCATTTTCACCCTTCTTCTACCCCTACTTCTTCTTCTACTAGTTCTATTTAGAAAAATTTGAGAAAGAAAAGAAAGAGAGGATCAAATCAAAAGAAAAGAGAGCTAGGGTTTCATGCGTTCCATCCATGGAGGGTGTTCTTGAAGAAGCAAGAACAAGGAGCAAGGAGAAGGAAGGGCAAGTTCTTCCTACACAAAATCAAGGTCGGGGTTTCTCATCTCATGGTTGTTTAGCTATTATTAGGGCTTTATTGTTGTTGTATGTTGTTTTATTGAGTTAAATTCTTGTGCATGTGGACTAGAATTGAGTTAGAACTAGAAAGATTCAATTTTTGAGTTCTAGGGTTAGATTTAATTAACCATGCTAAAGGTGGAACCTTGACCCGAAATTTATGTGGGAGGTTCTCCTAGATATTATTAGTGTTCTCTAATTTTTATAGATTTTTCGGAGTAATTTTGATGGGTGGATCGAGTGTTTTCCCCAAAACAGCGAGGTTCAAGCCGAAAAACACAGCTCATTGTTTTCAGGTTAAGTATCGCAGTAGGTTCATAAGGTTTTTACTTGGGTTTCTTTGAGGAATTAGAGGTAGAGACCCTTTAGAGAGGTTGTACTAGACATTCTCCCCTTTCTGAATTGACCTCTCGGGTTAAATTCCAATAAGAGACGCAAAAGTTATGACTGTTACAAAATCAGGACAGCGAGCCGGCTGAGAAGCTCACTGTTCTATTTGGTTGTCATTTTTGAGCCTCTTAATGGTTGAATCTGAGGTTCAGACCAACTAGGAAGTTGTAGTAGACATTCTCCTCTTTCCGAATTGGCCTCTCGGGCTAAATTTCGATAAGCGGAAGAGGAGTTATGGTATTTGGAAGATGCAGCAGCCAGGTTGGACCAGAAAGTTGCTGTTTTGACTTCCTTGTAGTTTTTAAGTGTTCTACTCAATAAATTTGAGGTGCCGACCAACTAGAGGAGTTGTAGTAGACATCTTCCCCTTTCCAAATTAGCCTCTCGGGTTAAATTCTGATAAGCGGAGTAGGAGTTATGCCGTTTGCAAGATACATCAACTATCTATCTTCACTGGGTTCTTGCTGTTTTGCTTCTTTGATGTTTTAGAGTGTCTTACTTGTAGAATCTGAGGTTCGAACCAACTAGAGAGTTGTACTAGACATCTTTCCCTTTCCGAATTGTCCTCTCGGGCTAGATTTCTATAAGCGGAGTAGGAGTTAGTATATTCGGAATGTGCGGCAGCTAGCTTTGAGTTGAGTGTACTAGCTGTTTGACTTCTTTGGTATTTTAGAGTGTCTTACCTGTAGAATCTGAGGTTCGGGCCAACTAAGGAGTTGTAGTAGAGACTCTCCCCTTTCCGAATTGACCTCTCGAGTTAAATTCCGATAAGCAGAGTAGGATTTATGGTATTTGGAAGATGCAGCAGCCAGCTTTGAGCTAAATGTACTTGCTATTTGACTTCTTTGGTGTTTTAGAGTGTCTTACCTGCAGAATTTGAGGTTTGGGCCAACTAGGGAGTTGTAGTAGAGACTTTTCCCTTTCCGAATTGACCTCTCGAGTTAAATTCCGACAAGCAGAGTAGAAGTTATGGTCTTAGAAAGTTTTCAGCTTGGCTCTGTATATTGGTGGGTTGGAATTGTATCTGTCTTGATCCCTTGTAGTTTTTGAGTGTCTTACACGCTGAATCTGAGGAGCCGACCAACTAGGGAGTTGTAGTAGACGTTCCCACCTGATATGGCTAAAAATGGGGTTAAATTGGAACCATTCAATGTGGGTACGGATCTCAAAGTCCCAGGGGTAAGACGGTAATTTCACCTACAGATGGGTCCGAATTAGGAACCGGATCCCTCCTCTTGGACCTGCTAATTCATGAACAGATCTATCCAGTTGAGAACGGGTCCCAACCCTTAGGGTCCAGTTCAACAGGATTGGAGGAAATCCTAGCTTCTCATGATCTAGAGGAGGTGGTTATAACCACCCTTATCCTGCCTCACCGGGAAGTAGGGATTCACTCTTATCCTAAAGAGATCCCCTTGGTGACTATAAACCCCCCTGCCTCCTACTGTAAAAGGTGATCACACTGTGCACACTTGAGCTCTTTTCCCTTGACTTATTCTGTGTATTGACTTGTCGTCGGATGGTTCGTCGCTGGGATCCATCCTGGTGTCTTGAACGTTTGTGCAGGTCCTAAGGAAGCACCAAGGAGCCAACAAATCAGCAAGGAAGAAGAAGGGATCAACCTGTGTGAGTTTCTCACAAACCTACAAATCCCATCTATTGCCCCCACACCCGAATTCAGCGGCAACAGATTGGCGCTGTCTGTGGGAACACACTGACAAGCAATCTCGTCTTCCTCCTTCAGCCCACGTTACTCCCAGCCATGTCTCCCACGAAGATACCCGCGAATTCCAACCGAAGGACAACCTCTTCTCATCCTCCTCCTCCTCCGCAAGATCTCCCCCATCCCAACCAACCAACCCAGCAGCTCGATCTTCTGGCCCTGTAGTCCATCCAGCAACCCTTGGGACCCCAGGCTGTAGTGGGGGAACCCTCTCTACGGAGCTGCCACAACCAACCTGTCCATCAGGTTCGAGTCTCCATCCACAATGTCAACACCGATTCCATGGCTTCCTAGACTCTCCCCACTCCAAAGGATCTGTAGGATGTGATCAACAATTGGCAGACCGAGCACGGACCCGATCTCCGTACCCATCTGAAGGAGAAGCGGACCCAAGGGTCGAACCCTCGCCACGAGCAGGCCAGGGACCGTTCGCCACGCCGATCCAACCGAGGGGGGTCCAACTCTCCCCGTAGACGAAAAGAGTCACCCCAACATCACCCAAGATGAAGCTGCTCCCCGGCAGGTCGCCATGCACCTCGGGACCATCATGAGCAGGAGGCCCCCGTCACATGGGTGGAATTCCAGCAATTCCAGGAGGCGGTCCTCCGGGCTCTCAACGTTGCCCCCAATGATGGCCGTAGGGCTCTCAGTTCTCCGCCAGCTCCTCACCATCCTCGCCGCTCCCGAAGTCCTAGGTAGGCTGCGAGCCATCGCCGCCCTTCTCCCGATCACCACTGCCACTCCCGTAGTCTGCGTCCTACCCCAAGTCAATCGCATCTCTCAGTCAGTCCACCTCCCACTCTGAGCCATCACCGGCGCAGCCCCATCCCTCCTCGACATGAGAACGAGTCTCGGGTCTCTGCCAGACAAGACCGAAGGGAGGACTTGATCTACCGCCGTCTCCACGAGATGGATAGGCGCCTCAGCCAGCTTGACTGAGACGAAGGGCAACATGCAGGGGACCTTCGTCCAAGAAGACCCCTATTCTCCCGTACCATTATGGAGGCTCCAGTCCCCGACAACCTCAAGCCTCCACATTTCGAGACCTATACCGGGGAGTCGGACGCCGGAGATCATATTGAGAGTTTCAAAACTCTCATGATGATCCACCATGCATCAGACTCCCTCCTTTGTAAGACCTTTCCGGCCACACTCAAGGGGCCGGCACGGGAATGGTACTCTCGGCTTGCGCCGGCATCTATCTTCTCCTTCGACCAGTTCGAGGGCCTTTTCCTCACGCATTTCGTGAGCAATTGGTGCGTCGAGAAGACGAGCGACACCCTACTGTTCCTCAGCTAAAAGAAGGGCAAATGACTAAGGGATTATGTCAAATGCTTCACTGCTGAGGCAAAGTCCATTGCTTCTTTGGAACCCTCGGTCGCCACCTTCGCCTTCCAGTCCAACGTCCTCAATGCTGACCTCAGTGCGTCTCGTGACAAGATGCCCCCTCTGGACTTCTCAGAGCTCCTACTCTGGAGCGAGAAGTATATCCGAGCGGAAGAAGCCGTTCTCCGCCCCACCTTCGAGGCCTCATCTTCCGCAAATAAGCTGAAGGGTGTAGAAGAAGAAGGAGCTAAGAAGCTCCAAAAATACAATGGGGGTCAGGGCATCCTCCTCCTCGGTTCGAGAAATTCACTTCGCTTAACACTAGTGTATCTGCCATCCTCTTGGAGATAGGGAACGATGGCCTCCTACCGCCTTCCCCAAGGATGAATACTCCGGCATAGAAGAGGGACTGGAGTAAGTGGTGCCATTTCCATCGGGACCACGGGCACGACACAGATGAATATCGGGCCTTGAAGGATAAAATCGAGGCCCTCATTCAGAGAGGGCAACTCAACCGTTTTATAAAAGGGACCGAGCCGATCCACCCCCACCCCCTTGGGGGGCTCACAGGCAAAATGAGCAGCGCATGGAGACTCCGGAGGCTGAAGTAGAGGGCATCTTGTACTCGATACATGGGGGCTCAATGGGGGGAGATTCCAACTCCTTCCGAAAAGCCTTCGCAAAGGAGGTTAACTCCGTGCAGAGCTATCCTCCCTTAAAGTGCCTCGGAGTCCCGGTGACGTTCTCCGATAGGGACCTGGAGGGCGTCTGCATGCCCCACTGTGACGCCCTCATCATCAATCTCCGCATGGCAAACTTCGAAGTTCGTCGCGTCTTGGTAGATAACAGTAGTACAGCAAGTTCAACATCCCGCATTTAGCTTGTGTCCTACGAACAACCCCTTATCTTATTACAATAGGCTCGGCACCTAATGCCGACCCATAATTTTCTTTACAAAACTTGTTGGGTGCTAACAGGAGGTTCAACGTCCAACTCCATCTCAGAGTTGCCTCTACAAACTTGCTGGGTGCAAACAGCAGGTTCAAATTGTAATACCCTGATTTTTCAATTAATGAAAAATTATTTATTTTGCACGTAGTGTGCACGTGCAATATTTTGGGTTGAATTATTTTTATAATGATGTGTATAAATATTTAATTATGTGTTCTCAAATTATTTTGTACAAAAAGCCTTTCTTTAAAGCCTTATTTTGATTTAATTAAAAAGGCCTTTTCTTAAAAGCCCAAATGTATTTTATTTTATTTATTTTTATAAACTATTTTGGCCCAAAAAGAAAGCCCATGAATTAATCCCTTTTAATTAAACTTGTCATGTAGAAGACTTTTTTTTAACTAATTTATTTTTATACAAATTTAAAATGTACAAAATTTGGCCTAGTTGCATGCACGTGCACTACACGTACACGTGCAATGCACACTCTCTATTGGTGGCCGGTTGGCACATTTCTTTGGAGGGAATTTTGATTTTTGGCATGGTGATCATGGAGGTAGTTTCTTAGTTGTGGGTAGTTTTTCTAACTCCTACCTTAATCTAGACCCTTCATTCTACAACCACCAAAGCAATCTTAGCCCTCCATTTCACTTATCTTTTAGTATAAATACCCCCCTCTCATGGCTAATTTTGATATGCAAATTATATTTCCAAGCTATAGTATTATTGTAGTAATAGTGTGAGTTATAAAAATTAGAGAGTTTGTGTGGGTTGCTTGCTTGGAGTGGCCGGCTATCACAAAGAAGAAGCATTCGGTTGTGCTAGGAGGCTTGGTGTGGAGCTTGTGCGCGCTTTGGCTAGGAGGTGGTGCTTTCATCTACAAGGACTTGGTTGCTTTTTGTGTTTTCTCTCCATACAAGGTGGGTAAAACTTTCATATTTCTAATGTAGGAATCTATGCTAGTTTTAATTATCAACACTATGCATGAAAAATACTAATAAGAACACACTTAAATTGAAAAGTTAGTGTATGAATGGATTGAAATGATGTGATTAACTTGTGTGTGAAATTCTAGCATGAAATTTAATTGTATATAGAACTCTCCATGATTATTAATTTGAATGAATGATGGTAGCACGATGCATGAAAATTTCCAATTAGATTGCTTGTAAATGGTATGGTTGAAGCATGAAAGTGATTAAGAAAATGACACCCTTTAATTTGAAAAGAGTGATTGCTTGAATGATTGAGTTGTAATTATGATAATTAATGAGTAGTAGTATATGTTGTGACATAGATTAACTAATGAAATCATTTGGTTGTCATTAAAGAAGAACCACTCAAAAATTAATAGTTTGAGTTTTGCCTATTCATGTGCTAAATAGACATTCATGTTGATATGGGTAGGGATAAATCCAAAAATGTATTGTGTTGTTGAATGAGAATTTATAGCAGTGAATTATCATAAGAAATTTGTGAATAAAAAGGGATTAGAAGACTAATTGATTACTCAATGTCGAAAATAAAAGATTTGGTAGTCTTAATGAACAATTTATTAAATTGTGTGGAAAAATTATGTTTTTAGTACAAAAAATTATTTTATAGTTACTGTTATGAAGATCTAGCAAAGGAGATTAAATCTGGAATTTTTCAGTAGTTTGTATAAAGGCAATATGAACCAAAATTGACTTGAACATCAAGTTGTTTTAACAACTGTAGTAAAATGAAACATATGGATTTTAACTTGGGACTGTGACAACCTAAGCTACTAGCTCAGGCGGTCTTTAAGTGCGGCTGGCTTCTCTGAGAGGTGCGGTTCGAATCCTGTGTTCACCACCTTTTTTCACCTATTTGAAAATATATACAACTGTCGACCGAAAGCATATACACCTAATTCGCCCCTTTCATACCGCTAGCACAGTTCGGCCATGTGGCGGGTGCTCTTGGCTCTCTTTCCGTCGTGCCTGGGTTCGATTCCTCCCATCGGTACTTATAAAAAATATTTTTTTGGGGAGTTGTAGGTGTCCAAAAAAATGTGGAAAAAATATGGTAATTCTCATAAAAATGTAAGGAATTTTATAAGATTGAGTTGGGTATTATTTGAATAAAATACAATGTGGTTTGTGAACAAAAAGCACAATTAGAACTATGGTTCTAAGATACACATTTATGAAAGTATAGTTTATAAAGATAAATTGAAATGGATTTATTAGAAAGCAATTGGCAAAAAGAACCTTGTTGTGTGACGTGATATTATTAATTCTCACTTGAGAATATTGTGCAAAATATGGAGTATGAATGTTTATTAGCAATATGAATTTCAAATTTGAAATTATGAAGTGCATGAGTTCATGTATGATTATGGAATTAGAAATCATGTTGATGAAAGAAAAAGAAATTTGTTGACTATGAATATGAATTTTATGAGTTGTAAGTACTCAAGTTGAAGATTGTGAAATGAAAATTGAAATAGAGTAGCTAAGTCTCCCCGGCATTGAGAAATGAAATGAATTGAAATGAAATTAGACCAAGGTTGGTCAAGTTGAAATAAATGAATAAGTCCGGTTGATGGAGAGGCTAACTCTAGAGATTATTTTTGTTCATGATTTTTAATAAAACTAAGGACTAGTACATAGTGAAGAGGTGATGAAAGTGGAAGAAAAACACGGGTATGGGGGCCAACGGATTTGCGGCGAGAGGGTATTCACAGGTCCTTCACGATGCGTCGTGACATGGCGTGGATACTGCTCCCGAGTACCGTCCCGGTGGCGACGCTCGTGGGATATTCGAGTGGCTATGGGTGGTGCCATTGTTCCATGGCGGAGGCTGAATTGTCCATAGGTTGCCTGCTCGATGCATCGTGACAGTGCGTGGGATTCCCCTCCAGGCTGCCTGGACATGGGCTCATAGATCATAGGACATCTAAGACACTACCGTAATTACAGTAGTAGAATAAGTTATAACGGGGGATTGAACCCTAGAAAGATGAAGAACGAATAAGGGCTTGCCCTCAGACCTATGTAGTATGGGATGCATAGAATCCGAACAAGTGCACGTTAGTGTCATTTAATATAAATAAATGCATTAAGGACTAAGTGCACAATCACAACACGACATCAATAGGGTAGTCCCTTTAGTTTGAATGTGACAAGTTTGTGTTTGCTAAATATGAAAAGTTAAGTTATACTATTTCCGGCATAGAGAGGATGGCCGTGTATAATATTCGTCGGTTGAATAAACTGACGTACCCACAGTCTGATATGCAGGTAAATTTTATGCTAAAGATTAAAGAGGATTGGATGCTTAAAGATTATATCAAGATATTGTACTTGTATTAAATTGTTGTATTTTACTTCCGCTGTGCAAAAGAAAGCTGTAACTTGATGTAATCTCTGATGTATGATGAAAAGTTTTAATTTTCCTGTAAAATTGTACTAAAGAAAGTGAAAAGATCCTGTAGAACATCTCGAATTCAGTGTATTTGGGATTCGGGGCGTTACACAAATGTCCAACTCTGTCTCAGAGATTTCTCTATAAACTTGTTGAGATCAAACGACAGGTTCTACATCAACTCCGTCTCAGATTTACCTCTCCAAACTTACTGGGCGCAAATGGCAAGTTCAAACGATCAACTGCGTCTCACTGTTGCCTCTCCAAACTTGCTGGGTGCAATCAGCGAGTTCAAACGATCAACTCCGTCTCAGAGTTGCCTCTCCAAAAGAAAGATGTAATTTGATGTAATCTCTGATGTATGATGAAAAGTTTTAATTTCCCTGTAAAATTGTACTAAATAAAGTGAAAAGATCTTGTAGAACATCTCGAATTCAGTGTATTTGGGATTCGGGGCATTACAGAGTGGTATCAGAGCCACGCTTTCTACACTTTCACACTTGTACAAATTTATAGGGAACGACACCCTAGAAGTGGACATTAGAGTGTGTGTTTGGGTCTAGAGATTTAAATGTAACTGACTTACATTTGTGTTGCTCTAAGATTTATGCTTCTTCCTCTCTATTTCTAAGATGGCTGATCACTTCGACCCTGCTGGAGGCGACGACTGGCATATCATTGAGGAAGAGTACCATCCTGGACAAGCAGATTCCGAGGACGAGTACTATCCTGGGCAAGCTGATTCTGACGGTGAAGAATGGCCTGAATCCCGAGAGATCACCCCACCTCCGGATTCATCTGATGATTCTTCTTCCGATGAAGAAGAAGTACCAGTTCCAAGTGGTCTTGTAACTTCTCTTCAGAGGCAAGTGGAAACCCTGAAGGAGAGAGTTGGATTGTTGGAGGCTCAGCTGGAGAAGCGGAAGGCCGACTATTCTGTTCTTAGTCATCGGATTTGGGAGCTTGAGAAGAAAAAGAACCTAACTGATGTGCTGAAGGATGAGGTTGATGAACTGCGGGAAGAACTTCGAGCAGCGAAGAGGACCCGTAGGAGTTAGAGTGTTGTAGCTTCTGTTTCTTTCATTCTGATGTCAAAAATGTTTTTAAATTCGAATGTATAAACTTTGGAATTCAATGAAATGGAAGTTGGTTTAAATTCTTGTCATATACTTCGAATTTGATGGATCTTTTGCATCAGAATATGTCGAGAAGAGGAGCTAGGAATGGGGAAGGTTTGGATCTGGAGACTGAGCTTGCTAGAGTCTATCAGATGCTTAATGCAGTGGCTCAGAACCAAGGTCGATGGCCGGCGAATCCAGTGCCCGAGGCGATTAAGCTGGTGGAATCATTCAAGAGAATGAAACCACCTGTATTCGAGGGAAAGTCAGACCCAGATGCGGCTGACAACTGGATACGGCAAGTGGAGACAATCTTTGAGGTGTTGGAGACACCGGAGGGTAGCAAGGTCAAGTTGGCGACTTTGCAGCTGGAGAAGGATGCAGCGGTTTGGTGGCAATCCATGAAGAGGACCATGGGAGGTCTGTTGCTTGGCTGGGAGGAATTTCTGGAAGAATTCCGCAGTCATTATTTTCCCTCCGACGTCCAGGAGAAGAAGGCGATGGAGTTTCTGTCGCTTCAGCAAGGCAGCATGTCGGTGAGAGCATATGAGACCAAGTTCACTCAGCTATCCAGGTATGCTCCAGAGCTGGTGATGGATGAGGCCAAGAAAGCTCGCAAGTTCGAGCATGGTCTGAGGCCTAGCTTGAGATCTCGTATGATACCTCTTGGTATCAGGCGATTCGATAAGCTGGTCAAGAGGGCGGCAGCGACGGAGGCGGATATGGAGCAGTTCCAAGTTGTTCAGAACAGGAGGAACAACTGGCAGTCTGGTAAGAGGCCTGCACATTCTGGGAGTTTCAGGGGGCAACCATCTGCACAGAGGTTCAAACCGACAGGTGCGAACGCTGTTAATGTGGCTGGAGGACCTGGAAACAATGTGGTGAGACCTCCTGCGGTGACTTGCTTCAACTGTGGTGAAGTGGGACATTACCGATCTCAATGTCCCAAACTACAGAGTGGAAATAGCAACGCACCAACGCAGCAGGCTGGGAAGAGGCTGTACCAATCAGGGCGAGTATTTGCCTTGACAGAAGCTGATGCTGAGGAGGCAGATCAGGTCATCTCTGGTACGAGGGCTGGTGTTTAGAGTCTTTGTCATTTCTTTTCCCTTTGTTTAGTGAGACTGTTATGTAATGGTATGTATTATGTAACAGGCGAACTCTATCTTAATGGAATGAAAGCTGTCGTATTGTTTGATACTGGATCCTCTCATACATTTGTGTCTCCAAAGTTTGCTAAAGTGTTGGGAGTTGAACCGAAGATTTTTTCAGGCAAGATCTTAGCAGTAGCTACTCCGTCAGGGGAAACTTTAACCACTGATCGGTATTATGCTGATTGCGAGATTGTGATTGGGGATAGAATCTTTGGCATTGATCTGATCGAGCTGACCATCTTGGGAGTCGATGTTATCATTGGCATTGATTGGATGTCGGTGTACAGTGCAAGCATCGAGTGTAAGACCAAGACGGTGACAGTGAAGGCTCCAGGTGGACCTGAAGTCACGTTCCAAGGGAAGCGGAAATGTTCTAAGCTGGTGGCTACTATCCGCAAGGAAGAGACTCCTGTAGAAGTGCAAGGGATTCCTGTGGTTCGGGACTATCCGACAGTGTTCTTGGAAGATTTTCCTGGGTTACCTCCGCATCGTGATGTAGAGTTCAGCATCACTGTTCAACCAGGAAGTGCACCCATTTCTAAGGCACCATATAGGATGGCTCCAGTGGAACAGGATGAGGTGAAACGGCAGATTGAGGAACTGTTGGAGAAAGGCTTTATTCAACCTAGTGCGTCACCTTGGGGAGCACCAGTGCTTTTGGTAAAGAAAAAGGATGGATCGATGAGAATGTGTATCGATTACCAGGAGCTGAATAAGGTCACTGTTCAGAATAAGTATCCGATTCCTCGAATTGATGACTTGTTCGATCGTCTACAAGGAGCAGCTGTATTGTCCAAAATAGATCTTCGATCAGGATATCACCAAGTTCGAGTGAAAGCTGAAGATGTGCACAAAACTGCATTTAGAACTCGGCATGGGCATTACGAATTCTTAGTTATGCCATTCGGAGTGACGAATGCACCCGCAATCTTCATGGACTTGATAAACAGAGTTCTGAGGCCGTTTATTGATTCTTTCGTCGTGGTGTTTATCGACGATATTCTCGTGTACTCCAAGTCAGAGGAGGAGCACACTGAGCATCTGGCAGCAGTTTTGCAGAAGTTGGAAGAGCAGCAGTTGTATGCCAAGTTATCCAAGTGTGATTTCTGGAAATCCGAAGTGGCATTCCTAGGTCACATCCTTTCTAAGGAGGGAGTGACAACTGACCCTCAGAAGATAGAGGCAGTGAGAGATTGGGCTAGGCCTACTATAGTGAAGGAAGTCAGAAGTTTCCTGGGGATGACTGGATATTACAGGAGATTCATTCAAGGTTATGCTCAGATAGCTGTACCGCTTACTGGACTGACCAAGAAGAATGTGAGCTTCAAGTGGACCGAGCAATGTGAGGCGAGTTTTCAGGAGTTGAAAGATAGACTGACTACTGCACCTATTTTGGCTTTGCCTAGAGCAGGTGTTGAGTATGATGTTTATAGCGATGCTTCACATCGGGGGCTTGGTTGTGTCTTAATGCAAGAAGGAAGAGTAATCGCTTATGGGTCTAGGCAACTATGACCGCATGAGAAAAATTACCCGACTCATGATCTGGAGTTGGCTGCGATTATCTTTGCCCTGAAGCAATGGAGGCACTACGTGTATGGTGAGAAGTTGAATATGTACACGGATCACAAGAGCTTGAAGTATATATATCAGCAGAGGGATCTCAATCTGAGGCAGCGGAGATGGTTGGAAGTGCTCGAGGATATGCGACCTGAGATCAAGTATCATCCTGGAAAGGCTAATGTTGTGGCTGATGCACTTAGTCGCAAGAGCAGTTTGGCCAGTTTGATTACAACTCAGAGGCATCTGATTGAGGAGTTGGATCGAGCAGGTATTGAGGTTGTCTTGCAAGGATTGGGAGCATCTTTGGCTCAGTTGAGGCTTCAGCCTACTCTGAATACAAGGATCATTGCAAGTCAGGAGGGTGATGCTGATATTTTGGAGATGAAGGAGCAGGTTGGTGCTGGCAGGTTGCCCGGATTTCAAATCAGGGATGGAGTGCTGTGGTTCGGAGATAGACTGTGCGTTCCAAATCAGGCGGACCTGAAGGCGAGTATTCTTCAGGAGGCGCATGCTACTCTTTTGTCGGTACATCCTGGAAGTACTAAGATGTACAAGGACATCAAACAGCATTTCTGGTGGTCAGGTTTGAAGCGGGATGTGGCTGAATTTGTGGCGAAGTGTGAGGTTTGTCAGCAAGTCAAAGCCGAAAATCAGAGACCCGGAGGTCTATTACAACCGTTACCTATTCCGGAGTGGAAGTGGAATAACATCAGTATGGATTTCATCACGGGATTGCCTAAGAGTTCTAAAGGCAATGATGCAATTTGGGTTATAGTCGATCGACTTACCAAGTCCGCTCACTTTTTGGCGATGAAACTCACTGCTTCGATGGACAAGTTGGCTGAGATGTATGTTGGTGAGATTGTCAGACTTCATGGCGTTCCTTCGACTATTGTGTCTGATCGAGATGCGCGGTTTACTTTGCATTTCTGGAAGAGTCTTCAGACACCTTTGGGTACCAAGACAGATTTCAGCACTGCTTTTCATCCGCAAACCGATGGGCAGACCGAGAGAGTCAATCGTATTCTTGAGGATATGCTTCGGTGTTGTATGCTAGACTTTGGAGGCAGTTGGGAAAGGCATTTACCCTTGGTGGAGTTTGCCTACAACAACAGTTTTCAGGCTAGCATTGGGATGGCGCCGTACGAAGCATTGTATGGCAGGAAGTGCAGGACTCCTGTTTGTTGGTATGAAGTAGGGGAGCGTCAGTTGTTTGGTCCTGAGCTTGTACAGCTGACTTCTGAGAAGATTGATCTGATCAGGAAAAGGTTGGTAGAAGCTCAGAGCAGGCAGAAAAGCTATGCAGACAACCGGAGAAGGGACCTTGAGTTTGAGGTTGGTGACTTCGTCTTCCTGAAGGTATCACCCAGCAAAGGTGTGGTTCAATTTGGCAAAGGCGGGAAGTTAGCCCCGAGGTTTATAGGCCCGTATAAGATATTGAAAAGGATCGGGAAAACTGCTTACCGGCTTGAATTACCGGAAGAGTTGTCTCAGGTGCACAATGTCTTTCATGTGTCTATGCTGAGAGGTTATATTCCAGACCCGAGTCATCATTTGCCTGAAGTGCCGGAATGTTTGCAGTTAGACCTGAATTACGTCGAGTCTCCTGTTGAGATTGTTGATCATCGAGAGAAAGTCTTGAGGAATAAGACGATACCGATGGTCAAGGTAGTCTGGAGAAACCACTTGGTTGAAGAGGCTACTTGGGAATCTGAGGAGAGGATGTTGAAGGACTATCCTGAGCTTTTTGCTTGATTGTATTTTTGTATCTTTGTTCTTCTATGAGTGTTGTATGTTTTTGTTTCTCGCTCTTGATTGTAGTTCCGGGGACGGAACTATTCTAAGGAGGGAGTGCTGTAATACCCTGATTTTTTCAATTAATGAAAAATTATTTATTTTGCACGTAGTGTGCACGTGCAATATTTTGGGTTGAATTATTTTTATAATGATGTGTATAAATATTTAATTATGTGTTCTCAAATTATTTTGTACTAAAAGCCTTTCTTTAAAGCCTTATTTTGATTTAATTAAAAAGGCCTTTTCTTAAAAGCCCAAATGTATTTTATTTTATTTATTTTTATAAACTATTTTGGCCCCAAAAAGAAAGCCCATGAATTAATCTCTTTTAATTAAACTTGTCATGTAGAAGACTTTTTTTTAACTAATTTATTTTTATACAAATTTAAAATGTACAAAATTTGGCCTAGTTGCATGCACGTGCAATGCACACTCTCTATTAGTGGCCGGTTGGCACACTTCTTTGGAGGGAATTTTGATTTTTGGCATGGTGATCATGGAGGTAGTTTCTTAGTTGTGGGTAGTTTTTCTAACTCCTACCTTAATCTAGACCCTTCATTCTACAACCACCAAAGCAATCTTAGCCCTCCATTTCACTTATCTTTTAGTATAAATACCCCCCTCTCATGGCTAATTTTGATATGCAAATTATATTTCCAAGCTATAGTATTATTGTAGTAATAGTGTGAGTTATAAAAATTAGAGAGTTTGTGTGGGTTGCTTGCTTGGAGTGGCCGGCTATCACAAAGAAGAAGCATTCGGTTGTGCTAGGAGGCTTGGTGTGGAGCTTGTGCGCGCTTTGGCTAGGAGGTGGTGCTTTCATCTACAAGGACTTGGTTGCTTTTTGTGTTTTCTCTCCATACAAGGTGGGTAAAACTTTCATATTTCTAATGTAGGAATCTATGCTAGTTTTAATTATCAACACTATGCATGAAAAATACTAATAAGAACACACTTAAATTGAAAAGTTAGTGTATGAATGGATTGAAATGATGTGATTAACTTGTGTGTGAAATTCTAGCATGAAATTTAATTGTATATAGAACTCTCCATGATTATTAATTTGAATGAATGATGGTAGCACGATGCATGAAAATTTCCAATTAGATTGCTTGTAAATGGTATGGTTGAAGCATGAAAGTGATTAAGAAAATGACACCCTTTAATTTGAAAAGAGTGATTGCTTGAATGATTGAGTTGTAATTATGATAATTAATGAGTAGTAGTATATGTTGTGACATAGATTAACTAATGAAATCATTTGGTTGTCATTAAAGAAGAACCACTCAAAAATTAATAGTTTGAGTTTTGCCTATTCATGTGCTAAATAGACATTCATGTTGATATGGGTAGGGATAAATCCAAAAATGTATTGTGTTGTTGAATGAGAATTTATAGCAGTGAATTATCATAAGAAATTTGTGAATAAAAAGGGATTAGAAGACTAATTGATTACTCAATGTCGAAAATAAAAGATTTGGTAGTCTTAATGAACAATTTATTAAATTGTGTGGAAAAATTATGTTTTTAGTACAAAAAATTATTTTATAATTACTGTTATGAAGATCTAGCAAAGGAGATTAAATCTGGAATTTTTCAGTAGTTTGTATAAAGGCAATATGAACCAAAATTGACTTGAACATCAAGTTGTTTTAACAACTGTAGTAAAATGAAACATATGGATTTTAACTTGGGATTGTGACAACCTAAGCTACTAGCTCAGGCGGTCTTTAAGTGCAGCTGGCTTCTCTGAGAGGTGCGGTTCGAATCCTGTGTTCACCACCTTTTTTCACCTATTTGAAAATATATACAACTGTCGACCGAAAGCATATACACCTAATTCGCCCCTTTCATACCGCTAGCACAGTTCGGCCATGTGGCGGGTGCTCTTGGCTCTCTTTCCGTCGTGCCTGGGTTCGATTCCTCCCATCGGCACTTATAAAAAATATTTTTTTTGGGAGTTGTAGGTGTCCAAAAAAATGTGGAAAAAATATGGTAATTCTCATAAAAATGTAAGGAATTTTATAAGATTGAGTTGGGTATTATTTGAATAAAATACAATGTGGTTTGTGAACAAGAAGCACAATTAGAACTATGGTTCTAAGATACACATTTATGAAAGTATAGTTTATAAAGATAAATTGAAATGGATTTATTAGAAAGCAATTGGCAAAAAGAACCTTGTTGTGTGACGTGATATTATTAATTCTCACTTGAGAATATTGTGCAAAATATAGAGTATGAATGTTTATTAGCAATATGAATTTCAAATTTGAAATTATGAAGTGCATGAGTTCATGTATGATTATGGAATTAGAAATCATGTTGATGAAAGAAAAAGAAATTTGTTGGCTATGAATATGAATTTTATGAGTTGTAAGTACTCAAGTTGAAGATTGTGAAATGAAAATTGAAATAGAGTAGCTAAGTCTCCCCGGCATTGAGAAATGAAATGAATTGAAATGAAATTAGACCAAGGTTGGTCAAGTTGAAATAAATGAATAAGTCCGGTTGATGGAGAGGCTAACTCTAGAGATTATTTTTGTTCATGATTTTTAATAAAACTAAGGACTAGTACATAGTGAAGAGGTGATGAAAGTGGAAGAAAAACACGGGTATGGGGGCCAACGGATTTGCGGCGAGAGGGTATTCACAGGTCCTTCACGATGCGTCGTGACATGGCGTGGATACTGCTCCCGAGTACCGTCCCGGTGGCGACGCTCGTGGGATGTTCGAGTGGCTATGGGTGGTGCCATTGTTCCATGGCGGAGGCTGAATTGTCCATAGGTTGCCTGCTCGATGCATCGTGACAGTGCGTGGGATTCCCCTCCAGGCTGCCTGGACATGGGCTCATAGATCATAGGACATCTAAGACACTACCGTAATTACAGTAGTAGATTAAGTTATAACGGGGGATTGAACCCTAGAAAGATGAAGAACGAATAAGGGCTTGCCCTCAGACCTATGTAGTATGGGATTCATAGAATCCGAACAAGTGCGCGTTAGTGTCATTTAATATAAATAAATGCATTAAGGACTAAGTGCACAATCACAACACGACATCAATAGAGCAGTCCCTTTAGTTTGAATGTGACAAGTTTGTGTTTGCTAAATATGAAAAGTTAAGTTATACTATTTCCGGCATAGAGAGGATGGCCGTGTATAATGTTCGTCGGTTGAATAAACTGACGTACCCACAGTCTGATATGCAGGTAAATTTTATGCTAAAGATTAAAGAGGATTGGATGCTTAAAGATTATATCAAGATGTTGTACTTGTATTAAATTGTTGTATTTTACTTCCGCTGTGCAAAAGAAAGATGTAACTTGATGTAATCTCTGATGTATGATGAAAAGTTTTAATTTCCCTGTAAAATTGTACTAAAGAAAGTGAAAAGATCCTGTAGAACATCTCGAATTCAGTGTATTTGGGATTCGGGGCGTTACACAAATGTCCAACTCTGTCTCAGAGATTTCTCTATAAACTTGTTGAGATCAAACGACAGGTTCTACATCAACTCCGTCTCAGATTTACCTCTCCAAACTTACTGGGCGCAAATGGCAAGTTCAAACGATCAACTGCGTCTCACTGTTGCCTCTCCAAACTTGCTGGGTGCAATCAGCGAGTTCAAACGATCAACTCCGTCTCAGAGTTGCCTCTCCAAACTTGCTGGGTGCAAAGAGGAAGTTCAAACTTCCAACTACATTCTAAAGTTGCCTCGTTCTCACTCGTCGGGCGCAAATGACAAGTTGAACGTTCGACTCCGTTCAAGGGTTGCCTCTATAAGTTTGTTGGGTGAAAATAACAAGCTCTATACCCAACTCTATCTTAGAGTTGCCTGTACTCACTTGTCGGGCTCAAACGGCAAGCACTACATCAACTCCTTCCTAGAGTTACCTTAACAAACTTGCTAGGCACAAACAACAAGTTCTACATCCAACTTCGTCTTAGAGTTCCCTGTACAAGCTCCTTAGGCGTAAACAATGAGTCCAAATTTCAACTCTGTCATAGGGTTGTCTCTACAAAAATTGATGGGCGCAAACAGCAAGCTCAACGTCCAACTCCGTCTCAGAGTTGTTTCTACAAACTTGCTGGGAACAGAAAACAAGACTTATATACAACTTCGTCATAGAGTTTCCTCTCCAAACTTACTAGGATCAAACAACAAGCTCCACGTTCAGCTCTATCTCAGAGTTGTCTCTCCTAACTTGCCGGGATCAAGCGGCAAGCTCTACGTTCAACTTTTTCTCCGAGTTGTCTCTAAAAACTAGTCGGGATCAAACTGCAAGCTTTACGACCAACTCCGTATCAGAGTTGTCTCTATAAACTTGTTTGGATCAAACAACAAGCCCTACGTTCAACTTAGTCTCATAGTTGTCTCCACAAACTTGGTGGGAATAGACAGCAAGCTCTACATCCAACTTCGTCTCTGTGTTGTCTTTCCAAACTTGCAGGGATCAAACGGCAAGCTCTATATCCAACTCCGTCTCAGAGTTATCTCTCCAAACTTGTCGGATCAAACGGCATGCTCTACGACCAACTCTATCTTAGATTTGTCTCTCCAAACTTGCTGGGATCAAACAACAAGTTCTACATTAACTCCATCCTATAGTTGAATCTACAAACTTGCTAGGAGAAAATAATAATTTCAAATGTTCAACTCTGTTACAGAATTGCCTCAACAAACTTGCTAGGATCAAACAACAAGTTCACAATCTGACCGCCTTTCAAAGTTTGTACCTGCTACAACTCTTCTAGATCAGCTACATATACAAGATCGAATAATCAAAGCACTCCACTCCCAGACCAAAAAAATGCTCGTCCAACAACGAAATGCTCAATCGACAAAACAAGTGAACAACACAATGTTTGGTCGCAAAAGAGCGGTTCAATGAAATGAGTGATGAGACGTTTGATCAAAAAAACAAGCGAACAACCCAACATTTGGTCGAAATAGAGTAATTTGACGAGGAAAACCGTTCAACAAACACTTGGTAGGCGAAGAATCTCCAAGCCAAAATTCGACAGAACAAGTTGACAAGCACAAGAAGATATGTTCACCAAAAAAGATCCTATTCGTTGGTCTAAAGCCTAGGATTATGAAGTGAGATTTGGGTGTATGTAAACATATATACACATATATATACATACATATATAATTACGTTCATACACCAAGAAGCAACCACCACACTATTCAAAATCCTTACAACAAAGCCTCAGAGATGGATTGAAACAAACCAACATCAAGCTTCAAAACCCTAACTCAAGCCAACCTCAAGCACCATCAACCCATCTTCATCTCCAAGCCTCATTCTCCAAGCGACAAGCTCAAACCCTACTTAATGCAGGGACTCGAGGCCTTAGCTCGATGGCACCCAAACTTCGACTTCGATGCAACCAAACCCCGAGTTCCATAAAAAACCTCAGAGTTGATCACCCAATTTGGAGGAGGACGAAACTTTGCCAAAATCTAAGCTCAAACTCCACACAACTCAACTCCGACTCTAAACACATCAACACCTGAACACACCCAGAAGCTTCGAAGGCAGCACAACAATAGCTTGCTTATCCAACAGATTGGTCACCCAACTCCAATGCTCAGCTCCTCACAAACCCAACAACAAATCCCTAGATCCACATCTAAGCTAGCTTAAACTCCAAAGCTCAGCTCCGCACAACCTGAAGATTAGCCAGAGCTTCAAAGACCAGAACAAAGGCAGCACACCAACTCCAAAGTCACCGAGCTCCCATTTCATCAAGCTCCATTGTCACGCCCCGCTTTCCAAAATACAGGAATACGAGCACGTAACGTAGGCCCAGCAAATGATTATACATCATTCATAAGCTGTACCAGTCTAACTCAACAATATACAAGAGAAACAACCACGCATGCAAAGAATATAATCACATAAACACTACATAAACTCAAAGATAATCTTGAAATAAATTCATCAAATAATAATCCAACATCTGGGATAAAATAAAGTTCGGGTCATAAAGCCCAAGAATACACAGTATGATGAAAAGAAAATACAATAATCAAATAATGAAAGATAGCTAAGTAGTTTAAAGGTCCAGCTCCAATCTTCAGGGAGTTTGCTCACCAATTTCTTCTGTGATTGCTCCTTCGGTACCTGTTAATACTTGATCGAAAATGAAGAAAAAGTGTGCTCTTAGAGCAAGTCGTGGGTGGAAAGTAGAGAAAACAAAGGATAAAGGAAAGCATGAATATCAAAGAAAAGGGATAGGGTCAAAGCCAAAGAGCATAGCAAACACAGGCAAAATATCAAAGGTCTACAGTAAATCACACATGTAATGCATGATGTCAGGACAAGCAGAAAATGCAGGATATTAAGTATTTTATTAATCTATCTAGTGCACGTACTACTGCATCCCATTCCACAGGTTCCGCACAAACACACAGTGAACGTTTTAGACTGATGGTGAATTCTCGATCCGTGTACTCGGCCTGGTAATCAGTATTTCATGTTCAGGGACAGTAATTATCAAGCAGTGTTTCATGTTCAGGTCAAGCAGTAGTTATGGCCATCAGTACAGGACAAGACAGTACAAGTCAGGCAGTGGGGCCCGACCGAGTACAGTTTCCAATCGTTCACTACCAAGTCTACCCATGATACCCCAACTTTTATTAGTTTATTTTCATCCTATGTGAGAATGCAAGAGGGTGTCAATGTTTTTCATTACTATGTGTGTCTAATTCTAAGCATTACAGACAAAGTATGGGCAAACACATTACATAAACACATTTTACAAAATCAGGACAGCAGGACCTTGCTGTACCAAATCATGGATGGCGGTCACTACAAATTAG
This sequence comes from Hemerocallis citrina, assembly GCA_017893485.1. NCBI lineage: Eukaryota > Viridiplantae > Streptophyta > Magnoliopsida > Asparagales > Asphodelaceae > Hemerocallis > Hemerocallis citrina. Next base: position 107,687,014 of record CM030368.1, read on the forward strand.
CAAAACTGAATCCGCCAAAAGATCTGGAAAATAGACTTCCACACGGTTCCAGCGAGTATAATTAAGGTATATAAAAGGTATAGGAACTAGGGTGGAAACTCTGTTCTAATCAGATTTTAAGTTCAGGCAGCATGCAGTAGGTTGTGTTCAACTATTTGTTTCAGAACAGAGACCTCATTAATAAAATCTATAAAAATTCTGGATGATACCTATACATGTCTAAGTCCAGCCTAAATTATTTCAGATTTTTCTTTTACAGTTAACCGGGTCAAATAAAATATAGAACAGCAAGATATGCATGAAATTCTAAGTCTGAAATTGCTAACACAGTTGCTGTAAAGTGATGATATCTAATAGATGAAAAATTGGAATTTAAATCCAGACTAGAGAAAAATTATCTAGACATCAAGGGCTACATTTTATGTTCACTAAGTTCTTTCAATTATGTCATTAGCGTGGTTAAAAATCTAATTCAAAGTGAATCATACAACAGTCCAGACATTAGCTTAACATGAATGGGCAAATAAATAAATCATATGATCACATATAGCATGCAAATTTGTAATCAAGTGAATGCTAGGTGTCAACATGCAATTTCTAAGGTTCAAGGTATATTTATTACGGTCATGGTGTCAATTCATCAATTAAAACCGATTCAGTACATTCAATTTAACATGTCCATTTCATCAAGCAGTTCTAAGCATGAATCTAGTTATTTCATTGTGCATATGTAATGGGGTCTGGGTTTAAGTTCAAAGAGATAGCACGAAGTTAAGAGTATGTCGGGTTAGCTCGTGTAAACCCTTGATAATCTTAATGGAATTCTCAAAAGCAGATTTTTGATAACAAAATGAACGGATCTACTTGCATGAGATCAATTAATCTTGAACACAAACAATAAAAAGGGTTCAAGAAGAGACTTGTCTGTTATTGCAGATATAATTAAAATAGGAATAACGAGATCGAAATCCCGGGCCAATATACCAACAGCACGTGTGAAGAAACAACTAGCAAAGCAACAGCAACTCGGAAACTTCACACCAGATCTAGCCAGAATAGCAAACTGGGGACCGGATTCACTGCGCCTAGAACACAGAACAGCGACGACACCCAATGGGGCTCCGTCTCCTTCCTCACTTGACCAAGAAAGAAGGAGAAAGAGAGAGACCTCGGTGACGACGGCACGGCGCGACACTGTGGTGGGGGCTCGCGACGCTGGTGGCGGCGACTGGTCGGGAAGCGATGCAATGCCGGCTCGATGACGGCTCTGTTTTCGCACCGAAATAAAGGAGAAGGAACGGGGCTTCGAAGGGGCTTGGACGACGACGACGAGAACGATGGGGGGTCTTCGGAGGATGCGAGGGGGTGCACGGCGAGGGCGAATACGAGGCGGCGATGGGTAATGGCGATGGATAATGGCGAAGGCGAGATGGGTTTCGGTGGAGTCTTGGGCTTGGGCGATGGCGAGGATGAAGAGGTGGCGGATTGGAAGGTGATGGTGATGACGAGGAGAGGGATTGATGGAGACAACTGGAGAGGAGCGACGGGAGATGGGGTTGATTGGAGTTGGGTGAAAACGAAACACAGAGAGCGGGAGAGAGAGGGGGATGCACAATAGGTGGGTTAGGGGTGTAACAGTAATGAAGAATATAGGGTTAAGGCGGCTAGGGTTTGGGATTAATAAATGATTAGGGTATTTATAGGGAAAGATAGGATATTGGGTATTGGATATTTGGGTATTAGGTCCTATAAAATAAAATGCATCGTATATAATAAAATTGATAAATACAAATCCTAATACGAAGAATAGGCTATCTGATAAAAATACAATTTGTATTACATACATTATTTGGAATAATAAAAGAAGCACAATTATTAAACAAAACGGATTTGTTTAATGATCAAATATATCAATAAATAACCATAGTAACAATAAGAATAGAAATAAACATGTAAATAAAAATAATAATACTAATATTAACAATTACTAATCATAATGAAAATCGGAATAAAAGTTCTAACAATAGTAACGGCAATCGTCAGAATAATATAAAAATAGTAATTTGTTGAAATAACCCAAACAGTAATATCAATACTTATTTTATTTGAGTTTAAAATGAAAATAGTTGATCAAGTAGAACTAGAGACAAGTTTTATTCAAAATAATTACAACCATTGTTTAGGAAAAGCTTTAACAATAAATTCAAAATGAATTTAACAATAACAAATTTGTAAATATCAAAATACGGAACAATACCCAGGAAATACGTATTTGCGGAAATAGGGGTTACATCCATAACCGCCAAGCTCCAAATCGTTGAGCTCGAAAATGTCAAACTTGAAGTCGCCAAGCTCCCACTTCGCCAAGCTCCAAGACCGCCGAGCTTGAAGACGCAAAAGTCGAAGTCACTAAGCTCCCACTTCGTCGAGCACCAAAACTGCCGAGCTCCAAAGTTGCCGAGCTCCCACTTTTTCTAGATCCAAAACTGAGCTCTTTCCAAGCTGCTGAGCTCTAAGTCGACCTCGTCGAGATCCTTCCAAGCTGCCGAGTTCCAAAAGCCACCGAACTCCTTCCAAGCTACCGAACTCCAAAAGCTACCAAGCTTCATGACGCGGAGCTCCCAAGTCACCGAAGCCCAAAAATTCAAAAAAATGAATGGAGCTCGGTGAAATGGTCGGCCGAGCTAAGGGGCTCTTATAGCGAACGATATCTGATGGATAGCTCTGAAAATCACGCATGTTTGAGAAAGAGGCATGAGATTGCGCCACATCGCCTCCTTCTTCCCCACCGCTCTGCTTAATTCACAGCCACTTGATCGTTCAGATTAGCGAGCTGGCATGAGATCAATGCCTTAGATTGAGGCAAGTCACCCTTGGATTTCAGCAACTTCATTGCCACCACCCGATTCACTCAGTGGGCGAGCCCCACCTGATGAAAATGCTTGATTACTCTAAAATTCGTTCCAGATCTGATAATTTTATATAAAAATCCCCAAAATTTAATTAAATATCAAAATTTAATAAAAAATTCCAAAAATAATTATTAAATTCAAGAAATTAATTAAAATTTCTGAAAACTAATTAAAAAAAGGAATAATTTAATAAAAAATTTGAAAAAGCAATTATTAATTTGGGAAAAATTATGGAAAATTCCAGAAAAATTCTGAAAAGTCCAGAAAAATAGTAGCCATCTCCAGAAGCTTTTGATCAGTTCCAGGTATCTCCAATAGTCCCTGAAAGCTAAGATTATACTCAAGAACTCTGAAACAAGGCGAACTACTTCCCAAAAGTCAAGAAAATTGTCTTCCAGGAGTGAAGGACTTATAAATCGTAGCAAATCAGGGTTGTACGATTCCAGCGCAGCTCCTAAAGCTTCTACAGGCAGATTAACCATAACGGATCTCTTTAAAAGGTCCGGCATTCTTCATGCTCATCCACAAGATATGAGCTGCTTTCAAGCCCATAAAATGTGATTGGGCCCACTAGGAGAGACACCCAGCCTATGAGGGATGTAAGTTAAATCTCTTATCCCCAGACAAGAAAGCCTTATCTCATAAGGGTGAGAATCGACAGGAGATAAGTGATTCATATCAATCCAACGGATCCATATCAATTTTCAAAACTTTTTTCTAGGCCTATAAATACCCCCCCTCCCCCCGCCTCCTCAATCAGAAGGTAATCAATAAATCTTCAATTTCTCTCTCAAACTCTCTTTCTCTCTTTGGTTCTGACTTGAGCGTCGGAGGGTCTGTCGCCCCGGTGTTTCGGGCTTTTTGCAGGTCCATCGGCCTTGTCAGCAACCGTCAGATTTAGATCACGATGTTCAATCAACGATCCAGATCTACTCTCAGGAGCTCTAACTATTTTTTACAGCGATGATCGATGGTTAGATCTTTAGCAGTTTCCTTCAAATATAAACTCACTATCAAGTTGCTCCCACACCAAAATAAGCAGCAACAATTTATAAAAATTTCTAGAAATGTAAGGTTACAGAAAAAAGAAAAATACTCATTTTTGTCATATAAAAGTGAAGCCAATCTTCTTTAATACACTAAAATTCTCAATAACAAGATCACTGAAAATTTTATTTCTTTTTAATTTATTGTCCTATACAATTATATATTCAAAAAAAAATTCATTATCCATCTTGATCCAAAATTAAGCAATGGCAAATTCAAAAAGAAAATACGCATACGTCAGAAAGCTATTTTAAAAGCAAAGTTTTAACTTTCCAATATATCAAAGACTTTTTCTCAAAAAATATGTGTAAAATAAAATATTAAAATTTACACTCACTATACCCTTACCAAAAAAAAAGAGATTTGATGTAGGGGTTGTTTGTTTCTTTACAAATATGGTGGAATCCTTTTTCGTGCCCAATTTTGTTTCCTTTTCTAGTAGAAGAGATTTTTTAATGTTTGTTTGGAAAGAAAGTTGACAAGAAAATAATGTGTAGAAAATTAATAAATATAATCTTTTAAAAGATTGTGTGGTTATTCTTTTTTTGATAGAAAACTAAAATTGTTGTGATTACCTACCACAATGTATTTATTAAATATTTTTTCATTTAGCTTTCTCCATCAAAGAAGGGGAAAAAAATTATAGAAAAATATTCTCTATTTTTTTAAATTGATATCCAAACAAAACAAATAGAATTTTTTTTTGTTTTTTCACACCTTTTCAAGTCAAACAAATAAAGAAAATTAAAATCTAAATGTGTCGGAAACCTATTTTCTGGGTTTCTGTAATATTATTTTCTTGAAACAAATAGACCCTTGAAAGAAATTGATAATTTGAGATATGTTATTAATCGTAGATTTAGTACCATACATAGTTAAATTTTAAACAAGTATTTAATTTGGATTTGATCTCCTCTTACTAAAAAGAACAAATTTGATTTGTAAGAATTTAACTTTTTGACTAAGGGAGTTTGTAAGGTGAAAGGAAAATGAAAGAGTGAAAGTGATCCATGCACTTTCACCTTTCCACATAAGTATTGAAAAAAATAAGTATTTGATAAGACGAAAGTCAAAAAAAAAAAATTTAAATATGATTTATACGGGTAATTAAATATATATTTTATTATTCTTTCTTACTTTTATGGCCAATAAATTTTTTTGACCAAGGAAAGGTAGGAATATTCCTACCTCAAATATATTAGATTCCATCTTAGATCTCATGGCCTCAAGCCATTTCTCAGAATCTGGGTCTTTTACAGCTTCGTCATATGTCATAGGCTCATCCCGATCCACGAGTAATATATCACCATGATGAGTCACGAGAAATCCATATCTTTCAGTTTGATGAGGTATCCTACTAGACTTATGTAGGCCTTGTGCTACTTGAGCAGGTGGTTGTTCCACAATAATTTGTGGTGTATGCTCCATTTCCATCATTAGTTCGCTACTAATTTGCAAAATTTGAATTTCTTTAAGTTCTATTGTTCTCCCACTGGTTTTTTTGGAAAAAAAATTCTCTCTAGGAATATAGCAGTCCGTGCGAAAAACACTTTGCCTTCGGTCGGATTACAGAAATAGTATCCCTTGGTTTTCCTGGGATATCCTACAAAGAAGCACTTATCAGATTTGGGACCAAGTTTATCAGGGACGTGGCGCCTTACATAGGTTTCACAATCCCAAATCTTCATAAAGGACACACTAGGACGCCCCCAGTCCATATCTCATATGGTATCTCTTGAATCGTTTTAGATGGAACACAATTAAGTGTAAAAGCAGCTGTTAATAGAGCATGTCCCCAAACGGAGCTTCGAAGATCTGCATGACTCATCACTGATCGAACCATATCTAACAAGGTCCGGTTCCTCCTCTCAGAAACACCATTCCATTGCGGTGTTCCAGGGGGTGTGAGTTGAGATATTATCCCGCACACTTTTAGATGGTCATCAAAATCTTGGCTTAAGTATCAAAATCTTGGCTTAAGTACTCACCACCTCGATCTGATCGAAGGGTTTAATACTTTAACCAAGTTGATTTTTTACCTCATTCTTGATTTCTTTGAAATTTTCAAATGACTCTGATTTGTGTTTCATCAGATACCCAAATCCATGTCTACTTAAATCAACAGTAAATGTAATGAAGTACTGAAAACCTCCTCTAGCCAATGTATTGAAAGGTTCGCAAACATCACTATATATGAGACCGCAAAGATCACTAGCCCTTTCACCTTTTCCAATGAATGGAGCTAATATCATCTTGCCTAACAAACAATGTTCACATACCTCATATGATTCAAAATCAAGTGAGTCCAAGAATCCATCTTTATGGAGTTTGGATATGCAGTTTTCATTTATGTGGCCCCAACAAAAATTCCAGAGGTAAGTTGGGTTCGTATCATTTGATTTGAAACTCTTAGTATTTATATTATAGACAGGCATTTCAAGGTCGAGAATATAAAGTCCATTACTTAATTGTACACTAGCATAACAGATATCATTCAAATAAATAAAACAACTTTTGTCCTTTATTATAAATTAAAAACCCTTCTTGTCTAAACAAGAAATAGAAATAATATTTCTAATAGCAGACACAAAATAACAGTTCTCTAACTCAATGATAAGTCCGGTGGGTAATGATAAATGACAAGTTCCTACAGTTAAAGTAGTAACTTTTGATCCATTTCCAACTCGTAGGTCAACTTTGCCCTTAGACAATGGTCTACTCCTTATGAGATCCTGCACATTTACACAAATGTGAGATCCACATCTAGTATCTAATACCCAAGATGCAGAACTAGATAAATTGACTTTTATAACAAAAATACGTGTAGTGGAAGTCTCACTTCCTTTCTTCTACTTAAGCCCCTCCAGGTACTTATGGCAGTTCCTTTTCCAATGTTCGGTCTCACCACAGTGGAAGCAGGTACCCTCCTTGACCACCCTACCCTTAGGTTTCAAGGCAGAAGTGTTGGGCTTCAAATTGCCCTTACCCTTCCCCTTGTCTTTGGGTTTCTTAATCTGCTTTTTGCCATTCCCCTTACCTTTGGCCTGTTGGACCATCATAATGGTCTTTCCCTTACTAATATTCAGTTTAGCAGTTCTCAACATGCTTAGCAGTTCTGGCAGAGGTTTGTCCATTTCATTCATCTTGTAGTTCATGAGGAATTCAGTATAACTTTTCTGCAACGATTGCAGGACCAAGTTAGTGGCTAACTCTTGACCCAAAGGAAAACCAAGCCTTTCAAGGTTCTCTATGTACCCAATCATCTTGAGCACATGAGTTCCTACAGGGCTTCCTTCTGCCAGTTTGCACTGAAACAATGCCTTTGAAACTTCAAACCTGTCATGCCTATCCTGCTCTTGATAGGGTCTTTTGAGGTATACGATCATATCATAGGCATCCATGTTCTCATGTTGCTTTTGAAGCTCAGAGTTCATAGTGACTAGCAGGAGACAACCAACGTCCAAGGCGTCATCTTGATGCTTCTTATGAGCATCCTTTTCAGTGCGATGGGCACTTGCAGCAGGTGGGTCAGGAATAGGTTGCTCTAGAACATACAACTTCTTCTCATGTCTGAGGACTATCCTCATATTCTTTTACTAGTCTACAAAATTTCTTCTAGACAGTTTGTCCTTCTCAAGGACAGATCACATTGATAGGTTATTTGATGTTTTGGATGCCATGGTAATCTATCAACATAATATGCAAAGTAAATATCATTTCATGGAAATATGCAAAGAAAAAAATATTTAACCATCAACAGAATTATGCAGAGTATGTATCATGACATTGAAATATTTAATAATTTCTTTTATTAAATGTGCCTCTTACTATTTTTATTCGTATCAACGACCCTCATCATTGACTCGGAAAATCCCATCGTAAGATTTTCTAGTAGGCCAAGATCCATATTTCACCTAGTTTTGAGTCAGCTTTGGCTGATCACACAAAATTCAGTTATTTAGGTAGGGAACATTTTCCAATTACATCATATACAACTCTTGGATTGTTGGGTGTGTAACACTTACTCTGTTCTATCTCATAGATTAAAGCCCAACTCTATACCTCTAAACCTTCAATTCTATTTATATAGTCTAGTTAAGTCAGACCCAATGGTTGGCAATTGAATATTACTTTTATCCCATCGTGTCTCACCAGGATAGAAAAAGGCTCTCTGATTTGGCAGACCTACACTTAATCGATCCTAGCCTAGGCGAGTGCCATGCATTGGAAGGCATCTTATTGCAACTTAATATTTATTTTGAGAGATTTTGTTATTTTATTAATTGATCTCACATTCATTATCCATTAGCATACAACTATGCATCTCATACAAAATTAAAAGCATAAAATTTATGTGACATGGTGGTGGCCCTAACACACTAATTCTCTTAAGCTAATGAGAGTATCAAAAACTGCACAAAGGGATTATACCACCTTCTCCAAGCAACTTCCCAATATTCTCCGTGTATGGTTGCCAATTCCTTGCCTTCTAAGTGAGATTAAATTTTCATATAAAGAAAGAATGTAAAATTGAAAGTTTAGAGAGAAAGGATTAGATTGAGAATGTACAGAGGAATGCACGACACGCAAGTCGTATTCAAAATACCAAATATAAACAATGCATCATAGAACATAAACCATGTATCACAGAATTAAACCATGCACCATGCATCACAGAACTAAGGCCACAATCATGCACCATGCATCACAGAACATAATAATCAAAGAATATGTTGTTATGATTTTATTTAATTTATTTAAAAAAAATTTGATTTTTGGAGAATCATCATTGCCCTACGCAGAGCTGGCACAGGGGTACCGCGGCCCAAAAATTTTGCCTCATCATCCCTTACCATCGCCAAAGCATGAACCCTTCATGTTTTAAGAAACCCTAACGCCACTGCAAACGATGCAGGTGCATGAACTATTCATGATTTAAGAAACCCTAACGTCACTGCAAACCACATCTTTCCATGGTTAACAATGGTTACAAACCGATGGCTACCATAGTGTGGCATCTGTGTTAACAACCAACACAAACGAATCCTTATATTGCAACTGTTGTAAAAATTATATCACATATGAATCTTTCTACCAAAAGTGTGAACATATCATAAATAGTCACATATCATTCATAATCGAATTATGGTTTCGCAAGTGGCTTTGATACCACTGTTAGGTTTCGATGGTAGCCTCAGATCCAATACACAGTGCAAAAATTACTAAGAAATATTGAAACCTAGCCATGGATCCATGCGAAAACCATAAATCGTGTTTAGGAGTTATACTTTGAAGATGGATCTGCTGTCTCCAATTAATGTAGATCACAGCACTGCAATATAATTGTGCCTCTACGATATCCACACAAATAGATCAAATAAAGCTTTCCCTCACACCCCAGTGCTAGCTACGCGAAGGGGATATTCCTCACTATCTCTCTATCTCTCTATCTCTCACAATTTCTGTGACGACTAAGGTTTTCTCATATGACACTTTTTCACAGATACGCATCATATATATAGCTACAAAAAATCAACCCTAAGAGAGGAGGCTGTTGGACTCACAATCTGACCTGGTTCAGATTCGTGTGTGGGTCTTTGAACTTTTGTCAGCCCATTTAATGTAATTAAATATCTAACCAATGTCAGGAGTCCAAGTCCTACTTGGATCCCGAATTAAATTCATCTTATGAATTTAAATCCCAATTTCGATCCTTTCTAAGTGTGTGACCCTGTAGGTTCCCGTTACTTTGATAGTAATACTAAAATCATATTCTAGTCCATTTGTCCAGATATATTAATTGACCCCAAGGCATAGAGCATGTCACCCTTGTATAGTTTAATTTTTGGTTTCTTGATGTCCGAGTAAACTTACTAAAATAAATGAGCTCAATATCTCATATTGACTCATTTGGGCAAGACCATGCATTTTGCAGTCTCACTCAATCAAGGGTCCCAAAGATATCGCTCTTGTTATGTAAGAGACAAATCCTATATAAGTCACTCATATCCCTCCGCATGATTTGTAGTATATCCAATAGTCGACTTTATAATCACCTTATTACAGGTAATATTTGACAATATTAAAATATACAGCTGCTCATGTAGGGAACCGTAGTGTCTTCAAGTCAAAGGACTACATACACCATGGTCACTATGAGAACCGCTTATGACACTCACGTAACGATCCATACAACATTCTCATGGTGGGCCAGTCTAGTACATTATTACTCTAATATGTACCCATGTAAAGACTTGATATCTCATATCCATGACCCGTGGGATATGGTCATCAGTCTATGCACATACTAGTCTCTATATATTATTGTTGTCCTAATTCACAGTAATACATAACTAGGGACATTTAAGAATAGTGTTCTGATTACAACTAATAAGATCTCATAATCAAGTCATGCACTTGATAACCTATTGTATTGAACCTACTATTCTAAGGATTTTATTATGTTCATTTAATTACAATAAACAACACAATACATAAAATGCCTCATCAATGAAATAAATATCGTGATACAATGTAAACTAGTAATGTTAATACACAACTGGCCTCTAGGACATACACCAACAATGGGTACATGGCAACGTGTACTTAACGGTGAGTGTCTTTGGGATGTGGGTGATGTCTCCAACTTCGATAAGAACCAGTGCCCTATCACGGGTCTCTGCCTCCTTCATTTCCCTGCTCATTGTGACCAACTTGGCGAATGGTTTCACGAGATTCTGCAGGGATGCTTCATTCCACATATGGAATGGTAGCGCGAAGACGTTAACCAAGACATAGCTAGGTTTGGGTTTCAACTTTGCTCCATATTCCATGGATCATGAGATGAATGTAGCTACGAACCAAAGAAGTGGAACAACCCCTCCTGTGACCACCTTTTCTGCACTTTCCATTGTGGGGAATTGGACACGATAAACATTTTCCCCACCTTCTTCAACATCCGCCACCATCCTTGGCCTTCCCATTCAAAATTTAGTCCGCACTCAACATCTTTTGTTGTCGGAGAAGATTTCGGGTTGATCAAGTGGGGAAAAGTGCTTGCATGCATCGCTGGGAGGTCTTCACCCAGAACTGAGTTATGGATAACCTCAACCTCCATGTTTTCCTGACAATTGAAGACATGGCAGTCACGAATCTTATGGCCAAACTTCTTACAATTCAAATAATGGAACCTATACTTTCGGCACGCCACGGCAAGATGGCCACTCTCCCCATACTTCATACAGCGTCGTTGCCTTCTTTTTGTGGATCTCGGGTTTTGATGTGGGGTTTTGGGATAAAAGTTGGATTTTGGGTTTGGTGGAAAAACTAGTTTTGGATTAGGTTTAGGAAGATGATGGGGTGGATGTGGAAACTGGTTTCGGTTTTGGGGATGTTGGGGAATGTGAAGAAGGATAAAGTGGGGGTTATGATGAAGAGGCTGGCATAAGAGGTTGAGTAAAGCCTGGGCATATGATATTCTTTCCTCCCATAGCGCCCATCCTCCTCTCTCTCTCTCCCATCATTCCTCTCATTTTTTGACTCAGGTTTTTGTTATCTTGTTAACCACTCTCCTTAAAGTGCCATTAGGATTTAAATGTTAGGTTGTCAACTTGTAATCATGAAGTCAGTTTTATGGTCAATAAATAGATTCTTTATTATCCATTATCACTTTCTTCAATCACTTTACCATTTTCTTAGGAGAAGTTAAAAAGTGAAAGTTATTAATCTCTTTCCTATTTAGAGAAAGTGAAAAAATCTCACATTTTTATTTTCATCTTGCCAAACAAAAAAATTTGATGCAAATGTCTCCACTTTCACTCTTTCATCCACACTCCTCTCTTGTCAAACGACCCTTAAGTATGTGATTGATCAATCATTCTCTTTGTTCTCTTTTCTCCTCTCTTTTTTCTGCTTTTTTATTATATGCTCTTTCTTTAGTTGTGTCTATTGGATAATAATTCAGTTTACTAGTATTTATACATTATTCTTCAAAATTGTTCTTTTAAATGACTCATGATAGTACTCTGGATCAAATATTCTTCAGAAGGGCTTTTCTTTAAAACTTGATTAATATGCCCACCACAAGATATGATAACAAATTAAAATAAGAATTAGATAGTTTGCTAATGCGATGAAGGAATAAATTGAAGTACTCTACATCTTTTTTTTTTTTGCTAGACAAAATAACACAATCAGAAACACTACTGTCGTGCCCAAAGAACTCAGGAGCATCAGCCTCAAGCTCAGGGTCCAAAACCAAAACAAACAAAAACTCCAACCTCAGATCTTTCCCTCTCTTAGTAGCCCCATCTGCCGCCATGTTACACATTCTAAAAATATGGCAAACAGAGCCAATCTTACATCCCTCCATAAAATGAGTAATATCCTGTTGAATTGGATCCACCATCACTCTAGCATTTGTCTGTTCCCCCACCACTTGTGAGTCACCTTCAAAGAAGAACAACCCCTAATGCAGAAGCAGGTGGAGATTCTTCAATGCACTCCACAATGTGCACTAATCAGCAACGTTGATGGAGTAAGTATCAACCGGGCCACCTCCAACCAATAACGATTTAGAGTTCAAATCCTGTACAACGAAGCCAAAACCTGCACCCTATTCATTCACGGACCCGTCGAAAATAACTTTCAGCGTGCCCCTCTACGGAGGTTCCCACAGCACCAAAGTTGGTTGCTTGAAGACCTACTGCCGCAATACCATTGGTCCAATTTTGGTAAGTAAGTCACCATTAGTACCCAAGACCCTAGGACCACTTTGGCCTCCTATAACTTAGCAGTTGCATGGGTTGAAACTTGAATAGTTAGCCTACTATCCCCACCACCACCTTTAAAGAAATCCATGCACCTGGACTTCCATACATTCCATGAAATGGTGACTATCAGCGTTTGTAACACCTTCCTATTATGCCCCACACCCAATAGTTTTTTATCGACTAGATCCCACCAACCTTCCAACGGATCTCATACTAGGTCCAGACCTAGAGTAGTAGACAGGGACACCCACACCTCCCTTACCTTCGCACAGGTGAGAATGACATGCATTGTTGATTCCTCCTCTATCCCACAGTGAGGACATGTGGGGTAAGCAACCAGGCCCCGGTGGAGTAACATCCCCTTGGATGAGGCTGCATTAATGAAAACATGCCACAACCAATATCTAACTTTGGGAGTAGCACTTATCTTCCATTTACTCAGTAGCACCAATAAGCAACTCATCCCAATCCTCAAGAAACAATGTTCATAAAGCTCCTTCAGAAAAAACATTGCATATAGGGGATTAAACCAAATCAAGGTGTTTTAGCACTGCCTTACAGGCACCCGAATCGCTTTTCCCTTCACTACAAAAGCAAGCGAGAGAAGCAAGGCTAGTTTTGCATCATCCCAAATCTTGAAATCTGAGATCAATTTCAACACTTTGATGGCTACTCAAAATCTTCAATGGGAACATTCAAACTTAATTTGTTGAGGGGAGTTAGCCCAAGCCATGGATCTATGAAGACATCAATGTGGCTGCCATCCCCTATCGCCCAATTCAGGCCACACCACTCTCTGCCCTAACCAAGTTCCGTCATGACGAAGAATCATCTCTCGTCGACTCCCAATGCCATGAAGAGGGAGTAAGTTTGTATTTATGAGTGAGAAGTCGCAAAAACATTGATGTAGGTTGACTGATTATTCTACAAAGATTCTTCGCCATCATAGCCTCCTAAAGGACCTCTAGATGTCTTAAACTTGTTCCCTCCTCAGTGATAGGGCGACAAATAGTATCCCAAGAGGCCACAACCTTCCTCGACTTGCATCACGCTGCCATAAGAAAGCCCTACACTCCTTCTCAACCTTCTGGATAACAGACCAAGGAGTATACCCATGAGATAGAATGGAAGCAGACATGGTCTGAACCACAGACATCAGCATCACCATCCTCCTCGCAAAGTACATTCTGCTCACCTTCCAACCAGCAAGCCTAGACCAAACTTTACTCAGAAGATCATCAAAATTACTAGCAGGAATACGACCCATGCCAACCATAACTCCCAAATACTTGTACAGGGATTTTCCAAGACTAACTTGTACAAGCCTCAGGCACGGCCTTTTATCACTAAAACGAAAACCCTCACCGAAGTAGACATGGGATATAGAAAGATGAACTCACTGCTTACTCCATTCACAGTACCTCTCCAGAATACCTTTTTAAACTTGGCACTCAACTTAATTTCCACGACCAAAAAGAATATCGTCATCTGCATACATTAAGTGAGTCATTTGACTGTTATCTGCCCTAACATCAAAGCCCAAAATTTGTTGCATATGAACTTCTTGCCAAATCGACCCAGACAAGACTTCAAAGCAAAATATATAAGTAAGATGAGAATGGGCAGCCTTGTCGTAACCTCATACATGAGCTAAACCAAGAACTGGGGCTGCCATTGACAAGTACAGCAAATCGAGCTCCACGAATACATGCCATAACCAAGTTAATGAACTTTTCATCAAAACAACACCTCTGAAGCAAAACTTCTAAGAAATCCTAGTAAATCCTATCATGTAACACCCTAGATTTTTAAATAGTGTTTTTGAGATTAATAAATGAATTAAAGTGATTTTTGGTGATTTAATAAATATTTTTCTGAAATTTATCTTTTTACACATGCAAATATTTTCTTCGAAAATTCAAAGTCAGAAATTATTTTGGAGAAACCTATTATTTATTAGTAGGTATTATTTATGAATTTTCTGGATTTTTCTGATATTTATTTGGTATATTTGCAAATATTACAAAAAGATGGGCTTTTGTGCAAAATTACCCCTTGGAGTAAAAACTCCACAAATTTGGTTTTCTGGACTGAGTATGATGGCAATCCAACTAAGAGGTAAAGAGTTTACTTTTTATTCTAATAGATTTTGTTTATTTCGTAGATTTTTTAAAGAAGGGTCTTTTTGCAAAATTGCCACTTAGAGGCAAAAATTATAAAATTCATTTTTCTGGGTTTGAAACCAATGCCGGCTAGATCTGGAGAGTTACTTTTGATTTTAAATCTAAATTGAATTGATTAATCTAATTTTCTATTATAAGGATTTATATATGTAAAGATATATTCTAAAGGGATATTTTTCAAAATCTTCTCAAAACCCTAATGCCCTGAATTTCGGCTATTAAAAGAGAGGTCGCAGCCGTCTCTTTGCTACACAAAAGAAAGGGTTTTGTTTAGTATTGATTTCTTGGAGTTTCGAAGTAAGGATCTTGGATTTCTTGCGAAAGGAAGGACTTTTCTTATTCTCTTTATTATTTCAATTGATTCTTCAATAAGGTGAATGATATTTGTTTGCGTTCTTACTGTTCTATGCATACTGTATGTGGTAATTTGTCTATTAGAATGCATGATAGATGATGGTATGATGATATAATGAATTATTGATGGATGGATGAATCAAGATTGAACCTTTCATGAAAACTATGCTATTGATGATTTAAAATTCTATATAGATGACTTGAGAATGTTAAGAACCTAATAGAAATCATGGGTATGTTTCTTTTTTCATATTATTGCTGATTTGATTATATATAATGAAATTGTATGATGTAAATGGCATAAAAGTGAATAAAGGAGGGTTCTTTACTGTGTATGTATATATATGATCTGTTTAGGGGTATTTCGATGAAAATAACTTGACTAATGATTGCCGTAGATGCATATGATTAAAGGGTCAACTAATATAAACAGTTGGGGTATGTGTATAACAAGTTGCAAAGAGTTTTAAGTATCAAAATATCAAGTTTTTAAAGATTTTATAGGGTTTGATTTTCATGTCTGTTGAACACAGTCGAAATTGCATTTTTTTTGTGTGTTTTGTGATGTTTTCGATTGGATCTTAATTTTTTTTTTATACTGAGATTGAATTGAAATATTATACTACTCATATTTGATGGATTCGATGAAGCTACTGATACATGAACACATATATATACATATATATTCATATTATCTGTTTTGAAGACGTTTTGTCGAAAAATTGATCTTTTATAAACTTGATGAGATTTTGATTTGTCTTATAAACTCCAGTATGTTAGGCAAGTTGTATTTGATCATCTCAGGATTTTTAATTTTACAATTCATGTTTTAAAAGAGTATAATCTTGTATTAGTCAAAAAGTCCACAATTTTGAAACTATTCGAGTAACAGCTAACAGTCGACCAATCCCATTTTGAACTAAGATGTGCAGTCGACCGTCATTTGAAAAATTGGATTTTCTGGGCTTGTGCAGTCGAACGTCGTTCTTTTGAACTTTTTTCGACAGTCGATTGTCACCTGTTGTTTTTGATGATTTGTTGAGTTTTCTTGCTGATTTCTTGAATGATTATTTCTTTACACTTATGGATTATTGATCGACTATTTTAGATGAAGTTTTTGCTACAGATTATTATAAATTACAGATAGTTATATCTTGATTATAATAGAGTTCAACCTGCATTTCTATGACTTTATAAAGTGAAATAGATAAGGTTTTCGAAGGAATTGATGTTTCGTGATATTCTATGACTTCAAAATACGAAACTCAGTTATTTTGTGGATTTGATACATTATTTAAGTTCTGGAAATTTGTGAAGTATTTGGATAAATTTGGATTTGTTTGGTTAAATGAGTTTTCTTAACATAAACGTTTTGATGATGAAATTAAGAGTTTTATTGAAATATTTTGTGCTGATATTCGAATTGTGAGTCCCTATGGGTTGAGTGGGATTCCTGTAAACCGACAAATGAGATTTTGTGGATTTTTGACCAGTTGGGTTCTTGGGGTTGTTTTTTGGAATTAAGTCCGGCAGGATACACTAACTCCAGAGAGGGGAAATTTGTGTTTTAATAATAATCAACCTAAGGACAAGTACTAGTGGAGATGTGATGGAACTTGGAAAACATAAGTATATGCTCTAGGGGTTTACTCCAACGGATGTGTTTCAGGACTGGGTGTTATTTTGTCTCGAGAGGACAGTTGGAATGTGAGCGTGTCGAGGGTCGGCAGGCCTATTCACGGAACATACGGTGCATTCGCGTGTCGAGGGTCAGCAGGCCTATTCACGGTATGTACTGTGTATCTGCACGTCGAGGGTCGGCAGGCCTATTCGTGGGGTACACGGCAGGGAGGTGATTCTCCGAGGGGTCAGAGCTATGCTTACATGATGCTTGCACATCGAGGTTGTCAGGCTTATTCGCGGATTAATCTAGATCTTGTTTTTATCACCGTAGTGGGATTAGTTGCATAACGAGAGATTAAATCCTATAAATTGGAGAACGATAAAGGGCTTGTACCGGACCTATGTAGTATGGAATGCATAGAATCTGACAAGTATGCATTAGAGATTCATCATACTGCATTAGTGTTTTCTTGACTTGGTTTTATGCATATTTGTTTTCTATTTTCCTACACTAGACACTTAGTCTAGTTTCACTTAATGTTTTCATGCATTATTTATTGTTATTTCATATTTCATTTATTAGAGCATTTGTAGTCCTTCTGCTAAATATGCATAATATCCATATATTGTCAAAATAATCGCTGTAGTCGTTTGCTAAATATGCATATTTACATATTTTTCTACAGTAGATTGCTATAAATGAGAGCGGATATGAGAATTATGCATATTATACAAGACGCAACTTCACATTGCGTCCGACAAAAAAAATTATTTTTTATTCCTCCGATGCAACTTCACATTGCGTCACTCAAAAAAAAACCGTAATAAAAAACTACAAAAAACTCAATAAAGCCAAAAAAGTAAAAAGAAATCAAAAAATTTTTGAAATTTTTTTAACTAAAAAAAATTCCCAGATTTGTTGGATGCAACATGAAGTTGCGTTTGACCATTTTTTTCATTTTTTTTTCCTCTTCCGACGCAACATGAAGTTGCTTCCGTCTATTTTGGATTTTTTTTTTTGTTCGTCTGATTTGATCTGATCTGATCTGAGATTTTTATTATTTTAAATTAAATTGGTAAAAAATAGCATTCGACGACTGCAGCACAATAGCCAAATGATATATGCATTTATCCATATATGCATAATTTACACAATGACTATTGTGAATGCTCTTACTACTGTTGGTACGTGTCGATTATGACTTTATTCTTTTTGTTTTATTTATGTTGCATTTCTTTTGATGTCACTCACATCTTTATGGCTGACCTCTGTAGTTTTGGGGGTTAGGGTTATCTGTAGACTCATGTTTTATAGATAGGTACCTATAGTTTGGGATTTGGATGCATGTGGTAGAATAATAATGTGTCTTATGAAATTTGTAATAGAATGTGTTGTAAAAGAAAGAATTGTAATTCAAGGTGTTTAATTTTCCGTTGTGCTTTGTAAAGAATTGGTATAATAAAAGTTAAAAAATTTATCTGTGTTTGGCTATATTTACTATTACATTGAGGTAGATACTGGAAATTTTGTCACGTATTTCTGAGATATTATATTGAAAATTCGGGGTGCTACATATCATACATTCGCTCAATGTCTAGTTTGAGTGCCCTAAACTTAGAGCACTTACATCGTTTACCCAGGAATGAAGTGCTTCCTATGCCAAAAGGTATTCTCAGAGATAGACCTGTCTGCCACAAAAGCACCTTGTTCAAGGGACACGAGCTCACCAAGCATAGGTTCATGCGGTCCGTAAGCAACTTGGCTATAATCTTATAATTGAAATTGCATAGACTTATATGAATAATCTTTCACTTCGTAGGGAACGATACCTTAGGAAGGAGGGTAATAAACACGGATTTCTACTGTGATGGCATCTCCTCTCTCAACCAAAATTCTTGCACTGCACCCACCACATCACACCCAACAATCTCTTAATATTTCTTATAAAAATAGCCAGGAAACCTATCAGGTCCTGAAGACTTGTTTGACTTCATTGATCAGACCACCCCCGAGATTTCAGCATCAATGAATGACACTGACATACCTAGGCTCGCGTTGATTCATAACACACTCTCAATTGGAAGCATGTCAAGATGTTTCTGCAAGGCAATGTAGGTGCCCAATTTTTCTTAAAATATTCAAGAAAGCAATTTGTAACGGCATCTCTACCTAAATGCTCAACCCCATTCATGTCCAATACACGCTCGATAACATTGCGAGCTCTTCTAACCACCACGACTCTATGAAAAAAAGTAGAGTTTTGGTCACCTCCCTTCAACCAGTCCAGCCTTGACTTTTGTTGCCAAAACTTCTCCTGAATAGCTAGAATATTATAAAATTCACACATCTTGATCTCAATCAGATTCTTATCATTTGCCGAGAGGTTCCCCTCACCTTCCCTCCTCTTAAGCTCCACCAACTCTGCCTGAATAGCTCCCCCTACAAAAAATGTTGCCAACATGGCTTCAGTTCCATTTTCTTAATGCATTCTTCACCCTCACACCATGTGTGAAGGTCTGATACATTCGATCACCACCACACTGCTTCTGCCATGCCTCTCTTACAACTTTCTCTAACTCTGGCAAAGAACCCCAAAACAGTTCAAAGCGGAATCGCTTCGGGCCACACACAAGGTGCTTCAAAGTTGCAGCTGGAAACAACTCAACCCAATCTACCGACACCAAGGATCTCTCTTGTAATATCCGAAGCAGATATTAATAATATTATTATATTTTATTTTTTTTCTTCAGAATTGAAATATTTTTGGTGGATATTACTCATTTTAATTAATAATCATTATATGTACATATACCGGTCTATATGTATATGTATTATATCAATTTGGTACTGAAAACTTCCGAGCTGATAATAAAATTTATTTTTATTATTAATTGATTTTTATTCTCGTAATTAAATTATTTTTTTACAAATTGTTTGGTTTGACAAATAAAATAATCGGTATATATATATTATTATATACGTATACGTATTGTATCGTTTTCATACATTTGTACAAATCATGTAGTATGTGTTTTGGACAAAAATATCTTTATATTTGTCATGATTGATCAAAGATGAATGGTTAGGATTTATTTGGAGGGATAAACATAGATTTTATAATTATCGGAAATACAAATTAGTATTAATATGTGTTGTTCCTTCTTGACTAAGACACTAACATAAACTCATCCCTCACCCCCTCACCCATCTTGGCCAGCAAAAATATCCCAAGGCAAAAGGCCAAAAATCCCTAGTTCACCTACTCACCCTCTCATAAAAATAGAGAGAGCAAAAGAAAGAGAGAAGTTCTAACAAGGGAGTTCTCATTAAAGGTTGAGGAAGGAGAAGGGCCAGGAAGTTATTCCTAATAGATAATCAAAGGTGGGGGTCTTCTCTATCTTCTACTTGTTGTATGTAGAACTTTTAGTTTTTAAAAGAGTAATCTTTTGGTGTATGTAGAACTTGTAGATAATAAATGAGTAATCTTTTCAAGCTTGTAGAACTCTAGTTCACAAAAGAGTGATATTTTCATGTATGTAGAAATTGTAGTTCTTAAAGGAGTAATCTTTTGGTGTATGTAGAACTTCTAGTTCAATAAAGGAGTAATCTTTCATGCTTGTAGAACTCTAGTTCACAAAAGAGTGATATTTTCATGTATGTAGAACTTCTAGATAATAAAGGAGTAATCTTTCAAGCTTGTAGAACTCTAGTTCACAAAAGAGTGATAATTTCATGTATGTAGAACTTCTAGATAATAAAGGAGTAATCTTTCATGCTTGTAGAACTCTAGTTAAAAAAAGAGTGATATTTTCATGTATGTAGTACTTCTAGTTCTTAAAGGAGTAATCTTTTGGTGTATGTTGAACTTCTAGATAATAAAGGAGTAATCATTTCTTGCTAGTAGAACTCTAGTTCAGAAAAGAGTGATATTTTCTTGTATGTCGAACTTCTAGTTCTTAAGGGAGTGATCGTTTGGTGTATGTAGAACTTCTAGATAATAAAGGAGTGATCTTTTCTTGTTTGTAGAACTCTAGTTCACAAAAGCGTGATATTTCATGTATGTAGAACTTCTAATTCATAAATGAGTAATCTTTTCTTGTTTGTAGAACTCTAGTTCACAAAAGAGTGATATTTCATGTATGTAGAACTTCTAATTCATAAATGAGTAATCTTTCATGTATGAAGAACTTCTAGTTTTAATAGGAGTAGTTTTTTCATGTTTGTGGAACTTTAAGTTGTATGTAGAACTTCTAGTAGTTCATAAAAGACCCATCTTTTAATAATTTGTTGTATGAAGAACTTCTAGTTCACAAAAGAGTGATCTTTACATGTGTGTAGAACTTCTAGTTCATAAAAGAGTAGTTTCTAGTTGTATGTGTTACTTCTAGTTCATAAATAGTAGACTTTTGCTATATGTAGGACTTGTAATTCATAAAAGTAGACTTTTGTTGTATGTAGGACTTGTAATTCATAAAAAGAGTAGTTTTCGTAATATTTGGAAACTTGTAATTCATAACAGAGTAGTTTTTGTATTATGTAGAACTTCTAATTCCTAAAAGAGTAGTCTTTTGTAATATGTAGAATTTCTAGTTCATAAAAGATAAAGTCTTTAGTAGTTTGTTATAGGTTTACTTCCATACTTGTTAAAAATCAAATTTTGGTAATCTAGTTCATAAAAAGATCAAGTTTGCGGTAGCACGCTCTATTTGCTTCTAGGTTGCTAGAAGACTTCCATGGTTGTTCTAGTTAAAATTTGAGAAAGAACCCATGAATTCTAGTTGCATGTTGTTCTAGTTTAAATTTGAGAAAGAACCCATGAATTTAGTTGTACGATTATTCTAGTTGAATTTGAGAAAAAACCCATGAATTTTAGTTGTATGTTGTTCTAGTTAAATTTAAGGAAGAACCCATGAAATATCATGATAAGAACGGGAGGTTCTCCTGTCGGAACTAGGGGATGGACCCCAGTATTCCATCACGTTCTATGTTAGGGAAGCGAACGCGCCATAGGCTACTGTTCTCTGAGTTGTGGGTGCCACGAGATAGGCTTCGTGCTATCTTGTGCTGCAGATACCCTGCATTCGTCTGGCTTTTGAGTGAGGTCCGGTATGGCGGGTAGTATGGAAAACATAGACACCATGCGCCTACTGCATTGGTGGAACTTGACCACATCTGCAACCTCATCAATTACGTTGTATCCGTCAGGAACAGGTTGAGTACAAAGTAGAATTCATAACGCGGGTTGAAATCCCTAAATATGGAGAACAGTTTGATATAGACGTATGTAGTTATGGGAGGCATACGGTTCCAAAATCTTGCTTGCTTTAGAATAAGTGCATCCTAGCCTTACTTGACCTTGCATTAGATTCTAAGTCATAACACCCATGAACACTTAAACTTCACCTGCACATTTTACCATGCTTAAATATGTTTCTTTAAAAGTTGAGATTTCTGCTGCTTGTAATCATAATCATCATTTCGTGTTAGTATATGTACTGACATCCCCACCCAATTAGGTCGTGGATACAGGACCACTAATCCGAGAGAACTCAAGGCAAGGCATAGCGTCCAAGTAAAGAGTCCAGTGTTCATTTATTTTTCATGTATATTCTGATGTAATTTTATTGAAATCATTATAACACTCAGCTTGTAATATATTATGTTAAATAAAAAGTTTTAAATTTTCCTGCTTTTCTGTGTATTGTGGCTAATTGAATGTAAAGGTCCTGGCTCGTGTCTCGATTTCTCCATATAGGAAGTTCGGGGCGTTACAGAGTGGTATCAGTAGGAAAATAGACTTGGATACCTTGTAAGGGTTGGGTTTTAGCCAATTGTAGACAATTATAATTCATATTGTTTCTCCTTCAACTTATGTTTTATGATATTTCTATATCTGGACTAATTCCCATGTTTACTCCTTGCAGGATGGCTGGCGATGCGTTTCTATGAGAATGGGTAGGTGCATGGGATAGAGATTGAGGTGGACTTAGATCTAGAGCCCATCACCAATGGTGGCGAGTCACCCGTAGGAGCGGGGTTGGCCAATGGGGCCATAGTAGCTACCGCAGCAGGGGGTGCCCCTATGGATGGCCAGGTTCCTCTACCTCCACCCTCGCTACCGCCCCAGCCATCTGTAGTGGAGCAGGCTTTCAAGGAGGTGTTCCATGACCTCGCAACATGGGGTTGGTGCCACACATGTCTCGAGAATAGGATGGATTCTTGCGAGTTTGTGACCCTCAATAACGAGAGGGAAGTGGCAGAGCTGAGGAGGGAAAAGGCAAGGGCCGACCGTATGATGGTGATCATGAAGCACACGCACCGAGTGCAGTTTGCGCGCCTGGAGTGCAAGGTGCGCTGAGCTTCAGGCACAGATCACCCAGCGGCAGGCGCTGTTAGGACCACCACCTACTGTAGGGAGCCCTGTAGGAGACACTAGTGGTAGCGATTAGGTGGATAGGTGCCTATCGGTTATCTTGTTGTTTTGTCATTTTGTTGTTTACATCTATGTTATATATAATGTTAGGGAAAAATACAAGTTGTATGATAAAGGGTTTTCAATGAAATGAAGCATAGCCTTGTGTTTTTCCTACAAAATCGCATGCACATTATGAGATTGGGTGAATATTATTTTTGAAATATCATGATATGATGCCTATGTTCATTCCATTATTTTCTACCAGATGTCTCGGAGAACAGGAGCAGTAGGATCGACCCGAATGAGGGCGAGGGTAGTGGTGGCAATGGCACAGGTCTTGATATAGGGGCGGAGTTTTCTCGTACG
This sequence comes from Hemerocallis citrina, assembly GCA_017893485.1. Lineage (NCBI taxonomy): Eukaryota > Viridiplantae > Streptophyta > Magnoliopsida > Asparagales > Asphodelaceae > Hemerocallis > Hemerocallis citrina. Next base: position 107,710,686 of record CM030368.1, read on the forward strand.
TATCAGGTGGTCGGAGACTTTTGTAGAAGCAAGCCGAAACAACGTTCAGCAACAGGGATCACCTGCAGGTAACCGGGGGGTTGCAATTACCAACCCTGTCAAGATGGTCAGATCTTTCCGTAGACTGAGGCCGCCAGTATTTTAGGGCCAGGCAGCCCCGACAGCAGCTGACGACTGGATTCGTCAGGTAAAAATAGTATTTGAGGTGATGCTGACACAAAATGACAGCAAGGTCAGGTTGGCTAGTATTCTACTAGAGAAGGATGTCGGGGTCTGGTGGCAGTCAGTGAAGAGGGGCATGGGCGAAGGACCCATAACCTGGAAAGACTTCTTAAGAGAGTTCAGGCAGCACTACTTTCCTTGAATGTACAAAAAGATAAGGCCATGGAGTTCTTCAACCTGAAACAGGGAAGCCTGATGGTCCATGAGTACGAGACCAAGTTCATTTAGCTTTCCCGGTATGCCCCAGAGATGGTACAGGATGAGGTTAAGAAGGCTAAGAGATTCGAGCAGGGGCTGAGGCCTATACTTAGAACCAAGATGGTACCCGTATGCATCCGGAGGTTCGAGAAGTTGGTCCGCCATGCATCAACAATTGAGTTAGATATGAACCGAGGACCAGAACCGCAAGTGAACACTGGAGGATGGAACAAGGGAATGAGGCCTGCACCAGCATCAGGATTCAGGAACTAGGGCCGAAATCAGAAATTCCAGAAAACTTTTGGTAGAACCGGAGGCGCAAAGCCAGGGAGCTGTTTCCTATGTGGCGAGCAAGGACATTTCAAGAGTGTCCGAAGAGGAACTCTCAGAGTGATACCCGTACATGTTACAATTGCAGGAAGATTCGTCATGTTCGGCCAGACTGTCCCCAGCTTCAGAGGGGCAGCAGTAGGCCAGCTCCAAAGACGAACAACAGGGGAAGGGGATTGCCCGCCAAGGGCGAGTATTTGCGCTTACGGAGGAAGACGCCGATGAAGACGAAGGAGTCATCACCGGTAGGTGAAGAAAAATTATGACTATGTTTACTATAGTGTTTTAAATATTTTTGGCATAAGGCAATGCATGATGTAAACACTTTTGTAATAGGATGGATTAATATAAATGGAATCCAGGAACCTATTTTATTTGATAGTGGTTCATCGCATTCTTTTGTGTCTGAATTGTTTTCGAGGAAGTTGAAGTGCACCCAGGAGGCAACTCCGGATTTGGTTTTATTAGTTGCTACCCCCATTTGGAGCAACTCTCCCTACAAATTTGTGCTATAAGGGATGTAAACTCCAGGTTGGCGGACAGACCCTAAGTATAGATTTGCTAGAGCTGGGCTTCGCAGGGACAGACGTGATAATTGGAATGGATTAGATGTCCAGGCATAAGGCTAACATCGATTGCAAGGAGAAGAGGGTAGCTATTGCATCTTCCGGAAGAGCAGAACTTGTGTTTCAAGGGAAAAAGAAGCGGAGTGGAGAAATCTTTGAAGCTGCAACTGGAGTACGTGTCCCAGGTGAAGTCAAGGGGATACCAATTGTACGTAAATTTCCACACATATTTTTGGAAGAATTACCTGGATTTCCACCACACAGAGATGTTGAGTTCAGCATTACTATTTAGCCAGGCAGCGCACCAGTGTTAAAGACACCATATCGAATGGCACCAGTGGAGCAGAAAGAAGTTAAGGAGTAAATTGAAGAACTACTACAAAAGGGATTCATCAGGCCGAGTGCTTCAACCTGGGGAGCACCCGTACTACTTGTGAAGAAGTAGGATGGAACCGTAAGGATGTGCATTGATTACCGGGAGTTAGACAATGTTACTGTTCGGAACCAGTACCCAATTCCCAGAATCGATGATTTGTTTGATCAGCTCCAGGGAGCAGCTGTGTTCTCAAAGATTGATTTGCGTTCGAGTTATCATCAAGTTTGGGTCAAAGAAGAAGATATACCTAAGACAACATTTCGAACCCGGCACGGTCATTACGAGTTTTTGGTGATGCTCCAGCGATCTTTATGGACATGATGAACCGTATCTTGCGGCCATTCATCAATTCATTTGTGGTTGTCTTCTTAGACGACATCTTGGTGAATTAAAAAATGGAAGATAAGTATGCTGAGCACTGACTGCAGTACTGAGCAAACTGTCAGAACATCATCTTTATGCCAAAGTGTCAAAGTGTGAATTCTAGAAATCAGAAGTGGCATTCTTAGGCCATGTCCTTTCTAAGGAGGGAGTGGCTACAGACCCATAGAAGATCAAGGCAGTAAAGGACTGGCCTCAGCCGAGAACTGTGAAGGAGGTCAGGAGCTTCTTAAGCATGATGGGGTACTACAGGAATTTCATCCAGAACTATGCCAGAATTGCTGTACCACTTACAGCACTGACCAAGAAGAATGTAAGATTTGTTTGGACTGAGAAATATGAAAGGAGCTTTCAAGAGCTGAAGAGCAAATTGATTTCTGCATTGATTTTGGTTCTGCCTCAACCAGATAAGGGGTATGTGATCTACAGTGATGCTTCGTTTTTGGGATTCGGATGTATTCTGATGCAAGAAGAAGCTCATAGCATACGGATCGAGGCAACTTCGCCTGCATGAAAAGAATTACCCGACACACGACTTGGAATTGGTAGCGATAATTTTTGCTCTGAAGTTGTGGCGGCACTATGTCTATGGGACCAAGGTAGAGATATTTACCGACCATAAAAGTCTAAAATATATCTACTAGCAAAATGATTTGAATCTCAGGCAGAGGCGATGGTTAGAGATTTTGGAAGACATCAGACCAGAAATCTTATATCATCCAGGAAAAGCCAATGTCATGAAAAATACGCTGAGCAGAAAGAGGAGTATAGCCACGCTCATTGCAACAAGATGGGAGCTAGATGACGAGATCAAAAAAGCTGGTAATGAAGTGATTGTTCAAGATTTGAGTATAGTTTTGGCAAGTCTGGAATTGCAACTAAGTCTGAATGACTAAGTCAAGAAGGCTCAGATAGGAGATGTAGAGATTGAAGCACTAAAGAGACAAGTCAATGAAAGAAAAGTCTCAGAGTTAAGTGTGAAGGAAGGGTCGCTTTGGTTTGGTAACAGGTTGTGTGTGCCTAAAGTTGATGAATTGAGGGAAGATATCAAGAAGGAAGCACACTCCACCTTACTCACAGTTCACCCAGGAAGCACAAAGATGTATAAAGACATGAAACATCATTTCTGGTGGAATGAAATGAAGCGGGATGTGGTCGGATTTGTGGCCAAATGTCTTACATGTTAGAAGATTAAGGCAGAAAACTAGAAAGCGGGAGGTCTATTGCAACCATTGCACATTCCGGAATGGAAATGGGAGAATATCAGTATGGATTTCATCACAGGACTGCTCAGAAGTTCCAAAGGGAATGACTCAATTAGGGTTATAGTGGACCGTTTGACAAAGTCTGCATATTTTCTCCCAGTGAAGATAACTTGGTCGGTAGAGAAGTTAGCAGATGTCTACATCGAGGGCATTGTAAAGCTACATGGAGTGCCTATGTCGATCATTTCTGATTGAGATGCAAGGTTTACATCTCAATTTTGGCAGAGTATGCAATAAGCATTGTGAACATTGTGAACGAGATCAGAATTCAGCACAGCTTTTCACCCACAGACTGATGGACAAACGCAGAGAGTTAACAGAATTCTCGAAGATATGCTTAGGGCATGTATAATGGACTTCGGAGGGAGCTGGGAACGACACTTAGCATTGGTAGAGTTTGCATATAATAATAGCTATCAAGCAAGTATTAAGATGGCTCCATATGAAGCATTGTATGGGAGGAAGTGTAGGACTCCTGTGTGCTGGTTCGAAGTAGGAGAAAGGAAGATATATGGGCCTGAAATAGTGCTGCGAACATCCGAGAAGATCGAGCTAATCAGAAAGATGATGCAAGTAGAACAAAGCAGGCAGAAGAGCTACGCCGACAACCACCGATGAGATTTGAAATTCGAAGAAGGTGATTCGGTATAACTTAAAGTCTCACCTATTAAGGGAGTTATTAAGGGAGTGATCAGGTTCAGGAAGGGTGGCAAGTTAGCACCAAGATATATTGGACCGTACCAGATTTTGAAGAGAATCGGAAGGATGGCATACAGACTAGAGGTGCCAGCCGAATTTTCCCAAGTACACGATGTATTTCATGTTTCGATGCTGAGGAAGTATGTACCGGATCCGAGTCATTGACCGTCAGACGTTCCGGAAGACCTACGAGTGGATCTTACATACGTTTCTGAAGACCTACGAGTGGATCTTACATATAAGGAACAGCCAGTCAGAATTATTGATCGTCAGGTAGAGTGCTAAGGAACAAGACTATTCCAATGGTCAAGGTTCTTTGGAAGAATCAGTTCGTGGAGGAAGCCACTTGGGAGCCGGAAAGCCGGATGAAGCTTTCTTTTCCCGAGTTATTTTGAGTGTTGCCTTTGTTTTCTGTTCTTTTAGTACAGTTTCAGAGGACAGAACTATTCTAAGGAGGGAGTATTGTAATATCCCAAGCAAATATTAATAATATTATTTTATTATTACTTTCTTTCTTCAGAATTGAAATATTTTTTGAGCATATTACTCAGTTTAATTAATAATCATTACCTGTACATATACCGGTCTATATGTATATGTATTATATCAATTTGGTACTGAAATCTTTTGAGCCAATAATAAAATTTATTTTTATTATTATTTTATTTTTATTCTAGAAATTAAATTATTTTTGTATAGATTGTTCGGTTTGACAAATAAAAATTATCAGTATATATATTAGTATATACGCACACGTGTTGTATCGATTTCATACATTTGTACAAATCATGTAGTATGTGTTTTGGACAAAAATATCTTTATTTTTGTCATGATTGATCAAAGATGAATGGTTAGGATTTGTTTGGAGGGATAAACATAGATTTTATAATTATTGGAAATACAAATTAGTATTAATAGGTTTTTTTCCTTCTTGACTAAGCCACTCACATACACTCACCCCTCACCCCTCACCCATCTTGGCTGGCCAAAATATCTCAAGGCAAAAGGCCAAAAACCCTAGTTCACCTCGTCACCCTCTCATACTCTCACTCTCTCTCATTTTTTATAAATAGCACCCCCCCCCTCACCATTGTCTCATTTACAAAAGAAAAAAAATAGATGGAGCAAAAGAAAGAGAGAAGTTCTGACAAAGGAGTTCTCATTGAAGGTTGAGGAAGGAGAAAGGCTAGCAAGTTATTCCTACTAGATAATCAAAGGTGGGGGTCTTCTCTAACTTCTACTTGTCGTATGTAGAACTTCTAATTCTTAAAGGAGTAATCTTTTGGTGTATGTAGAACTTCTAGATAATAAAGGAGTAATCTTTTCATGCTTGTAGAACTCTAGTTCACAAAAGCGTGATATTTTCATGTATGTAGAACTTCTAATTCTTAAAGAGGTAATCTTTTGGTGTATGTAGAACATCTAGATAATAAAGGAGTAATCTTTTAATGCTTGTAGAACTCTAGTTCACAAAAGCGTGATATTTTCATGTATGTAGAACTTCTAGTTCTTAAAGGAGTAATCTTTTGGTGTATGTAGAACTTCTAGATAATAAAGGAGTAATATTTTCATGCTTGTAGAACTCTAGTTCACAAAAGAGTGATATTTTCATGTATGTAGAACTTCTAGTTCTTAAAGGAGTAATCTTTTGGTGTATGTAGAACTTCTAGATAATAAAGGAGTAATCTTTCATGCTCGTAGAACTCTAGTTCACAAAAGAGTGATATTTTCATGTATGTAGAACTTGTAGATAATAGAGGACTAATCTTTCATGGTTGTAGAATTCTAGTTCACAAAAGAGTGATATTTTCATGTATCACAAGTAGAAAATGCCACAATTACAACATAAATTTTTCTTGTAAAAGTGTGAAATTCCATAGTTAATTCACATTCGTAAGAAAATTTTTCTCATTCCCTCGTAGTTGTGCTATTGTGAAATCTCTCCTGGTTAATGCACACATTTGTAACGGAATTTTAATTATCCTTTGCAAATATTAACTACAACAGAATATCTACAATGGAAGTTGTTTCTTGCTGTCCCCATCTATAAGAAAATATCTACAACAAATATTTTCATTGCAAGTGCGTTTTAAAAGGGATTTTTCTCATTGCTGATGAACTATTGCTACAAAGGTTCGCAAAGTAGTCATTCCCTTGCAATTGTTACCTCACAAATGCAATTGTTACATCGCGAATGCAATTGGATGCATTCTTTCATTGCTGATTTTGCTCGGATGGCTTAATCAAAATTTTTAAAATGATGTATTTCTTCAATGAAGAACATATAATTATTTCACCTGTCGGTGTGCACAATTATATAAAGAAAACATTGTAATGAAATATATGCAATTTGAACAAACAATACATATTTAGATAATAGTAAACTTGGGAACACCAAAATAAGCATTAATATTATAAAGTATAGAACATTCTCATTACAAAATTATATATTTGTTTCTAAGTGCCAAAATACCAACAGTACATTCTAGAAGGAAATATGAGTTGTCAAACTCTAAGAAATGCAATAAATATTTTCAAAAGTACTTCTTACTTAGGGTTTCCTCTTGATCTGGAAGGATGCTTCACAGAATCACAATATTGTCAATCTTTGTTTTCAAATCTTCTTGTGGTGCATAAGGGAGCAGAACTTGGGGTTTCCTCTTTCCATACACAGGTGCCAGAAGCAACTACCTAGTAACAAACAATTTTTATTAGGCACAAAACAAACAATTCCTGAATAAATGGTATTGTGCATCCTGATCTGAGTACCTAAAATAGATGTGATTTACCAAGAATTAGCACATAAAGAACCAAAGCATTCGACAAAAAAGATTAATAAACTATCAAAAAATACATACAAGCTATAGCTTGTAGTCACATTCATAACCCACATTTTAAAGTGTATCATCATATAAGTGCATATGCAACATATGTGCAATTTCTTTATCAACAAACTAGAGAAGGAGAAATCGCAAAACAATAGCATGTCATTTGTACCTTTAGGCGGTAGCTGATACTGAACATGAATTTATATAGAGAGACAGAAATAACATACCTTAAAAGATATTGTGAACATTGAACTCCTGTATCTTTTGAAATAAGATGGTCGATAAGCACCAGATGATCATAATGTAACTGCAAGAATGGAAAAATCAGTGTCTACACTATAGCTCTGCCGATTACTTGAAAAGGGAGAATAATGTAAGCTTGCCAACAACATATAAGACTATGAAAATGTATAACCAAATGCATGAGCACATGCACATGGTCCTCGTATTATTAACATTATGTTTAAATACGAATTAAAAATTAATCAATTTGACTTGTATAATAAATATAATTGCCTCTTCAACTTTCAACAGAGTAATTTAACGTATTTTACCTTTTGTATTAAAACATAATCTAAACCTATTATACTCTATAGTTCTCACTAGTTAGACATCCTTTTTCCCTTTATAGATAAAGTTTATAATTAGTAGAAGCAAATGTCTCACATGTATTGCATATGAAAATATTTTTGTCCAAGAAGTAATCAAAATTATATGCACATTCTCCGTGTTTGAGTTACAAAATTGAGGAAGGGAGGATATTCACAAGTGTCATGAAGTGTCAGTATCTGGCAACAATAATAAATTAGTGAGTGATGATAGAAGGCCCACACTAGATCAGTATGCAGAAAGGAGATCTACAATCATAAGGACAGTTAACTGGCCCTCACCCAAATTATGTGTATTTCCCGTGTTTGAGATGGAACAGCAAGGAGAACACTCTTAAGTACCACTTCTCCAACTCCCAAGCAAAATTGCAAACAAAGAATATAATTTTTGGACCCCAAATAATTTAGAAAACTAAAAAAAATCTAGAATACCAAAGAATAAACAATTTAAATATCAATATAACAATTTGATTAGTTGAAAGTGTAAATTATCCCTAGTTTCATAGAATGAATATGAATCAAACAAGTGCAAGCAAAACTCACCAATAAAAGGAACAAATGAAAAAGATGAACCGGATCAAAAATGTTTTTCATATGGTATGTCACATCCCTTTCAACTTTCCTAGAAGATGCACCAACTGCTTTACCCAGTCTGAAAATTTTCCAGAAGAATCCGATGAGAATGTTATCTATTAACCCACATAACATCAAATGTTAGGAGATCAATTGTTCAGTTGCTTACTCTTGTAATGAAAAGAATGGAGCATCCAGAAGCAACCACAGCATTTTGAAGAACATACCATCCTACAGTTTAAAGAGTTCAATGTTAGGTAGTGATATCCAGAGAAAAATATGACTACAAACTTCAACCATATAGAAATTGTGACATCATCATTTAAGCATAACTGCATACTCCATTATAAAATCAAAATCCGGATTTAAGGGATGTCAAAATGCTCTAGTGAAGCCCTTGAACCAACACAAGTAACAATTTTCAAAAAAAAAATTTAAACTATTTTCCTTTGCTACGAGACTTTACCACTATACTACAACATCATTTGCATCACTATCAACATTTAAAAAAAAAACATTGAACCAGTGCCTGGTGGCCATTATTCTTATTCGCAATTCGGATCATGTAATCCAAAGCCATCATGAACCCAAACTCCATCTCATCCACTATCTAGCATATACCACCAATATCAAATTCAAGTGCTAAGTGAACTTAATAAGAAAATACAACATACTTGGAAGGGGAGATTACCTTTAGGCTCGAGCTCACAAGTTGAGGAGGGAAAAAGAGGTTGGGCTCCTGCGTCGGGATCGGGAAACGAAGAGGAAAGGAGAGGAGAGGAGACGGGGGCTTCGGGCATGCAACGGCGATGGCGATAGCAAGTTGGAGTTAGGGTTTTGGCGACGGGAGCGACGATGGCGATGGGGGCACCGGGGGCTGGAGACGACGATGGCGTCGAGGACAACGGATACGGGGGTGTTGGCGACGTGGAGGTCGAGGACGGCGGGAGATGATTTTAGATTTTGGGTTTTGAGGGAAAGAGAGATGATTTTCAATATTGGGATTTGAGAGATAAAGAGAGAGAGGGGTGGAGAAATGAAAAATATTGGGGATTTTGTGTTTTTGGCTGGTCCATGTAGGCTAAAGGAGGAGATGAATGGTTTTATTTTAGAAAAGTAATTTTACGTGTCTAATATGTATTTAATATTAAAGATTTTAGTAACGACATGTATTATGTTACAATTGATCTCTTGCAATTGTTGCAATTGCAACAGATTAATAGAATCTCTTGCGGATGTCAAAAATATTCACAACGAAGAGGTTTGTTGTGATTAATCCGTTGTAGATGGTAGCACTAACAAGAGAATTTTGGTACTCATAAATGATTCGTTGTTATTGCAAAGTTTTCTACTAGTGTATGTAGAACTTCTAGTTCTTAAAAGAGTAATCTTTTGGTGTTTGTAGAACTTCTAGATAATAAAGGAGTGATCTTTTCATGCTTGTAGAACTAGTTCACAAAAGAGTGATATTTTCATGTATGTAGAACTTCTAGTTCTTAAAGGAGTAATCTTTTGGTGTATGTAGAACTTCTAGATAATAAAGGAGTATTCTTTTCATGCTTGTAGAACTCTAGTTCACAAAGAGTGTTATTTCATGTATGTAGAACTTCTAATTCATATAGGAGTAATCTTTCATGTATGAAGAACTTCTAGTTTTAAAAGGAGTATTTTTTTTATGTTGGTGGAACTTTAAGTTGTATGTAGAACTTCTAGTGTTCATAAAAGACCCACATTTTAATAATTTGTTGCATGAAGAACTTCCAGTTCACAAAAGAGTGATCTTTAAATGTGTGTAGAACTTCTACTTCATAAAAGAGTAGTTTCTAGTTGTATGTGTAACTTCTAGTTCATAAAAAGTAGACTTTTGTTGTATGTAGGACTTGTAATTCATAAAATGTAGACTTTTGTTGTATGTAGGACTTGTAATTCATAAAAAGAGTAGTTTTTGTAATATGTAGAAACTTATAATTCATAAAAGGGTAGTTTTTGTAATATGTAGAACTTCTAATTCCAAAAAGAGTAGTCTTTTGTAATATGTAGAATTTCTAGTTCATAAAAGATAGTCTTTAGTAGTTTGTTATAGTTTTACTTTCATACAAAATCAAATTTCGGTAATTCTAGTTCATAATAAGATCAAGTTTGCGGTAGCATGCTCTATTTGCTTCTAGGTTGCTAGAAGACTTCCGCGGTAGTTCTAATTAAAATTTGAGAAAGTACCCATGAATTCTAGTTGCATGTTGTTCTAGTTTAAATTTGAGAAAGAACCCATGAATTTAGTTGTATGATTATTCTAGTTGAATTTGGGAAAGAACCCATGAATTTTAGTTGCATGTTGTTCTAGTTAAATTTAAGGAAGAACCCATGAAATTGTGTTGCATGATTATTCTAGTTGAAATTGAGGAAGAACCTATGAATTCTAGGTTGTATGTATTCTAGTTAAAATTGGACTAAGTCATATGAGTGTTCTTCATCTTTAACTCATAGATGATAATAAGATGTTAGTAAGCTTAACACGAAATACTAGTTCATATAAGTGGGTTATGCCGTGAAATGTTAATGGTAAAATCATGCACCCAATTATGGGTAATAATGGTTGGTAAAGTCATTATAGTTCTTAGCTTTGATAGAAGCTAAGGTCCGTTGACCATCAAGACATATATTTAACTACCGTAGGACCTATGGTTAAGCCACACCTCGTATGCTGGCAGATCTTAACTGGTGTAAGTCGATCACGGGCCGAGAATGTTTGCGAAGTCCAAGTTCAGGGTAGTGGCAAGTGAGGGAGATCCCGTCACTAGCATCTTGGATCGATAGGACATGAGTGGACCAGTGATGATCTTAAGAAAGTCTAGGTTGAAACCTAGGAAGTGTGTTAACATTGTTGCAACCTCGTTAAAATGTTTAGGATTAGTGACACCATTAGCGTAGTAACTTATCACGATTGTTACTTAACCATTTTATCTACATCTTGCCAAAAGGGAAGAGTTGGTATTAGGGGTGATACCTTATGAGCCGACTCGTCCTATAGGCCGACACTAGGTGGTATTATTGGGTTGTACCTTTCTGTCAAAGGGATACGTGCGGTGCCTTTTCACGAGTTGGGTGCACGGGTTTCATATCTCGTTATGTTAATTCCTGAAATACCATGATAAGCAGAAGGTTCTCCTATCAGGACTAGGGGATGGATCCCGGAATTCCATCACGTTCTATGTTAGGGAAGCGAACGGGCAATAGACTATTGTTCTCTGAGTTGTGGGTGCCATGGGGTACGCTTCGTGCTATCCTGTGCTGCGGATACTCTACGTTCGTCTCGCTTTTGAGTGAGGTCCGGTACGACAGGTAGTATGGCAAACATTGACACAATGAGCATACTGCATTGGTGGGACTTGACCACGTCTGCAACCTCATCAGCCACGTTGTATTCGTCAGGAACAGGTTGAGTACAAAGTAGAATTCATAACGCGGGTTCAAATCCCTAAATATGGAGAGCGGCATGATATGGATGTATGTAGTTATAGGATGCATATGGTTCCAGAATCTCGCTTGCATTAGAATAAGTGCATCCTAGTCTTAGTTGACCTTGCATTATATTCTAAGTCATAACACCCACAAACACTTAAACTACACCTGCACATTTTACCATGCTTAAATATGTTTGTTTAAAAGTTGAGATTTCCGCTGCTTGTAATCAGCGTTTAGCGTCAGTATATGTACTGACGTCCTCACTCAATTTGGTCGTGAATACAGGACCACTGATCCGGGAGAACTCTAGGCAAAGAATAGTGTCCAAGTAAAGAGCACAGTGTTCATTTATTTTTCATGTATACTCTGATGTAATTTTATTGAAATAATTATAACACTCGGCTTGTACTATATTATGTTAAATAAAAGTTTTAAATTTTCCTACTTTTCTGTGTATTGTGGCTAATTGAATGTAAATGTCCTGGCTCGTATCTCGAAGTCTCCATATAGGAAGTTCAGGGAGTTATGGCTAACCTTTCCCAAACACGGGCACTTTCATTTAAGTTATTACACCAAGTAATGCGAGCACCAAAAGTTTTAGCATCGTTTACACCCATTTCTCTCACAAATTCATGAAAGTCATTCACCCCCACATTGGCTGTGAAATTGCCCCCTCTATTATCGTAAGAACAAAGAATAATATTCAAATCCCTTATAATGGCCATAGGCAACCCAATATCTAGTGCAGCTGTCAGAGTACTACACAAGGTTCCTTGATCAGCATGGCAATTACTGGCATAAACGCTAGATAAGATGAAACCCCACCGATCACTCATAATAACAACACCAACAATAACTTGCCTATCGGAAAAAATTACATCAAGAGAGATACAGTTGTGGTACTATAGCACCATGGTCCTGTTGGTGTATGCCATAAAGGCCAGCCTTATATTGACCTTGCTAGTTTATATTGTATCATGACATTTATTTCATATATGAGACATTTTATTTATTGTGTTGTTTATTCTTATTAAATGAATATAATAAAGTCCTTAGAATAGTAGGTTCAATACCATGGGATATCAAGTGCATGACTTGATTATGAGATCTTATTGGTTGAAATCAAAACACTATTCTTAAATGTCCCTAGTCAAGTATTATTGTGAATTAGGGCAACAATAATACATAGAGGCTAGTATGTGCCTAAACTGATGACCATATCTCACGGATCATGCATATGAGATATCAACTTTTCACATTGGTACAAACTAGAGTAATAATATACTGGACTGACCTACAATGAGAACGGTGCATGGATTATTTCGTGAGAGTTATGAGTGATTCTCACAGTGACCATAGTGTACGTGGTCCTTTAACTTGTAGTAACTACGGTTCCCTACATGAGAAGTTATATGTTTTAATACCGTCAAACATCGCCTGTGATAAGGTGATTATAAAGTCGGCTATTGGACATACTATGAATCATGTAGAGATATGTGAGTGACATAAAAATGATTTGCCCCTCATACATAACAAGAGCGATATCTTCGAGCCCCCTTCATTGAGTGAGACTGCAAAATATATGGTCGTGCTCAAATGAGTCAATATGAGATATTGATCTCATTTGTTTCAATAAGTCTACTCGGACATCAAGAAACCAAACATTTAACTATACAAGGGTGACACGTTTCATGCCTTGTGGTCAATTAAGATATCTGGACAGCAGGACTATACTACATGGTAACATTGGTCATAAATAGTTATGTCAAATTACTGGCATTCTCGTTACTTGAATAGCAGTGATGTAGTGCTAGATACCACTCACTATTTGTAACACTAAAATAGGATTTTAGTATTACTGTCAACGTAATAGGAACCTACAGGGTCACACATTTAGAATAGATCGAAATTGGTATTTAAATTCATAAGATAAATTTAATCGGGAATACGAGTAAGACTTCGACTCCCAACAATGGTTAGATAATTAATTAGATTAAATGGGCCAACGAAAATTAGATGACTCACACAAGAATTTGACTTAGGTTAGATTGTGAGCCTGACAGCCTCATTACTCTCTTAGGGTGGATTTCCTGCTATATGTTACCGCTAAATCTGGTGTGGGGGCAAACAGATAGAATTTGTGGATTCTTACAAAAACCGAATAGTAAACCTGGAACCTTTCCAATGGAGTTTGACCATTGACTCCCGTCATTCATCTGCAAAAAGTGCGATACATTGGGGTTGATCCCGGCGACGTACCCTCCGACGCTCAAGTCAGTAATTAGAAGAGATTATGAATGAGCGTTAACTGGCAAAAGATTGCTTACCTCCTAATGGTGGTGGATGGGGGGTATTTATAGCCACCTTTGGGATCAGTTTAGGAATGAAATCCCTAATTTCCCGTGAAAGGATAGAGTGAATCATGGCCGTTGATTTCACACAATCAGAAACCCTAATTTTATCTAGCTGGACTGGGTTTCTTGTGGGTTGAGACCTGCACCCAGTTAAGGCAGATCCGTTCGTGGGTTATCGGGCCTTTGTAGAAAAGATCTGGTACCCATCTAAGACCCGTTTTAGGTGAAATTACCATTTTACCCCCAAGCTTTAAGATTCGTGCTCGATCTGGACGGTTCCGGTTTAACCCCATTTTTAGTCATATCACGAGCCCCCCACTCCTGAAGACTGAGTTTGGTCAGCCTTTGGGAAGTAGTTTTACTGTTTTAATGGCTTTCGGAGTTGTATCAGAGTCCAAACAAGGGGTATTGAATCTTTGTATGAGGCATTATGGTAATTTTTGAAGCTATTTGCGCGGTCAAGGTTGTTCTTGAGCTCTCTTGGACTTCTGGTGATTTTTCTTAATTTTTATCAATTTTTCGGACTATTTATTTAATTTTGCGAAGCGGTGATTTGTTATTTGGGGGTCTTAATTGACTCTTCTAAGCAATAATTATTTTTCCAGGGGCTCAAAAATATTTCTCCGAATTTATAATTATTTTTTAGAATTTTTAAATAATTTTCCCAAATTTGTAATCATTTTTTCGTAATTTTTAAATAAATAAAGCGATTTTAATAAATAAAAATTAATTTTTAATTCCGAATTATGACGTGGCGTAATCCGGGCCCTTCATCAGCTTTGGGCGTGAATTTTGGGGAGATCTAGTGACTGTGCTTGCCTGAAGGAGTGATTTCCTTCATTTCTTGGCGTAAATACTTCGGCATCGTTGCCAACCCCCTCCAAATGCATGCTGTGAGAGAGGCCAAGGTCTGGAGGGGTTCGGCTTCTATCGAAGAGCGGGGATATCTCGGCTAAGCTTCAAACGTGAAGAAATGGTTCGGTTAGCTTTGGCTGAAGTCCGAAGGAGGTTCGGTGAGTTTTGGCCGAAGTCCGAAGGGGGTTCGGCGCATTCTGGCCGAAGTCTGGAGAAGATTTCTTCCCTGTAAGAAGGTCGGTGCCAAGAGCGCTCGGCAAGGCATCCCGAGGTCCATTTTTTTCATGTAAAAGGGTCGGTGGCAAGAGCGCTCGGCAAGGCGTGCCGAAATCCATTTTTTCCATGTAAAACGGTCGGTGGCAAGAGCGCTCGGCAAGGCATGCCGAAGTCCATTTTTTCCATGTAAAATGATCGGTGGCAAGAGCGCTCGGCTAGGCGTGCCGAAGTCCATTTTTTACATATAAAATGGTCGGTGGTAAGAGCGCTCAGCAAGGCGTGCCGAAGTCCATTTTTTCTATAAAAAATGGTCGGTGGCAAGAGCGCTCGGCAAGGCGTGCCAAAGTCCATTTTTTCCATGTAAAATGGTCGGTGGCAAGAGCGCTCGGCAAGGCGTACCGAAGTCCATTTTTTCCATGTAAAATGGTCGATGGCAAGAGCGCTCGGCAAGGCGTGCCGAGGTCCATTTTTTTCATTTAAAATGGTCGGTGGCAAGAGTTTTCGGCAAGGCATGCCGAAGTCCATTTTTTCCAGGTAAAATGGTTGGTGACAAGAGCGCTCGGCAAGGTGTGTCGTGGTGCCAGAGTTGATTTGACGGCTAGGAAATGATAGGCTGGGCTGATGACTGTTGAGCTTATGACAACTCTGACAGAAGTGACAGCCATTAATGCGACGGTACGGCCTGGCGCGGTAAGTCATGTTACGGTTCAGCTCCTTTTGTCGCTTTGCATAAATTGGCCTGACTGTTGGTTTTCTTTGGGCCCATTATCCTCGTTTCGTGTGCCAAGCTCTATAAAACTGCACCCCCTCTCTCATTTTTCACTTCTCCGAATTTTTTCTCAGGCGGTGATTTTCTACTAGCGAGAGCTCACGGTGATCGCTGGCTGTTTTCCGGTGAAAATTCCGACCGCAACTTGTCACTTCAAGGTAACTTATACTTAGTTTTTTTTTAAAGTACAAAAATGTCTCTTTCCCCTGTCTCTGAGCCCTCCCCCCTGCTGGCGAAGCTCCATTTCCGAGTCAGGGAGGTTGCAAAGATAAGGGCAAGAGGGTTTATGGTCGGGACACAATAGTGGAGGACCCGATGCGTATGGGAGAGTTCGGCAGGTTGCCAGGGCTGTTTATAGGGCTCCATAGGGTCCGGGAACTTCCAGAGGAGCATGCCGAGTGGATTGTTTATGGGAGGGGGCGAACCTTCGAGGAGAATGTAACACCCCGCAAAATTTAAATGACAATTTTGCCCTCGGGTGTTACGCACGTGCATTTTGTACGGTTATTGATTATATCCATAACGCATTTTTGATATGTATTTTGAATTCCAATTATTTATGCAATCCCGTATTCTTAAAGTTCCATTTGAGACAACTCAAATGCTAAATTTCAATCTTTGAGTTTTTACGTGCTTTTTACGTATTATCGATGCACGTGTCGATTTCGGGTATTCCACCGTTACGTGCAAAGTTTTCAATGGATTTCAATTATTTATCTTTATAAACATGTTTGAATTTGTTTTGTAAACGAAAATTCAATTTTTGACTATCTTTATTAAAATAAATTTTCTACGTGCAATACACGTGTTTTCTGTACGTTTGAGTATATTATCAAATATGTATATTAAATATACTTTCTATTGCATTCCAATTGATTATAAATATTTTTCGGTTCATAAAGTCAATTTTTGTATTTTTGAGATTTTCCGGGCAATGCACGTGTTTTGGTGCACGTGTTTTAAGCGTATTATTCTTTCAAAATAATTTTCATGAAAATGTGAGTGTCTATTTTTATTGTTCATGAAAAGTATAATTTTTAAGTTAATTTTATATATTTATTACATATATAGATAATTATTTTTAAAGGATTAAATAAATAAATTGTTTTTGTACACAAAGCACGTGCACGTGCACACGTGCGTTGTGCACACAATTTTTGGGGGACCGGGCTAATTAGAGAAGAGGGAAAACCTGGAGTTTTGATTTTGAAAACAAGAGGGAAAGCAAGTTACCAAAATTTATAATGGGTTAGTGGTGTTCATGTGGAGGTAGTTATACTAACTACCCATTAGCCTTCTTATAAAAGTGCACTCTTAGCCTCTCTTTCTCTCATCTCTTTTCTCCCTTCTCTCTTGCCAATCCGAGACAACCCAAACCAGCAAAGCTCTGTCCATTTCTCCACCTAATCACCATTCCACTTGCCTATATACATATACTAATGTATATATATGTACATATATAGTATGTGTATATGAAAGAAGATGGAAGATTGTTCTTGATGTTGCCAACCGGAGGTGGAGATGCTCTTGAGGATTGTTGCTTACCGATGTGGAGCTTGGAGGCTTGCTTTGGTGCACGGATTTCGAGGAGTTGCAATTGGAACTCCTAATTCTAGGGGTTCATTTGGGTAACAAATCTTCATTTTTAGGTGGGTGTTTCTTAAATGCTTTCTAATTTAGAAGTAGAAATGCATGATAGTTGATATATGATTTATTGAGTTGAAATTGAATTGATTGCATGCAAATTAATATAGAAATGAATCGTTAAATCTTGATTGATTATGGTAAATGCAAATTGCCATGCTTGTTATGATTGCTAGTTGAATTGCTAGAATTGAAGTGATTGTATAAAATTGATGCATATTGAGACATTATTGGAGTAATGCGAAATGTGGCAAAAAGTATGATTTATAACCTCAAAATGTTATTTATACAAGTATAGAGATTTTTGTAAAGTAAATTTTGATAAAAGAAGGTAGTTTATTTGGAAAATTTGTTTTGATGCATTTTGATTGGGGAAAAGAGAACTTGGGAATTGATAATATATATGATAATGTTTTAAAAGGAATATATTCTGGAAATAAATTATATTTTGTATATGGAAGTACAATCGATTCAAAAGTCGAAAAGTGTATGTAAAGATGCAAATTGTTGTTTTGACAGTCGACTGTTCACTTCTACAGTCGACTGGTAAGTATTAAAAATTTGGTTTTGTCAGTAGGACAGTCGACTGACTATTTTTTTACAGTCGACTGATGCTGCCATAAATTTGATGTTGAGTTTTCAAGATATTTGCGGGACAGTCGACTGATACTGCCACCAGTCGACTGAACCGAACTCTTATGATTCTTGAGTTTGAAATTGATTTTGACAAATGAAAGTTAAATAAGTTTTGAATACAAGATTTTATGATTATTAAGATTTGATTGAGTTTTATTGTGAAATGCACACAAGGTTATGAAAAATGAAATTGACAAAGAAATTAAATTGGAACACTGCGGAACAGCCGACTGCCGTGTGCAGCAGTCGACTCTCCCGAGTGGTTATGAAGAATGTGAATTGACTGAACAAGTCGACTGGAAGAGTTCCCAGTCGACTGTCCAGAGTGCTTTTTGATATATCTGAAATCTTGTGAATTGTTTGTGGTAAAGATTGTGAATCTGGATATTGGTAAACTCTATTTGTTGCTGCATAACTTTGTATGAAATGAATCATAGTTGAATTGAGAATTTACATGAAATGAATCATAGATGAGGATTGAGAATTAAATGAATATGAAAGGCTAAGATCATGATGAGAAAGTCTGTGAGACTCTAAAATGAATTATGAGCTGAAAGTGCTCAATTGAAAGTTGTGAATTGTAAATTGAAACCAAAGAGTAGCTAAGTCTCCCCCGGCAATGAAATGAAATGAAATGAGAATTTGAAAGACCAAGGTTGGTCATATATTGTAATGAATGAATAAGTCCGGTTGAGTGGAGAGGCTAACTCTAGAGCTTTGATTTTTATTCATGATTCTAATAATTAATACATTGTAAGGCTGTAATGAAAGTAAGAGAAAAACATAAGTATGGGAGCCTAGGGTCTACGATGCGGATGTGATCCACAGAATGCATGCTTGATGAGTCAAGACATGGCGTGGGCAATATACTCCAGAATGATCGGGATCTTGGCGACGCTTGTGGGATGTTTGGTGACGGCAAAAGGATCGTGTTCAGGGAGGAGGCTGAACTATCGCAGAATGCATGCTTGATGAGTCAAGACATGGCGCGAGGTTCCCCTCTAGGGTCTTGGACACGTGCTTGTAATCATGGAACGTCTATGACACTTGCCGAAATTACAGATAGATACATAGTGGAGATGTAATGAAAGTGAGAGAAAAACATGAGTATGAGAGCTAGGGTACGGTGCGGGTATGTGAGCCGCAGAATGCATGCTTGATGAGTCAAGACATGGCGCGGGCACAACTCAGTAATGATCGGACTTTAGTCACGCTTATGGGATGTTTGGTGGCTGCAAGTGGATTGTGTTCAGGGAGGAGGCTGAATTGTCGCAGAATGCATGCTTGACGAGTCAAGACATGGCGCGAAATTCTACTCCAGGGGCCAGGATACATGCTTGTACTCATAGAATCATCTAGGATACTCACTGAAATTACAGTAGTAGATTAAGTCATGGCGAGGGATTGAACCCTACAATAATGAAGACGGTTAAGAGGCTTGCCCTCGGACCTATGTAGTATGGGATGCATAGAATCCGAACAAGTGTGCATTAGTGTCATATAATATAAAGAAATGCATTAAGGACTAAGTGCACCGCACAACACGACATCTATAGGATAGTCCCTTTATAACTTTGTTTGTGATCAAGTTTGTGTTTGCCAAAGCATTTGAGAATCGTTATACTGTTTCCGGCATAGAGAGGATGGCCGTGTACAATATTTCGTCAGTTGTAAGCAACTGACGCGCCCACAGTTTTATATGCAGGATGTGGAGTTACATGAAGATATAAAGAGAATTGATGCTGTTGATTACTTAAATGTTAAAGTTGTAACAATTGTACATTCATTATTGTTGTATTTTATTGATTCCGCTGCTTATTGATGTAAAAGACTCTGGTGTAATTATTGTTGAAATAAAAGTTGTAAATTCGTTGTGAAATTGTACGAAAGAAGTGAAAAGATCCTGTAGAACTCTCGAATTCAGTTGTATTTGGAATTCAGGGGCGTTACAGAGAATGTGGCAAGGGAGACCTCGGAAGCGGACGACACGGTGTCCATCCTCAACGAGGTGGACCGGGCAGTGATCCGGGATTGCTTCCAAATCTCGGAGGAGTATGAACTAATGTTGCCGGGTCCCGGGGTTAGGCCCAATTCGCCGTTGCCAGTAACCATGCGTTTCTGGCCGGTCGATGCCTTTATCGCCGGGGCTCGGCTCCCTCTCCACCCGTTCGCGATTCAGGTACTTAGGTGGTTTGGGGTCAGCCCATCCCACTTATGCGAAACGCGTGGAGAGTGATTAACGGGTTCGTGCTCCACTGCTAGACAGCCGGGGTTGAGCCGGAGTTGAGGGTGCTCCGGATGCTCTACCGTCTTCACCAGCAGAACCGGTCAGAGTTCCGATATTATTTAGCCCCAAGGCTTGGTGCTCGGCTCGTCGTCTGCCCCGACTCAATAAAGCACTGGCGCGAGAAGTTTTTCATAGTGCGGAGTCCAGAGGCGTGGCCTATACCCTCCGGTTGGGTGGAGGAGGTGACGAAGCAAGTGAGGGAGTCGCTAGTGCTTTACCCCCAATTGGAGGATGCAGTTCGGGTCCTTCTCGACCTACCCAAGTTCAACTAGCGAGATCTGACCGAAGACGTTCTCTTCAGGGGACGGCTCTGTCGCGTAGATCCTAGTACGCGGCTTTTATCTATGTTCTTTTTTTTCTTTTTACTTTGCTTATCATAATTTGCGTTTTTCTTAACCAACTTCTCGCTTGATTGCAAAAAATATGGACCACGATGTTGTGCTATCGCAGAGGGCTGCCCTCGGGAGCAAGGTGCCTACGAAGTGCAAGAGGGTCACGACCAAGCTGACCGCTTCGTAGACTACGAAGGTCGTCGGTGCCACTGAGGAGGTGGAGGTCGTGACCCCGAGGGAGGCTCTGGAGGCAGCCTCGGCGTCGGCCAACGTAGGCGAGTTCTCGATAGCCGTTGCACTCAGGATGGAGGCACCCCCACTGACATTGGATGTCGAGGAAATCCTTACAGAGGAGCACAAGAAAATCTACGTTCCGGACTGGCAAGTTCGGAAGCTCGACGGGTTCCTCGGCGACTCGACGTCGAGCATGCAGGCGGTGAAGCACCTGGCGACGCCGAAGGACCAAGCCGCCATGGACACCGGCCTTGTGGGTGATGATGCCATCGAGATCGCTCGTGCGGCGGTATCTGTAGCGCCCCATTTTCCATACACTGGGAAACCGAGACACGAGCCAGGACCTTTTCATTCAATTAGTCACAATACACAGAAACAGGAAAATTTAAATTTTTTTATTAACATAATATTACAGGCCGAGTGTTTCCACTAATACAATAAGTTACATCAGAGTGTACATGAATAAAAGATAATCATTGTTTTTTCACTTGTAGATCATGCCTCGGCTAGAGTCCTTCTGGTTCGCGATCTTGTGTCCACAACCTATTGAAATGGGGACGTCAGTATTCACTGACGCTTAAAGGCTGATCATATAGCAGCGAATCTCCAAACAACATATACAAATAGGGTGAAGTATGTCGGTGTAGTTTAAGTGTTCGTGAGTGCAGTGATTAGAATCTAATAAATGTCAATCAAACTGGAATACCAATGCACTGTCAACCAAACTAGAATACTAATGCACTGTCAACTAAACTAGAATACTAATGCACTGTCAACTAAGCTAGGATACTAATGCACTGTCAACTAAACTAGGATGCTCATATTCTAATGTCAGCAAGTCTCCGAAGTCAACATGCAGCCCATACTACATGCGACCATTCTCAAGCCGTTTCTCCATATATAGGGATTTGAACCCGCGTTATGAATTTCTAATTGTACACAACCTGTTCCTGACACCTACACGTGACTGATGAGGCTGCAGATGTGGTCATGTCCCACTAATGCAGTCCGCCAGTGGTGTCTATGTTCGCCACTGCTACCCGGCTAATCGGACCTCACTCAAAACTAGACGAACCCAATGTATCGGGCGTCATTTCAAAATTCAAATCATAGGGTCTCGCAAGCGTAGGGTAGCGCGAAGCCTACCCTGTGGCACCCCTGGGGTCTCGCAAGCGCAGGACTGCCCAATGCATCCTGTGGCACCCCAAGCCACGGTACTTCAGGAATTAACAGCGCGAGATACGCAACCCGTGCTCCCAACTTGTGAGACGGCACCATACGTATCCCTTTGACAGGAAGGCGCAACCCAATAACACAACCTAAGATCGGCCCCAAAGAAAGGTTTGGTCGTACGGTGCACCCTACTACCAACTCCCCTTCTTCCTGGCAAAAAGGTTAAGTAATGATTTTATAAGTTACTACCCTAATGATGTTACTACTCCTATACAATCTTACATAATTTCCAACTTAGATTATCATGGTCCAACTCGTGGTCCCTCGATCCAAGACTCGAGTAACGAGATCACTCTCACTCATCCCTACCCCTAACTCGGATTCTACCAACACTCTCGGCCCACGGTCAACCTACATTGGTTAAGATCCGTCGATGCCCGAGGTGAGATCTATCCATTTACTCTAAGGGGGTAGGATGTGGTCTTGATGGTCGATGACCCTTAGGGTAATTGAAGATCCTAAACTAGCTTTTTATCAAGCTACAACTATTAGAACTTCTCAACCTTTATTGCTATGAATGAAGGGTGCTCATATGCTATGGTTCCATTTTAAATTAGAACCTACTCGACTAGAGTCCATGGATTTTCCTCCTAACCCACATAAAACATTGGTACATTTTCTCATGCAACTAGGATACTATACAATACCGTCCAAGCATGTATGGTTCCTTACTAACATCAACTACAATAAGGTAGTTACAACTACAATTTCAACATGGCTCTTTCTTATTACTTAGCCTATGGCAATTCAATCATGGTATGCAATTGCAAGCATCAACCTACAACAATTAATTACGGTATATATGACATAACCATCAACTTACAACATTCTTAATTATGAATGCGATTTAGCATGCACTTGTAACAAGTCTTAAGCATGGATATATAACTAGTATGAACATACAACATCCCAAGGCATGGTGGTATTCTAACATTAATCCTACAATATTCTAAGCATGTGTATAGGCTTAGCATGGTATACATCATTCCTAAACATGGTAAGGATTTTTAATATAAATCCTACAACATTCTAAGCATGTTTATACACTTAGCATGGTATTCATCATTCCTAAACATGGTAGGTATTTTTAATATAAATCCTACAACATTCTAAGCATGTTTATACACTTAGCATGGTATACATCATTGCTAAACATGGTAGGTATTTTTAATATAAATCCTACAACATTCTAAGCATGATATGAACTTTAGCATGGTATACATCATTCCTAAACATGGTAAGGATTTTTAATATAAATTCTACAACATTCTAAGCATGTATATAAACTTTAGCATGGTATACATCATTCCTAAACATGGTAGGTATTTTTAATATAAATCCTACAACATTCTAAGCATGTTTATACACTTAGCATGGTATACATCATTGCTAAACATGGTAGGTATTTTTAATATAAATCCTACAACATTCTAAGCATGTATATGAACTTAGTATGGTATACATCATTCCTAAACATGGTAAGGATTTTTAATATAAATCTTACAACATTCTAAGCATGTATATAAACTTTAGCATGGTATACATCATTCCTAAACATGGTAGGTATTTTTAATATAAATCCTACAACATTCCAAGCATGTATATAAACTTTTGCATGGTATACATCATTCCTAAACATGGTAAGGATTTTTAATATAAATCCTACAACATTCTAAGCATGTATATAAACTTTAGCATGGTATACATCATTCCTAAATATGGTATGCTATTTTAACATTAACATAAAGCATGGTGTACATTTTAGTAACATTCTAGACATGCATACTAGTTAAGTACCAACCTACAACATAGCATGAGTGTCTACACAATTCTAGAATGGGTAGAACATAACATAAAAATTTGCTACAACTAATCATGGATAGTTACCTTAACTTAAGCATAAACAACAATTTAAGCATGGTATTTTCTAATCATCAAAGCATGGTTAATTAGTTACTAGCTATTACAAGGACCATTTATCTTTCCTTTTTTCTTTCTTTCTTTATGATTTACAATTACACATAATGAGTTGTAAACCTACTTAGCATTCCTTTCTTTTTCCTTTTTCTTTTGTAACCAAAATTAGCATTTCAAGTAGAGAGCAAATAGTAAAAGAATGAGAGTTTATTTGTTGAGTTTACTACTTCAATGCATATAAAAATTCTACTATGCTACTGTCAAGTTTGAGTTCTACATCCCAATGGGTATGTACACACATATGCATATGTTTATGTCAATTTGTTCGTTCAATAACACAATCAACTCCACCATTCCTCCTTCTTATGTCATTGTTCCATATGCTTAATGAAATAGTCCAAGTAGTTAGTTCTTTTATTAGTCAAACAATAACTACTAACAACATTCTTTCCTTATGTGTCCCATGAAAGTTCATATCATTCTTTTCCCTTTTTAAGTGGTTATACTACAACATACTAGATAAGAAACCCATACAACCATACTACTACAAAAACAACCACACCAAAAGAAAAGTAAACAAGGAGGATAAGAAGAAGAAGAACCATCAAAACAACAATACAAACAAACAAACAAACAAACAAAAGAGAAACCCCCACCTTGTTTCACTCCTAGCTTTTAGAACTCTTACTAAACCTACAAGGAAAACTCTCAAGTTAGCATGGTGTTCTCTCTTTCTTTTCCTTTCTTTCTTTTGATCTTTCTAAAATGAGACAAAGGTGGAGGAAGAGGGTATTTATAGGTGGGAAAAAGGGTGGAGAGTGCAAATGTGTATGCACACAATTGCACAAAAGCCCCTCCCCAAATTTGGGCCGGTTTCTACTAGGGAAGGAAAGGATGAGGTGGAGGTATGGTGAGGGAATGGTGCTTAGGTGAGGTGGAGGGTGATGTGGAAGAGAGAGTATTCGAGAAGAATTCCTTAATCCTTTGTGTCTTTTAACCTTAGGTTTAACTATCCAACAATTCCTAATTATCAACTAGGTTGTCATGGCTAAAGACAATTCTATATGAAAAATAAAAATAATCAACTAGTTGAGTGCTAATAAAATAATATTATTAATAGTCGATCGGGATATTACAGTGCGGTGAGTATCGATTTTCACTCTGTTGATAGCTTGTACATTAAATTTTCTGACTTCTTTCATTCCTTGTTGTTATGCTGCTGATAACCGTCCACTTCGGTCATCTCATGGAGCAGATGACGGAGCTGGAGAAGGACCTCAAGAGTGAGGCCGACCGAGCTCGGGCTGAAAAGGCTCGAATCGCCAATGAACTCGACAAGTTGAAGGTCGAGTTTGAGGGGAAGGCGACGAGGCTCGAGTACCTTGAGGGCCTCGTTACGAAGCTCGTGGATGATCTGCTTCGACAGAAGGAGGAGTCGGCCAAGCAGTAGGCTAAGGCGATGGAAGCTAAGGCTGCGGCGGTGAAGGATGCCGAGGCGGCCACCATGGCTAAGGTGCAAGGCGTCCTCGCTGCCAATATGGCTAAGGCGTATGCCCAAGCCATCATGCAGGTGTTGGAGCGTTATCCCGCGGTCCACTGCTCCGGATGGCGGCTCTTCCCGGACCACGTCAATGGCTTCGAACCCGAGTCGGAGGAGGAAGGAGTGGACGACGAAGATGACACCGAGGTCGAGGTTATTGGCGAGGTTCAGGGGTCAGTGGTGACTCTGCTGGCGATGGTGACTCCTTTAGGGGAGTCCGACCCCGTCCAATCTCGCCGCCCCGGGAAAGAGGTCATCCCCTAACTTCTTCTTTCTTTCTTTTTCTTTTTTTTGGTCTTTTGAGTTGTTTGATTGTATTTGCCTAATAGCGGACTGGCCACCGCATTTTTGTGCTGAATGAAAATACAACTTTTGGACTCGAACCTGTGTTTCTTTTGAGTAGCTTCCCAAACGTTTCTTTGAAATTTGACTAAGTGTTCAAACAAAAGATTTTGGTCTTCGCTAGGTGCACGTAGTCTCTTTCAGGAGTCAGATGTGAAGCAAATTTGTGAATATTTACTAAGCATTCTCATTGTTTGCCTTGAACTTTTCAGCTCGCCGAGGTGACCCAGTCTACCGACCCCGCCAACTCAGGGGAGGAGTTACGTTCTGAGGTCAGCTTAGGGGCGACGAGGTTGTGTTTGACCAGGTGCTGAGAATGCCTTTACGAAGTCGAGTTGGGGTTGCGCCGAGCCGAAAGTGAGCGGAACCATCTGCAGCTGATCTCAGGCCGGCTAGACATCGAGATTCAGCGACTAGAGGGCAGGCTCGCTGAGATGACCACCGTAGACGAGGATGATGGTTCATCGATAGCCTTCACTAATGTCCTGAGGCTTAAGTGCCTCCGACACTCTTTGTCGAAGATGACAACGGAGAGAGACGATCTTTTTACCAAGATTCAACATCTGCAGATAGTGGAGGCAGAGCTGCTGGCGGAAGAAGAGGAGTTGACAATGGTGGTTGGCAAGTTGATGGCCGAACGTGGCGAATTGATGGCAGAGGTTGATGCGTTGAAGAGGGCCACGGTAGACAAGGGCATCAAAGTCACTTAGCTCCGCTGAATCAGTGCCAGCCGTCCTATCATCCCGAGCTCTGCAGAGCCCCCTCGCTTCGAAGTGGATGTACAAGATGACTCTTTGAAACAATGGATAGCCGAGCTTGAGGCGGAAGTGGCTCGCCTCAAGCCACGTTCGAGACCGTTCAATGCCAGGAGCACTTCGTGCACTCGTGAAGAAAGTGAATGTGGGATTTCACTTTACGAGCTCGCGACCCGTTCGCCTGTTGCTCGGCAAAGTCTGGGCGATGCCCAAAGTGGTGTTGCAATTTCATCGAGTGGAGCGTCCGTTGGCGCAACTGTCAGGAGCAGTGCCGAGGATACATCTCAGTTCGCTGGCTTAGGGACCAGTTCTGAGGTTAGGCGTCGCCGCCCTCGAGTATCTTTGAAGCAGAACATCCTTGCGCCTAGGCGGCATTGAAGCTCTCTTGCTCCCCAAACTTTGTGTTTTGACTAAGTGTTGCGAGTTGGCTTTGTTGTTTGGGTTTTTCAGCCCTTGTAACTTCATTGTAAAGAAGTTTGTCTTGTAAAGAAGTTTGTCTTGTACTTTCTCCCTGAACAGGGTTTTTCCTTCCTTGGACTTGTGTCTTGTTCATTTGTGTGTTTTCGTGTTACTTGCGAAGTTGGACTATTTTTAGCACGCTTAAGAAACTTCCTCGTTTGGTCGTCGATGCCAAGAACTCTCGGCAAGGCATGCCGAGGTCCAAAAGTGTGTATTTTTTCCTTGTTTGGGCATCGGTGCCAAGAGCGCTCGGCAAAGCGTGCCGAGGTCCATGAGGATTTTTTCCTCATTTGGGCGTCGGTGCCAAGAGCTCTCGGCAAGGCGTACCGAGGTCCAAAAGTGAGGATTTTTTTCTTGTTTGGGCGTCGGTGCCAAGAGCGCTCGGCAAAGCGTGCCGAGGTCCAGTAGTGAGGGAAACTTTAAACGAACCACAAGAACCAAAGTTTGGCTCCTCTAAAGTACTCTTCTCCCATGTCTAGTTTAGTCGTAAGTACTTCGCGCGTGTAGTCGGAGCGAGTTTCGACCGGTGTGGGAGCAATTCTGAATGGCGAACCACTTCTAGCTCGCTTTAGAGCGAGCTTGCGAAGCGTAGTCAAGCCAAGTGTTGGACTCCAAACTCGTCGTTTGAGTTAATTTCAACGGTTGTGGGAGCAATTCCGAATGGCGAACCACTTCTAGCTCGCTTAAGAGCAACTTTGCGAAGCGGAGTCGAGCCAAGTGTTGTACTCTGAACTCATCATTTGAGTTAATTTCAACAGTTGTGGGAGCAATTCCGAATGGCGAACCAAATCTAGCACGCTTAAGAGCGAACTTGTGGAGCGGAGTCGAGCCAAGTGTTGGACTCCGAACTCGTCGTTTGAGTTAATTTCAACGGTTGTGGGAGCAATTCCGAATGGCGAACCACTGTTAGCTCGCTTAAGAGCGGGTTTACGAAACGGAGTCGAGCCAAGTGTTGGACTCCGAACTCGTTGTTTGAGTTAAAGAAATTAATAACAGAGAGATGCAAGTAATCACAAGAAAGATATGGGGAAAAAGAAGCTCTTTATTGATAACTACTAGTTGGCTGCTTTTAAGTTGCAAGCCATTATTACATTGAGAAAATAAAGAAGCAAAATACAAGTGAAAGGAAAGGAATTGTTCGATATCTGAAGGTACTTGGAGAGGCGTTCAGGAACTCTCTTGGTACTTCAATAGATGGTCGGCATTCCAAGTCCTAGGAATCTCTCTGCCTTCAAGGTCTTCAAGACGGTATGCTCTGGGCCGAACTACCTTGACGATCTTGTAGTGTCCTTCCCAATTCGGGGCTAGCTTACTCTTTTGGCTGGGAAAGGAGATAGCTAGTTTTCTGAGGACCAAGTTCCCTTCCTTGAGATTGGTGGGATGGACCCTTTTGTTGTAAGCCTGCTCAATTCTTCTTCGGCAATTCTGCTGGCTAATTGAAGCTCTTTCACGAAGCTCATCAACCAAGTCCAAATTTGCCTGAAGTTCTCTGGCATTCTGCTCTTCTTCATAGGCCATAAGGCGAGGAGATGGTAGGCCTACTTCCAAGGGGATCACAGCTTCGGACCCATAGGTGAGATTGAACGGCGACTCACCTGTGGGGGTCCATTTCGTAGTGCGGTAGTTCCACAGTATGTTAGGGAGCTGCTCTGCCCACAAGCCTTTGGCCGATCTATCCAGCCTCTTCTTGATATCGGAGAGGATCTGTCGGTTGGCATTTTCCACTTGGCCATTTGATTGAGGATGGGAGATGGAGGAGAAGCGTTGCTGAATCGTGAGGTCTTCACACAGAGATTGGAATGCGGCCCCCGTGAACTGTGTTCCATTATCTGTTATTAGGACCCGGGGCACGCCGAACCTACAGATTACACTTTTCCAGAAGAACTACAGCACTTTGTTCTCAGTGATCGTAGCCAAAGGCTCGGCCTCTATCCACTTTGAGAAATAGTTGATTGCTACGACTAGAAACTTGAGTTGACCGGGAGCCGACGGGAATGGGCCTAGCAAATCCATTCTCCACATTGCGAAAGGAATCGGACTTGATAGAGAGGTGAGTTGTGCTTGAGGTAAGCGACGAATGTTGGAGTACTGTTGACAGGAGCTGCATTGCCGGATATGTCGTTCGACATCTTGAAGGAGGGTAGGCCAGAAGTACCCATAGTTCAACACTTTCCTGGCGAGGAACCTTGACCCTGAATGTGCTCCGCCTATATCTTCGTGGAGCTCTTATAAGGCATATAAGGCTTCTTCCTGGGAGAGGCACCTCAAGTATGGTCGGCCGTCTACTTGGGCGTAGGAGTGTTTGTACAAGACTCCTTCAATAAGGGTGTACTACTCCGCTCTCGTTTGGACTCGACGAATTTCCTTAGGGTCTTCGGGGAGGAGGCCCACTCTTAGAAATTCTATCAGAGGTTTCATCCAGTTGTCTTGAAGTTGGACGGATAGCGACTCCATCGAGTCGGGAGTTTCTTCTTCTATGCTCGGTCTTAGGAGCACTTCAATCAGGATGGTCTACTCGAGACATTGAAGAGAGGAGGAGGCCAATTTGGAGAGGGCATCTGCTTGGGAATTTTCTTCTCTGGGGATTCGCTGAATTAGCACCTCTTCGAATGAAGCCATGAGATTTTGGACCTTGGCTAGGTAATTAGCCATTCGGTCATCTCGTGCCTCATACTCTCCTAAAACTTGATTCACAACCAGCTGCGAGTTGCTAAATATCTGGAGCCGTTGTGCCCCTGCCTTGCGAGCCATACCAAGGCCGGCTATAAGGGCTTCATACTCCACTTCATTGTTGGAGGCCTTGAAGTTGATGCGAAGGGAGTATTGGAGGACGAAGTCATCTGGGCTTTCCAGAATGACCCCGGCTCCGCTCCCCTTGGTGCAAGAGGACCCGTCTATATATACTGTCCAGATGGGAGGCCCTTTTGTTGCTTGATTGACCTCTGGGATGGTGCTCTCAACAATAAATTTAGCTAAGGCTTGAGCCTTGATTGCGGTCCGAGGCTAGTATGATATGTCATGCTAGCTCAGCTCGATTGACCACTTCATCAGCTGGCCCGAGGTCTCTGGTTTGTGCAGAACTTGCTTAAGCGGCTGGTCGGTAAGCACGACCACCGAGTGGCACTGAAAATAAGGGCAAAGCTTCCTAGTTCCCATAACCAAGGCGTACTCCATCTTCTCTAATCTTGGTTACCGGAGCTCGGCATCCCGAAGTACCTTACTCACGTAATAGATGGGCTACTGAGCCTTGTCTTCTTCCCTCACTAGGACAACACTGAGGGTTTGCTTGGAGGCAGCAAAGTAGAGGTAGAGTGTTTCCCCAGGGATAGGCTTGCTGAGAAGAGGGGGGTTAACCAGGTAGGCCTTTAGCTGATCGAAAGATTCATGTTGTTGTTGACCCCACTCGAAGCCCTTATCCCCCCTGAGGGCTTTAAAGAAAGGAAGACACTTCTCCCCTGACTTGTACAGGAAGCGCCCTATGGCTGTGAGGCGCCCCGTGAGCTTCTGAACCTCTTTCACACTTTTGGGAGGAGCCATGCCTAGTATGACTTTGATCTTCTCGGGGTTGGCTTCGATTCCTTTTTGGCTGACCATGAAGCCTAGGAATTTTCCCGACAAGTCCCTGAACGCACACTTGTTCGGGTTGAGCCTCATATCATGCTTTCTCAATACATCGAATGCTTCTTGCAGATCGGCAACATGGTCGGCCCCTTGGATGCTCTTGACTAGCATATCATCAAGATACACTTCCATGTTTCGGCCGATTTGGTTCTGAAAGACTTTGTTGACAAGGCATTGATAGGTCGCACCGGTATTCTTCAACCCGAAGGGTATTACCCTGTAGCAGTAGAGCCCCTGATCGGTGACAAAGGAGGTCTTAGGGATATTCGGGGAAACATTTGGATTTGGTTATACCCAGAGAAGGCATCCATGAAGCTGAGCAGCTCATGGTCCGAAGTGGCATCAATCAAGGTGTCGATGTTTGGGAGAGGGAATGGATCTTTAGGACATGCTTTGTTCAGGTCCGTGAAGTCGATGCAAATTCTCCAACTCCCGTTGGCCTTCTTAACCATAACAACATTGGAGAGCCATTCGGAGTAGTTGACCTCTTGTATGAACCGGGCCTTAATGAGTTTGTCCACTTCTTCCTTTATAGCTTGCTGGCGTTCAGGGGTAAATTTGTGCCTCTTCTGCTGGACTAGTTTGGACCCCGGAGCAACACTGAGGTGGTGGACGAGAAGCTCCTCAGAGATTCCTGGTATGTCGGCAGCCGACCATGCGAAGAGGTCATAGTTCTTTCTAATGCATTGGACTATGTCGGAACATAGGGCAGATGGGAGGGTCTTGCTGATAAAGAACTTGCGGTTCGGATCCTGTTCGGAAAAGAGCACTTCCTCCAACTCATCCACCGGTTCGAACATAGGTTGGGCGTTCCCTTGGGGAATCTCAAGAGTCTCGAGGGAGAGAACGGGACCACCGGTGGAGGTCATGTAACACTTACGGGCCATCTCTTGACTACCTCTTACTTCCCCTACTCCTGCCCTGGTGGGGAACTTCATCTTGAGGTGGTAAGCCAACGGGACGATCTCTAGAGCAGCTAGGCCAGGTCGGCCTAGAATCACATTATAAGCAGCTGGGACATCGATGACCATGAAGTCCATCAGCTCCGTACGGATAATAGGAGTTTTGCCACCAGTTACGTCGAGGGTGATTACCCCTTCGATAGTCACTGGCACTCCCGTGAACCCATGGAGCGTGTAGCCAGCGGGCTTGAGTCCTCGGAAAGCCGCGAGGAAGAGAATGTTAACGGAGCTACCATTTTCGACCAGATTCCTCTCCACTGTGAAATTTGCCATATGGAGGTTGATGACTAGTGTGTCACAATGGGGGGGGTCGGACACCCTCGAGGTCTTCATCTGAAAAAGTGACCGGTACTCCGAGGCCTTTGGGAGGGGGCATGCCATGTACAGAGTTAACCTCCCTGATGAAATCCTTTCGAGAGGATTTGGAGGTGCCTCCCTTGGGGCCTCCATAAATGAGATGCAGAATGCGCTCCTCTTCAAACTCGAGAGTCTCATTGCAACTTTCGGGACGCTTATTAGCCCCCCTTGGGGGAGGAGGTGGAGGATCGACTCGATTCTTTCTCAATAATTTAGACAACTGCCCCCTCTGAATGAGGGCCTCAATTTCATTCTTCAGGGCCCGACAATCATTGGTATCGTGGTCGTGGTCCTGGTGATATCGACACCACTTCTCTTTATCCCTCTTCTTGCTAGGGGTATTCATCTTCGGGGAAGGAGGCATAACCCCTTCCTTCTTAACCTCCATGAGAATAGTGAAAATGTTGGCATTAAGAGGGGTGAACTTCTCGAATCTGGGAGGTGGGCGGCGCTGGCCCCCATTGTCCTTCTGGAGCTTCTTAGCTCTCTCTTCTTCAGTTGTCTTTCTCTTATTTCCGGAGGAAGACCCCTCGAAGGTGGGGCGATGCTCAGCTTCCTCAGCCCAAATATACTTCTCGCTCCTGAGAAGGAGGTCAGAGAAGTGTTGCGGGGGCTTCTTGGCTAGGGAGGACCGAAGGCTGGAGTTAAGGGCATTTGACTGGAAGGCTGCTGCAGCGACCGACTGGTCGAGGGAAGCAATGGACCAAGCTTCCGCGGTGAATCGCTTCACATAATCTCTGAGATTCTCACCCTTCTTCTGACTGAAGTAAAGTAGCGAGATGTTGGTCTTCTCTGTGTGGCAGTTACTCATGAAGTGGGTGACGAAGAGGGTTTCAAATTGTTCAAAGGAGAATATGGAGGATGGGGCAAGGCGAGAGTACCATTCCCGAACCGGATCCTTGAGAGTAGCTGGGAAGGTTTTGCACAGTAGGGCATCGGAAGCTTGGTGGATCAACATAAGGGTCTTGAAGCTCTCGATATGGTCCACGGGGTCTGACTCCCTGGAGTAAGTCTCGAAGTGCGGGGGCTTGAAGCCTATTGGAACCGGTGCCTCCATGATTGTTCAAGAGAAGGGAGGTCGGCTGGGACGAAGGGTCCTTCCTCTCAGTTCTTCTTCCTTGTCTAGTTGGCCGAGGCACCTCTCCATCTCGTGGAGACGACGATAGACAGCATCATCCCTTCGATGGTAGCCAAACGAGTCCCTGGACTCGTCTTCGTAAGAAGGGGAGCGCGGATTTCGGCGATGGCAGCTAGGGGAATGGCGAGGACTGCGATGGTGGTTACTCAGAGCTTGAGGAGGGATTAGGGACCGATGGCGAGGACTTTGGACCGAAGGATGAGTGGGGACCCTTCGGGCATTGTCGTTGTTCGGCCAGAGGTTGAGGGCTTGCAAGACAGTTGCTTGGAATTGCTGGAATTCGGCACGGGTGATGGGTGCAGTATCATCCCTCGGGGGTTGCCGACCAGCGGAAGAGTGAGGCCTTCTCCTATGGTGCTCAGTGGACTATCTTCGTCTTCTATGAGGTGGGGACCTCCGATAGTCCCAGCGACGAGGACATCACTCATTTGGATGTTCTTGGCGGGAGGCTCCCTCACGGGCCCGCCTTTCATCCAAACGGTGGCGAAGGTCCTCTTCTTTCTGCCGATTGATAAGGATATTGCAGAGGTCTTCGGAAGCTCGGGGGTTGTATGATGCCATCGAATCAGTAGAGGGGTTGTGCACGGAGACGTGGTCATGATGAAGGGGTTGTTTCTGAGGATTGGGATGGGAGGTCCCTGCACTGGAATTTTGGGGCCCGAGCGGAGCCCTGTGGGATTGAAGGTTCTGAAG
Organism: Hemerocallis citrina; assembly: GCA_017893485.1. NCBI lineage: Eukaryota > Viridiplantae > Streptophyta > Magnoliopsida > Asparagales > Asphodelaceae > Hemerocallis > Hemerocallis citrina. The sequence goes on from CM030368.1 coordinate 107,744,538, forward strand.
AGGAGGTTGATCTTGCTGCGGGGGCTGATCAGGCTGTGGTGGGAGTTGCCCCTACAGCTGGACGATTTGGAGGGGGATCTCCTGTTGCAGTTGAGGAGAAGTGGGTCCACGATTGGACCCTTTGGATCTTAGCTTTCGGGGAGGCATGGCTGGAGATGATCTTAACCAAGGGAAGAGGAAGGAGTGCAATTCGTGGGTTCCTGCAGACGGCGCCAATCTGTTACCACTAAATCTGGTGTGGGGGCAAACAGATAGAATTTGTGGATTCTTACGGAAACCGAATAGCAAACCTGGAACCTTTCCACCGGAGTTTGACTGTTGACTCCTATCGTTCACCGGCAAAAAGTGCGATACATCGGGGTTGATCCCGGCGACGCACTCTCCGACGCTCAAGTCAGTAATCAGAAGAGATTATGAATGAGCGTTAACTAGCAAAAGATTGATTACCTCCTAATGGTGGTGGATAGGGGTATTTATAGCCGCCTTTGGGATCAGTTTAGGAATGAAATCCCTAATTCCTCGTGAAAGGATAGGGTGAATCAGGGCCATTGATTTAACACAATCAGAAACCCTAATTTTATCCAGCTGGAATGGGTTTCTTGCGGGTTGGGACCCACACACAGTTAAGGCGGATCCATTCGTGGGTTATCGGGCCTTTGTAGAAAAGACCCAGTACCCATCTCAGACCCGTTTATAGGTAAAATTACCATTTTATCCCCAAGCTTTAAGATTCGTGCTCGATCTGGACGGTTCCGATTTAACCCCATTTTAGCCATATCACTATATATATATATGATATTTATATGTGGGAAAGTAACAAGGAAAAACCTTAGTCGTCACAGAAAGTGAGAGAGTGAGAGAGCGAAAGGAACATCCCCGTCCCGTAGCTAGCACCGTGACGTGAGGGAGAGCATGATTTTGTTGTTCGTTAGTGTGGATACTGTAGAGGACCGCAACATTGTAGTGCTCGTGATTGGTAGATTGTGGAGACAGTCGTTCCAATATTGAGGTAAAAACTCCTAACACGTTTTATGGTTTTCGCATAGATCCATGGCTAGGTCTCGGAATATTTTTTTGTATTTTTCCGCGGCCTTTTACTTTGTTGTAAACCTCGAACCCGAACATGTCCCACCCAACCTCCCAACAGCAGGGTACGAAAAATGAGAGATATCTCTATTCAGCTACGAATACCCTTAACCTTTCTATTATCAGTATGAGTCTCAGTCAAAACTACAATATTCGACTTGTGCTGCATCAAGAACGACGTACACAAGAGATCACACCGTGGCATTCCAGCATAGTATCTTCATGGATGACTATCTTAAGGGCATTGCTCATCACCGAAGTTCAAAACACATTGCATTAAATCAGCAGCTCCCACCTAAAACTGAATTATTCGTGTCTCCCCCACCATCGACTCCTTCTTCTACGCCTTCCTTTCGAAGCCATCTACGTTCAGCACCCCCAAAAAGGAGTATTTGGGGGGCTCTTACCTCTTTGCCACAATCAGAGACTTATTGGAATAATTCTTCACACCTACCCTGTCAACAACACCGCCACCTGCCCCTCCAAAATCTGCCATCTAAATGGCCTGAGTTGCCTCAACCTTCAAATTAAATGGAAAGAGGGTATCATAGCTTCCAGAAGAACCACTCACAGGAAATGTTTTGAAGTTAGGTGTGGGAACAACCTCCTCATCACTGTTAATGCTTATAGACATGGAAGCTCTCGTAACCTATCCATGTGGTCCCCAAAACCAGGCCCACTTCGTTGTGACATATTGGGTTGCCCATAACTATTCCCAACAAAACCCTCCATATAACCTTTGAGGAATTCCTCCTCAGTAGGCCCAAAACTCTTCATAGGATCAACACCAAAGGTTGGTGGGCCTGATTTCTCGCTCTTAACAACAGACTGAATACCCTGTATAGCTTTATAAGGAAAATTTGACTATTCAGTAGAGCGGGGATTCTCCTTACCAACTATAACTGCAATTGGTGATGTGGACGTAGCATTAGCGGCATGATTTGCATGCACATCGAACGTGAGATTCTCCAAATATTTGTTATGATCTTCCCCCCTAGAAACCGCCTTAGGTACGGTTTTGTCTTGACTTTCCAACTAGGGTTCAACGCCGATGTCTTTGGTGGGCTCCCCCCTCCCTATCCATGGTTGCCACCCCCTTCTTAGCCTAGTGATTAGATAAATTCATGTCCAAACATATTTTCGTTAGGCGCCTCATTCATACCCACCAACTCCACCTTTAGAGGGGTGCACTGCACCGTTCATTTAGGGGACACCTCCCTCCAAACCATGCCTCTCGAATCCTGCTACGTCATTGACAACACCAGCAACCCCAGCAATCCTCACCCTGTCTCCACACGGGAATGGCATCTTGCATGCAGAGAGAGAATGACCAATAATGCCGCATTTAAAGCAAAAAACACCACATTCTGAAAAACAAAGTCCTACCACACCTTGTCTCCTCCCTTAGGGCCAATGAGCCGACATGGGCACAGCAGTTTAGAGATATCCACTTACACATAGGGCCGAGCATACGCCTTCCGTAGCATAGCCCTAGTGCATACATCCATATCCATTGGTTTACCAGTAGCATACATCCATCTCAAGAACAACCTGCTTCCTCCAATACTCCGATGGTAGTTCTGGAAGTCGCAGCCAAATATTCGCATGTTGGATCTGGTTAATTGAAGGCCTGAAGACGCCAGTCCTGTAGTGCCAGAACTGAATGTGCCACAACCCATGGCCCGTCCAAACGGACTGTCGTCAAATCGCTTTCATCAACAAAATTGAACAAAAAATTTCCCCCCTGACATGGGTATGATCTCAAAGCCCCTGCTAAGCTTCCACAACTGCCCTAGGATACGAGCAACGAAACTCACTTCGAACCTCCGTCCCAAAAATTTACCAAACATGGCATTTTTCCACTGCCCTACTCACATCCTTGACCGTCTGTTCTATCTCCTAGGCACCAGATATAATGGATTGCAATATTGCTAACTCATCCGTTGTGACACAATTACTGGTGGTGGAACCATCCCCAACCCACACAACAATGTTCCACGACTTGGCCCCAAAGTGGGTGGTTGATTTTCCCCAGTCATTCTGGATGCCCAGCTTCGACGGGAATGTACAGTCGCCACCGTCCAACCCCACTGGACTCAAAACCCTAGCTTCCATAGCTACCAATCTCTTCTTCATCTCTCGCATTGTTAGTTTCCAAAGCAAATCCTCCCTGGAGTGCGAATTTCAAAGCAATGAAAATCCTCGCCGCTCTGACGAAATTGTTTCTGCTTCTTATTGATGTAGTTTAAATCTAAAAAAATTAAGAAAATGTAAAAGAAGCCAATGGATAAAATGGCCAACTGGGAGGCCTTTACAAACCATCTATTGTATATTGAACAGAATAACTAATCGTGATTCTTTTAGTTTGGTGGAAGTTAACAGTGATGTTCCCCTAGTTTTCCATCTCGACAGAGAGAAAATAGTAGAAGAAGTAACTATTACAATATGAACAAAGACCAGTATAAGTGTTTCTGTTATACACCAATTGATATTAAATTAGAATGTGACTGCCTTATTGAAATCAGAATTGGGGGAAAATCTTATTTTCTTGTTGTTTTATTTCTTTGCTGTATACATCTATATATATGAATTACATTCTTGGAGAAGAAGAAAAGAGATTGAGAGAAGATTGGGGAGATGAGAGATTTGGGGAATCTGTTTTCTATATATTAGGAAACAGAATATACAATTACTATATTTGAACATTCCCCCTCAAGTTGGTGCATATCTATCGAACATGCCTAACTTGTCAACAAATTTCAAGAAGAACCGAGTTGAAACAGCCTTGGTTAGAATATCTGCGAGTTGATTTTCTGACTTCACTTTGGATATCTCAATAACTTTCTCATCTAATTTTTCTTTGATGAAGAATCTGTCCACCTCTACATGTTTCGTTCTATCATGTTGAACTGGATTAGCCGGAATATCACATGCCACTTGACTGTCACAATACACCTTCATAAGTTCCTTTGGACCATAGCCTAAGTCCTGCAACAGGAGTTTCAGCCATAAAGCTTTTGTTATAGTTAAAGCTACTCCGCGATACTCAGCCTCTGCACTAGAGCGTGCAACAACATTTTGCTTCTTGCTCCTCCATGTAACTAAATTTCCTCCAACAAAGTTGAAATATCCTGAAGTGGAGCACCTATCGATTGTAGATCCTACCCAATCAGCATCAGTATATGCCTCAACCTTCAAGTGACCGTGTTTCGCAAATAAGACTCCTTTTCCTGGGGCTGACTTAATGTATCTCATAATTCTCATTACTGTGTCCATATGTTGTTCCCGAGGTGCATGCATAAACTGACTTACCACACTTAAAGCATATGACAAATCTGGCCGTGTATGTACAAGATACATTAGTCGTCCAACCAATCCCTGATATCTTTCCTTATCACAAGGCACTTGATCAGCTTCGTTGCATAGTTTCAGTCCTTCTTCCAATGGTGTACTAATCGGTTGACAAGCAGACATTCCAGTTTCCTTCAATAAATCCAGAGCATATTTTCTTTGAGAAAGAAATATCCCCTTTCTTGAGCGAGAAACTTCAATACCAAGGAAGTATCTCAAAGGACCAAGATCTTTCATTTCGAACTCTGGTGACAAGTAGTTCTTTAATGCCTTCATCTCCTCAGGATCATCTCCAGTTACTATCATATCATCAACATAAATAATGAGAGCAATAATTTTACCTTCTTTCCTTTTTAGGAATAGAGTATGATCAGAATTACTCTGATCGTATTCGAATGTCCTCATTGATTTTGTAAATCTCCCAGACCAGGCTCTTGGCGACTGCTTCAGTCCATACAATGCTTTCTTCAGACGACATACTTTGTTGCTGTGTTGGACTGGTCTGTTCGACCCTGGTGGAAGATCCATATAGACTTCTTTTGTCAATTCCCCATGCAAAAATGCATTCTTCACATCAAATTGCTCCAACGGCCAATCAAGATTAGCAGCAAGTGTCAGTAAGACTCGAACAGTATTGAATTTTGACACCGGTGCAAATGTATCTTCATAATCAACTCCATACATTTGAGTGTACCCTTTGGCAACCAGCCTTACTTTGTATCGCTCTATTGAACCATCAGGCTTATACTTCACTGTATAAATCCATCTGCATTCTACTGGCTTCTTTCCTGCTGGCAGCTCGACTATCTCCCAAGTCTCGTTCTTTTTCAAGGATTTCATCTCCTCATCCATAGGTGCTTTCCACCTTGGATCAGTAAGGGCTTCCTGCACACTGTTAGGAATAGATATAGTAGATAATTGATTTACAAATGACTTATTTGATTCCGACAAGCGGTGAGTGGATACATAATTACTCATGGGATATTTGACATTACTAGTGGGATTAGGTTCATAAGTGGGTTTTGTAATACCTCTATTAGTACGGTACGGGAGTTCTCTTCTAGGAGGTTCGGACAATGATGATGATTGGTTTTGGGGTTCTGACGGTTCACTCTCACTGAAATTCGGTACTGGTTGCAATTCTTCAAGAGGGTCTTCTTGCAGTTCTTCATGAGGATCTTCCTCCCTTGCTAGATCTTCATTCAAGTGTTCGCCATTATTTGTATCCAGTTGTTCGTTCTACCTGACAATTACTTCATCATACCCAAGAGTCAGAACTTTACTTCGGTACTCCCCTTGAAGTTCAGCCGTAGAAGAAGAAAAATACATCTCATGTTTATGGAACACCACATCCATACTCACAAACATCCATTGAGTTGGTGGGTGATAGCAATGATACCCTTTCTGATTCATTGCATATCCCACAAAAACACATTTTACTGCTCGGGGGGTTAACTTACTCCGCTTGTGTTGATGTCGGTGAACAAATGCGACACACCCAAAGACACGAGGTGGCAGGATGACAACAGTTGGTGCATCCACAGCATAGTTAGTGCTTGAAGTGGCGTGCTGAAGTTCAGGATACGAGAAGGGACTCGGTTGATTAGGTATGCTGCAGAGGTAAGGGCTTCCCCCCAATACATGAGTGGGAGATTGCCATAAATAAGTGAAGCACGGACTACTTCAAGCAAGTGTCTGTTCTTCCTTTCGGCCACGCCATTTTGTTGAGGAGTATATGAACATGTAGTCTGGTGAACAATTCTATGTTCCACCAAATATTGTTGTAGATCTGTATTCAGGTACTCGCCACAATTGTCACTTCTGAGAACTTGAATGTGTGCTTTATACTGAGTCATAACCTGCTTATGGAATTTTTGAAATAAACTACTAACTTCTCCTTTGAATTTCATCAAACAAATCCAAGTCATACGAGTGCAGTCATCAATAAATATCACAAACCATTTAGCTCCTCCAATAGTGGTATTTTTGGATGGACCCCAAACATCAGAATGAATAATCATAAATGGAATCGTGCTTTTATTCAGATTGTAATGAAAAGAAACACGGTGACTTTTTGCTAGTTCACATACATCACAACGAAAACTAGAAATATCCAACTTCAAAAATAAACAGGGAAATAATTTTAGCAAATAGCCAAACGATGCATGTCCTAGACGTCGGTGCCACAGCCAAATTTCTGATTGCTTCTCCCCCTCGGAATTATTAACGGCAAGAGCTTGAGTCAACCTGTTTGAACTCTCAGAAACCAAATCCAGATAATAAATTTTTCCACGTCTAACCCCATAATCAATCGTCCTGCGAGTCCGAATATCCTTAAACACACAAAAAGAAGGCCAAAAAACAACAATACAATGCAGGGTATTAGTAATTTCGGTGACGGATAACAGATTAAAATTTAAGGATGGGACTACTAGTATTGTGTCTAATGTAAGATCTTTTGTGAGGGATATGGAACCTTCGCCAGTAACAGGGGTAGGATTACCATTAGCAGTGGATACTGTGGATTTAGTGGATGGGTGTAAGGTTTTAACTTGTCTAGAATCAAAAGTCATATGATCGGTAGCACCAGAATTAATTATCCATGTATTATTCATAACAGATGTAGAAATATTAAAAGCCTTATCATCGTTACCTGAATCTGTAACCAGTGCGGAGGTTTGTTCAATGCTCTTCCCATCTCCTCCAGCAATTCCAACAGCTACAATGAATATCTTCTTCGGAGAATCTCTGCTGTGATCCCAGTCATGCGGGTAGCCGATAATCTGATAGCAACGAGCTTTCGTGTGCCCAGTTTTGCCGCATTGGGTACACTTCCTTGACTAATAAGTAGATTGATTGAAGCCTTTAGAAGTGCGTGCAGATGATCCAGACTGACCTGCGAGACTTTTGAATGGATGTGGCCGAGCCACCATTGCAGCTACATCAGAAGATTCAGAGGAGCTGTTCATGGTGCTTTGTTGACGAGCCTCCCGCCGAACATATGCGTAGGATGCCTCAAGATCAAGTACAGGATCTTTTCGCAAAATTTCTCCTCGAACCTGCTCAAACTCAGCATCTAATCCAGCCAAAAAAATATGAACCCGCAAGCGGTCGATTGATTTCTTATATGTTTGGACATCGTCAGGATTCTTCATGATCACCTTATCTCGATGATCCCTCTCCATAATAAATAGAAAGTGGCCTGCCATTTTGCCTTGCCGAAAAAGCTTTCTGGTTTAGAGCATACACCTGAACCTCGTCGGTTCCATCATATAATGCTTTTGCAAGAGCATCCTAAATATCACTGGCAGTTTTCAATCGAATGCATCTCTTCATGATCTCGGGTTTCATGGACATCAACAACCAGCCTTTCACTTTCTGATTATTAGCATACTATTTGGCATAGGAACCATCACTTTCAGCAAGAATTTTACTATCACCTTGAATATACTGGATCTTTTCACATCCAGCAATATGCATCTCCATCAACTGAGTCCAAACATCATAGTTTGTTTCATCAAGAATTATCCCCACATTAAAGTCGAAATTCTCGGATTGTACAATAATCAGTGTACTACCCATGTTAGTAGTACAATAATCAATGGATCTGAATCAAACAACAACGAATTTGGATCAAATAACAATGGATCTGATAAAAAAATCAACAGATCGGATTTGAAGGAGGTAGCAGGTCGAGTGGGAGTCCGGGTTGGAGATCAAGTGGATCGACGGGTGCAACAAACTAACGAACCAGAAAATCCCCAAAGTAGTACGTATAAACTACGTGCAAAAGAGCCCCAATTTAACACAGCAGACAAAGTGACAGTAGGGACAACAAGTAGACAGCAGCAACCACAGCGGGGTTCATGGACAGCGGCGGCAACGTCAACGGTCGAGGTCGACTCTGGCAAATGGCGCTGGTGTGCTGTCGCCCGTCGTCGAGCGAGCGAAAATAGGGAACAACAATGGCTGCTTCGGTTCTGGTGTTGAGCGGAACGGAAGAGGAGACAGGGGGCTTCGATCTGGGCGTTGGGAGTTTGGATGATGGCGGAAGAGGAGGGCGGTGTTGGGGAGTCGACGACTGGATCGACGGCAACTGGAGCCTGAACAACAACAACTGTATGGACACAGATTTGATTTTGCCTTCGAAAGCGAAATCGAAGTTTGTGTTGGATGTCGATCAGATCTGTGGTTTCGAGGGACGATGAGGGCAGTCGAAGTCGGTTAATGGGTCGAACAGAGTCAGGGTTGGTGATCAGTGGTCGGGGTTGGTGATTAGTGGTGCGACAGAGGTTGGGGTCAGGTGAAACAGAGGTGTCAGATCCGGTCAACTCCGTCTCTTCTTCTTCTTCTTCTTCAACTAGCCTAGATCTTTTAAGGCTCTGATACCATATTAAAATCAGAATTGGGGGAAAATTATATTTACTTGTTGTTTTATTTCTTTGCTGCATATATCTATATATATGAATTACATTCTTGGAGAAGAAGAAAAGAGATTGAGAGAAAATTAAGGAGATGAGAGATTTGGGGAATCTGTTTCCTATATATTAGAAAACAGAATAAACAAATACTATATTTCAACATGCCTGATGGGTTCTTGCGTGATGTGTCTGGTCATTATATATGGCTGACTAACACAGTATGCATGGTTCTTTCACTGCGTTGACTCATAATGCTTAATCTCGCGGTACTTCATATCTCAATATCTTGTACTGCGTGTTCATGTGTCAGCTCGCAAGTGCTAATTAGTCAAGGAGCCTGCATACTGCAGCAAATTAACATCACACTGCCCAAACATTCATAATTGGCATCTTGGAAATTTGCTTCACCTGATCCATCTGATCCTCAATCTCTGGTGAAAACTGGGTTGATGACTCGCCTGATAGCTCGGGGGTTGTTATTATACATATCTTCATTCTATAACTCCCATAACAGTGTGTCAATCACTCGTTTCTACCCTTCTGAAAACCTCCACCTTATGATCCTTTTGGTAACTCCTTTTCTTCTTTGTTCCTTACAGTTATCTACATATCATTAGGGTAAGAAATAATCTGCTTATTGTGAAAATGTATCCTATCTTTATCTTATATATATCACATAACAAAACAACTCTCACTCTCATCTCATTTTGATAAATAAAATTGGGCCAAAAAAAGTTGTATACACATACCGTAATGGCACTGCACCATTCAATCAATTAGTACCCAACCTCAACCTGAATAAATAGCAATTTTATAAATTAGTACCGAAACTCAACCATTATAAAATAGCAATTTCTTTAGACAGCAAGGTCCCACAATGCTCCCTAAAGATTACATCATTTCAGATGGGCTATAATTTTAAGAAAGAAAAATGGCTAAAGAGTAGAGAATCTTTTTGTTGTAGAGGAACTTTCACTTTTAATCTACTGCCTTTGTTCCAAACTCCTCTCAGCCTCATCTCATCTCATGCATACTACATTAGTTTGAAGAAAATCAGTGAGGTAGGGTAAAAATGACCTGGGGCCCAGCGTGGGCCCAGGATGGCTCTCACTCAAAGGCAGGCCAGCTCGGCCCCGGACCATCACAGGGTCGGCGCCGAGCCGTTAAGTCAATACCACGAAACCCGCATCCTCGTTTCGACGACCCGCCACGGCCTTCGGTCTCCGATCCTCGGCGGCCCCACGGGCCTTCCACTCAGCCTGGTAAGGGACGAGGATGACCTGGCACAACCCTGGCCATCCAATTCTCTTAGAGGCACAGGAGCCCCACGATCAGCCATGTCAGCTCCGAAACCACCTAGGGCTTGGCCAGGTCAGTCCTAAACCGCTCCTGAGACTGCCACGTCTGCCCTAAACCCCCTGGGCCTCCTGCCACGTAAGGCCCATGGGCTTTTGGGTCCAGACCCGGCCCCCAAGCGGATCCAAACCCAACTGGGACTATCTATAAATACCAGGCCCTCTCCTACCTTTTGACGTAACCAATCTTTGCCCACTAAAAACCCTAGTTACTGCTACTCTCTCTCAGAGACTAACTAGACCGTCGGAGGGTCTGCCACCGAGATAAATCCCGGTGTTCCTAGACCGTCTGCAGGTACACGAGGCGAGGCGATCCGAGCCGATCCTCCGGTGCCAAGGCGAGCCTACCGCTTACCGTCCGTTACCGCATCCTTCCACCACTACAAATTGAGTCCAAACTCACACCTGGTGCAGCCACACTCCTCCCAAAAACAAGCAGCATCAGGTTGGCGCCGTCTGTGGGAAATCTATTTATTCGGTAAGGACGACAGTCCGAGCCTCGCCGCCGACGCTCACCCTCCGATCCACTCTCCCATGCCTCCCAGGAACTGGAGACCGGCTTCTTCCGCCCGCCGGAACGGGCCTCCTCTTCAGGACGCCCTCGACGGAAGGCAAGGATCAAATAATCCGGGGGCGAACCCCAGACACCAACAGGGCAAACCAAACGTCGAGCAACCCGACCTTCGTCGGGTCATTGTCAACCGTAGGGCTAGCCAGGCCAGGGGAAGGACTGCTTCCATCTCGGCCCCGAACCGTTCCGGGCCTGCGCCCGAAGGGAGGCCGTCGGCACTCAGCCGCATTGGCCGAATTCCTACGCCCCGACCCGACCCTTCTGACCATGGCGCGGTCACCAGGGCCGAGTTTCGGAGCTTCCAGGATGAGATCATGGAGGCTCTTCACACAGCGCCAAGGTCCGCGACGCTCGACCGACCCCGTCAAATGAGCGAAGGAAGGAGCTACACTCGTGCACCACCTCCTCCACCAGAGCGCACAGACCAGGTACTCGTGTGCCATATGGGGAGCAGATCACTCGCTCGTAAAGCCCTGAATCAAGGGTACTATTGGCCAACCATGCTACAAGACTCTCCCGAATTAGTCAAGAGGTGCGGCCCGTGCCAGAGATTTTCCTCCATCAAGAGGCTCCCTCAAGCGAACCTCCGATCCTTGGCTAGTCCTACGCCATTCGCCATGTGGGGTATGGACCTGGTGGGTCCCTTCCCCGTAGCAACAAGGCAAAGGAAATTCTTGATAGTCGCCATCGACTATTTCACAAAGTGGCTCGAGGCCGAACCACTGTCCAGCATTACCGAGCGCCAAACCCAGCAATTCTTCTAGAAGAACGTCATTTGTCGGTTTGGAATACCCCAGGTCCTCGTCACAGACAACGGGACCCAATTCGCAGGTCAAAACTTCCGAAAGTTCTTCGAGGACATCGGCGTCCAGCAGCGCTTCTCTGCTATATGCCACCCTCAGTCCAACGGCCAAGCGGAGAACGCAAATAGGCAAATCCTCGACGGCCTCAAGAAGCGCCTCGACAGTTTCCCCAAAGGGCTGTGGGTGGAAGAGCTGCCCAGCGTGCTATGGGCATACCGAACCACCAAGAGGATCCCCACGGGAGAGACACCGTTCAGTCTGACCTACGGGACGGAGGCGGTAATCCCCGTCGAGGTCGGCCTACCCTCTCCCCAGATCATGGCCTTCGACGAAGCCGATAACTCCTCTGGCCTAAGGGCCAACCTTGACCTCATCGCCGAGGTCAGGGAGAAGTCTTCCATCCGAAGGAGCATCTATCAACAGCGGATCGAGAGGTTTTACAATAAGAAGGTCCGCCCAACAGATATCACTGCCGGGGACCTCGTGCTGCGCAAATTGTCCGTCTCCGATCCGACCAAGAAGAGGAAGCTGGCCCCCAACTGGGAAGGCCCATACAGAGTAGTCGAGGTCATACGCCCTGGCACGTACCGACTGATGGATATGGAGGGTCGAGCGATCAAGCAACCCTGGAACGCCGAGCACCTAATGAAGTTCTTGGAAAAGGGGATATAAGTCCCTGCTGGGCTAATGTAAATAATGATTTTGTAAGCTCTCTCATGTAAAAGGCCATAAGTGCCTCTCTCTCTCCATATCTATGAAAGGGACCTCTTTTTGTTATACTCCAAACGTCTTGATAGGTCCGACCAAATGCCGGACAAAGGGATGGCTTTGTCAAGTTGCGGCACCCGAGTTATCACTCCGGTGCCGACCCCCCAAGGTCCCAGCAGGTCCGGCCCTCATCTCTGCCGACAATCAACAAACAATTGGCCAGAGCAAAGAAAGAAACCCCTTATTCATACTTCCTTATTATGTTTAAAGAAAACAAATACCGTTACATGAACACTCCACTCATCTAAACAGAAAGAAACTACTGACCAACGGACCCCCTAGGACCCCTCGGGTTCGACAGAGGGTACAACCACTCCGACCGAACGGCTAGGAGCCCTCTCCTCGTCATGGGGGCCCTTGGGTTTCGCCAAAGTCGATACGCCGACCACGGAACTCTGAGCATCAACCGGTCGGGTACGCTCCAACAACAGCAACGCCGCGGGAACCCCTTCTGTTCGCCGAAATCCCGAAGAGGATCCCGTCCCCATCCCAGACATTCCTAGCATCGTCTTATAACGGTGTATCTCCATCTCCTTCTCCACTATGACGTCACGAAGGAGCCTTTCAGACGATGGCCTCTGCACTGACGCGCTTGACATGGTGTACCTGAGACCGGCACTTCCGAGGTCCCGATCCACCATTGCCCTTTTTAGCCTCGCCGCCTCCACACTGAGAGCCTCGGACTTATCCCGATAGTAGTTAAAGGCAGCATCCTGATTGCGGGCCCCCTCGCGATAGCAGACCAACGTCGACTCTAGGACCTTGATTTTACTCCGGAGCCACGCCACGTCGGAGTGACGAGGGTCCGTTTCGGGAAGAAGAGCCGTTACCTAAAAGGAAACCATCCACCACTCAAAACAACACAAGCAAAAAGGTCCGGAAAGAACCAAGGTCAAATACTTGGCCGATCAAAAATCCTTTTTTATAAATCAAATCCTTCATACAAAAATGCGGTGGCCAGTCCGCGGTCGGCAAATACATCAAAAAAGAAGAAAAAAAGAACAAGGGGGCGAACAGCCTATGTTGTCACCTCAGCATCAGCCGGGTTCACGTGAGGGTCGGCAGCCGAACCCACGACCGGACCTTCAGCATCAGGAGTCTTCGGGGGCACCTCGATCTCGAAATCATAGTCGAGGCCGGACAGGTCGATGGTCGGGTAGAAGTGCCTCACATGGCTGAGGGCCTTCGCATAGACCTCATTCTGGGCTGTGATCACCATGTCCTATCCCGTCGTCGTCAGTTCCTCCTTCTCCTTCACAAACTTCTTCTTTAGGGCGGCCACCCTCTTAGTCCACTTGGCCTCCTTGGCATCGAGCTCGGTCTTCAGCTGCTGCTCCCTCTTGTGCGAGCCCTCGAGCTCGATCTTCATCTCCTTCATCTTCTGCGAACACTTGTCCGCCCGTCGTCACTCCCGATCCACAGCCTCCTCGTAGAGACTCTTCACTTTGGCCCCCTCCAGGCAGACCTGCGGCGACCCAGCACTGCTCAGAAACACCTCCTACAAAAGTTTTTACAAAGAAAGTTGGGTCGACAGACTTACCAGCACGCTCGCCTGCGCCAGGCGCGTGAACGCCTCACCCACGGTCTCGCCACTCATCTCCTTACGATCCCTGGGAGTCGCCAGCTTCTACAACACCTCGATGGCATTGGGCCCACGGGTTAGGCAGTCCCCCTCCCATATCGACCAGGCCGTCACCCACGGCCGCTGCAACTCATCTCCTCCCTCGGGTCCGACCAGATGGGCCTTCCCTTTACCGCCATCGGCCACCTTAGCATGGCCCGGGCTCACCTGGGCGACCACCTCCTTGCTCGTCTCCGAGCGGGTCCTCTTACCCCTCGGCTCACCCAGTGCCTCGGAGATGACCTGAGTCGACCCCCTCATCCTCTTCGACTCTCCCCCCTCCTTGGCCTTCTGCTTCTTTAAAGTGAGCCTCTGAGCCTTAATAGATTCTGGGTCCATACCTGCAAGAAAACCTATTAAGGACAATGAGCTCGAAAGAACAGTAAAACAGGAAAAAAGAAATGACGACATACTAGACACGGCCGGGCTCAGTCCGACGCTGGCCAGGTGACCCTCTGTCACCTTCGGCCAGCTGATGCTGTGCGACAAACGGAGGCGCTCGACTAATTTCCACTCCTCGGCCGTGAGATCCTTCTGCTTCGGTGCTTTAAAGTTCGGCCTATAATAGTTCCAACGTGTGGGAATGTCCCAAGGCTCCGCGCTCCGGATCACGAGGTATTTTCGTTTCCACTCCTTAATGGAGTCCGGATGGCCGTGGACCACCTTCCCTCAACTCCGAGGCGATATGTAGTAGATCCCCTCCGACTCCCCCGACGAGCTGATCCCCAGCATCGCCCGGAACACACCCAACCGGAGCGGTACCTTCCTCTCCTCGCAGAGCAGCACAAAGCATACTATCTGCTTCCATGAATTTGGCCCATACTGCATCGGGGCCAGGGACGCCCAGTTAAGCACATCCCGAACAAATGGGTGAATCAGCAACCTCAGTCCAGAGCCGAAGGCGTCTAGGGGGAAGATGCAGTACCACTCTGGTAACGGGTCGGTAGGACAGAGGCTTGGGCTCAGCACCATCACATCGTAACCAGACCTAATGTGGAAGGCCGACCGAGCCACCTCTAAATCGACTGCCTCCAGGATCGTCGGCAGCATATCCATCTTTATCCTCTTCCGACTCGGCGAAGAAGGCTGCACCCCATACAACACCTTGTCGGAGAGTTCGTCAGGGTACTGCCTAATCCTCTTCGGCTGCACCGGCGAACCCGTCACAAAGTTTCGAACGGGGGATGCCTCGCTCAGACCGCCAGCCTTCGCTCCCCTCTTCCTCGGCACCCTCTTCTTCTTGGCCCTCTCCGGCGAGGGGGTGGCTAGGCGCTCGAGACCGGTTGACGTAGATGAGGAATCTACGCCCCGACTCCGCCCCCGAGCCGAGAATTTTCTTCCCGTACCCTTCCGCCGAGCCTCAGTCGCTTCGGCCTCTCCTTCTCCCTCACTGTCGCTACTACCCTCCTCTGACTTCGGATCTAATATCCGCATCGAGTCAGAGCTATCACTCCCCTCCTCCTCGGAGCCGCTACTCTGGACCACGAACGGCCTCCGGACACGCAGGGGGTTCACATCATACACCTGGGTGTCTTCTTCCCACGACGTCGAGTCTGATAGCCCTGCTCCAGGGTTTTCTCTCCCATCCGAGGTGGAAGCAGACGAGCTAGACTGAGCCCTAAACATGACAATGAAGTAAAGCTAAAACCAACCTGTGTTGCCTTGGAAAGACGAGCCGGAGCTGCAAAGGCAGAGCGCGAGCACCGAAGTGTTTGTGTTCTTGAAGAAAGAAAGCAGCAAGAGAGAGACAGGCGGAATAGCAGAAGGGTGGGGGGTATTTATAGAGGAAGAGCTGACTCTTCGATTTTCGTGATTACTGTTCCTCGATTTACGTGAAACTGCCCCTAGAAAATCGCGCCACGTCTCCTAGAAACGCGCGCCAATGACGTCACCCAGTTGTGCGGTTGGCAGCCCTCGGCTCGCGCTCAACCGCTACCAGGCACAAGGGTCGGTCCGGGAGGTGGACTTCGGAAACCGAACGCCCCCACAACTGTCAGCAGAGAAAAGTTTTGTTTAAAAGTTTTAAGGCACCCGTCCTCGATGAGTGCCCCGGGCCCCAGGACTCGGTCGGCTCCCCTCTGACCCGTGAACAACTCGGGGCTTACAGCCTCGGAAGCCGAAACCCTGAATTGTTCCCGGGTGGGAGAAAAACCACCATTGCCTGGGATCCTATCAGATAACAGATCTGCCCGCCTCCCATCGCTGTCTCCTCCGGGCAGACAGCCCTCAAAAACCGTCGACCCGGAAGGAAGACAGTGATGACAGAAGGGCCATCCACCCAAAGCTCCCTATCCCCCGGGCCCGGACTTCGGTCGGTATCCCTCCTGTCCCGATCTCTTTTGGGCAAACGACCTTATCAGGACCGTCAGACCCAAGAGAAGATCCGGACGACAGAATAACCACCAACCCGAGGCTCCCAGGGTTGGAATCTTTTCAAGTATCAGGCATCCGCCCAAGGCAGACACCTCAGATGGTTGGTGGACCACCCTCGATGTGATCGAAACAACATTGGGGGAGGGGGGTATTTATAGCCTCCCCCAAGCAACCTGCCATCATGGCCCTTGGGAGGCCAAACAACGGAAGCCCAACCATCACACCTAGGAAATTGAAGCGCCCTGCATTTATTGGGGGACATCATTAATGCCCCCGGGAAATTGGAACATCGCACAAGCCCCGGAGTGCCATTAATGGCCCATGAAGACAGTAATCAACTCAGCGCAGCCTCCTCACGAAGGCACCATGGTTCACCAACGTCCTTGCCGACCCGTAAATCCTCGTTAGACCGAGGTGATGTCCGGCACCAGGGCAGCCTTCTTACAAAGGCACAACGGTTTGCCGACATCCTTGTCGACCCGTAAACCCTCGTCAGACTGAGGTGAGGTCCAGCACCAGGACAGCCTTCTTACAAAGGCGCAACGGTTCGCCAACGTCCTTGCCGACCCGTAAACCCTCGTCAGACCGAGGTGATGTCCCGCACCAGGGCAGCCTTCTTACAAAGGCGCAACGGTTCGCCAACATCCTTGCCGACCCGTAAACCCTCGTCTAACCGAGGTGATGTCCGGCACCAGGACAGCCTTTTTACAAAGGCGCAATAGTTTGCCATCGTCCTTGCCGACCCGTAGACCCTCGTCAGACCGAGGTGAGGTCCAACACCAGGGCAGCCTTCTCACGAAGGCACGACGGTTCGCCATCACCCTTGCCGACCCATAAATCCTCTTCAGACCGAGGTGAGGTCCAGCACCAGGGCAGCCTTCTCCCAAAGACACAATGACCTCCGAAAGACACTCCTCCATGGCTAACTCTCGCATTCCCGCAGGAGTGGGGGGCTTGTGAGGTAGGGTAAAAATGACCTGGGGCCCAGTGTGGGCCCATGATGGCTCACTCAAGGGCAGGCCAGCTCGGCCCCGGACCATCACAGGGTCGGCACCGAGCCGTTAAGTCAATACCACGAAACCCGCATCCTCATTTCGACGACCCGCCACTGCCTTCGGTCTCCGATCCTCGGCGGCCCCACGGGCCTTCCACTCAGCCTGGTAAGGGACGAGGATGACCTGGCACAACCCTGGCCATCCAATTCTCTTAGAGGCACAGGAGCCCCACGATCAGCCATGTCAGCTCCGAAACCACCTAGGGCTTGGCCACGTCAGCCCTAAACCGCTCCTGAGGCTGCCACGTCTGCCCTAAACCCCCTGGACCTCCTGCCACGTCAGGCCCATGGGCTTTCGGGTCCAGACCCGACCCCCAAGCGGATCCAAATCCGACTGGGACTATCTATAAATACCAGGCCCTCTCCTACCTTTTGAGGTAACCAATCTTTGCCCACTAAAAACCCTAGTTACTGCTACTCTCTCTCAGAGACTAACTAGACCGTCGGAGGGTCTGCCACCGGGATAAATCCCGGTGTTCCTAGACCGTCTGCAGGTACACGAGGCGAGGCGATCCGAGCCGATCCTCCGGTGCCGAGGCGAGCCTACTGCTTACCGTCCGTTACCGCATCCTTCCACCACTACAAATTGAGTCCGAACTCACACCTGATGCAGTCACACTCCTCTCAAAAACAAGCAGCATCAATCAGCATAACTGCTACAGATTAGTTTAATAAGATCATAATAGCTGCAGATGTTTTAAGATCACAAAGTCATCAAGTCAATCATAAGGACCACTCAATGGTCATAGGTGGATGCTGTGGACTCGGAAACTTTCTCTGTTTTTCAAAAACAATAATCCCACTGCTCTTTAAGCCCTCTTGAAATTGGAACGGTAGAAATAGCTTTTTCTTTTTCAGAGTCAAAAAACAGCTTTCCCCTTTCTGCAGAAATCATACCATTTACTTCAACGTCAAGTAACTAGATGGCATGATTAAAAATTATGACTGTATAGCCAGAAGAAACTTTAACCCGGTAGAGTTAAGTCCTCAATAGGAGAATGACTTTTTTCTTTTTCTTTTGGAGAACAAGAATAATAGGAGAATGACCCATTCTCTTGCTTGGAAAAAACATGTCAATCAAAGTACTATGTAGTATATGTTACAAAAATTTGTTTAAAATAAAATCAAGTTTGATTTTAGAGGCACAAAATCAGAAAGGGAGGAGAAGAAGAAAACCAATAAAATAAAAAGGAAATAAAAATTACAAAAACCAAACCTGTTTATGTCACGGCTTGTGTACAACACAATCTCCTTAAAACAGAATCGCCTCGTCCATGTGCTGGAGTTTGCTGAGACGTCTGTCTCTCAGGATTCAACGACAGCAGAGGGTCAACTAGGCACTACGCCACGCTCTTGAACTGAACAGAGCTTGAAATCTATCACCGAACAACTTGACAGAGGAAGTAGAAAAATAGGACAGTGGGAGAGAGAAGGGTTTCTGGTGTGTTGATTCAGGGGAGAGGGGCCTCTATTTATAAGGCCAAGGGTGATAATCGTAATGGCAGACAATACATTAACTGCATCAACTCTAATGACAGACATGAGCTTAAAAGCAGCAGTGTAACGGCGGACAAAACCGTTTATGCAGTTTAAAACGTGACTAATAGGCAGACAACGAATCAAATCAATCTTTCCCTCATGCCGCGGTGCTAGCTACGGGAAGGAGATGTTTCTCACGATCACACTCTCTCACAATTTCTGTGATGGTTAGGTTTTTTTTTCTCTTGTAACCCTTTTTCACATATAAGTATTATATATATAACTACAGAAAATCAACCTTAAGAGAGTAATGAGGCTGTTGGACTCACAATCTGACGTGGTTCAGATCTGTGTGTGGGCCTTTGAACTTTAGTCAGCCCATTTAATCTAATTAAATGTCCAACTAATGTCAGGAGTCCAAGTCTTACTTGGATCCCCAATTAAATTCATCTTACGAATTTAAATTCCAATTTCGATCCATTCTAAGTGTGTGACCCTGTAGGTTCTCGTTATGTTGACAGTAAACTAAAATCATATTCGACTCCCTTTGTCCAGATATCATAATTGACCCCAAATCATAGAGCGTGTTACCCTTGTATAGTTCAATCTTTGGTTTCTTGATGTCCGAGTAAACTTACTAAAACAAATGAGCTCACTATTTCATATTGACTCATTTGAGCATGGTCATACATTTTGTAGTTTCACTCAATCAAGGGACCCAGAGATATCGCTCCGGTTATGTAAGAGAGACAAATCCTATCTAAGTCACTCACATCCCTCTGCATGATTTGTAGTATATCCAATAGTCGACTTTATAATCACCTTATTACAAGCAATATTTGATGACATTAAAATGTATAACTTCTCATGTAGGGAACCACAGTGACTTCAAGTCAAATGACTATAGACACTATGGTCACTGTGAGAACCGCTTAAGACACTCACGTAACGATCCATGTAACGTAACGATCCATGTAACGTTCTCATGGTGGGTCAGTCCAGTTGTCACGCCCAGCTTCCCAAAGAGAGAATACGAAATACGGATACGTGACTAAATCCAGCAAATGATTTTCATCATCAATAAGCTGTCAGGATCTTTATAATATTTCACAAGAATAACAGGAAGTAAACAAGGAGAAATCAACCACACACGCACAAATAAATCAATATACAGAATTTACTTGTAACAAAATTTAATAAATCTCAAATAAACCAGATCTGAACAAGTCAATAATTCTGGGTCACATTGCCCAATACAAATAATCCAAGTAGCAGATACATGTATTCAAAATAAGCAACAGGAATAATAATACCAAGAACTCCAGGAACTAGAATCTTAGATCACCTACTTTATCGGGCAGCTGATCACCATAATTTGCAATTCAATAAATTGCACGAAAAGAAAATAGAAATAAAACACCCGTCAATGCCAGTTACGAGCCGCTTGCAATGCAGGCAAAGGTACAAGAAAAGAATAAACAACATTGCATGGAATAGACATGGCAATAAAATAGAACAACTAGCATAAATCATGAACAGAATCAAGTAATGCGGTGAGATAACAGAAGTTTGTAAGATATAACAGGTAACAGGTATTATGCAAATAAGTAAACATGTAACAGGTGTCAGGTAATCATGTATCAGGAAAACATGTAACAGATATTATGTCATGTCAAGTTTTGTATTTATCACTATCTAGGTAGCGCTTCATACATCCCAGATTTTTACCACATGGTTGCTACAAACATGCAAATTTTGTTTAGGCCTAGTGGTGGGTTTCTATAGGACCGTGTACTCAGGCGTCAGGTAGCAGGTAGTAAGAACAGGTTCATGAATAAGATAGGTACATGAATCAACTGATTCATGCATCAACAGGTTCATGAATCAATAGGTAATAGGTATACGAACCAACAGGTCCATGCATCAAAGCATAAAGTACAATAGGTTCATGAATTCACGGATTCACGAATCAAACATAAAGTACAACAGGTTCACATATCAACATGAATTAAATATAAAAATGGGAAACATGGGCCCCCATCTGAGTACACATACCTATATTGTCCACTACTAAGGTCTTTCCCTTAACACCGGCTTGATAACTTGTTATTATTATCAAATAGGCATATACGTGCACAAAACAGGGCAAGAATAATATGGCATAAACAAGTAACAAGTTCAGGTTGAACGATAAACATGTTCAGGTGGAAGGCAACTTATAAAAGATTAGAACAACGAAAATTCTAGTTCAGGACAGTAAGACGGTACTGCACCAAATCTGGAATTCTCGTAGCTACAAATGTGCAAATCTGGATCTATTAGAAAACCTGGAAAGTAGACTCTCGGCCGAATCCAGAAAATATATATAAGTCATGGTATTTCACAAAAACAAGACTCAAAACAGAATTGTATTCAGAAAACATGTTCAGCCAGAAATCAGAAATTTGTATTCATAAACAGGAAAACAGCATAAAAACATATTGGTTAAATCCAAGAAAAATCTGGAGTATTCCCTAGTATTTTTAGTAACAGAAAATAAAGTTTCATAATTTTCCAAACTAGATAGAATAGTCAAGTAAAATCAGAAATCAGCAAGATACAGTAGTTTTGTAAATTTACACAGCAGTACCAAAACAGTAGTAGATTGCAAAATATAAATCAAAATCTAGATCCGTTAAAAGGGAGATAAAATAGATATAGTAGGATAAAATTCTTATTCACAAAGTTTTTATAAACAGAAAATAGAACTAAGTTGAAATTAAGGTTCTTTACTGAACGGCATGAAAATTCTACAAGTGTAGTAGTTGTTTACAAGTATAGAGTAGTTTGTAAAAGTCATTAATTAAATCTACAAAAAATAGAGGTTAATTCCAATCAAGTCTAGTTGTAATCAGCAAAATATTGGATTAAATTTTATCTTTAGCATTAGTATAAAAATAAATAGTCATACAGAATTCATACAAAACAGAATTTGGAATTTTCTACACCTCTGTCGTAAAATAGCAATATCTTGCAACTCATAAATCGAAACTGAGAACTGTCAGAAATTCTAGAAAGTAGACAAAATTCTTTATAATTCATATTCACAAATAATTTTTATATACTGACTTTAATAGGGTCTAAAATACTGAACAAAAACGAGGTAACAACAAGGACAGAATTATTCTTCATGCATAAAATCAACTAGATGATATGAAACACATCCAAGTAATAACCAAACGTGAAATAGGGTATACTAGATGTCCAAGCAACATGGTACATGATATTTTACAAGTCTACTACGAGTTATACTACATCGAACACATCATGCATACAAGATCATACACCACCTCATAATCACCAACACATGCATCTATACAAGAGTTGATTATCTCTAACCCTAAATTTGTGTCGTGTGTGTAATGAGATAACTAAGGGCAAATCAATACATAGATATAAGCTATAACATGGATTTTGCATAAGAATTGTCTCTAGAACACAACTACTTATAAACAGTATTTAGTACTTGTATTTGCAACATAAATTAATACAAGTTACTTGCCTGAAAAACGATGATGAATCCAACGAAAGAATAACGGTAACGGATCCCAGGCATGAACACAACGAACAATGAACCACGAACCAACAAAGAATAATCACGAACACACTAACACGTGCAAATCCCGTGCATGGGCAAAAAGAAAGAGCGAGGGGGAGACAGCGGACATCGGCTGTTGTCTGTCAGAAACAGCACAGGGACGGAAAGGGGGGCGCTGCGATGCTGGGCTTCTGCTGGCGTCGCGGGAGAGCACACAGGGGGGACATCAGGGTTACTGCAGGGGCGCTGTGGGGAGCTCGCGATAGGGGGTCGTTGGCTGTGGCACTGGTGCTTCGCTGGCATCGCTGTAGGAGGAGGGCAGGGCGGTGCTGGTCTACAGAGCGGTGCCGAGGTGGGGCGGTGCTGTGGAGTGTCGAAGGTAGGGAGGTAGGAGGGGTTGAAGGAAGTTGCACAGGTTGAAGTATCTAGGGTTTCGGGAGCAAGGGATGGAGAAGACGAAAATGGCTGGGGGGTTTTGTCTGGTGAACAGGGTAGATGCATGGGTATATATATATATACTGGGATTAGGGTTAGGTGTTTAATGGGCTATGGGTAATCGGGTTAGTGGATCCAATAGGGTATTAGAAGGGGTTTAATAGGGTTTAGAATAGGATCAAGATCCAAGATAATGAGATGGGAACAAAATAAATAAATAAATATATAAAAATAAGAAAAGAACAATTATAGAATAGGGCCCAAAATAATAGCTCGAACAATTAGGGACGAAACAATAGGAGGCAATAGAATCAAAAAACTCAAGAAAGAAGACGAATAATCAAATAAATAGAGAAATAGAAAATGAAGATCCAAAACATGGTCCAAAAAAAGATGCAATGTGAATAAATTACAAATACACCCAAAAATACATAAAATGAAAAACAGGGGTTACACCAGTACATTATTACTCTAATATGTACCCATGTGAAGACTTGATATCTCATATCCATGATCCGTGAGATATGGTCATCAATCTACGCACATACTACTCTCTATGTATAATGGTTGTCCTAATTCACAATAATACTTGACTAGGGACATTTAAGAATAGTATTCTGATTACAACCAATAGGATCTCACAATCAAGTCATGCACTTGATATCCCATAGTATTGAACCTACTATTCTAAGGATTTTATTATATTCATTTAATCACAATAAACACACAATAAATGAAATGCCTCATATATGAAATAAATATTATGATACAATGTAAACTAGTAATGTCAATACCCAACTAGCCTCTAGGGCATACACCAACACTTTAGTCTCATTCTCCTTGATGATTTATCAATTAACTCTTTATTTAACCCTTTGGTTAGCGGATCTGCAATGTTATCCTTTGACTTTACATAGTCCACAGAGATAATCCCAGTAGAGAGTAGTTGTCTAATGGTATTATGTCTTCGACGAATATGTCATGATTTACCATTATACATGTTGCTCTATGCTCTACAAATTGCAGATTGACTATCTGAATGTATGCAGATTGGAGGCATAGGCTTTGTCCACCTTAGAATATCCTCAAGGAAGCGGCATAACCAGTCAGCCTCTTCCCCACATTTTTCTAGTGAGATAAATTCAGATTTCATCATGGATTTAGTTGTCACTATTTATTTCAAGGATTTCCAAGAAACTGTTGCACCACCTAGTGTAAACACATAACCACAAGTGGATTTAAAATTATCACTAGATAACCAGTTCCCATCACTGTAACCTTCAAGTACAACCAGATATTGTAACACCCCGCAAAATTGGAAATGGCAATTTTGTCCTTGGGTGTTACTCACCTGTATTTTGTACTATTACTGGTGATATCCGTAACGTATTTCGATATGTATTTTGAATTCTGACTATTTAAGCATTCTCGTATTCTTAAAATCTCATCTGAAATGCTAAATTTCAATCTTTATATTTTTACGTATTATCGATGCACGTGTCGATTTTGGGTATTCTACCATTACGTGCAATATTTTTGATGGGTTTCAATTATTTATTCTTATGACATATTTAAATTTATTTTACAAACAGAAATTCACTTTTTGTCTGTTTTGAAAAATACTTTTATACGAGTAGTGCACGTGTTTTCAATGTACGTAATAACTACATTATTGAATGTGTATATTAAATACATTTTTCTTAGATTGTATTCTGATTATTTATAAATATTTTTCAGTCGATAAAGTCAATTTCGTATTTTTGATATTTTAGGTGTTTGTTTGCACGTGTTTGTTTCTGTTCGCGTATTTGAGCATATTCATTTTCAAAATAAATTTTTAGAGTATGTGTATTTATTTTTGCATGAAACAGTAAAAATTTTAATTAAACTAATTTTTACGTACATATTATATATATAATTTATCTTTTTTTTTAAAAAAATTAATGAGGAAGGGTGTGCTAGTGCATGCACGTGCACGTGTTTTGGGATATGAAATGAGTTGACTGGGCTGTTTGTGATGGAGGGAAAGTGACAAATTTTAAATTGTGTGAGTGGAGATAGTGGATGAGTGGATTGTGTTCATGGGTGTGTCGTTATTATAACTACTCTTTTTCTCCTTATATGGATACCCCGACACCCTTCTCCATCATTCCTTTTCTCCTTCTCTGTTTCAATTCCAGAAGTAAAAAGCATCCAACATGCTTTTTGCCTTCTCCATTAAAATCCTCCATACTAATTGATGTATCTATACATATAGATATATATGTGTATATATATATACATACATACAATCCATCACCCCTTCACATCTCTTCTTCCCTTCTCTGTCACTCTTCCGAAAACCACCTAGACCAACCAAGACCTCTGTTGCTTTTTCCAAACCTACCATTCTACCTATAAGCCTATACTAGGTATATATATAGTTGTATATATATATATATACACACACACACAGACATATGTATATATATGTATATGAGATAAAATTGCCCTTCTCTGGACCTGCCGAAGATGATGCTTTTGGTCTTGCTGTGCTCTGACCGAAATGGAGCTTGGGCTTGGCTTTGGTGCACGGATCTCGAGGAGGCGGAGCGGAGTTCTCTAGGAGCTCCTAATTCTAGAAGTACAATTGTTAGGAATTAAATTTTCTTGGGTGGGTGTTTCTTAAATTCTTTCTTATTTAGGAGTAGAAATTGCATGATAGATAATATATAATTTATTTGTTAAATTTGGATTGGTATGATAAAAATTTCATGCTAGTTGTTGTAGAGATTAATTGCAAAATTTTAATTAGTGTGATGGATTTGAATTGCTCGATTTATTGTCAAAAGTTTGTTATGATGGTTGTTAGTATATTTGCATGTTAAAATATGTGGAATTTGATAAATTGTGATTGTATGATGCATGAATAGAATATTAGTCGAAAAAATGCAAATATGTAAAAAATTGACTTTTTGATGCTAATGTGGCAAAGAAGTGCGGTTCTAATCTCACTAATATTTATTTTATGAGTATAGAAATTTTATAATGGAATTTTCGATGAAAGACAACATTTTGTTTTGAAAAAAAAATATGATTATATGTGTTTCATGCATTTTGAAGAAAAGCTCTTATTATATAGCAAAGAAATGAGAAGTTTATGAATTTAAAAACATGAACAATACTGTTTTTCAAATAAAAGCATTCTGGAAAAATTAATTATATTTTGTGGAAGCTCAAACCGATTGAAGAATCGAGTTTATTAAAAGAAATTAAATAACAGGACGGTATAAACAAAAAAGTATGTAACTATTTTCATAACAATAAGTGCTCTTGGACATACTAGTCTTTGGGTGCATCACAAGTATGTTACTGTAGCTCAGCGGAGCAGTGGGCTTGGGTTCGAGTCTTGTTAGGGACTCTGTTTTTATGAAATTTCGTTTTTAACTCAATCATCGAAAGCACTCTCAATTATAATTCGAGCCCACCTTTCATCAGTTAGCAACTTTGGGCAAATAGGTTGTTGGGTGCAGGTCAGGGCTTTGGTACTGGGTTCGAAACCTGGTTTTGACAGTTTAATTATTTTTTTGATTTTAATTGGTTTTTTAGAGTTTTAAAGTGAAGTAAAAATTCGGAAAAATCCTGTTTAATTTTCTAAAATTGTTTAGACCACATGAAAATTATTTCTACAATACTTGGATATATTACGTGAATTAAAGGAGGATTTTTATATTAAATATTGTTGAAGAATTATAGTTTATCGATTAAAGAATTAGAAGTGAATATTATAAGAAAGATTGTAACTATTGCTTACTTAAAGAGAGATGAACATTTGGATTGCAATTAGATTTTCTTCTTAATGAGATTTTATGAGTATTAATATTTGATTGAGATTATTTGAAATGCATACAAGGTTGTGAATGACTAAATTGATAGATGAGTTGAATTGAATTATTCTATGTTATGAGATTAAAAAGAAATATTTCTCTTTGAGAAAGAGGTCGTGAATAAAGAAATTGAAATATTATTTTAAGATTGAATATGAAATATTGTTGATCTCTAGAAAGAGATAGTTGTTGGAATCTAGAGGCTAGGCGAGACCCTAGTGACCAGCATTTTTTATTTATGTTTTGAGAGCTAACCAGTTTGGGTTGAGCATCTCTTGAGATGTAGCTAGGTAGGTTGACTATCTCTTTGAATTGGTTTAAGTCTGGTAGGGTAAGATAGCTCTAGGTTGTGATGATTTTCTTTTAAAATAAATAAAATTATAAGGATTAGACACATAGTGGAGATGTGATGAAAGTAAGAGAAAAACATGAGTATGAGGGCCATTGGATTGGCGGCGTGAGAGCATTCCATGATGCATCATGAATAGGGTGTGGATACTACTCCAGAGTACCGTCCCGGTGGCAATCTCTTATGGGGGGGTCTAGTGACTACAGGTGGTGTCATGTCTATGGTAGGAGGTGAATTGACCATAGGTTGCCTTGATGATGAGTCATGTGTCAGTGCGTGTGATTCTCTAGGGCTCCTGGACGTGGCCTCGTAACTCATAGAAGACCTAGGATACTTACCGTAGTTACCGTAGTAGATTAAGTCATGGCGAGAGATTGAACCCTACAAGATGAAGAACGATTAAGGACTTGCCCTCGAACCTATGTAGTATAGACTGATAGACTCCGGACAAGTGCGCATTAGTGTCATATAATACAAACA
Source organism: Hemerocallis citrina (assembly GCA_017893485.1). Lineage (NCBI taxonomy): Eukaryota > Viridiplantae > Streptophyta > Magnoliopsida > Asparagales > Asphodelaceae > Hemerocallis > Hemerocallis citrina. Next base: position 107,772,127 of record CM030368.1, read on the forward strand.
ACTGCATTAATCTGCACAGAACCCACGATATTAATAGGATAGTCCCTTTGTAGCTTTGTTTGTGATCAAGTATGTGTTTGCTAAAGTATTTAAGAATCGTTATATTGTTCGGCATAGCGAGGATGACCGTGTATAATATTTCGTCGGTTGTAAGCAACTGACATGGCCACAGTTTTATATGCAGGACTTGGAGTTTACAAGAGGATATAAAGATGAAATTGTTGCTGATGATTACTTAAATGTTAAAGTTGTTTCAATTATACATTTATTATTATTGTATTATATTTATTCCGCTGGGTGTTGATGTAAAAGACTGATGTAATCATTGTTGTAATAAAAGTTTTAAATTCCTTGTAAAATTGTACGAAATGAAGTGTAAAGATTTTGTGGAACTTCGAATTCGGTCTTATTTGGAATTCGGGGTCTTACAGTATGGTATCAGAGCTACGCTTCAATGAGTAGTACATATTTACAAGGACGACACATTAGGGTGGACATTAGTGTGAGTTCAGGTTATAGAGATTTAAATGTAAGCAATTTACATTATGTTGCTCTATACGCTGATGTTTTCTTCTTCCTTTCCCTATTAGATTGCTGGAGTCATGAATGAAAGTTGTTATTGAACTTGCATTCAAATTCATTAATGATACTCTCCTCGTATACATTGATGTGAGATCATATGCAAGTACATTTTCCCCTTGGTATCAGAGTGGCGCAGTGGAAGCGTGGTTTGTTCGAACCGTCATTCAAGATACATTACACATGGACACACTTCCCTCTCAAATTATTTTTGTAGATTTTATCGTAGTATTTTTCAATATTCAATATTTTCAGATAAATATTTTCCTATACTATTAAATCACTTGAATACATATTATTTTGTCTATTTTTCTTAGTCTTGATTCTTTAAATTTGTTTTATTTGTCTTTCAGTCTTAAAGTTTTGTCTTTCGTATTTTTATGTCACTTTATGTTTATCCGTTTATTTCTGCTATTACTTTACGTATTTTATTAAATTAATATTGCAACTATTATTTTCTTCATTTACTATTATGTTTTGAAATTTGGTTATGAAATTTGCTTATGTGCATTCATTTTACATGATTTGATTTTGTGATACTCTCTACAACACACAATGTATTCACCGGCATTTTTTTAAATATTCACCGGCGTTTTTTAACACGCCGGTGCAAATGCCGGCGAAGCGAGCGTCGCGGAATAATAGGGGTCTACACCGGCGTTTCTACTGGACGCCGATAGATCTTGAATATACACCGGTGGTCATCTAATGCCGGTATATGGGTATTTCTAAGTGCCGTTGTTTTCCCCAATATACATTCACCGGCGGTCACATAACGCCGGTATATATCTTTTCACTGGCGTTTTCTCAAACGCCGGTGTATGTTCAATATTTACTGACGGTCAACAAACGCCGGTGTATGTTTGTTTCTGAGTGCCCTATTTTCCATATATACATGCATCGGCGTGTCATAAAACGCCGCTATAGTGAGATTAACCGGCGTTTTATAAAACGCCAGTGTTTCTTAGTGCTGTTGCGGCTTATGGGTACACCGGCGTCTGTGGAACGCCTCTCTATCAAGATTTCCAACTAATCAATTGGATAGACCGGCATTTTATAAAACACCGGTGTATGATCGTTTGATTTTTCCCCTCCAATTTTTCATTCGATTTCAATTCACAATTTCATTTCAAAAACCTGTAAACTAATTCACAACTGATTCAACCAATTTCAGGTATATTAATGCGCAATTCACAACCAAACACAAAAATTAAAGATTATAAATTGTCACACATATTCCATTAATGGTCCAAATTCACCGCAAAATTAACACAGTGTCATACTTAACAAATACAGTAATGAACATCCCAAATATCTCAGCAATTACTTAAAACAACAAGGACATCAAGACTAGGCCGACCACAGATTCATACCCCTCGAGTCGCTTCAGTTCTCATCATCAGAATTTCCTTGTTCTGCACGACTCACATTTGATGGACTGATCGGACCGCTCTGTGAAAGAAAAAAAGAATAATAAGCACACATTTATATTGATATGAGTTTTATGATAGTTCTCAGCTGACAAATGCTGCCTTCTTTTCCCATGTTCTGGGACTTGTTTTTATTTTTTTTTTTGAAATAAATGTTTTGGGACAAACTGAGAAGCATTGAAGAGATGATGCACAAGGACAATAACTAGAAATGATGCACAAGGCTTGATGATGCACAAGAGATGTTTCTTGACATTTCTACAACAACAACTAGAAATTTCTAGACTCCCAAGAGATGATTGTTTCAATTATTCGAGACATTTGTAGACTCCCAAGAGATGATGCACAAGGACAATAACTAGAAATGGTAAATAAGGAAATTATTGTCAGAAAATTTATCAGATACATCTCTATATATGAAAAAATGCAGTCCATCATAAAATATGATCCAGATAAGTCTTGTATATCAAAAATGCAGTCCATCATAAAATACGATCCAGATAAGTCTTGTATATCAAAAATGCAGTCCTTTATATGTACAAATAAGTTCTATTTTCACACACAAATCTAACATGATCTACATAATTTCCAGAACAAGCATGATGCATTGAAAACTTGGTTGTCATCTTTTGAGGATCTTACAATGATACATTGGTACCTTAGAAGTCAGTAGTAGTACTCATTCAGCCATGTCCTATAAGTTGCAATATTGTTACTGTGTGTTTTTTCCTAGCATAATGAGAAGAGGAAAAAAATTCAAACCAAAGAATTGAAGGGATTTATACTCACATTTAACATATCAAACCGCATATTAAGACACCTACTGCTTCCAATCCTCGCAACAAACTGTGTAAGCAACTCGCTGCGTTCATCCATCCCCCACCCATATATCCCGAAACTGCACTTCCTCACTTTTGGAACATAAACACAAAGTGAACGCACTTTCATTTGCAATTCCAATTCATCCAGGTTCGGGGCACTTACTTTGATATCACAATTACTCCATCAAATGATCGGTCCATCAATTTTCTTGATCGGTCCATCAAATGATTGTTTCTTGACATTTTTACTTGGAAATTTTCTTGCATCATCTCTTGGGAGTCTAGAAATTTCTAGTTATTGTCAAGAAATGTTTCTTGACAATAATTAAAACAATTCCTACAACCAGGGATGGCAGCATATCCCTGTCCTACCATAATTACTAAATTTGTGTACTAGGCTTGATTTCCTATCAACAAACTCCATTCTCAATACACCTAACAATTTTTTCAAAGGAAGTTAGGTTCACTAGTATCACAAGTTTCACACATATTCTAAGAAATATGCATTACAGGAACAATCAGCTCTATATAGCTCCATATTCATGCAGTTGAAGGGAAAAAAAGTACCAACTTTAAGACTTACCGGTGGTGGGACTTGAGATTGCTACCTTATTAATTGGGACATTTGTTCTTGGAGGAGTACCACTTGTGCCTTCAATTCTGCCATCTCCTCGTCCCGGGTCCCACTTGAAGTAGATTCATTCCGTCCGAATAACCGCGAGGGGGTTGGTCCTAGCCCCATACCACGGACACGTCCATGCCTCTCCTTTTCCCTCACTGCAGTCAAGGCAAGTCGCTGCCGGGTACGAAAGTCTGTGGACGCCGCCGTACGGTCAAAGTCTGTAGCGGAAGAGATTTCATCATACCTTTTTCGAGCGTTAGTCTGTATAAGGACATATAGTCAGAGTTAAAAGCGGAAGAGATTTCGACTACCATTAGCCATTTACAAAAATAAGCTATAAATCATCAAAAAGTAAAAGCAACTGAAGATATATATAAACAATAAATCAGATATACACATAAAAAGTTGGAGAGCAAGCCATTAAAATAAAACCACTAAAAACAGAAGTATTTCTCCAACATGCAAGTAAGGAAGTTGTGCTTCAAGTTTTCATTGAAGTTCCATCACTCATTGTATTCTATCTTCCTAAAATTTTTGTATTTCCCATGAACGCTTATATAACATCTATTTTTTCTGTAATGTAGTCTTTTGCATTGCTAACATATAGTATGTTACTTATGTCATCATGTACTTTGCATCTCCAAATATGTGTGTGCACCTGCAAAGTAGTTCTTCTTTAGTATTATCGATGAATTTAATTTCTAGATCATCTATCTAGTCAACTAAGTGTTCTCTTTAATTAGGCTAATTCAGATAACAATGTCATCATGTACTTTGTATTCTTAACGAAAAATGAAAATGCCTCAAATTTAACCATAAGTTCCAACATTTGGTGTAGGGACGAAGGCCTTTAATAACTTAACTGCTTTATGTAACATAAGGCATTTCTTAAAATAGTTTGGATGTTAAGGAGTATAAAGTGAATTATAAAGTAGGGGCGCTCTGGACATCACAGTCAAATGATCAGCTGAGGACAATAATTTCATGTTGTATCTGTCAGCAGAGGTCAGTTAGAATATTTTACAAATGCAAGCTAATTCAACAAAGTGATATAAGCTTATAAAATCCAATTTGTTTTCCTTGTAGCTGGTTTTGTCAGTTTATTTTTTTGTGAGTACATGTGAAAAAAATGAAATTTAATTTTTCTACCTTTTTAGATATCATGTCAATACAAATTTAAGATCAGGCTGCCTAGGAAAGTATATTAGTTACTATATAAATGTTTCAATCCTAGATCTGATAGATATTAGTTACTATATAAATGTTTCACTTAGTTCTAAAAATAACTAACATGTTCAGGATTACGTTTATGGCCATCCTGTTACGGATTAAGACGAACTAAAGGTTCTATGCATTTAGCCCATATCATCTACATTTGAGCCTTACTGTCAAATGATTCAGTTTTAGTCAAGCTTCAGGAAACTTGGTAAATAAATTCAACTCTAACACACAAACAATTAACATGTCAAAATCAAAGGATCATTTCACAAATTACCACAATCCGTTGTGCCTCAGGGGTCGCATACGTCCCATCTTTCGACTTGTGGGTGGCATCGAAAAAATCTATATCGCCGAACTCCGTAGGACCCCCCAAATCTTCTTCCTATATATTAGTAAGATGAATTTATTATAAACAAATAACTGTAAGTCAAAACTGTTTAATTTGATTGCGCTTACCAATTCTTCTCGAACGAGAGCAAAGCTCTGTGTACCAGCGGTGTGCAACACAAGCTGCTTTGAACGACTGGCAACACCGACCTCCGCCCTTTTCTATACATGCCACAATGAAATTCAGAAAAATTTAATTAGAGTAGCCATACAACCACAAAGTCATTAAATTTAGGTTAGTAATGTAAATACCTGACCGACCGCCGAACTCCAGTAGTGCACAAGGAATTGCCAATCCGAAGGCTCCACCTCGAGAGCCACATCCCTTGCATTATCTGTCTCGGACCGGTTTTTGTCATAATACCTATCCTTCAAGTCACTCTTGTAGTCTCTCCACTTTTTGGACAATGACTTTTCAACCCAAGGCGTAAGTGAGTCCGGGAACAAGAAGTATTGCTGCAAAATTTGAGAAGTTTAACAAAAGGATAACTGAATTGCATAAACTAAAAATAAGAAGAAATAAGTCTTCCATGTATTCTGTGGCTTGTCTTCCTAATCACTCCAAGTCTACTGTGAGAAATAAGAAGAAGAGTGAAGGTCTTTCACTTCAACAAGTGACTCAAGAAGCAGTGATAAGTAGTACATTGTGGTTTTTAAAAGAAAACCACAATGTATTGATCCAAGCTCCAATTGTGGACGACTCAAATGAAAACCACAATGTACTGATCCAAGCTGTAATGGAGGATGATGATGACAACAAAGAAAATGATTCTAGCTCCAGGTAATTAATTACGTTGACCTAACTTTTTAATATTGGAGCAGATTAATGCTTTCACTGCAATAATTTTCTCTGTGTGGTATTTTGCAGAAATCTGAATTCAAATGCTACAAATTCTGAAAGTGAGAGCTTGCAGTTAGAGACTAGTGATAATATCCCATAGAAGGTACTAACAAGAAATATGTCACATTGATTTTGTGTAGTTTATTGTTGCCTTATTTATCCTTTTATTGATTTGTATATTGAGCAGGAAGTAAAACCTCCTAGCAAGCCCACTCAGGAACGTGGTGTACATGCAAGAAAGTTTAAGCGAACGACGAATCCAAATCATTTGCACATGTGAATTGAATGTAAGAAATCCACTGAACAATAAAATTTAAATAAATAGCACAAAAGGGCGAAATGATAGTAGTTACTAATTCAGACTAATTCATAGAGTGAAATAATCGTAGTTAGTAAATACTTAGTAGTAGCTCACACTGACTATGAAAAAAATAAAGTACTATAAGCTGTAAGCTGGCTTCAACATGTGCAGCTAAAAGGTCCAAGGCTAAGAGAGGTAAATGTGATTAATGGAGCACGGACTCAAGATATTGCCATCTTGATAATCAGAAAATTGAAACATGGGATCTGTTTTTCATAGTTAAACCTCATCTAAATTGTTTTAGGAATGTTACTCCTAGCTTATATTAATGAAGTTGTTTTAGGAATGTTACTCCTAGCTTATATTGATGAAGATCATTAACATTATTCAATAAATCAATGCACAATTATCTATGTCTAGCTTCAAAATTATTCTCATTATTAGCAAATCCAATAATTTAGAAAATTAAAAAATGGACCTGTTTCAAAATTTCACCCAAATCATACACAAAAATATAATACTTGTTCAAGAATGTTATGCAGAAGTCTTAATTATCAACCGAAGTTTCATGGAATTGGATGGTAGACAGTGAATCCAACATAAATTAATAAATATAAATATAAGGAGCATAAAAAGGTGTTCATTCAGATTCATCCATAGAGTGTAATGATAATAGTTAGTAAGTACTAAGTTGTAGCTCAAACCGAGTCTGAAATGATACAGAGCTGTAATCAACGGATGTAATCAACGGATGAAACACCAAGGTTAAGAATGAAGGTTTACTGACAAAGGAGATCAACATCAAAAAGAAAAAAAAAATGGAATCGTGAAGCTAAACCTCAAAGATTTAGGATAGAGGCTATGGTGAAATAGCTTAAACGGTATTCGAAGACAATTTTAAAATAAATATTTGAAAACTTCCTTCACACCATATCAACTCAGTGTGCATGGACCTCTATTACCAAAAACAAAAAATAATACAAAACCATAAGTATACACAATACATTGCATATTTAATTATATGTCACAAATAAAACCTTTCAAACTTGTATATGGTATATACCATATAAGTTTAAGTACATCCTGAAAACTTAAGCTGGACGAAATTCACTATTCTATTTTCCTACATAATTTAAGCAGTGAATATTTCAATGATAATAGTATAGAAGTATTTTGATCTCTAGTCTTACTGTTACAGTAAGCAAAAAAACAGACAACTCGAATCTCCTTCACATTTTTTTATTCCAACAAAATTAATATTACAATAATACAGATATACGGTTAATTTGTAGATAAAAACCTTAATGTTGCACCTTCACAGGTATACACCTCCATATATAGTCATGTGTTGGTAACTTGTAATAGCAGTAACTGAAAGTAGCAAGTTGCTAGGAAACTGAATTGTTTAAGTTCCAGAAAATCATTAAAGGTGTATATTATTTATCTTCCAGCATAGTGGAGCATTAAGAATGCTTGTTTTGACCAGAGTCTATACTTTTTTTACTCACCTATGGACTTTGGAGGATGCTCCATTGGCATTAAAGTTTAATGGTAGAGTCCTCATTTGCTTATACTTATTATATCTTGCCTATATAATTAAGGCATTTGTTAGCAATTTTTTTAGGTTTGATGAGTTGATGACTGGTGAGAAAAACTCAATTGTGCTTCATGCCTTGACACAGGATGTAGCTGAGGTGATGTAGATGGGAATTTGGGTATTCAAGACCAAAGCATTTGCACATACAGTCAGTCAATTTTGTTCATTCTCTATGTACAACTACCATTCATTTAGTTATTTTAGATGGGAAATACCTTGATTGTTGTAATTGCAGTTGCCTTTGTCGTAGTGGGCACCTTCGGCCAACTCTCGTATGACAAAAGGATTATCCATGGGTTCCTTGCAATTACCCCAATAAAGGACGAGAATTTGCTTGCATTGTCTCCCACCGGTTGCCCGACACTGTTTTCCTCCACCACAATCCATTCGTCGTTCTTAAGTTTCCATACCTCTGCCATCTTCGTTCGCCCTCCATGTTTTTTGACAGTGGGTGAGCTACCCTCTCCCTCCTCCATTTGACTGTCACTATTATGTAACGGCTGCTCATCCCCCTGCACTTCGTTGCCATCATTTATGTTGATCCTTTTTCCTCGCCTCGACATCTTGTACCTTTCAAAGATTCAATAAATTCATTAGAGGAGCAAAATTAAAACAAACTATTAAGTGAGGCATCTGATTCTGTTTTTAATTACTTTTTTTAAATTTAGCCTATATATTATGTATTGAATTAGAATGTATCAGTGTTTCTTGTTGGCTGTTTTTGATGCAAACCCAAGATTCCCTCTCTTTTCTTTAGTCCCACATCGGTGGGATAGACCACTTTGTGAGTGTATATAATGCAAACCACTCTTTATCCCATTGTAGTCTAGTGTGGTGTGGAGAGAACCCGTGGGCCACACGCGCGCGTCGCCGCCGCCGCCCGGCCCGGTTCGGTTCGGCGCGCGTAGTGGGCACGGGTGTGCGCGCTCGCATCTGCGGACACGAATGCCGATCCGAAATTGCTCTTCGGGTTCGGGTTGAGATCCTAAACTTATTTTTGCTGTTTATTTCTTTTCCTTTGACTAATTCTTCCTGAACGTTGGATCAGTTTCTCAGATCCGATTTTTTGGCCTTTCTTCTCTCCCAACGTTCACACATCTGTGTGTATTTATATTCCAAAACCCTACCGTTTTGCAACTACTGAAAATACCGCATCTGATCCACAAAAAACTCTTCTTTGCTTCGCTGCTTCCGCTTCTCTTTGGTTTTCACCTTTGTTCTGGGCAAGGCTAAGTTCGGGTCATCTCTCGACGTTGTGTGCGACAGCGAGACGCCGGTGATACCGGGGGTTTTACCACTAGGAGCATCTGCGAAGCGTCTGCACATAAGACCGCGGATCAACTCTTAGGGCAGTGCGTATCGCGCGACTTCCCCATAGGCCGGTAAATCCGTTTTTATTTATTTTGTTCCAACAGATTAACAAGGTTAGAGACAATTTCTACAACAATCTAAGAGTTGAGCCGTATTGTTAATCTGATTAGTTTATCATATATTGTTAACTAAGAACAGTCATCTTGTTAATCTGATTAGTTTAGCATAAATTGTTAATTAACAACAGCCACATTGTTAATCTGACTAGTTTACCATATCTTGTTAATTAAGAATAGTCGTATTGTTGATCTGATTAATCAAGAACAGCTTGATTGTTAATCAGATTAAATTAGTATTTATTGGTAATTAGCACATACATACTGTCAATCTGGTTAGTTACCACATTTAAACAAAATTGCCTTTTGTTAATCTGTCAATTAAGCATATACATATTGATTAACTGATTAATTAGCACATATAAACATAATTGCTTATTGGTAATCTGTTAATCTAGTACATTCTGTTAATTCACTTCATTATTAAATATTGTAAGGGCTAAATAAATAAATAAATTATTAGTGAAATCCGAAGCTTTAATACTATCTTCGTTAATCACAATTTCGAGACAGATAATTTATTGGATTAATTTATATAGAAAGATTAATATGTTCTTAAGTTCTCTGTATAGTAGTGCTAGCATATATGTTAATTTGTTTTGGATGTCAAATTCTTCAAACTTCGATAATTGTATAGGTGCGAATCCACACATGCACATGCTTGCACGCCTACAGGCAGACACCTACCCACAAATATACACTAAATTCATAGTGTGTACAGTGCATGTGTGACATGCCAAAACAAAAAACCCCATAATCAAATGGACGGAGTGTACATTAACTGAGATTTGGTCAGATAGAGTGGGATTTTTGCATGTTGATATCCAAAAAGGTGCAAGAGCATACAAAAGATGCAGAGTAATAAATTATAAGGAACATGAACCAAGACAAATATTTATTAAATAACCAAGTCCCAAATCAGGATTATAATCCATCAATATTTTTATTAGAACTCAGATATCAGGAAGATGCTCAGGCATGATGTGAGTATGCAGCATGAGATTCCAAGCATGAGATAGTGACAAACAAAAAAAAAAAAAACCCTGACATATTGTGTTAAGTAGACAAGAGTCAAGTAAGCTCTATGTATGACACACATCTCGCTCCAAATTTCAGCGATCATACTTCGAGCAAACTTGATTTTCATAGTATCAGCCTTGTACGGACTTCTATCATATTAGCTAGGACCGTCAATAGGTTGAAAAACTGCCATTCCCAATGCAAAATCTTTCTTGATCGATCTTAACTTTTTAAAATTCAGTATAATTATTTTAATCTATCCTTTAAAGCCGATTGGGTATATAAGTATTGATCAGGGTCTCAGCTGAATTCCTATACTCAGATGCTAGTGCATATCTATTTGGCTATATAGAGATCATCAGCTACAAGATGCCCAACTTGTAAGGCATCCACATTGTGCACTTATTGAGGTATTCTCTTAATGAATTAGCATCTTCATTTTCTCGCAAGTGTTTCACATTCACAAGTACAGTGTTATCAACATTTCTATGCAGACTAGTTTCATGCCAAGTAAATTTTTCTCAAGTTTTTGTTAACCAAATTGTTCATAAAGCTCTTTGGATTTATTTGAGCATGACATTTCTTTGAGTATGACATTTTTCCTTTTGTGACATCTACCTGTGTGAATCTAAAACCTCCCCCAAGGTTCCCCCCAAAGTGAGCCCAAAAATTATATTTGAGATCTTGAAAAGTATTTTACAAAACAGCTTTCCCTTTTCAGCTTTCCCTTTTCCCTTTTGAATTAGAAGAACAAAATAATATTCTCTACATATCAAACACAAAAAATAAGGCGTTGTATAAAAAAGTATGTATGTGCAAACACACTCTTCATTTTGTGAGAGTATGTATGTGCATGTTTTAGCTTCTTGTTATATTAAAAAAAGTGAAAATTTTAATTGGCTATTTACAGAAAAAGATATTAAACATTGAATACCTATTAGTTTGCCCTTCACAATGGTATGGTCCTAGGATACGACCAATTCGTAAAATCCGTCAGTTAGAGTCTCCTGACATGATGTTGAATTGTCAATAATCAACCTGTTGGGAGATTCTATGGTTGAAAGCCGCTGCCTGAACTTCTGAACTTTCTCAAGCAACAATTTTTCGTGTAAATTTATCATAATAGGGAGGCTCAAAATGCAATGGTGTCAAACTCTGCAATACCAAGTTTTATTTTGTGTATCTGCTTTGGTATTTGTCAACCCGATCAGATAGGGCTGAAGCTTCTTATGTTTTGGTTGACTAAATCAGGACTAATGGGAATTAGTAGACGTTGCAGATTATGAGAGATGCAATGCCAAATAATTTTATTATTTAGAGGCTTAAATGAGTAATAGATGCTTTGAAAATCCTTGTTTAAAACAGTTGATGCACCTTATTAGAACAGTTAAAAAAAAAAAAAAAAAAAAAAAAAAAAGAAAGGAGGAAGAGGTTACTAGAACAGTTTAATGCATCTTTTAAAGGTGCCCTATAGGGAGAGAAGTTTGCAGATATATATTTGATCGAGCTTGTGCCCTTCTATTCGGCTGTTGAAGAAGCCAAATGTGGAGAGTGCTTTCAACACTATTGATCTATATGATTTATTGATAGTGCTCTTTGACGTTGTCAGGCTTAGTAAGATGCCTGTCAACGTCATTTGTTGATACACTTAATTAAATTTGTTGCATCACTATAGATTTCCACATTGTAGAATATCTATAGCTTTAAAATCCTTACATTATTAACTTATTGTTAAATCACAAAATTTGTTGACACCAAATTTGTGTTATTAGATTCACTTTAATATTCTCAAAGCCTTGAATACTTCTCGCTGTTCATTTGTTTTATCAGCTTGCAATTTGCTAATATAATTAAGTGTATTGTTATATTGTGAATTGCATTACTACCTTCATAACAATATCAAGACTTTTATTAGCTGTGGTGCTAGATATTTCTTAGTATCCTTTAAACATTTAGATAAAGGAATAGTTATTGTTTTTGCAAATTCCTTAAAAGAAATCTAAAGGTCTTAAAAGGAAAGATAAATTTGGGAACAAGCCTAAAGGGTCCTTCTGTCAACCGGGTGTAAACAGCCCTAAGCGACACGGTATTTAAGCGTCTTCGGACCACCACTAGCTGGGAACCGACTCCTACAGCTAACCCAAGTTAATCAGAACTTGATAGACTAAAGATTTGTTTAGGTTGATTAGCAAAATCATTAAACTATTGTCTAGAACCCGCGATACCTTTATTGAGTAGCTATAGTATTATTTCTGCAGCCTCTAGACTATTATACTTCTAAATCATGACTGGGAAAGAAGAGACCGCTTCTGCAAAGCCAGTCAAGTTTGATGGCACCCACTTCAAAAGGTGGCAGAGTCAGATGAATTTCTGGCTCACCACTTTAGGACTCCTTTCAGCAATTGATGGATCCACACCCAACACAACTGAGTCTGACAAATTTGAGTCCACCAAAGAAGTTTTTGAATCCACTTTTTCATCTCAAACTTCATTATTCTAGACACTCTGATATCATAGAAGGTTACTCAGATGCAAACTGGGTAACAGACTCACATGATGTGAAATCCACAACTGGATATGTCTTTACCTTAGGAAGTGCTGCAACCTCCTGGGGTTCATGTAAACAAACCATCATAGCTAGAAGTACTATGGATTCTGAAATGATAGCTTTGGATACTACTTGTACAGAAGCTGAATGGCTAAGAAATTTGATTATGCATATACCTGTTACTTATATTCCTGTTCCTCCTATTTCCATAAACTGTGATAATAAATCTGTTATAGAACTACTAAAGCATGATTCTGTGAATGCTAAGATGAACAGGCACCTGCAGCTGCGCTTCAAGTCAATCAAGAGCCTATTAGGCAAATATGTGGTTCTTGACTATATAAAGTCAGAAAAGAACCTTGCAGACCACTTAACAAAGGGTCTGTCTAGGACGTTGATCCTAGAATCATCGAGGGGGATGGGGTTAAGCCCATAAGTAAGTCACCAGCAGTGGCAACCCAACCGAGTCTGACTGGAGATCCCAAGAAGCCGGTTCAATGGGTAGAAACAAGCTGGAATTCGGTGACTATTATGGAACACTGACTCAGAGATTAAATTCTCATAAATTAATGCCCAGGTGGCTGTACGAGGTTGTACAATGATATCCCATCCCTATGGTGACAGTGTTCCTGTGTGATCTGGTTAGGATGAGTTCTAAACTCTTAATAGGTCCAAACATTATTATGTAGGGTTGACTCCGATCACCAACCCTTTGAGGACTTACCTATATGAGAGGTCGTGAAGGCCGCGACTATGGGACAGGGCGATCCCAGACAACTCTCATGAATATGGAAAAGTGCGCATGGCCATTCAAAAGCGCCACCCGATAGACCCAAGAACCTCTAGCGTACTATGTGTGCTATTTCTGAATCTGAGTCAAGAAGTCTGATTCAAGGCGTAGTCCATCAAGCACTTCTTCAGACAAAGACAATAGTCACTACGTGAGATTCAAGGCTGTAGTCCATCTCATCTATGCATAGTATACTCTTGCCCAGAACTTCTATATCATTACTCTTTTGTTATCACTGCCTTTGAATCTTGGTTTTGGGGGGGGATTGTTGGCTGTTTTTTATGCAAACCCAAGATTCCCTCTCTTTTCTTTAGTCCCACATCGGTGGGATAGACCACTTTGTGAGTGTATATAATGCAAACCACTCTTTATCCCATTGTAGTCTAGTGTGGTGTGGAGAGAACCCGTGGGCCACACGCGCGCGTCGCCGCCGCCGCCCGGCCCGGTTCGGTTCGGCGCGCGTAGTGGGCACGGGTGTGCGCGCCCGCATCTGCGGACACGAATGCCGATCCGAAATTGCTCTTCGGGTTCGGGTTGAGATCCTAAACTTATTTTTGCTGTTTATTTCTTTTCCTTTGACTAATTCTTCCTGAACGTTGGATCAGTTTCTCAGATCCGATTTTTTGGCCTTTCTTCTCTCCCAACGTTCACACATCTGTGTGTATTTATATTCCAAAACCCTACCGTTTTGCAACTACTGAAAATACCGCATCTGATCCACAAAAAACTCTTCTTTGCTTCGCTGCTTCCGCTTCTCTTTGGTTTTCACCTTTGTTCTGGGCAAGGCTAAGTTCGGGTCATCTCTCGACGTTGTGTGCGACAGCGAGACGCCGGTGATACCGGGGGTTTTACCACTAGGAGCATCTGCGAAGCGTCTGCACATAAGACCGCGGATCAACTCTTAGGGCAGTGCGTATCGCGCGACTTCCCCATAGGCCGGTAAATCCGTTTTTATTTATTTTGTTCCAACAGATTAACAAGGTTAGAGACAATTTCTACAACATTTCTAACTTGAGGCATAATCTACATTTGTTCAGATTTAGATGTTTTGCTTGCAGTGTAAAATGGAGGTGTTATAAGCTGGACTCAAAGTGCGATAAAAGTGAAATTAGTGAAGCTAATAGGCTTTTTCACACTGTTAAGCTCATCAATATCTTACACTTTGTTCCCAAAGAATCCTCTTAGCTGTGGAACTACATGACCAGATAGACATCAATTGAGCACTCTATACATTTACTCTACACTGCAAAAGGTTTCAATCCAGATTATAGGCAGAAGCACATAATAGAACACCATCATATTAACTATAGTAAACCTACCAAGGAATAGCCTACAAAAGCCTCTCATTTATCCCCTTCACACAGAGCAATTATCATCAATATCCAATGTTGCCTTTTAAAGCTAGCCAGTAGAAACCTTATTTGTCTACTGAATGCATGATAACATCCATTGAGATAAAGAGTGCACATGCAATATGCATGAGAACTAACTCATACTAAGTACTTCACTGTTAGTGAATGTTAATTCTTAAGAGTCCCAGTCAGCAATCCCCACTTCATAGGAGTCAACAATGTCACTATGAGAATATTACCAAGATATAAAAAGGAATCTTTCAAGGCAACCTGAATGCATAAATATAATGCAATGACCAGAGAGATGAAAATCTTACATAAGGCATAAAATTGATATAATATTGGTGACTAGTTTTTTTTCTTCTAAATTCGCTACTTACAATCCAAGAAATGTGGTTCTAAATTCACTACTTACAATCCAAGGAATGGATCACGAACTACCTGCAAAAGTAAAGAATGCCAACATGAAGATAGTTGAAGAGTTAAGTTGAAATCTGATTTTAAAATGTTTACACTGCAAAAATGGCCAGTAATACCCCTGCGAAAAATTACATAACATGGTTTCTGAACGAATCTGTTTAACTAATCTTCCCTAACTGAATACAATTAATTTGCTCTCCTTCCCCTCTTTGTGTATTTCTGTGTATTACAGGTGGACAAGAAGATGAAATTATCGAGTATTATCACTTTGAAGCATTTAGTAGCATATCATATGAAAATATACTTGCACGGAAGCAAAACCATTTGTTTTCGAGGTATTCATGTGGGAGTCAGAAAAAAAATGAAAAAAAATGATGCACATAAATATATACTTAGTGTCCTACCAATCAAAATAGGACAATTCCAAATTGAAAACATCATCTACTACAATAATGTGGATCCGTATTCTCCCTAAAAGTGATATAAGACTAGTGCTTATTACATCTGGCATGCTATCAAGGAGATAAGAATGCCAATAAGAAGCGTGGCATTACTTAGTCAAATTGTATCAAAAATACCAATGTCCAGTACAACTTGAACTTGAATAAGAAATAAAGCATAATAACCCAATGTGAACTTGGCCTGGATTTTCAGGAATTTATCATTGAAAATTATACTAGTAATCATTTAGGTCTACCCCTACTCATCTTTACTCCAGCAATTACAATCTTAGTATTCTTTTTAATTGGTTAGACCAAGTCACTTGATAACACAGATTAAAAGTAAGATCATAATGAACATAGATAAGCATCTTTATGGCAATTTCTCTCTTACTTTTAGTAGATGTTGTCTCATTTTAAAAATGGTACCGAACATGCCCAATTTCCCATATACTCTCTTTATGTGCATATTCAAGATAACGTGCAGGGACTCGGTTTTAAAAGTGATGAGATGCTTATTATACTTGTAGAGTGGAGTGTGTCGTCTAAATCGGGCATACTTTTACCCTTGTTAAACCACACAGAAGATAGTGATGATATGAGTATGTCTGCGAAAATGTTTCAACACCATCCAAACTCCAATGCATAATAATTTAATATAACACACAAAATAAATACGGGAGAGTGAATGTAATTAAACACGAATGGTTGAATTCATGTTCAGAAACAAATGGAATGAGTACATCACACAAAGCTCCCTCAAACCTCATACAATATGCAAAACATAATATTACAACAAGATTTGATTAAGACACGAAAATTACAGGACATATAATATTAAGATTGAAAATCAAGTAAACTACAATACGACATCTTCCAATACATCACCCTCTTCTCCATCCTTGCGGAGCCAAGTCCCGCAAATTTCGCCGTCGGTTGTGTTTACATCAAACATAGAAAACTCAGAAGCAATGTAACTGTTCATGACTTCATCGTCTTCATCTTCTGAAGAATCGCCCAGTTGGAATACATCTCTTGGTTGCAAAATGAGAGCCACATACGATTTTGACAGGGTTGGATCTTCAATGTAGAACACTTGTTGCACTTGGAATGGGAACACAAATAGTTCGTGGCTAATGTGTGTACCGATGTGAATCAATTTTGAGAAGTTTACAACTGTGAAGCCTTACTTATCCTTGTTATTAGCAAAATTCCTATCAAACTCAGCCCAATCCCCACGAAATAAGACAATAGGAAAATGACCAAAATAATTCAACTCAATAATATTCGTGAGCACTCCATAGTAGTTGAGATCTCCATCTACAGGCCTCGTGTCGGACTTGGAAGCATAACTTCTAGTCTTAGAAGTCACTACCATTCCACTATTTTGATATTTCAAATTACATTCACGATCCTTAGTACGAAATCTAAAGCCATTGAATATGTATCCTCCATATCTTTTGACCATCTTATAGGGACCTTTGGCAAGTACTTTTATTTCAGATGACACACCTTCAGGACCCAAAGAATGTACCTATAAATTTTGCGCAAATCGTATCAGCACCGTGGATAATGTAGATATAATCAAGATTAACTTGCATTTTCTTAATTCACCTACATGAGATTCAAACCACTTATGAAATTTTTCATTCATCAACTTGTTTTGTTCACATGGTGGCAGTCTTCTTGGTCTAGCTCTTCGTTTGATGTCCTTGACAAATTCGCTAAAATACAGGCAATTGAAATAAGGAATAACAAATGTAAGTTAATATCGTATTCTGCGGTTTTCACTATATTCGATTTAAATTCTCGAAATGGCTCCACTGATGCATGGTGGTCTAGCACATATCGATGTGCCTGTTCCCACATTAAGTTATCTAATTCAAATGCATCAATTTTACCAATAGTAGTGCCAACAATATCGAAAAGATATTTAGCACCATCAAGGTTGGAAATGTCTGGATTTCTTCTTGGTCTAGTCAAAGATGTATCTACACCCTGCAGATACCTAGAACAAAAAATTGAACACTCCTCTGATAGATATCCTTGAGCTATTGACCCTTCAGGATATGATCTATTTTTAACATAACCATTAAGTCGGTATAGGTACCTAAACATGTACAATTAATGAATTAGAGCGATGTAAGGGAATAAAAGAAATGAGCTTTTGAGAATTCAGTTTTGTAAGATGCATGAATTCTTTTACCTCTCAATAGGGTACATCCACCGATAATGAACAGGACTGCCGATTCTGGCTTCACCAGCAAGGTGGATTATCGAGTGAATCATTATAGTGAAGAACGATGGAGGAAATATCATTTCCATTTTACTAAGTGTCAATGCCGCGCGTTGCTCCAATTGGTCAATGTCTTCAACACGAAGCATTCTTGAGCAAATACCTTTATATATGCTACAAAGATCTTTCAGGACAGTAGTGATTTGCTCACACATTGAAGACCTTAGGGCCACAGGAAGGAGATCCTGCATTAGGATGTGGTAGTCGTGTGACTTTAGACCCTGAAGCCTCTTCTCCTTAAAGTTGACACACCTTGCTATGTTAGAAGAATAGCCATCAGGAACTTTAAGTTCCAGTAGAACTTTGCAAAACAATTCCAACTCCGATTTTGACATTGAATAGATTGCAGGAGGTAGGAGTACTCTCCCGTTCGGTAATTCCTCTGGGTGCAACTCATGTCGGATGCCCATTGACTTCAAATCAATTCGGCTCTTGAGATTGTCCTTTGTCTTCCGGTCATCTCCTATAACTGTTCCTATACAATTTTCACCAATATTTTTTCCGATATGCATCACATCTAAATTATGTCGCAATAAGTTAAATTCCCAATACGGCAACTTGAAGAAAATACTCTTCTTCTTCCAAGCACCTAAATTCGTCATGTTCTGATACTCATCTTCGCCACATAGATCGGTCTCCTCATCTTGCTCCTCCCTTGCCATTTTCTTGCCCTTTTTGCTAACTTGTGGTTCTTTTCCATATTTGAACTGATGACCATCTACCCGCCTCAAAATATCTGACCCAGAAGAAGCTCCAGAAGCATGTTCCCACTTGTGGGTACCATCAAATGTTGTTGTCTCTGCCCGAAATATATGTGTGTTAGGCAACCATCTCCTATGACCCATATAGCAAAACTTTCTGCCATTGTACAACCACCTTGAACTAGTTTGGTCAGCACAACAAGGACATGCATAACGTCCTTTAGTACTATATACAGATAAATTTGCATATGCTTGAAAATCATTGATTGTCCAAGACAACACGACCCGAAGAGAAAATGCTTCTTTAGCCATTGCATCATAGGTTGGAACACCCACCCACAATTTCTGAAGTTCATATATTAACGGCTGTAGGGACACATCTATATCATTTCCAGGGCCTTTCGGTCCAGGAACTATCATGGACAAAATAAATGAGGACTGCTTCATGCATTTCCAAGGCGGCAAATTGTATGGTACTAACACAACAGGCCATATGCTGTATGTACTACTCATTTTCCTAAAAAGTTGAAACCATCACTAGCTAATCCAAGTCTCACATTCCGTGGATCTTCCGCAAAATCGGGATATCTTTCATCAAATTTTTTCCAAAATTGAGAATCAGCAGGATGTCTAAGAATCTCATCATTAATACGACCTTCAGCATGCCATTTCATATCAGAAGAAGTTTTCGAAGACATAAACAACCTTTGTAGCCTAGGAATCAGAGGAAAGTAATGCAATATTTAGGTAGGCTTCTTTCTCTTAGTTCCCCTAGTAGATCCACTGGCATGATAATCTTGATTTGGTGCTTCTGACCATTTCGAAGAACCACAGACTTCATAATTCTCCAGACTTTCCTTACCTCTCGTGAAAAGCATACATTCATTTGAACATGCTGCTATCTTCTCATACCCTAGATCGAAAGAATTTAGGAATTTTTTAGATTTATAGGCGGAGTTTGGAATACAGATTTTTGGAAATGCTTCATTCAACAGTTCAAGTAGCATAGTGAAGGACTTAGCAGACCACCCGTTTAAACATTTAATCTGAAATAGTCTGACAATGAATGAGAATTTAGAGAATTTGGTGTAATCGCGGTACAACGGAGTACTAGCATCTTCAAGTAACTTAGCGAAGGATTCTTGCTGTTTATTATTTTAAGGGCTGGGGTCAGGCATTTCCTTGTCCACCCCACCACCAATGTGTGACATTTCTGTTGACTCTTTATGAACTTGGGTTGTTGGATTATTGGTGTGGAAAGAAACATTATGAATCCCCAAGGCGTCTTGCATCAAAGCATGCATCTCATCGGGACACTTAAGTCTTCGTTCACTAAGGGCTCATCTTCATTTTCTAATATAACCGGACAAACAGGAGCTGACGTATGATCCTCTCGATGACAAAACTACCGTGTGTACCCTTGAAGAAAACCATTGACAACCAAATGTGTATGTACTACGTCACATGTCCTCAAATTACAATTTGTACACCGAAGGCATGGACAAAGAATTAGGTTAGGATCACGGGAATGTCGTTTGGCAAAGATAATAAAATCTTTAATACCATCCTGGTACTCCTTGGATAATCGTAGTTTACTAATCCAACTTCTATCCATTATAACAATAACACACAATCTGAAATTAAAATTTGATATATTAAATAGTATTAGATTTAAAAGGCATTTTTTATATTTAATTTCACCTTTTTTAAAACCATCCCTAGTTGCAATTAAATAAATGATATAACAATTAACTGTAAAATAAAGAAATCTCAGTCCAAAAAATGTATAAAAAACAATTAAATCTTAATACAATCTACTCTATTCACATAACCCTAAACTACCTTTGTGGAAATTATGTCAACCACCTTAGTGGCATTTTATCGAACACCTTGTGTTCGAGTGTAATATCGATTCGACTATAGTCTCCCCTGAATTTGGCTTTCCGTTCAAGGAGATGATGATGGTAAAGGGTATTTGCTGTTGAGAGGAATAGGGCGAATAACGAGGGCGCCGTGCTGTAAATATGATAACAAGAAGAACTGATGACTCATGAACTATTCTGTTCATGGCTACTAATAATCAGTTACTTATTCCAAAATAATAATAATAATAATAATAATAATAATAATCTCTATACCTCAAAACAAATTTTCTCATTTAACATTAATTAAAGTGACTCAACTGGGAATGAAAGCTTATCAAACAATTTTCAGTAATATATGAAATTTGTATAAGATCTTTGTTGTACCAATCAAGACATGACATCTTCCAGTCCATAAATTTAAAAAGGATCTCCATATGTAATTCAATATTATAGCGTGTAAACCTTACGATTAGTTGCTTGCAGTTTAAAATATCTCAAATATCTTAATCATAAAGCAGAACCTTACACAAGTAAAGATGTGAACTATTAAAGAACAATGTCAAAAGGTATCCATCATCCCGAATCACCAACTCCAGGTTTACATTTACTCATTCTCTCATAAAACACCCATCCCTAAATACCACAAACAAATTATATTCTCCTATATTATCATTTGTCAAGCAAACAGTTTACTCAATGATGGACAACAACTAAAAATGGAAATTTCTTATTTAACTTCCTAAGTTTACTCCATACTTGCATGACATCTCAAGCATCTAAAATATAGTCTACAAACTATTCCTTATCAAAAAAACAAAACAAAACAATCAAAAAAGCTACCCATTCTTCCAAATGCCCGCAATTGAGAGCCAGAGGCAATGTCAAATCCTTACCAAATGTCAAAACACCTAAACCATGGACCAAATGACATAAATAACAGAGAATTGGAACCATTAAATGCAATTTCACACGATAACACATCAATCTAGTAAACCCACTTAATTCCACAGCCAAGATCTCATCTCGCGAGGCGTCAAACATCATTATGCAATCAAAAAGACCTTCATGTTCTAGTTCATAGTATCACAAACATAATATGTCCAACATATTTTGTAAACAGTAACGGATGAGAAATAAATGAAGAACTCTTCCATCAGGAACATGTTCTCATGAAATCCCATGCATCGAAAAAAAACGACAAGAATAAAGCATTATACCACTCAATGTCGGAGGAGTTGTTAATGGTGGGGGGACTGGGGAGGACTCAGGCCGGCAATGACGGAGGCTATGGAGACGGCGACGGTGGGGCTGTCGGAGATGGCGACTTTTCGAAGGGAACTCGGATCGGGCATTTTGGGGGGGCGAGAGAGAGAGAGAGGGAAGACGAGGGAAGGAGGGAGTTTTGGGGGAGTTTTGATCGGGTCTCCAAAATCGACGAAGGGAAGTAGGGAAAACGAAGGCGGCGCAAAAAATTAGGGCTGGAAAAAAAGCGAGGGAAATGTTAGGGTTCGCGGGGATTTATCCCAGTTAATTCATCGGCATTTTTAATAACAAACGCCGATGAATGGGAGAATATTTTTTGGTACATTTTATCTGTATATTTGCCAGCATTTTTTATTAAAACGCCGGTGAATATTACCCTTCACCGGTGTTTTAATAAAAAACACCGGTGAATATCATAATTCCCCGGCGTTTTCTAGAGGCCACTGGCGTATAACCATCCAATCTGACGCCCCATTCCTGGTCTCTTCCTACACCGGCGTGACTGGTAAAACACCGGGGTATATACGCCGGATTAACAAGCTTCTCTTGTAGTGACTATACTTTTCATTTTCTTATATTGTCTTATGTATTTCAGTATACTTTTAACAACATTGAAATATTCTACTCATATAAATATGACATACAATTTTGTTTTATTGCCTACATACGATACTATTGTTGTTGCATATTATCTACTAATTTGTTTGGTTATATTCTCTTTTTCTATAAATCGCTACTTATTAATTTTGTAGTTTTATGCTTCTTTAATATACTGCATACACTCACTATTTATACTTTATTTTATTCTCAAATTTTAATGGTCTTTACCTTCTTAATTACTACATATAATTTCCACTGATTTCTATATATGTCATATATTTCAAGATACTTACTATATATATCATTTCATCCTCATCCAATTTCTACATTACTATTGTTATACATAATTGTTTATGTCTATTGCCCTAATTTGCTACACTACATATGTCACGCCCCGCTTCCCAAAAAGAATACAGAATACGGATACGAGAGAAAAGCCCAGCGAATGATTTTCATCATCCATAAGCTGTTCAGGAATCTTTACAATATTTCACAAGATAATCAGAGTCGGAAGCAAAAGATACAACCAGGCATGCATAATTGAAACAAGATACCAACAGAAATTACTTGAAACCAAATATAATAATCTCAAATAATCAAATTCTGAACAAGTCAAATATTCTCGGTCACATTGCCCAAATACAAGATAAATATCCAAGTAATCAAGTACATCTTATTCAAGTTCAAGCAACAATAATAATTAAAATCATAAAGCATGAAATCCAGCACTAGTACATCATCTTGCCAATACCATCTGGCAGCCGACCATCCCAATCTGCAATTAGTAAATTTGCAGGAGATGGAAGAAGAAAAACAAGTATCCGTCAATTGCAAGTTACGGGCCACTTATAATGTAGGATACAAGTACATGGAATAGGTAAATCTAAGTAACAACCTAGCATGATATAATCATGAATACAGGATATAAATCATGGCAAGATGAGCAAGTATAATAGCATGTGTCGAGTGTCAAGTAAACAAGGGTCATGCATCAAGTAACCAGCACCAAGAATCAAGTAATCATGTAGCATGTATCAAGTATCAAATCTCATGTATCATGAAGTCATGTGTCAAGTAGGCATTTATCATGTTCAAGTGTCATGTATCAAGTCTTGTAGTGATTACTATCTAGGTAGCACTTCATGCGTCCCAAAAACATAACACATGGTTGCTACAACAAACAGTTTCGCTTTAGATTTTATAGGGGACCATACAGGGCAGTGTACTCAGGAACAAGCTCCAAGTATCATGTAATCATGTATCATGTAAATAAGCTCTAAACCCAAACAAGCTCCAGTGTCATGTGTGCACATGTCATGTATATCGTGTCAAGCTCCACATGTAAACAAACTCAAATAATCACTAGGTTCTTCCGAGTACATGTTTCTACACTATCCACTACTAGATCTTTCCCTTAACCCCAGCTTGGTTATTTTATTGTTAAGTCAAATAAGCATGTAAGTATGCAAAACATATCAAGTATATCATTTCATGATCATGTAACAAGTGCAAATTGCAAGATAAACATGTACGTGTGCAAGATATCTCATAAAAGAACTAAAATAAACAAATCTCAATTTCAGGACAACAAGACCATACTGTAGTAAAACAGTGATTTCTAGTATTACAAACATGCAAATCTGAATCCGTCGAAACGTATAAAAAGTAGACTCCCAACTGAATCCAGCGAGTATAAATAAGTTATATATTAATTCACAAAAACATAGCTCAAAACTGATTTGAATACAGAAAATAAGTTCAGTCAGAAATTAGGAAAACATATTCAAGACTAGGAAAACAACATGAAAACTCAATAAATAAATTCACGAAAAATCTGGGGTATTTCCCTATATGTCCAGTATCTAAATATAAAGTTTCAGAATTTTCCAGTGAAACTAAATCAGTCATTAAAAATAAGAAAATATCGATAAACCATAGTTTGGCAAATCTGGAATTCCCAACACTGCTGTACGAAAACTATGATATCTCACAACCAGTGAAACGAAATCCAATTTTGCCAAAGGGATATGAAAATAGATAAAATATAATAGCTTTCATATTTCACAAACATTTTTCATACAATAAAAGGAATTGTGGTGAAAATAAGGTTCTTTACAGAACAGCGAGCAAAATACAGCAAGTATAGATTTCATAAACGAGCATGAAACAACACATAAAACTCATCAATAAAATTCACTAAAATTCTGAGTAATCTCTAACTTGATAAAGAAACACTGACCAAAGTTTTGGATCAAAATAATATATGTAACATAGTTCTTTAAAATAATTTGTCATCAAAATTACCGAAAAACAGAATCTGGAAAAGGTCGACACCTTTGTAATAAAATAGTCATAACTCAGTCATACGAAAACAAAATCAAGCAAGGTTAAAGGGGTTTGAAATTAGACAAAATTCTCTAAAACTCGTGTTTTATACCGAAATTAAGATACTGACTTTAAAACATTCCAAAACAACAAACAAAATAGATCAGTGACAAAATACAGATTTTTTCCTTTTACAACAACTCAACATATATCATACAAAACTTGTTCAAAACACAACCAAATATAAAATCGAGTCTACCAAGTGTCTAAACATCATAAATTAGGGTAACTAACATGTCCACACCAAGTATTTCACATGGGTCTCAACCAAATCACGAATTTTCACCAAAAGTCTCACATACATGATCAAAATCAAGAACGGGTAAATCCTAAGTTAATTCATGTCCATATTGTGTCGTGAGTCATCTATGGTCAAATTTTCACAATAGAGACAAAACCCATCAAGCATATCACAAACAAGAGTCATCTCTAGACCCAACTACACTATAGGTGATTTTTGACTTGTATCAAACAAATAAATTGGAGTACAAGTTACTTGCCTTAATTAAAGATGAAGAACGATGCAAATCAAGAGTAGGAGCAAAACCACGAATGAATGAATCCAAGCAACTAGAGCGAAAATCTCCACACGAACAAAAACTCCAAAAGCGAGATGATCCAAGAGGGATGAATGGCGATAGTGGCTTGCGGCCACGAGAGAACACCATGTGAGAGAGACGAGGGATTGTGGGGTGGTGTGAGGTAGTCGGGATGGTCAAGGAGGTAGTCGGCCAAGCTAGAAAAGGGGCTCGGGCTTGGTGGCTGTCGGGTTTGCACACAGGTCGGGGAGCGTGGGTGTCGGCCTGGAGTAGGGTCGGCCTGAGGTAGGGTCGGTGGTGGCCTGGGCTGGCCTGGGTGTGCAGCCGCAAACAAGGAGAGGGAGAGGGAGGGGGAGGCCGGGTTGCTAGGAGTAGGGGAATTAGGGTTAGGGTTTATATGAGAGGGATTGGAGAGAGTATATATATATATGGGGATTAGGGTTTAGAAATACAAGTTGGGTTAATGGGTATTTGGGTTGTGGGTAATTAGGAGTAGTAGTAGGTTTACCAAATGGGTTTTGGATTTGGGTCAATAATTTAGGAATTCAAATAGGATTGGGAATATTATTTGGCTTTGGAAATCTTATTAGGGATCAAAATAATAGGATTGGGAAAAAATAGGACAACCAATCACCACCACAACCACCCAAGAAAAATAAAAATAAAGAGAACGAGACCAAAATTAAGAAAGAACAAAATAATGAAGAACGAAACAAAAGAGACAACCAAACATACACAAGGAGCTCAAAATGAAATAAAACGAATATATATTAAAAATAACTCCAATATACGGTTCAGAAAAAATACAAGAGAGAAAATACACCGAAACGAAAAATACACTTCAAAATACACAAAATGAAAATCAGAGGTTACAACATAATTATTGTTTTCAATTGCATTTCAACTCGTGCATATACTTTACACTATTTTTGTCCTTATGTTATAAATCATTTTGTTTTCATTACTACTAATTAAGTACCATTTATGTGTGATATATCCTGTACACCTATTCTAATGTTTCATTGTGTAACTTCTTTTACTTCTATTTTTGTATCACTGATTTCCAAATGTAACACCACACTTGATTAAACACTGAATATCCAAGTACAAATGGAAGATTACATCTTTCCATCTCCCATTTTTGTGCAACCTGATGTCGAGAGGGTAAATCTGCAACTAGACGTCAATGGAGGCAAACTGCAAGTGGACGTCGGGGAGGCAAAGTCTGTAACCGAATGTTGGGGAGGCAAAGTCGGTAACCGAAGGCAAACTGCAATCGAATGTCGTAGAGGAAATTCTGCAATTTGTGGTCGAGAAGGCGAGCCTGCAATTGGACACCAACGAGGCGAACCTACACCAGAAGGATATTTTCTACTTAGACAACCCCTACTTTGTTTTCTATAATATTCACTTACCACTATCCTATTTTTGGCACTAGCTTGTATTATTTTATAATATTTTATAACCTAGCACTATATTGCTTATACTGATTTCTATATTTATCCTACTTGTGTATTTACTACTTAAACTCAACGATCTTGCCGTCTTCTTCTTATTATTTTGAATCTTTATATAAGTTAGCATTCCATTCTACTTTATTGTGTTTTATATTGCTATTAGCTTATCTTAGATTTGGTGGCTACTCACTCACCAAACAAATTTTTATTTATTATACTTATGTTCATTATACATAATTCATTTCTATTAATTTTGCATTGTTTTCAATAATATGTTATTACTTTTACAACTATAATATCTTGTTTTACTCCTACAAACCATTTATAATTTTCGTATCATAATATTGTTGTTTCACCCTATAATTTTACGCCTATGTATACATATAATTTTGTATATTGGTTTCCTTCCTCTAGTTGACAATTCAAAAGTATTTCAATCTATGTCTTCTATATCTTTAATTTCTAAATCGTATAATTATTATAGTTACGTTACAAATTATTTTATTAATTGTTATACAAAATTATTTTATGTTGTCTATACTTTTAACTAAATTTCATTTTGTCTATTTTTCAACCTCTTATCCAATAGCCTTCTCTTAAATTTGCTAATCAAATTTTTATCTCTTAATATATTGTACCAAATCAATTTGCGAATTTTCTGCCGCTTATTACTTTAATGAACTTTGACTACCAAATTTATTTATAAAATTATCTATTGACTATGTTTTCTTTATTGTATTGTTTTCTGAACTATTCCACAATTAATGACTCAATTTATTTTTCATTTTATCTAATGTTTTACCTAATATTATTTTTGTATGAAAATTTTCCTCAATCTATCTTATATTTTTGTCGCATTATTTTCTTATGCTATTTCTCCAAGATTTCTTATTCCGCTCTTATAAAATTTTGATACTCATAATTTTCTTGTATAGAGTTTGTCTTATTTTTCCACATTGCTTATTTTTATACTACCTTTATTTTCTTAAAGTTTTCACTTTTCTATATGCCATAGTGATATTTTCTTTGATGTGTACAAAATACAACTTTACCCTAGTGAGTTCTGGAGACATAACTATTCTAAGGAGGGGAGAGTGTAACACCGCGCAAAATTGAAAATGATAATTTTGCCCTCGGGTGTTACTCACGTGTATTTTGTACTGTTACTAGTGATATCCGTCACATATTTCGATATGTATTTTGGATTCCGGATATTTAAGCATTCCCGTATTCTTAAAATCTCATTTGAGACAACTCAAATGCTAAATTTCCATCTTTATATTTTTACATGCTTTTTACATATTATTGATGAACGTGTCGATTTCGGGTATTCTACCATTACGGGCAATATTTTCGATGGGTTTCAATTTTTTATTCTTCTGACATGTTTAAATTCATTTTACAAACAGAAATTCACTTTTCATCTGTTTTGATTAAAATAGTTTTATACGAGTAGTGCACGTGTTTTCATTGTACGTATTAACTACATCATTGAATGTGTATAATAGATATATTTTTCCTAGATAGTATTCCGGTTATATATAAATATTTTTCGGTCGATAAAGTCAATTTCGTATTTTTGATATTTTACGTGCGACGCACGTCTTTGTTTGGGTACGCGTATTTGAGCGTATTCATTTTCAAAATAAATTTTTGGAGTATATGTATTTATTTTTGCATAAAACATTATAAATTTTATTTAAACTAATTTTACGTACATATTATGTATATATATAATTTATGTTTTTTTTAAAAAAAAAGTTAATGAGGAAGGGCGTGCTAGTGCACGCACGTGCACGTGTTTTGGGGTATGAAATGAGTTGACCGAGCTATTTGTGATGGATGGAAAGAGACAAATTTTAAATTATGTGAGCAGAGATAGTGGATGGGTGGATTGTGTTCATGGGTGTATAGTTATTATAACTACTCTTTTTCTCCTTATATAGATACCCCCTCCCCTACACCCTTCTTCATCATTCCTCTTCTCCTTCTCTGTGTCAATTCTGAAACCAAAAAGCATCCAGCATGCTTTTTGCCTTCTCCATTAAAATCAACCATACTAATTGATATATATATATATATATATATATATATATATATATATATATATATATATATACATACTATCCATCACCCCTTCACATCTCTTCTTGCCTTCTCTGTCACTCTTTCGAAAACCACCCAGATCAACCATGTCCTCTGTTGCTTTTCCCAAGCCTACCATTCTCTGGTTGATCTGGGTAGAATGGTAGGCTTGGGAAAAGCAACAGAGGACATGGTTGATCTGGGTGGTTTTCGAAAGAGTGACAGAGAAGGGAAGAAGAGATGTGAAGGGGTGATGGATAGTATGTATATATATATATATATATATATATATACACATATGTATATATATATATGTATATGAGATGAAATTGCCCTTCTCTGGACCTGCTGAAGATGATGCTTTTGGTCTTGCTGTGCTCTGACCGAAATGGAGCTTGGGCTTGGCTTTGGTGTACAGATCTCGAGGAGGTGGAGCGGAGTTCTCTAGGAGCTTCTAATTATAGGAGTACAATTGCTAGGAATTAAATTTCTTTGGGTGGGTGCTTCTTAAATTGTTTCTCATTTAGGAGTAGAAATTGTGTGACAAATAATATGTAATTTATTTGTTAAATTTGGATTGGTATGATGAAAATTTCATGCTAGTTGTTGTGGAGATTAATTGCAAAATTTTAATTAGTGTGATGGATGTGAATTGCTCGATTTATTGTCAAAAGTTTGTTATGATGGTTGTTAGTATATTTGCATGTTAAAATGTGTGCAACTTGATAAATCGTGATTGTATGATGCATGAATAGAATAGTAGTCGAAATAATGCAAATATGTAAAAAAATAACTTTTTGATGCTAATGTGGCAAAGAAGTGCCGTTCGAATCTCACTAATATTTATTTTATGAGTATAGAAATTTTATAAAGGAATTTTCGATGAAAGACAACATTTTTTTTTGAAAAAAAATTGATTGTATGTGTTTTATGCATTTTGAAGAAAAGCTCTTATTATATTGCAAAGAAATGAGAAGTTTATGAATTTAAAAACATGAACAATATTGTTTTTCAAAGAAAAGCATTCTGGATAAATTAATTATATTTTCTGGAAGCATGAACCGATCGAATATTCGAGTTTATTAAAAGAAATTAAATAACAGGGAGGTATAAACAAAAAAGTATGTAACTATTTTCATAACAATAAGTGCTCTTGGACTTACTGGTCTTTGGGTGCGTCACAAGTATGTTACTGTAGCTCAGCGGAGCAGTGGTCTTGGGTTTGAGTCTTGTTAGGGACTCTGTTTTTATGAAATTTCGTTTTTAACTCAATCACCGAAAGCACTCTTAATTATAATTGGAGCCCACCTTTCATCAGTTAGCAACTTTGGCCAAATTGGTTGTTGGGTGTGCCACAAGACCATCACTGTAGCATGCGGGTCAGGGCTTCGGTACTGGGTTCAAAACCTAGTTCTGACACTTTAATTGTTTTTTGATTTTAGTGGGTTTTTTTAGAGTTTTAAAGTGAAATAAAAATTCGGAAAAATCCTATTTAATTTTCTAAAATTGTTTAGACCATGTGAAAATTATTTCTACAATACTTGGTTATATTACGTGAATTAAAAGAGGATTTTTACATTAAATATTGTTGAAGAACTCGAGTTTATTGATTAATCAATTAGAAGTGAATTTTATAATGAAGATTGTGACTATTGCTTAATTAAAGGGAGATGAATATTTAAATTGCAATTAGATTTTCTTCTTAATGAGATTTTATGAGTATTAATATTTGATAGAGATTATTTGAAATGCATACAAGGTTGTGAATGACTAAATTGATAGATGAGTTGAATTGAATTATTCTATGTTGTGAGATTAAAAATAAATATTTCTCGTTGAGAATGAGGTCGTGAATAAAGAAATTAAAATATTATTTTGAGATTGAATATGGAATGTTGTTGATATCTAGAAAGAGATAGTTGTTGGAATCTAGAGGCTAGGCGAGACCCTAGTGACCGGAATTTTTTATTTATGATTTGAGAGCTAACCAGTTTGTGTTGAGCATCTCTTGAGATGTAGTCAGGTAGGTTGACTGTCTCTTTGAATTGGTTTAAGTCCGGTAGGGTAAGCTAGCTCTAGGTTGTGATGATTTTCTTTAAAAACAGAGAAAATTGTAATGATTAGACACATAGTAGAGATGTGATGAAAGTAAGAGAAAAACATGAGTATGAGGGCCATTGGATTGGCGGCATTAGAGTATTTCATGAAGCATCATGAATAGGGCATGGATACTACTCCAGAGTAACTTCTCGGTGGCGACGCTTATGGGGTGGTCTGGTGACTACAGGTGGTACAATGTCTGTAGTAGGAGGTGAATTAACCATTGGATGCCTGCATGATGAGTCATGTGTCAGTGCATGGGATTCTCTCCAGGGAGTCTGGACATGGGCTCGTAACTTATAGAACACCTAGGATACTTACCGTAGTTACCGTAGTAGTTTATGTTATGGCGAGGGATTGAACCCTACAAGATGAAGAACGATTAAGGGACTTGCCCTCGGACCTATGTAGTATGGGCTTCATAGACTCTGAACAAGTGCGCATTAGTATCATATAATATAAACAACTGCATTAAGGACTAAGTGCACAGCACCCACGACATCAATAGGATAGTCCCTTTGTAGATTTGTTTGTGATCAAGTTTGTAATTGCTAAAGTATTTAAGATTCATTATACTGTTCGGCATAGCGAGGATGACCGTGTATAGTATTTCGTCGGTTGTAAGCAACTGACATACTCACAGTTTTATATGCAGGGCTTGGAGTTTACAAGAGGATATAAAGATGAAATTGTTGTTGATGATTACTTAAATGTTTTGTTTCAATTGTATATTTATTATTGTTGTATTATATTTATTCCGCTGCGTGTTGATGTAAAAGACTGATGTAATCATTGTTGTAAAAAATTTTTTAAATTCTTTGTAAAATTGTACGAAATGAAGTGTAAAGATCCTATGGAACTTCGAATTCGGTCATATTTGGAATTCGGGGTGTTACAGAGTGGTATCAGAGCTACGCTTTAATGAGTAGTACAAATTTACAAGGACGACACATTAGGGTGGACATTAGTGTGAGTTCAGTTTATAGAGATTTAAATGTAAGCAATTTACATTTGTGTTGCTCTATACGTTGATGTTTTCTTCTTCCTTTCCCTATTAGATTGCTGGAGTCATGAATGAAAGTTGTTATTGAACTTGCATTCAAATTCATTAATGATATTTTCCTCGTATACATTAATGTGAGATCATATGCGAGTACATTTTTTCCTTGGTATCAGAGTGGCGCAGTGGAAGCGTGGTTGGTTCGAACCGTCATTCATGATACATTACACATGGACATACTTTACTCTCAAATTATTTTTTGTAGATTTTATCATAGTATTTTTCAACATTCAATATTTTCAGAAAAATATTTTCCTATACTATTAAATCACTTGAATACATATTATTTTGTATGTTTTCCTTAGTCTTGATTCTTTAAATTTGTTTTATTTGTCTTTTAGTCTTAAAGTTTTGTCTTTCGTGTTTTTATGTCACTTTATATTTATCCATTTATATCTGCTATTACTTTACGTATTTTATTAAATTAATATTGCAACTATTATTTTCTTCATTTACTATTATATTTTGAAATTTGCTTATGAAATTTTCTTATGTGCAATCATTTTACATTATTTGATTTTGTGATACTATACTTTTCATTTCCTTATATTGTCTTATGTATTTCAGTATACTTTTAACAAGTTCGAAATATTCTACTCATATAAATATGACATACGATTTTGTTTTATTGGCTACATTCGATACTATTGTTGTTGCATATTATCTACTAATTTGTTTGGTTATATTCCCTTTTTCTATAAATCGCTACTTATTAATTTTGTTGTTTTATGCTTCTTTAATATACTGCATACACTCACTATTTATACTTTATTTTATTCTCAAATTTTATTGGTCTTTACATTCTTAATTACTACATATATTTTCCACTGATTTCTATATATATGTCATATATTTCAAGATACTTACTATACGTATCATTTCTTCCTCATCCAATTTCTACATTACTATTGTTATACATAATTGTTTATGTCTATTGCCCTAATTTGCTACACTACATAATTATTGTTTTCAATTGCATTTCAACTTGTGCATATACTTTACACTATTTTTGTCCTTATATTATAAATCATTTTGTTTTCATTACTACTAATTAAGTACCATTTATGCTTGATATATCCTACACACCTATTTTAATGTTTCATCGTGTAACTTCTTTTACTCCCATTTTTATATCACTGATTTCAAAATGTAACACCATACTTTATTAAACACCCAATATCCAAGTACAAATGGAAGATTACATCTTTCCATCTCCCATTTTTGTGCAACCTGATGTCGAGAGGGCAAATATGCTACTAGACGTCAATGGAGGCAAACTGCAACTGGATGTCCGAGAGGCAAAGTATGCAACCAAATGTCCAAAAGGCAAACTGCAATCGAATGTCGTATAGGCAATTCTGCAACTTCTGGTCGAGAAGGTGAGCCTGCAATTGGACACCAACGAGGCGAACCTACAACAGAAGGATATTTTCTACCTAGACAACCCTTACTGTGTTTTCTATAATATTCTCTTACCACTATCCCATTTCTGGCACTAGCTTGTATTATTTTATAATATTTTATAACCTAGCATTATATTGCATATACTGATTTCTATATTTATCATACTTTTGTATAACTACTTAAACTCAACTATCTTGCCGTCTTCTTCTTATTATTTTGAATCTTAATATAAGTTAGCATTCCATTCTACTTTATCGTGTTTTATATTGCTATTAGCTTATCTTAGATTTGGTGGCTACTCACTAACCAAACAAATTTTTGGTTATTATACTTTTGTTCGTGATACATAATTCATTTCTATTAATTTTGCATTGTTTTCAATAATATATTATTACTTTTACAACTATAATGTCTTATTTTACTCCTACAAACCATTTATAATTTTCGTAACATAATATTGTTGTTTCACCCTATAATTTTATGCCTATGTATACATATAATTTTGTATATTGGTTTCCTTCCTCTACTTGACAATTCGAAAGTCTTTCGATCTATGTCTTCTATATCTTTAATTTCTAAATCGTATAATTATTATAGTTACGTTACAGATTATTTTATTAATTGTTATACAAATTCATTTTATGTTGTCTATTTTTTTAACTAAATATTATTTTTTCTATTTTTCCACCTCTTATCCAATAGCCTTCTCTTAAAATTGCTTATCAAATTTTTATCTCGTAATATACAGTACCAAATCAATTTGCGATTTTTCTACCGCTTATTACTTTAATGAACTTTGACTACCAAATTTATTTATAAAATTATCTATTGACTATGTTTTCTTTATTGTATTGTTTTCTGAACTATTCCACAATTAATGACTCAATTTATTCTTCATTTTATCTAATGTTTTACCTAATATTATTTTTGTATGAAAATTTCCCTCAATTTATCATATATTTTTGTCGCATTATTTTCTTATGCTATTTCTCCAAGATTTCTTGTTCCGCTCTTATAAAATTTTGATACTCATAGTTTTCTTGTATAGAGTTTGTCTTATTTTTCCACATTGCTTATTTTTATACTACCTTTATTTTCTTAATGTTTTCACTTTTCTATATGCCATAATGATATTTTTTTCTGTGTGTACAAAATACAACTTTTATCCTAGTGAGTTTTGTGGACAGAATAGTTCTAGGGGGGGAGTGTAACACCTCGCAAAATTGAAAATGACAATTTTGACCTCAGATGTTATTCACATGTATTTTGTACTGTTACGGGTGATATCCGTAACGTATTGCGATATGTGTTTTGGATTCCGACTATTTAAGCATTCCTGTATTCTTAAAATCTCTTTTGAGACAACTCAAATGCTAAATTTCAATCTTTATATTTTTATGTGCTTTTTACGTATTATCGATGCACGTGTCGATTTCGGGTATTCTACTGTTACGTGCAATATTTGTTTTACAAACAGAAATTCACTTTTCGTCTGTTTTGATTAAAATACTTTTATCCGAGTTGTGCACGTGTTTTCAATGTACGTATTAACTACATTATTGAATGTGTATATTAAATATATTTTTCCTAGATAGTATTCCGGTTATATATAAATATTTTTCGGTCGATAAAGTCAATTTCGTATTTTTGATATTTCACGTGCGACACACGTCTTTGTTTGGGTACGCGTATTTGAGCGTATTCATTTTCAAAATAATTTTTTGGAGTATGTGTATTTATTTTTGCATTAAACATTATAAATTTTAATAAACTAATTTTTACGTACATATTATGTATATATATAATTTATGTTTTTTTTATAAAAAAGTTAATGAGGAAGGGTGTGCTAGTGCACGCACGTGCACGTGTTTTTGGGTATGAAATGAGGTGACCGTGCTATTTGTGATGGATGGAAAGAGACAAATTTTAAATTATGTGAGTGGAGATAGTGGATGGGTGGATTGTGTTCATGGGTGGATAGTTATTATAACTACTCTTTTTCTCCTTATATAGATAGCCCCTCCCCTACACCCTTCTTCATCATTCCTCTTCGCCTTCTCTGTGTCAATTCCGAAACAAAAAAGCATCTAGCATGCTTTTTGCCTTCTCCATTAAAATCGACCATACTAATTGATGTATGTATATATATATATATATATATATATATACATACATACTATCCATCACCCATTCACATCTCTTCTTCCCTTCTCTGTCACTCTTTCGAAAACCACCCAGAACAACCATGTCCTCTATTGCTTTTCCCAAGCCTACCATTCTACCTATAAGCCTATACTAGGTATATATATATATAAATATATATATATATATACACATATGTATATATATATGTATATGAGATGAAATTGCCCTTCTCTGGACCTGCCGAAGATGATACTTTTGGTCTTGCTGTGCTCTGACCGAAATGGAGCTTGGGCTTGGCTTTGGTGCACAGATCTCGAGGAGGCGGAGCGGAGTTCTCTAGGAGCTCCTAATTATAAGAGTACAATTGCTAGGAATTAAATTTTCTTAGGTGGGTGATTCTTAAATTCTTTCTCATTTAGGAGTAGAAATTGTATGACAGATAATATGTAATTTATTTGTTAAATTTGGATTGGTATGATGAAAATTTCATGCTAGTTGTTGTAGAGATTAATTGCAAAATTTTAATTAGTGTGATGGATGTGAATTGCTCGATTTATTGTCAAAAGTTTGTTATGATGGTTGTTAGTATATTTGCATGTTAAAATGTGTGCAATTTGATAAATCGTGATTGTATGATGCATGAATAGAATAGTAATCGAAATAATGGAAATATGTAAAAAAATGACTTTTCGATGCTAATGTGGCAAAGAAGTGCGGTTCTAATCTCCCTAATATTTATTTTATGAGTATAGAAATTTTATTAAGGAATTTTCGATGAAAGACAACATTTTTTTGGGAAAAAAAATGATTATATGTGTTTTATGCATTTTGAAGAAAAGCTCTTATTATATTGCAAAGAAATGAGAAGTTTATGAATTTAAAAACATGAACGATATTGTTTTTCAAAGAAAAGCATTCTGGAAAAATTAATTATATTTTGTGGAAGCACGAACGGATCGAATAATCAAGTTTGTTAAAAGGAATTAAATAACAGGGAGGTATAAACAAAAAAGTATGTAATTATTTTCATAACAATAAGTGCTCTTGGACTTACTGGTCTTTGGGTGCGTCACAAGTATGTTACTGTAGCTCAGCGGAGCAGTGGTCTTGGGTTTGAGTCTTGTTAGGGACTCTGTTTTTATGAAATTTCGTTCTTAACTCAATCACCGAAAGCACTCTTAATTATAATTGGAGCCCACCTTTCATCAGTTAGCAACTTTGGCCAAACTAGTTGTTGGGTGCGCCACAAGACCATCACTGTAGCGTGCGGGTCTGGGCTTTGGTACTGGGTTCGAAACCTGGTTTTGACACTTTAATTGTTATTTGATTTTAATGGGTTTTTAGAGTTTTAAAGTGAAATAAAAATTGGGAAAAATCCGATTTAATTTTCTAAAATTGTTTAGACCATATGAAAATTATTTCTACATTACTTGGATATATAACGTCAATTAAAAGAGGATTTTTATATTAAATATTGTTGAAGAACTCGAGTTTATCGATTAAAGAATTAGAAGTGAATTTTATAATGAAGATTGTGACTATTGCTTAATTAAAGAGAGATGAATATTTGGATTGCAATTAGATTTTCTTCTTAATGAGATTTTATGAGTATTAATATTTGATTGAGATTATTTGAAATGCATACAAGGTTGTGAATGACTAAATTGATAGATGAGTTGAATTGAATTATTCTATGTTATGAGATTAAAAAGAAATATTTCTCTTTGCGAAAGAGATCGTGAATAAAGAAATTGAAATATTATTTTGTGATTGAGTATGAAATATTGTTGATCTCTAGAAAGAGATATTTGTTGGAATCTGGAGGCTAGGCGAGACCCTAGCGACCGACAGTTTTTATTTATGATTTGAGAGCTAACCAGTTTGGGTTGAGCATCTCTTCAGAAGTAGCCAGGTAAGCTGACTGTCTCTTTGTATTGGTTTAAGTCCGGTATGGTAAGCTAGCTCTAGGTTGTGATGATTTTCTTTTAAAACAAACAAAATTGTAAGGATTAGACACATAGGAGAGATGTGATGAAAGTAAGAAAAAAATGTGAGTATGAGGGCCATTGGATTGGCGGCGTGAGAGTATTCACAGGATGTCCCATGATGCATCATGAATAGGGCGTGGATACTACTTCAGAGTACCGTCCCGGTGGCGATGCTTATTTGGTGGTCTAGTGACTATGGGTGGTGCCATGTCTATGGAAGGAGGTGAATTGACCACAGGATGCCTGCATGATGAGTCATCTGTCAGTGCGTGTGATTCTCTCCAGTGCACTTAGACGTGAGCTCGTAACTCATAGAACACCTAGGATACTTACCGTAGTTACCGTAGTAGATTAAGTCATGGCGACGGATTGGACCCTACAAGATGAAGAACGATTAAGGGCTTGCCCTCGGACCTATGTAGTATGGGCTGGATAGACTCTGAACAAGTGTGCATTAGTGTCATATAATATAAACAACTATATTAAGGACTAAGTGCACAGCATCCACGACATTAATAGGATAGTCCCTTTGTAGCTTTGTTTGTGATCAAGTTTGTATTTGCTAAAGTATTTAAGAATCGTTATGCTGTTCGGCATAGCGAAGATGGTCATGTATAATATTTCGTCGGTTGTAAGAAACTGACGTGCCCACAGTTTTATATGCACGACTTGGAGTTTACATGAGAATATAAAAATGAAATTGTTCCTGATGATTACTTAAATGTTAAAGTTGTTTCAATTGTACATTTACTATTGATGTATTATATTTATTCTACTGCGTATTGATGTAAAAGACTGATGTAATCATTGTTGTAATAAAAGTTTTAAATTCCTTGTAAAATTGTACGAAATAAAGTGTAAAGATCCTGTGGAACTTTGAATTCGGTCTTATTTGGAATTCGGGGGTTACAAATATCTTGTATAATGCAGCCCATTGTTACGACTAAAATGTAAGTACTTCAGTACTCTTGTAATTGCTTGCCAATGCTCGCTTCCAGGATTACTCGTATATTCAATTAGTTTACTCACTGCATAGGCAATATCTGGTCTTGTACAACTCATTAAGTACATTAGGCTGCCTATGATTCTACAGTATTCTACTTGATAAATACTCTCACATTTATTCTTGGATAAATATAGTTAGATTTATTGGAGTTCTTAGTAGATTTAATTATCTTTATCAAATTTTTCAAAAATATTTTCAATATAATGTGACTGACTTAAAACAAGTCCGTCTGTTGTTCTTGTGATTTTAATTTCCAACATAATATCACCTAGTCCCATGTCTTTCATGTCAAACCTTGAGTTCAACATATTTTTAGTAGATTTAATCATCTTATCATTGCTTCCAACAATAAGCATGTCATCTACATACAAGTATATTATGGCATATCCACTTTCAGTGTCTTTGTCATGTACACATTTCTCACATTCATTAATCTTGAAATCATTCATCATCATGACTTTGTCAAATTTCTCATGCCATTACCTTGGTTCTTGTTTTAAGCCAAATAATGACTTCACAGGTTTACAAACTTTCTTTTCTTGTCTTGCAGTTGAAAAACTCTTAGGTTGCTCCATATAGATTTCTTCATCTAAATCTCCATTAAGAAAGGTTGTTTTCACATCTCTTTGATGTACTTCAAGATTGTGCAAGGTTGCTATTGTAAGTACCATCCTAATAGAGTTGTTTTTCGTCACAGGAGAATATGTATCAAAGTTGTCTAGACATTCTTTTTGTCTATAACCTCTGATTACAAGTCTTGTCTTGTATTTATTAATTGATCCATCAAGTTTCACTTTTCTTTTGAAAATCCACTTGGAACCTAAAGGTTTACTACCTAGTGGAAGATACACTAGTTCCCAAGTATGATTTTGCAAGATAGAATCAATTTCGCTCTTAATGTCTTCTTTTCATAGAGGACCATCACTAGAGCTCACTGCTACTTTGAAAGTTTGTGGTTCACCTTCAAGCATAAAAGTCAAGAAGTCTGGACCAAACGATTTTTTGTTCTTGTTCTTTTACTACGTCTAGGTTCCTTCTCAACTTCTTCATCTTGGTTTTCCCTATCATCACTGATAGTCTTATCTCATGTGTTTGTTTGGAAGAACTTGGTTCTTCCTTAGACTTACATGAAAATACATCTTCAAAGAATGATGCATTTCTAGACTCCATTATCGTGTTCTTTGGTATATCAGATATATCGGATTTGTACACCAAGAACCGATAAGCACTGCAATCAACCGTATTTGTAATATCCCGGACGGATATTACCTTATATAAATTGATATTTTATTATTATTTTATTATTATTTTGTTTTAATTCCAAAATTGGAATATTTTGGTGATTTTCACCCTGTTTATTCATAGACATTATCTGTACCCAGATATCAGTCAGTATACATCCTATTGTATCAAATTGATACCGTGATCTTCCGAACTAATAATAAAATTTATTTTATTATTATTTCCGAGATTAAATTATTTTTATACGGATTATGCGAAGATTTTCGGTATACAGACATATATATGCACATACGTATAATATGTCAATTAGTACATTATACAAATTGTGTCTTGTGTATTTTTGGACAACACTTGTCTTGTTTATGACAAAACCTATTAGATTGTTAGGGTTTATAAGTGGTTAACCTAGGTTAAGTGTGCATGAGGAGGTTAAGGAAACCCTTCTAGAAAACCTCACATAATACCTCCACCACATAACACCATACCTCACCATACCTCCACCTCATCCACACCTCCCCAAGGCAAAACCGGCCCCAATATGTGGGGGGGGGGGGGGGGGTTTATGCAATTGTATGTGTGCACATTTGCACTCTCCACCCTTCTCTCCTCCTATATATACCCCCTTCCTCCACCTTTGTCTCATTTTAGAAAGATCATAAAGAAAGAAAGAAAGAAAGGAAAAGAAAGAGAGAACACCATACTAACTTGAGAGTTTTCCCATTGTAGGTTTCATAAGGATTCCTAGGAGCTAAGGAGGAGAGTTAGTCTTGTTCTTCCATCCAAGAAAAGAAACAAGGTGGGGATTTCTCTTTTGTTGTTTGTTTGTTTGAATTGTCGTTTGATGTTTCTTCTTCTTCTTACCTTCCTTGTTTTGTTTTCTTTGGTTCTTTTTGGGATGATTATTGTGATAGCATTGTTGTATGTGATTCTTGCTTTGTATGTTGTAAATGTTAAAAGTAATAATCACATAAAATGAAATGGAAACAAATAAACATAAAGATTAAATCTTTATAGTTGTAGTTGTTGTTTTATGTTGTTAATTGGACTAAAATGACATAAGGCATATGGACTTGTACATACAACCGTTTGGGGTTGTAGGACTTGATGTGAACTCATGAACAAAGCATATGAACATTTTTATACAACCATTTTGGTTGTAGGACTTGTATTGAACTTGGACTAAAAGATAAGCATATGTTGGTTGAACCAAATGAAGGTTCTTACTTTGTTTTTATTATTGATATTTTCTTTTATAATCTTAAGTAAAAAGAACCTAAAATTAGATGTTTGTTTTAATTATGAAAAAGAAACTAATCTAAAATCACTAGTTGTAGAATGAATAAAAAGATCTCTTTTTTATGATCACTAGCAATAAATAAAAGCTAATAAAGATTAGTAGATATTTAAGTAGTAGTATGTTAAAATAAGGTAATAGTAGTATGTTAAAATAAAGTAGTAGTAGTAGTAGATAGTTGTAGATGTTTATGTTATATTCATGTTAAAATAAAGTAATAGTAGTATGTTAAAATAAAGTAGTAGTAGTAGTAGATAGTTGTAGATGTTTATGTTATATTCATGTTAAAATAAGGTAATAGTAGTATGTTAAAATAAAGTAGTAGTAGTAGTAGTAGATAGTTGTAGATGTTTATGTTATATTCAAGTTAAAATAAAGTAGTAGTAGTATGTTAAAATAAAGTAGTAGTAGTAGTAGATAGTTGTAGATGTTTATGTTATATTCATGTTAAAATAAAGTAGTAGTAGTAGTAGACAGTTGTAGATGTTTATGTTATATTCATGTTAAAATAAAGTAGTAGTAGTATGTTAAAATAAAGTAATAGTAGTAGTAGATAGTTGTAGATGTTTATGTTATATTCATGTTAAAATAAAGTAGTAGTAGTAGTAGATAGTTGTAGATGCTTTGTGTTATGTTCTTGGTTAAAATAAAGTAGTAGTAATAGTAGAACGTTGTAGGATTTATTCTAAAATTTCCTATCATGTTTAGGAATAATATTTATGCTTAGGATGTTGTAGGATTCATTCTAAAATTACCTATCATTTTTAGGAATGATATTTATGCTTAGGATGTTGTAGGATTCATTCTAAAATTTCCTATCATGTTTAGGAATGATATTTATGCTTAGGATGTTGTAGGATTCATTCTAAAGTTACCTATCATGTTTAGGAATGATATTTATGCTTAGGATGTTGTAGGATTCATTCTAAAATTACCTATCATGTTTAGGAATGATATTTATGCTTAGGATGTTGTAGGATTCATTCTAAAATTTCCTATCATGTTTAGGAATGATATTTATGCTTAGGATGTTGTAGAATTTATTCTAAAATTTCCTATCATGTTTAGGAATGATATTCATGCTTAGAATGTTGTAGGATTAATTTTAAAATTATCTATCATGTGTACGAATGATATACATGTTGTAGAATTAATGCTAAAATTATCTACCATGTTTAGGAGTGATATATATGTTGTAAGATAAATGCTAAAATTACTTACCATGTTTAGAAGTATATGTATATATACTTAGGAATGTTGTATGTTCATACTAGTAGTTATCCATGCTTAGTAAGATATTCATGATTAGTAGTTATTCATGTTTAATAAGATTCGTGCTTAGATGATTTTATGAAAGCATATACCATGCTAGATTAATTTATCTATGCTTAGATGATTGTAGGAAAATAGTATACCATGCTAGATTAATTTATCTATGTTTAGATAATTGGTATATCATACTAGATTAATTTATCCATGCTTACATGCTTGTAGAAAAATTATATACCATGCTAGATTAATATACCTATGCTCAGATAATTGTAGGAAAGTGGTATATCATGCTAGATTAATTTATCTATGCTTAGATGATTGTAGGATTGATGTTAACTAATCTACCATGCTTAGGAATATGGCAAGATTCATGCTTAGGGATTGTTTATGCTAAAGTTAGTAGAGGATCATGCTTAGTCATTATTCATGCTAAAGATGGTAGACATTTATGCTTAAATAATTGTAGGAACCATGCTTATGGTGTATGCCATGTTGTAGGTTTAATATAGAAAAGAAGCATGTTTAGGTTGTACATACATGGTAAGAATTATCATACTAAGGTTAGAATGCTGTAGGTCTCTACTTGGAATACATATCATGCTTAGTCGTAGCAATTCTATGTTTATGTTCTACCCATACTAGATCGTAATAGTAGATGTTCTACCAAGTTGTCTTCGTGATTAGATCATAGTAATTAATCATGCCTAAAGTAATGAAGATCCATGCTTAAGAGATATATACTCTAGGTAGTAGGTATTCACGCTCAAGTTGTGACTTACGCTTGACTATAGTAGACTTCACGTTTATACCATAGTGATTATTCATGCTTAAGCTTGATATAAGCACATGCTTAAATCACATTCGTACTTAGGAGTATTGTGGTGGGTGGTTATGTTATGTACCATAATTAGATTGTTGTAGGAAGATGCTTGCAATTGTATGCCATGCTTAAGGCGCTATAGGTTGAAGTAATAAGGATCGGGAAGATCACTAGTAATAGTAAGTTTGATAAAGGTTGATATGTCGCCTTCGGTTTCACATTGGTAGAATACCGATCATAGACCATTAGTAGATTCTTCTGTTGCTTCTAATAATAGAAGATCAAGTTTGCTAGTAAGCACGTTTGGTTGCTTCTAGGATGATTACCTGTATGGTAGTTTGCATATGGTTGTGCTCATATGTAGCTCGACTGGCCCGTATGTAGCGGTGGGTCTCATACGTAGTTATTTAGCTCGTATGTAGGTTGTTGTCTCGTACGCAGCTCAACCGGCCCGTGCGTAGCTGTTGGTCTCATACGCAGCTTATTTGGCTGGTATGTACGTTGTCATCATACGTAGCTTATTGGCTCGTTTGTGGTTAGTTACCGTGTGTAGCTTATTAGCTAGTACACAGTTGTTGTGCTCATCTAGGGTAATATCATTACCTTAGGTCTATCGACCATCAAGACATATGTTTTCTTACCCTAAGGAACTGTGGAGGAGTCACTCCTCAGGTACCATCGGATCTTAACCTGTTTAGGTTGATCGAGGACCGGAGTATAGACGGAATCTAAGTTCAGAGTAGTGGCATGCATATATATTCGCATTGCCGAGGTCTTAGATTGATAAGCCACGAACCGGATCCTAAAGGGTTATGGTGAGTCTAGGTTGAGCAGCCTAGTAGAGTTGTCTTGTGAAGTCTAAATAAAGGCCTAGCATGTTGTGGTTATAATATTGCCCTCCCTAGGAATGTTCAGGGTTAGGGACATTATTAGGGTAGTGACTTATAAAGATCATTGCTTAAACCCTTGCCGGGAGAGAGGAGTCGGTTGTAGGGGGCACCTTACGACTAACTCGTCCCTTGAGGCAGATCTTAGGTGGTGTTATTGGGTTGTACCCTCCTGTCAAAAGGGATACGTACGATGCCTTGTCACTAGTTGGGAACATGGGTTGCGTATCCTGATTGTTAATTCCTGAAGTGCCATGATAAGGCGGGCGGAGCTAGGG
Source organism: Hemerocallis citrina (assembly GCA_017893485.1). NCBI lineage: Eukaryota > Viridiplantae > Streptophyta > Magnoliopsida > Asparagales > Asphodelaceae > Hemerocallis > Hemerocallis citrina. Next base: position 107,816,610 of record CM030368.1, read on the forward strand.
GGGATGGACCCCCGGAACTCCGTCAGGTCCTATGCCAAGAGGGCGAACAGGCCATGGACTACGGTCCGACCAGGGGGCGGCAGGGGGCTCCCCTGTCAGCAGTATCCCCGACGGTTCGTCAGGTTTTTGAGTGAGGTCCGGTAGCCGGATAGCAGTGGCAACATGGACACCACTGGCGAACTGCATTAGTGGGACCACGTCTGCAACCTCATCAGTCACTTTGTATCTGTCAGGAACAGGTTGTGTACAATTAGAATTCATAACGCGGGTTCAAATCCCTATATATGGAGAAACGGCTTGAGAAGGGTCGCATGTAGTATGGGCTGCATGTTGCTTCGGAAACTTGCTGACATTAGAATAGGAGCATCCTAGTTCTATTTAAATATCGCATTAGGGTCTAGTCATAGCACTCACGAACACTTAAACTACACCAACACCATTGCCATGATTTGTATGTTGTTTGGGAGATTCACTGCTTTGATATCAGCCTTTAAGCGTCAGCGAATACTTACGTCCCCACTTCAATAGGTACTGGATAGCAGAAGTACAGTGGGGAGATTCATGAGGACTCAAAGTCAAGGAAAGCAAGGAGTCAGTGTTATGTTTAGTTCCGCTGCAATATATGTATTGATTATCTATTAGTTGAGAAGTACTCAAGTGAGAGTTACCAAGTGTTGTTCTTCATTCCTTGTACTCTGATGTAATCTGTTGAAAGTTGTAATACTTGGGATTGTAAAGGTATTATTGTAACACTATTGTAATGTATTGCAGTTGTATGACACTCAGACTTGTAATACATTGGGGGTTGAAAATAAAAGTTTTAAATTCTCCTGTTTTTCTGTGTATTGTGACTAATTGAAGAAAAGGTCCTGGCTCGTGTCACGGTTTCCTAGTATATGAAAATCGGGACGCTACAGAGTGGTATCAGAGCTAACTTCAATTTACAGTCGAACACAGCAGGAAAATTAAACTTGGATGCCTTTTAGGAGTCGGGTCTTAGTAGTTGTAGACAATTGTAACTCATATTGTTGTTCCTTTCAACTTATGTTTTATGATTTTTCTATATCTGGATTAATCCCAATATATATATTTTAGGATGGTATTCGAAGATATCCTAACCGAGGATGTATTGATGGAGGAGAATGAGCTAATTTCGAGGGATGATCCGATGATCTCGAGCGAGGATCCGAAGGAGATTTCACTACAAGTTAACCTCAAGATGAACTCGCCTTCACCACCACGAGGGCCAAGCATGGATCAACGCAGGGCGGCGGTGGCCAGCATATATCGAGAAATGAGGAAGCTAATGAAGTACGTAGCCAGGATAGATCGTCAAGCTAAGCAACTGGGTGATGCTTGCATAGCTACACTAGCAGGCATGGCAGAGGAGCGGGAATATTTCAACGCTAGATTGGCACAACTACGACGTGAGTGGGAGCAAGTTCTAGAGACCGCCAAGGTTATAGTATGCCATTTCTGTGAGGAGGATGGGCACGATAAATCCGTCTGTCCACGACGACGAGGAAAAAGACCTACACTAGCATCAGGATTCGAGAACCAAGGTCAGAAACAGAAGACTCAGAAAACAAAGGGCAAACTCGAAGGCACCAAGACAGGGGGCTGTTTCCTATGTAATGAGCAAGGTCATTTCAAGAAACAATGTCCGATGAAGAACTCTCGGGCGGAAACCCGTACATGTTACAACTGTGGGGAGATTGGTCATATTAAACCAAACTGTCTCCAACTTCATAAAAATGACGGCAAATCATCTCCAAAGATGAACGCTAAGGGAAAGGAGCCTGTTCACCAAGGGTGAGAATTTGCACGTACTAAGAGCAAGTTGAAGGAGCCAGTGACAATATGTGCATATAGAACTGCAACTAAGTCTAAAGGTTGCATCTTTTGAAATTTATTTTGGACGGAAGAGATTATATATGATGTAACACTTTTTGTAACCCGTCGGATTTATATATATATGAAATCCAGGGAACTGTTTTTGTTCAAACCTAGTTCATCATATTCTTTGTCTAAGATTATTCTTCCAAGAGTTGAGGTGGGTGCGGAAGGCAACTCTAGAATCAGTTCGGTTAATTACACCACATGAAGCGTCAAAATTACAGGAGGGAATCCTGGAAGTTGGAAGTGATGTTCATAGGACACGTCCTATTCTAAGGAGGGAGTAGCTACCGAATTACAAAGGTCGGGTTCTTTGGGGAACCAGTTCGTGAATGAGCCACTTGGGAGCCGGAAAGCAGCATAAGCTTTCTTTCCCCGAGTTATTAGGGTATGCCTGTTTTCCTAACTTAACGTAGTTCTGAGGACAGAACTATTCTAAGGAGGGAGTATTGTAATATCCCGGACGGATATTACCTTATATAAATTGATATTTTATTATTATTTTATTATTATTTTATTTTAATTTCAAAATTGGAATATTTTGGTGATTTTCACCTGGTTTATTCATAGACATTATCTGTACCCAGATATCAGTCAGTATACATCCTATTGTATCAAATTGACACCGTGATCTTCCGAACTAATAATAAAATTTATTTTATTATTATTTCCGAGATTAAATTATTTTTATACGGATTATGCGAAGATTTTCGGTATACAAACATATATGTGCACATACGTATAATATGTCGATTAGTACATTATACAAATTGTGTGTTGTGTATTTTTGGACAACACTTGTCTTGTTTATGACAAAACCTATTAGAATGTTAGGGTTTATAAGTGGTTAACCTAGGTTAAGTGTGCATGAGGAGGTTAAGGAAACCCTTCTAGAAACCCTCACATAACACCTCCACCACATAACACCATACCTCACCATACCTCCACCTCATCCACACCTCCCCTAGGCAAAACCGGCCCCAATATGTGGGGGGGGGGGGGGGGGGTTTGTGCAATTGTATGTGTGCACATTTGCACTCTCCACCCTTCTCTCCTCCTATATATACCCCCTTCCTCCACCTTTGTCTCATTTTAGAAAGATCATAAAGAAAGAAAGAAAGAAAGGAAAAGAAAGAGAGAACACCATACTAACTTGAGAGTTTTCCCGTTGTAGGTTTCATAAGGATTCCTAGGAGCTAAGGAGGAGAGTTAGTCTAGTTCTTCCATCCAAGAAAAGAAACAAGGTGGGGGTTTCTCTTTTGTTGTTTGTTTGTTTGAATTGTCGTTTGATGTTTCTTCTTCTTCTTACCTTCCTTGTTTTGTTTTCTTTGGTTCTTTTTAGGATGATTGTTGTGATAGCATTATTGTATGTGATTCTTGCTTTGTATGTTGTAAATGTTAAAAGTAATAATCACATAAAATGAAATGGAAACAAATAAACATAAAGATTAAATCTTTATAGTTGTAGTTGTTGTTTTATGTTGTTAATTGGACTAAAATGACATAAGGCATATGGACTTGTACATACAACCGTTTGGGATTGTAGGACTTGATGTGAACTCATGAACAAAGCATATGAACATTTTTATACAACCATTTTGGTTGTAGGACTTGTATTGAACTTGGACTAAAAGATAAGCATATGTTGGTTGAACCAAATGAAGGTTCTTACTTTGTTTTTATTATTGATATTTTCTTTTATAATCTTAAGTAAAAAGAACCTAAAATTAGATGTTTGTTTTAATTATGAAAAAGAAACTAATCTAAAATCACTAGTTGTAGAATGAACAAAAAGATCTCTTTTTATGATCACTAGTAATAAATAAATGCTAATAAAGATTAGTAGATATTTAAGTAGTAGTATGTTAAAATAAGGTAATAGTAGTATGTTAAAATAAAGTAGTAGTAGTAGTAGATAGTTGTAGATGTTTATGTTATATTCATGTTAAATAAGTAATAGTAGTATGTTAAATAAGTAGTAGTAGTAGTAGATAGTTGTAGATGTTTATGTTATATTCATGTTAAAATAAGGTAATAGTAGTATGTTAAAATAAAGTAGTAGTAGTAGTAGATAGTTGTAGATGTTTATGTTATATTCATGTTAAAATAAAGTAGTAGTAGTATGTTAATATAAAGTAGTAGTAGTAGATAGTTGTAGATGTTTATGTTATATTCATGTTAAAATAAAGTAGTAGTAGTAGTAGATAGTTGTAGATGTTTATGTTATATTCATGTTAAAATATAGTAGTAGTAGTAGTAGATAGTTGTAGATGCTTTATGTTATGTCCTTGATTAAAATAAAGTAGTAGTAGTAGTAGAACGTTGTAGGATTTATTCTAAAATTTTCTATCATGTTTAGGAATGATATTTATGCTTAGGATGTTGTAGGATTCATTCTAAAATTACCGATCATGTTTAGGAGTGATATTTATGCTTAGGATGTTGTAGGATTCATTCTAAAATTTTCTATCATGTTTAGGAATGATATTTATGCTTAGGATGTTGTAGGATTCATTCTAAAATTACCTATCATGTTTAGGAATGATATTTATGCTTAGGATGTTGTAGGATTCATTCTAAAATTTCCTATCATGTTTAGGAATGATATTCATGCTTAGAATGTTGTAGGATTAATGCTAAAACTATCTATCATGTGTAGGAATGATATACATGTTGTTGGATTAATGCTAAAATTATCTACCATGTTTAGGAGTGATATACATGTTGTAAGATAAATGCTAAAATTACTTACCATGTTTAGAAGTATATGTATATATACTTAGGAATGTTGTATGTTCATAATAGTAGTTATCCATACTTAGTAAGATATTCATGATTAGTAGTTATTTATGTTTAATAAGATTCGTGCTTAGATGATTGTAGGAAAGCATATACCATGCTAGATTAATTTATCTATGCTTAGATGATTGTAGGAAAGTAGTATACCATGCTAGATTAATTTATCTATGTTTAGATAATTGGTATATCATGCTAGATTAATTTATCCATGCTTACATGCTTGTAGGAAAATTATATACCATGCTAGATTAATATACCTATGCTTAGATAATTGTAGGAAAGTGGTATATCATGCTAGATTAATTTATCTATGCTTAGATGATTGTAAGATTGATGTTAACTAATCTACCATGCTTAGGAATATGGCAAGATTCATGCTTAGGGATTGTTTATGCTAAAGTTAGAAGAGGATCATGCTTAGTCATTATTCATGCTAAAGATGGTAGACATTTATGCTTAAATAATTGTAGGAACCATGCTTATGGTGTATGCCATGTTGTAGGTTTAATATAGAAAAGAACAATGTTTAGGTTGTACATACATGGTAAGAATTATCATACTATGGTTAGAATGCTGTAGGTCTCTACTTGGAATACATATCATGCTTAGTCGTTGCAATTCTATATTTATATTCTACCCATACTAGATCGTAATAGTAGATGTTCTACCAAGTTGTCTTCGTGATTAGATCATAGTAATTAATCATGCCTAAAGTAATGAAGATCCATGCTTAAGAGATATATACTCTAGGTAGTAGGTATTCACGCTCAAGTTGTGACTTATGCTTGACTATAGTAGACTTCACGTTTATACCATAGTGATTATTCATGCTTAAGCTTGATATAAGCACATGCTTAAATCACATTCGTACTTAGGAGTATTGTGGTGGGTGGTTATGTTATGTACCATAATTAGATTGTTGTAGGAAGATGCTTGTAATTGTATGCCATGCTTAAGGCGCTATAGGTTGAAGTAATAAGGATCGGGAAGATCACTAGTAATAGTAAGTTTGATAAAGGTTGATATGTCGCCTTCGGTTTCACATTGGTAGAATACCGATCATAGACCATTAGTAGATTCTTCTGTTGCTTCTAATAATAGAAGATCAAGTTCGCTAGTAAGCACGTTTGGTTGCTTCTAGGATGATTACCTGTATGGTAGTTTGCATATGGTTGTGCTCATATGTAGCTCGACTGGCCCGTATGTAGCGGTGGGTCTCATACGTAGTTATTTAGCTCGTATGTAGGTTGTTGTCTCGTACGCAGCTCAACCGGCCCGTGCGTAGCTGTTGGTCTCATACGCAGCTTATTTGGCTGGTATGTACGTTGTCATCATACGTAGCTTATTGGCTCGTTTGTGGTTAGTTACCGTGTGTAGCTTATTAGCTAGTACACAGTTGTTGTGCTCATCTAAGGTAATATCATTACCTTAGGTCTATCGACAATCAAGACACATGTTTTCTTACCCTAAGGAACTGTGGAGGAGTCACTCCTCAGGTACCATCGGATCTTAACCTGTTTAGGTTGATCGAGGACCGGAGTATAGACGGAATCTAAGTTCAGAGTAGTGGCATGCATATATATTCGCATTGCCGAGGTCTTGGATTGATAAGCCACGAACCGGATCCTAAAGGGTTATGGTGAGTCTAGGTTGAGCAGCCTAGTAGAGTTGTCTTGTGAAGTCTAAATAAAGGCCTAGCATGTTGTGGTTATAATATTGCCCTCCCTAGGAATGTTCAGGGTTAGGGACATTATTAGGGTAGTGACTTATAAAGATCATTGCTTAAACCCTTGCCGGGAGAGAGGAGTCGGTTGTAGGGGGCACCTTACGACTAACTCGTCCCTTGAGGCAGATCTTAGGTGGTGTTATTGGGTTGTACCCTCCTGTCAAAAGGGATACGTACGATGCCTTGTCACTAGTTGGGAACATGGGTTGCGTATCCTGATTGTTAATTCCTGAAGTGCCATGATAAGGCGGGCGGAGCTAGGGGGGATGGACCCCCGGAACTCCGTCAGGTCCTATGCCAAGAGGGCGAACAGGCCATGGACTACGGTCCGACCAGGGGGCGGCAGGGGGCTCCCCTGTCAGCAGTATCCCCGACGGTTCGTCAGGTTTTTGAGTGAGGTCCAGTAGCCGGATAGCAGTGGCAACATGGACACCACTGGCGAACTGCATTAGTGGGACCACGTCTGCAACCTCATCAGTCACTTTGTATCTGTCAGGAACAGATTGTGTACAATTAGAATTCATAACGTGGGTTCAAATCCCTATATATAGAGAAACGGCTTGAGAAGGGTCGCATGTAGTATGGGCTGCATGTTGCTTCGGAAACTTGTTGACATTAGAATAGGAGCATCCTAGTTCTATTTAAATATCGCATTAGAGTCTAGTCATAGCACTCACGAACACTTAAACTACACCAACACCATTGCCATGATTTGTATGTTGTTTGGGAGATTCGCTGCTTTGATATCAGCCTTTAAGTGTCAGTGAATACTGACATCCCCACTTCAATAGGTACTGGATAGCAGAAGTACAGGTGCGAGATTCAGGAGGACTCAAAGTCAAGGAAAGCAAGGAGTCAGTGTTATGTTTAGTTCCGCTGCAATATATGTATTGATTATCTATTAGTTGAGAAGTACTCAAGTGAGAGTTACCAAGTGTTGTTCTTCATTCCTTGTACTCTGATGTAATCTGTTGAAGGTTGTAATACTTGGGATTGTAAAGGTATTATTGTAACACTATTGTAATGTATTGCAGTTGTATGACATTCAGACTTGTAATACATTGGGGGTTGAAAATAAAAGTTTTAAATTCTCCTGTTTTTCTGTGTATTATGACTAATTGAAGAAAAGGTCCTGGCTCGTGTCACGGTTTCCCAGTATATGGAAATCGGGGCGCTACAGTTTTGGGCCTATTTTCACTTTCTTTGGTGGAGGTACTGCCACCTTAGCAAGACATCCCCACATTCGCAAGTAATTGTAGGATGACTTTCTTCCTTTCTATAATTCTTATGGTGTTTTTTCTTCTTTCCTTTTGAGCACCTTATTCAAAAGGTAGTTAGCTGAAAGAATAGCTTCTCTCGACAAGTTTGGTGGCAAACTAAAACTTATTAACATTGCATTCATCATTTCCTTCAAGGTACGATTCTTTCACTCAGCAACACCGTTGGACTGAGAAAAATAAGGCGTTGTGGTTTCATGTATAATCCCATGTTTAACACAAGTTTCAGCAAATAGCGATTCATACTCTCCACCTTGGTCACTTCTTAGTGCCTTAATTTTCTTGTTGAGTTGATTCTCAACTTCGTTTTTATAGAGAACATATTTCTCTATAGCTTCGTCCTTACTTTTAAGAAAATACACTTAACAATATTTTGTGATATCATCAATAAAGGTAATAAAATATTTATTACCACCTCTTGTTTGTATCATTTTCAGATCACAAATATCAGTGTGAATTAAATCAAGAGGTTCAGTATTTCTTTCAACACTTTTAAAGGATGATTTTGTCAGTTTTGCCTTAACACAAGTTTCACACTTATATTTGGAATCAATTTGGAATGTTGGTATTTGATTCAAGTTAATTAATCTATGCAAAGTATCATAATTAACATGTCCTAGTCTACCTTGCCATAAATTTGAGGATTCAAGCATATAAGTAGAAGAACTAGCTTTATTGATATTCTTGACCATGGTCATTACATTGATTTTATACATTCCATCACTCATGTATCCTCTACCAATATACATTCCACTCTTCGAAAAAACAAATTTGTTTGATTCAAACACTAAACAAAATCCGTGATTATTAAACAATGAACTAGATATCAGGTTCTTACAGATTTCAGGAACATATGCAACATTGTTCAGAGTCAGTTCCTTTCCAGAAGTGATTTTCAGGATCACCTTGCCTTGGCCCTTGATTTCTGAAGTGATCGAGTTCCCTATAAACGTCTTCTCCCCATTCTCTAATGGTTCGAAAGTAGAGAACATACTTCTGTTGGAGCACATGTGTCGAGTGGCTCGAGTATCAATCCACCATTCCTTGGGGGTTTTAACCCATCATGTTCACCTCCGAGACTACAGCTGAGAGGTTGATATCAGAAACGTCTTGAGCAATGCCTTCAACAATATTTACTTCTCTGTTCCTGTTCTTCTTGGGTAGTCTGCAATCTGTAGTCTTGTGACCCTTGTCACAGTTGAAGCACTTGTCCTGAAACTTCGGCTTCTTAGAGATTCTTCCTTAGGCCCCAACTTGGATCCCTTGTTGTTGTGTTTTTTGAAACGTTGACTATGTTCCACTACATTAAACTTGGCAGCCTGACTGATGGCTCCGACCTTTTCAGAACCTCTATTGTATTCTTTAATACGAAGCCTGACAATGAGATCCTCAATGGTCATTTCCTTTTGCTTATGCTTCAAGTAATTTTTGAAGTCTTTCCAACCTATTGACAAGTTTTCAATAATACAAGCAACTTGAAAGCTTTCACTTAGGTTCATACCTTCAGCTTGTATCTCATGCAAGATCAGTTGAATTTCTTGAACCTGACTGATCACCATTTTGGAATCTACCATTTTATAGTCTAGGAAGTGACCCACAATGAATTTTTTGGCACCGACTCCTCAGTTTTGTATTTATGATCTAGGGATTCCCAAAATTCTTTAGCTGTTCTTTTATCAATATAAACATTGTACAAAGAATCGGCTAATCTGTTCATTATGTAGTTCTTACATAAGTAATCAGCATTTTTTCAAGTATCTACAGTGGCGATGACTTGGTTATCTTGCTCATATTCTTTAAGATTTGGAGCTTCTTCGTTCAAGAACCTTGCGAGATTCAAGGTGGTCAAGTAGAACATCATTTTCTGTTGCTACCTCTTGAAATTTTGCCCATTGAACTTCACAAATTTCTCCCCAAAGGAGACTGAGACAAGTACAGCGGTTGGCATTGGCACTCGTACCACAGCAATAGTCGGCACTTGTGTCGCATCAGCAACAACAACATTCTCTGATGCATTTTTCATATTTAATATAAAAATACACAACATGAGTGTATGATTTTTAGAATGAAAGAAAAATAAAAAGAGTGCCTCAAAATCAAGGTAATAGAAATCAAAGAAACAAAATATGTTTTAAGTTTGTTACAAAATTTTGTTCACACTAAAACCAAGTTTGATCTTAGAGGCACAAAATCAGAAAGAGAGGAGAAGAAGAAAACCAATAAAATAAAAAGGAAATAAAAATTACAAAAACCAAACCAGTTTATGTCGAAGCTTGTGTACCACACAATCTCCTCAAAACATATTCGCCTTGTCTGTGTGCTAATGTTTGCTAAGGTGTTTGCTAAGGTGTCTGTCTCCCAAGATGCACCAAAAGCAGAGGGTCAACATAGGCTAAAGCCACGCTCTTGAGCTGAACAGAGCTTGAAATCTATCACCAAACAATTTGAAAGAGGAAGTAGAAGAAAAAGACAATGGGCGGAGAGAAGAATTTCTAGTATGTTGATTCAGGGGAGAGGGGCCTCTATCTATAGGGCCAAAAGTGAAAATCGTAACGGCAGACAATACATTGACTACATCAACTATAATGGCAGATATGAGCTTAAAGGAAGCAGTGTAACGGCGGACAAAGCCGTTTCTGCAGTTTAAAGCGTAGATAAATGGCAGATAAAATCGTTTCTGCAATTATTTCGACCATTACAGATTGGAAAGTTTTTTTATAGCAAAAAGTGGCTCTGCACGAGGTGGGTTCACGTTGATCTGATATTAACGTCCACAGGACGTGCGGGCGTACAAAAGTCGCATGCAAACCGGTCCAAGATTTGCACCCCCCTGTGCGCGCAATAGAGAGCCTCTTGGCTTGTTATCTTACAATGCCAAGAAAGAGGTTATTATATATCCTCTTCAAATTCTTTTGTTTTTTCGATGTGGGACTAAAATCCCTAAAGTTATTTTCAAAGATGAAACTGCCTCACTTCAGGAGATATTTTCTCATTCACCCGATAACCATTTTGAGCAAGTAAATATATGATTTTGATCTGCTCACGAAGGAGAACACAAATACATCAAAATCTATCACTAAATGATAGAGGATCTTACTCAAAAAGTTACTCAAGAACTGGTTCGTAAATGGTGTATAAAATACCCATTTTCTAATAGTATATGGATAAATGTTCTACATATGTACAGAAGAATCTTAATAAGTGACGGAAAATCTTTGAAATCATTGATAACTTGTACCTGGACTTCTTTGCATTACTGTTGCAACTTTTTTCGATGCAGGAGCAATCAGATGATGTGGATTATTTAGAGGAACAATCAAGAACTTGACCTTTTGACTTTCAATAGTGTTGACTGCGATTGACTGCGATTGACTTGATGATCTGACTCGTTTGCATCATAGGATTCAATTCATGTGGTGGTGATCGCCTCCGCTGACGTGAAAAAAGTCTAAAACACCGGGGTTGATCCTGGCAACTGACTCGCCGATGCTTAAGTCAGAAATCAAGAAAACTTTGAAAGAGCTTTTCTGGAGAAAATAATGAAGACCTTTTTCTGGTGGAGGTAGGGTATTTATAATTGCCTTGGGAGTCAGTTTTGAGATAATCATTTATCTCTACTTCCTAGTATTTTTGGATTGAATCGGTTATCTTGCTCTATGAAGAGATAAGAGTGGTTGGGGAGAGTTCAAGTTTCACACTCCGCTTCCCAAAAGAATACGGAATACGGTACGCGACTAAGCCCAGCGGATAGTTTTCACCATCCATAAGTTGTACGGACCTGCTTGACTCATCATAACAGTAAATATAACAGTAAACTTCAACCAGGCATGCGAAAACAATCATAACTCAACAGTATTTATTGTAGCAATAATAAATGTTCCAACAAATACTAGGTCCGAAACAAAATAATAATCCAGGGATAATAAGCCCAAATACAAGTCTCAATACAGTTCATGAAATAAAATAGTTCATCAAAACAATTTAAGAAAATGATTCCAATTGCGCAGCTCAATACTTTTGCTCACCAACTCCAGTAGGCAATTGATCTGCAAAACCTGCTCATATGAAAATTACAAGGAAAACAGGAAAATAGGAAAACATAACGCCCATTAGATGCAAGTTTGGGCCGCAAGCAATACAAGTAGGAAAATGGGGAAAACTAAACTAAATAGGTAATACTAACATGGAGAAAGCAATAAGTATAACAGTCTACAAGTGACAGTAAATAGTGTAGTGATAATAGTAACAGTATAGATCAACAGTAACTGTAACCCCTGTTTTCGTAAATATCTATTTTCTGTGTATTTTCTATATTTAATTCTTTTGTAAATTATTTTTTTCCGCTTTCAAATTCTTTTGTCAAAATGTATTGTTGGATTTCCTATTAAAGTCTATTTTTAATCAATAATTTTAATCGTAGCTATTTTTCCAATGATTTTTATATTGAAATACAAACCCTATTAATGTTGTTGTTATTATTATTGTTCAGTATTATTATTATTACTGTTATTTTTATTTTTATTATTATTATTATGATATTTGTTATTATTGTTATTATTATAATTACCTTTGATTGTTTATTTAAAAATCTATTTCTATTGTATTTAGTAATATTTGAATATTAATTTAATGCTTACAAATTGATTATTTGTATTACTATATTATTGTTGATCTAGTTATTCATTTATTTTACTAAAACTCCAAACCCATTTTCTTATTGGATTTAAAAACCCAAAACCCGATAATCCTATATATCTCCCAATTGGATCCTAATTAACACCCAAACCCAATAATACCCAAAACCCATTTTACACCTAAACCCTAACACCAACCCTATATATATCATATTGTTTACCCTATCATCTACCAAACCCTAGCCACTCACCTCTACCCTTTTCCTACCTCTCATTCTGCACTACCCCGTACCCACTCCCGATCTCCATCCCCCCTGCCATTCTTCGGCAGACCGCTGCAACACCTGTACCCCCATCCTCCTCTCCTCTAGGTGTGCTCCCGACCTCTCCGCCCATCTCCCGGTGCCCTCCTGCCCTCACCCTCTCCCTCTCTTACACAAAAGCAGCCAGAGCGACGCCATCCGCCAGCTCTGTAACATCCTCTCCTTGTGCGTCTCGCTGCCAGCCAGCCCTCGCGCCGCCCACACCCTGCCTCCCCTCACTGCTATGCCCTGCACTGCCGAAGACAGGAGCCGCGACAGCACCGCAACGTCAGCACCTCCTTGTCGTGAATTTCCGTCGCAGCAGCGCTGCACCTCAGCAATGCCCGTGTTGTGCCTCTCCGTCCTATCGTTAGCTAGCTGCCCAGCACCATAGCCGCTGCGCTGTCTTGCCCTGACTCCCCTTTTCGATGTTCCCTAGCCGCTGCCCTGTGCCACACCGTGCCCTAGCCGCTCCATCGCAGTGCAACCCCCTGTGCCCCTGCCGAGACCCCGACACAGCCAACGACGCTCCAGTCTACAGTGCGACTCCTACCTCTGCTCGACCCGACCTGCAGTGCCTCCCTGCTCGCGATCCCCTTCTGTCGCGACTCCTCAGCAGCAGACAACCCACGGCGTCCTGTGTGCTATACCCCTCTTTCTGTCGGCGTCAGAAATAACAACCAACAAGCCACCCCTTGGTGCCTCCCCCTCTCAACCCGTCCCCTGTCCCGTCGTCGCGCGCCTGTCCAGTGTCGCCGTCCCTGTCCAGTTGTCATCTGCCAACCGAGCTAGAGCCACACCTTCATGTTGCTATTGGTTGAACATGGCTTTGGATTTGGGTCGTCCGATCTCTTCTTGATCATTACGATCATGATGATCATCAAGCTTTCTTTGATCACAGTCGTTCGATCGATCGATCTTGATCACCAACATCATCTTCATCATCAAGGAGATCTGGACCGTCTGATCTTATCATGATCTCCATCATCATCAGTCTTAATCTGAGCCATCTGATCTTTCATCTTGATCTTGATCGTTGCCTTGATCATCGAGATCTGTGCTTTGGGTTCTTGATTGCGATGGTGATCGTGTGTTCGTGATCGGTTCGTGATTCGTTCACTAGTGTTCTTGCCCGGGAATCCGTTCCCATTGTTCTCGCTCTTTGCATCGTTTTCGTCGTCGTCTCTCAGGCAAGTAACTTGTATTCTTTTCTTTGTGTAATACAAGTACTAAATACCATATATAGTGTAGTTGTGTTCTAGAGACAATTCTTGTGCAAAACCTCTGTTATATGTTGTCTCTATTGTGTTGATCTGCCCATAATTTCTTCATTACACACATGACATGAAATAACTTAGGGATGACCACATCTTGTTGTATACCTGTATGTTGTTCGTATGATATCGTGTGCTTGGTTGTATTAGTTGTAGTATACTCGTTGTAGACTTTTCAAATACCCTATACCATGTTGCTTGGACATCTAGTACACTATATTTAACGTTTGGTTATGTTTTGGATGAGTTTTATATGAATTAGTTGATTTTGTGCATGAAGGATATTTTCTGTTTTGCCGATTCCCTATTTTTTTTCAGTATTTTAGACCCTATTAAGGTTAGTATATGAAAATTATTTGTGAATATGTATTATAGAAAATTCTGTTTACGTTCCAGATTTTCTGACAGATCTCAGTTTCGATTTATGAGTTGCAAGTTATGACTATTTTGATACAGATGTGTAGAAAAATTCCAAATTCTGTTTTATACAAATTCTGTATGGTTTTTTATTTTTCTACTGGTCCTGAAGATAATATTTTGACCCAATATTTTGCTGGTTACAACCAAACCTGATTGGGATTAACCCTTAACTTTTGTGGATTTAATTGATAACTTTTATACACTATTCTATGCTTGCAAACAACTACTATACTTGAAAGAAATTTCGTGTTGTTTTGTAAATATACATAATTTTGACCTGATTCTACTTGCTGTCTCTAAAAACTTTGTAAATATGAATTATAGCATACTATATCTATTTTATCACCCTTTTGACGGATTTTGATTTTGATTTATATTTTGTACTCTATTGCTATTTTAGTACTGCTGTGTTTATGATTCCAGATTTACAAAACTAATGTATATATTTTATCACCTTTTTGATAGATCTGGATTTCGATTTATATTTTGTGAGATAATGTTGTTTTAGTACTACTATGTTTATAATTTTAGATTTACAAAACTGCTGTATCTTGCTGCTTTCTGATTTTACTTGACTATTCTATCTATGTTGGAGAATTATGAAACTTTATTTTCTGCTACTAGACATACTAAGGAATAGCCCATATTTTTTCTTGAATTTATTCAGTAAGTTTTTATGTTGTTTTCCTGTTTATGAATACAAACTTCTGATTTCTGGCTGAACATGTTTTCTGGACAAATTTCTGTTTTGAGACTTGTTTTTGTGAAATACCATATGACTTATATATATTTGCTGGATTAGGCCATAAATCTATTTTCCAGATTTTCTGACGGATCCAGGTTTGCATTTTTGGAGCAACGGGAATTCTAGATTTAATGAAGTACTATCTTGTTGTCCTGAACTAGAATTTTCGTTATTCTATTCTTTTATGAATTGTCTTTGACCTGTACATGTTTATATTTCAATTAGAACCTGCAACCTGTTTATACCATGTTATTCTTACTCTATTTTGTGACACATACATGCCTGTTTGATAATAATAACAAAATAACCAAGCCGGAGTTAAAGGAAAAATCTAGTAGTGGATAATATCGAAATGTGTACTTGGAAGTGCGCCCGTGTTTCCCACAAGATTATCTGTTACGTGTTCATGACTACATGTCACGCCCCACTTCCCAAAAAGAATACGGAATATGGATACACGACTCAACCCAGCGAATGATTTGCATCATCCATAAGCTGTTCAAAATCTTACAACAAATCTCAGAATAATCAGAGTCGGAAGCCAAAAGAATCATCCTCACACAGACATATATATCACAAAACAAAACAAAGTGCCAACAGAAATTAATTGAAAACCAATAATATAATAGTCTCAAATAAACAGATCCGAAGAAGTTAATATCCTGGGTCACAGGGCCCAAATACAAATAAAATCCAGGTACTCAAATACATTGTTCAAAAACAACAGATAATAATAATAGCAAAAGAAGTCCAGCATTAATATTTCATTTCTCCAATATCCGGCAAACGACCATCCTAATCTGTAATCAATAAATTACAGGAAAAGGAAAAAGAAAACTAGTACTCGTGAATGCAAGTTACGGGCCACTTGTAATGCAGGATACAAGTACAAGGAAAACTAACAAATCTAAATAATAGCAGAAAAAGATATAGCATAGTATAGCCGAATCAACTAGCGTGGTATACTAACATGTGTCAAGTGTCAAAAGTCAAATAACATGCAGACAGATATACCGATAGTGTCAATTAATGGTGTCAAGTGATAGTGTCAGACAGATAATAGATGCTCAGATAATCAGATAGTCAGAAAATCAGATAACAGATTCAGATTCAGATACAAATACTGATGTCAGATTCATATTTCAGATTCATATTCTTATAAGTCTTGTATTAATTACTAACAAGGTAGCACTTTATGTGCCATCCTTTTATCACATGGTTGCTACATTCAAAACAGTCACGTTTTTTGATTTCGTGGGAGATCATATAGGGCCGTGTACTCAGGGTTTAGATAGATATCAGATAACAGATCCAGACAGATAGATAGAACCTAGTGGTTCTCTTCTTCCCTACACCTTCCTATAGGAAGTAATGTAGACATGGTATAGAATAACAGATAACTGATAATCATACGGGAAACACGGGCCCCCTTCTAAGTATACATTTCTATGCTTTCCCACTACTAGATCTTTCCCATAAACCATGGATTGATCATTTTATAATTATTATCAGATAGATGTGTATGTGCACGAAACAGAGTAAATCTAGCATGATAGAACTACCCACAAGTTCAGAATAACAGATAAGCATGTACAGATGGTATGTAGTCACATAACAGAATAAAATAGAGTACTTCCTAATTCAGGACAGCACGATAGTACGTACTAAAACAGCGATTCCCGCTACCAAAAATATCGAAACCTGCATCCGTCAGAGAGTCTGAAAAATAGACTTCCAACCGAATCCAGCGAATACATATAAGCCATATAGGGTTTTAGAAAAACATAACCCAAAGCTGATTTGAAACCAGAAAGTACGTTCAGCCAGAAATCAGTAAATCAAATTCAAAGTCAGGAAAACATCATCAAAACACCTCAAATAAAATCAGAAAAAATCTAGGGTATTCCCCTATATGTCTAGTATCAGAATATAGAGTTTCATAATTTTCTGCTAAGATTAGTTTAGCCAAAACAAATTAGAAAACATCAAGAAACGATAGCTTGGCAAATATGGAATTCCCAACACTGCTGTACGAAAACTGTAATATCTCGTAAACCTTGAAATGAAATCCAAATCCGCCAAAGGGAGATGAAAATAGACAAGATAGGCTAACTTTCATATTCACAAATATTTTTCATACAAGGAAAGGAACTAGGGTGAAAATACAAATCTTTACAGAACAACGAGCAAAATCCAGCAAGTATAGTTTTTATAAACAAGCATGAAACGACATATAAAACTCATCAATAAAATCTACCAAAATTCTGGATAATCCCTAAATAGATATAGAAATACTGAGAAAAATTTCAGATCAAAATAATATGCTTAGCACTAGTATCAAAAAAGTTTAGTCATCGAAATCATCAAAAACAAAATCTAGAAATATAATACACCTCTGTAGTAAATAGACATACTTCGCAAACCACGAATCGAAACTGAGTTCCATCGAAAGGGTTGGAAAATAGATAGAATCCTCTACAAATCATGTTTACAAAATATTTTCAAATACTGACCTTAATATGGTCTAAATACCAATCAAAACTGATCGCTGACAAAATACTGATTTTCCTCTTAACAACAAATCAACATACAACATACGAAACTCGTTCCAAACATAACTAAACATGTTATAGGGTCTACCAAGTGTCCAAACATCATGAAATAGGGTATATAGCATGTCCACAACAAGTATATCACATGGATGCAAACATAGACACAAATTCTCATAATTATCTCACAAATATAATCACATCAAGAACGGTCAAAACCTAAGTTGTTTCATGTCAAATTTGTGTCGTGAGGCAACTTTGGTCAAATAGCACTATAGAGACAATACTCATCAATAAACATCACACACGAGTTGTCTCTAGAACCCAACTACACTACAAGCAGAAATTATGACTTGTATCATACATAGGAATTGAGTACAAGTTACCTGCCTTAACCGAAGATGAAACGAACACCAAGAATAACGGGAACGAATCCCAACAACGAACAAAACCCACGAACAAAGATCACGAACCAAAGCGATCCACAACCACACGTGCAACCCACGTACACTTGCGAAACCAAGAGAGAGAGAGACGGCCCGGAGGGGGGACAGCGGCGCTGGCGCTGCTGCTCCTGTTGCTGCTGTCGACGTCGGCGGATGGGGAGAGGCAAAGAGAGACGGAGATGGAGAGATGGTGGTGCTCGGGAGTAAGGCTGGCGGCTAGGTGTTCGGGTTGGGTGTGCAGGCAGGAGTAGGGGAAGTCGGAGGGAGGTGCAGGTCGGGATGGGGATCGGCAAGGGGGTCGGGGTGTTGACGGCGCAAACAGAGAGAGAGAGGGAGAGGTCGGTAGTGATTAGGGTTAGGGTTTTAGTAGGGGAGTTATATAGGGTGTAGGTTAGGGTTGTGGGTATTTGGGTTAATGAGTGTATTTGGGTTTATTAGGAGTAGTAGTAGGAGATTTGGTTTAACAGGATTTGCATAGGATTTAAAACAGGATTGTAGGCTATTTTGGTTTTGGTAGATAATTAGGTATCAAAAGCAATAGGATTAGCAACCAAAACACCACAAGCACCTAAGAACGAAATAAAAAAACAAGAACCAAATAAAGAGCGAAATAATAATAACGATCAAGAACAAATCAAGGGACAGAAAAATCAATCACAAGAAGATAAAAAATGAACAAAATGAATATATATTGAAAACAACTCCAATATACGGTCCAAAATAAAAGAAGAGTATAAATACTCAAGAAAGAAGAAAAATACACCAAGAATTCGAAAACCAAAAAACAGGGGTTAAAATTCTGCCCACCTAACAAAAAGAATTTCATCCTCGAAATTCAAAAAGAAGATACATAGGGTACCCCTGAAAGAAGAAGAAAACAAAACAAAACAAAACAAAACAACTACTACTCAAATAAATGAGGAAACTTCTACTAAATCTCCTCCTCCAGCTCCCAAGTTGACTCATTAGGCGAGTGAGGATTCCAAGCAACACGAACCAGCTTGATGACCTTGTTCTTAAGCACTTTCTCCCGCCGATCCACAATGGCAACTGGCGGAATCTCATAAGTCAAATCCGGTCGCAGGGTCAACTCAGAGTAGTCGATCACATGACTCTCATCGCAGATATATCTCTTGAGTTGTGAGAAATGGAAAACATCGTGCAGTCCTGATAATGCTGGCAGCAAAGCGAGACGATAGGCCACCCTACCTACTCACTCCAAAATCTCAAACTGTCCAATAAACCTAGGGCTAAGCTTGCCCATACCATCGAACTGAATGACACCGCGCCACGGTGATACCTTCAGGAAAACATGGTCACCAACAACAAAGTCCAAAGCTCTCCGATGGACATCAGCCCATTGCCTCTACCTATCCTGAGCTGTCTGAAGATGCTTTCTGATCTGAGTCACAGCATTAACTGTCCTGGTGATCAACTCCGGACCCAACAACTTCCTCTCACCAATGTCATCCCAGCACACTAGTGATCTGCACTTACGCTCATAAAGTGCCTCGAAAGGAGCAGCTTTAAGATTGGCTTGAAAGCTGTTATTGTACGAGAACTCTATGAGATGCAAGCGGTCCTCCCAAGATCCACTGAACTGCAACATACAGGATTGCAACATGCCCTCAAGGATCTGAATAGTCCGCTCTGATTGTCGATCAGTCTGGGGATGAAAAGCTGTACTGTACTTCAACTTACTCCCAAAACTAGCATGAAGACTCTCCTAGAACTGAGATCTGAATCTCGTATCCCTGTCGGATACAATACTGACTGGAACCCCATGAAGCCTGATAATCTCTTGCATGTACCGCTCAGCAAGGCTCTTAGTAGACTGACCGACACGAAAGGGAATGAAGTGAGCACTCTTCGTCAAACGGTCGACAATCACCCAAACAGCATTGTGACCCTTAGGACTCCTCGGCAAAGCGGTCACAAAATCCATGGTGATATGTTCCCACGTCCACTCCGGAATAGGAAGCGGTTGAAGAATTTCATCGATTCTCTAATGCTCTGCCTTAACCTGCTGACAGATCAAACACTGAGCAACAAACCGAGCTACAGCCCTTTTCATACCATGCCACCAGAAATGAAGCTTCAAATCTCGATACATCTTAGTACCGCCAGGAAGGATAGAATACGAAGAATGGTAAGCTTCCTAAAGCAACCTCTGACGAACTTCACCCTTAGGGACACACAATCGAGAACCAAATGAAGCAAACCATCGGCATGAATAACCATGTCCGTTCTGGACCAAGACTTAACCTCAGCTCGAAAACCCTGTAAGTGCGCATCACCAGCCTGAGCCTGTTTGATCTGATCAACAAGAAAAGACTGAAGCTGAAGTGTAAGACAACACCGACCAGAACTCGGCAACGAAACCTCCAAATCCAACCTCCGCATCTGCTCAATGAGATCACTCTGCTGAGTAAGAAACATAACTGCCGGTCTCCTGCTCAAAGCATCTGGCACCAAGTTTACTTTACCGGGATGGTATTGCAAACTGATGTCATAATCAGCCATAAGCTCCAACCATCGCCTTTGCCTCATGTTTAATTCCTTCTGGGTGAAAACATACTTGAGACTTTTCTGGTCGGTAAAGGTCTCCACTCGGTCTCCAAGTAAATAATGTCTCCACAGCTTCAAATCATAGACCACTGCCGCTAACTCCAAGTCATGAGTAGGATAATTCTTTTCATGCGGCCTCAACTGCCTTGATGCATACGCAACGACTTGGCCCTTCTACATAAGAACTGTCCCAAGACCCTTACCTGAAGCATCACAGGGAATTACAAATCTGCCTGAACCATCTGGAATAGTCAACATAGGCGCTGACGTCAATTTGTTCTTCAACTCAACAAAAACCTCATTGCACTCATCAGACCAACAAAACTTCTGATCCTTTCCTGTCAGTTTAGTTAACGGCCTTGTAATCTTCAAAAAATCTTGGACTAATTTTCAATAATAGCCAGCGAGACCAAGAAAATTTTGCACTTTGGAAACCGACTTAGGAATAGGACAATCCTTAACAGCAACAATCTTAGAAGGATCTACAGAAACACCGTCACCAAAAATTACGTGCCCCAAGAAAGAAACCCTGTCGAGCCAAAACTCGCACTTGCTGAGTTTCCCATAGAGCTGATTCTCTCTCAAAGTCTACAGAACCACTCTAAGATGCTCAGCGTGATCTTCATGATTCCGAGAATACACCAAAATATCATCAATGAAGACCACCACAAATCTATCTAAAAACTGATAAAGAACTCGGTTCATAAGAATCATGAATATAGCTGGCACCTTAGTGACCCCGAACGACATCACATGATACTCATAGTGCCAGTATCTATTCCTGAATGTAGTCTTCTGTATATCTGCAGCCTTCACCTTGACTTGGTGATATCCCGAACGAAGATCCAACTTCGAGAAAATAGTAGCCCCACACAACTGGTAAAACAAATCATTGATCCTGGGTAAGGGATACCGGTTCTTCACAGTAACACTGTTCAGTTCCCGATAATCAATGTACAGAAGACGACTACCATCCTTCTTGTTGACAAAAAGGACAGGAGCACCCGAAGGCGAAACACTTGGTCTGATGAAACCTAAATCAAGCAACTCCTGAATTTGCACCTTAAGCTCTGCTAGTTCAACCGGTGCCATCCTGCAGGGACTTTTCGATATCGGCGCAGTACCAGGCTGAACATCAATACCGAACTCCACATCCTTATCAGGGGATAAGTCAGGCAACTCATCTAGAAAAACATCCAAGAAATCTTGAACTACTAGAGGTGCAGCCTCACAGCCTGAGTGCAATTCCATCGCACAATCCACCTGTAACACTGCAGTCTTTGCTCGGCCAAGGGAAGACTCCCTGGCATGGAACTCAAATTCTGCTCGATCTGGAATTCTGAAAACAACCTTCTTGGTACGGCAATCAATGATTGCATGGGCTTCACCCAACCAATTCATACCCAGAATGACGTCGAATCCCACATTCCCAATTATAATCAGGTTGGCTTTAAAATCTGCATCCCCAATAACAACGGGACATTGCCTGCACTCACAGGAACAAATGACAACACCATCACATGTCAAAATGTTCCAAGCCTCTGACATGTTGTTGCAATCCAAATGATGGCAAGCCACAATCGAGAGGAGACAAAAGAAAGGGATGCTCCAGAATCAAAGAGAACATGGGCGGGAAAAGAGCAAACAAGGAAGATACCTAAGAAAACAAAGACAAGGAGAAAAGAAAAGCAGACAATCAAGGGTGAGGGAAAACAACAATGCAGAAGATAACAGAAAGAAATAAAGCAAGAACAAGAGAAAACAAGGACATGAACAAAAGGAAAAGCAAAGCAACAAAACAACGAAAGCAAAATATACCTGCCACAACTCCATCAGCTGTCTCAGCATCCACAACAGTCAAGTTGAAAGCCTGCTCTCTCCTCGGAACAACGGCCCTCTGACTGGCAATCTTTCGTTGAGGAGGAAGCAGTGGCCTAACTGGACCATGAGCTGGAGCTGCCTGCTGGACCCCTGGCTGGAAGAGCCACAAGCTACTGCGGGCAATCCCGTACAGAATGATCGGTAGCACCACACCTAAAGCATCGGCGAAAGGCATGAAAAGAGTTCTTACGTTCATGAGAGATCTGGAAAAAGTTGCAAAAACCACCCTTCGGAACTCGAGCAGAATGATACGGAGCTGCCCTAATAGAATGGGCATGCATAGGCCTCCGAATAGGACCGATAGAAGGCCTAGCAACAGTAACGGGAACAGTCCGCTGAGAAGAAGTCGAACCACCACGAGCCTGCTCCTGAGCTTGAGCTGCCTCAAGAGCTTCAGCATAAGTACGCAAATGGAGAGAGACAAGATGCTTCTTGATATCCTGCTCAAGCCCATTCGTGAATCTACGAGCCCTATCATCTTCGATAGCCACAAGAACGGCGGTAAAGTGGCTAAGTCTAGTAAACTCAGCGGCGTACTCATATACAGACCTGGAACCATGTTGCAAGAAGTCTCATGTTACAACATTGTTTGAAAAATTATGTAACAAATTCCAAAATAGAATAATGACTTAACCTGTTTAAGAGCCAGGAACTGCTGCTCCATCTCAACTCGAGTACTACTAGGGAAGAATTTCTCTAGGAATCCTGAGTGGGTAGCCCAAGAAATAGGCCTCTCAGTTGCTCAGACTCGGCCATCCACCAGATATGAGTCAAATCCATCAACTAGATGGAAACCATATCCACCCTATCAGCCTTGGCAAAATGAGCTGCTGACAGCAAGTGCTCAGTCCGGATCAACCACTGTTCAGCCTCCAAAGGCGTCTCAGTGCCAAAAAAACGATCGGGATGCAGCCTCATGAAATCCGAGACTGTACTGGTCGAGGCGGAAGAGTAGCCTGCACACGCACAGCGGGAATTTGACCCCGAAAAGCTTCCAGAGCAGCTATCACTAGATCACTGTGGTTCTGCTGCTGATTAATCAGCCGCTCGAGCACAGTAGTGACAGCCTCAATCGAATCAGGCTGAGACTTAGAAGAACCCCTACAAGCCATAGTCTGCACAAAAATCAAAACAATCAGCATTCGGATCCGAGTTGGTAAAAATTTCATTTTGCATATATATATTTGTGTGGTTGACGAAATGTTGTGCAGATCCCAGTACGAGCCAAGCTTGTCTAATATATTAGGCAACTAATACATTAGCCAAACCTGGGCTCTGATACCACTAAATGCCTTGTCACGCCCCGCTTCGTAAAAAGAATACAGAATACTGATACGCGACTCAACCCAGCGAATGATTTGCATCATCCATGAGCTGTTCAAAATCTTACAACAAATCTCGGAGTAATCAGAATCGGAAGCCAAAAGAATCATCCTCACACAGACATATATATTTCAAAACAAAACAAAGTGCCAACACAAATTAATTGAAAACCAATAATATAATAGTCTCAAATAAATAGATCCGAACAAGTTAATATCGTGGGTCACATGGCCCAAATACAAATAAAATCTAAGTACTCAAATACATTGTTAAAAAACAACAGATAATAATAATAGCAAAAGAAGTCCACCACTAATATTTCATTTCTCCAATACCATCGGGAAAACGACCATCCTGATCTGCAATCAATAAATTACAGGAGAAGGAAAAAGAAAACAATTACCCATCAATGCAAGTTATGGGCCGCTTGTAATGCACGATACAAGTACAAGAAAAACTAGCAAATCTAAATAATAGCAGAAATAGATATAATATGGTATAGTCGAATCAACTAGCATGGTATACTAACATGTGTCAAGTGTCAAAAGTCAAATAGCATGCAGACAGATATACAGATAGTGTCAATTGATAGTGTCAGACTGATAACAGATGCTCAGATAATCAGATAATCAGAAAATGAGATAACAGATTCAGATTCAGATACAGGTACAGATGCTAGATTCAAATTTCAGATTCATATTCTTATAAGTCTTATATTAATTACTAGCTAGGTAGCACTTCATGTGCCATCCTTTTATCACATGGTTTTTACATTTAAAACAGTTACATTTGTAGATTTCGTAGGGGATCATATAGGGCCGTGTAGTCAGGGTTCAGACAGATATCAGATAACAGATCCAGACAGACAGATAGAACCTAGTGGTTCTCTTCTTCCCTACACCTTCCTATAGGAAGTAATGTAGACAGGTACAAAATAACAGATTACAGATAATCATATGGGAAACACGGGACCCTTCTAAGTACACATTTCTATGCTTTCCCTCTACTAGATCTTTCCCATAAACCCTGGTTTGATCATTTTATAATTATTATCAGAAAAATGTGTATGTGCATAAAACAGAGTAAATCTAGTATGATATAACAACCCACATGTTCAGAATAACAAATAAGCATGTACAAATGGTAAGTAGTCACATAAAAGAACAAAATAGAGTACCTCCTAATTCAGGACAACATGACAGTACAGTACTAAAACAGCGATTTCCGCTACCACAAATATCGAAACCTGAATCCGTCAGAGAGTCTGAAAAATAGACTTCCAACCGAATTCAGTGAATACATATATGCCATATAGTGTTTTAGAAAAACATAACCCAAAACTGATTTGAACCTGAAAATAGGTTAAGCGAGAAATCAGTAAACCGAATTCACAATCAGGAAAACAGCATCAAAACACCTCAAATAAATCCAGGAAAAATCTGGGGTATTCCCTTATATGTCTAGTATCAGAATATAAAGCTTCATAATTCTCCTGTAAGATTAGTTTAACCAACAAAAATCAGAAAATATCAAGAAACGATAGCTCGACAAATCTGGAATTCCCAACACTGCTGTACGAAAACTGTAATATCTCGCAAACCGTGAAACGAAATCCAAATCCGCCAAAGGGAGATGAAAATAGAAAAGATAGTCTAACTTTCATATTCACAAATATTTTTCATACAGGAAAAGGAACTAGGGTGAAAATACAAATCTTTACAGAACAACAAGCAAAATCCAGCAAGTATAGTTTTTATAAACAAGCATGAAACGGTATATAAAACTCATCAATAAAATCCATCAAAATTCTGGGTAATCTCTAAATAGATATAGAAATACTGAGAAAAATTTTAGATCAAAATAATATGCTTAGCACAAGTATCAAAATAGTTTAGTCATCGAAATCATCAGGAAACGAAATCTGGAAATATAATACACCTCGGTAGTAAAATGGACATAATTCTCAAACCAAGAATCGAAACTGAGTTCCGTCGAAAGGGTTTGAAAATAGACAGAATCCTCTACAAATCATGTTCACAAAATATTTTCAAATACTGACCTTAATATGGTCTAAATTACCAATCACAACTGATCGCTAACAAAGTGCAGATTTTCCTTTTA
This sequence comes from Hemerocallis citrina, assembly GCA_017893485.1. Taxonomy (NCBI): domain Eukaryota; kingdom Viridiplantae; phylum Streptophyta; class Magnoliopsida; order Asparagales; family Asphodelaceae; genus Hemerocallis; species Hemerocallis citrina. The sequence goes on from CM030368.1 coordinate 107,842,571, forward strand.
ACCACAAATCAATATACAACATACAAAACTCGTGCCAGATATAGCTAAACATGTTATAGGGTCTACAAAGTGTCCAAACATCATGAAATAGGGGATATAGCATGTCCACAACAAGTATATCACATGGAGCCAAACAAACACATAAATTTTCATAATTATCTCACAAATATAATCACATCAAGAACGGTCAAAACCTAAGTTGTTTCATATCAAATTTCTGTCGTGAGGCAACAATGGTCAAATAACACTATAGAGACAACACTCATCAAAATACATCACACACGAATTGTTTCTAGAACCCAACTACACTACAAGTAGACTTTATGACTTCTATCATACAAAGCAATTGAGTACAAGTTACTTGCCTTAACCGAAGATGAAACGAACACCAAGAATAACAGAAACGAATCCCGGCAATGAACAAAACCCACGAACAAAGATCACAAACCAAAGCAATCCACAACCACACGTGCTACCCACGTGCACTTGCGAAACCGAGAGAGAAAGACGGCTAGGGGGGGATAGTGGCACTGGCACTGGCTGTTGGCGCTACTGCTCCTATTGCTGCTGTCGATGCCGGCGGACGAGGAGAGACGGAGAGAGACGGAGATGGAAAGATGGTGGTTCTCTGGAGTAGGGCTGGTGGCTGGGTGTTCGGGTTGGGGTGTGTAGGCGGGAGTAGGGGAAGTCGAAGGGAGGTGCAGGTCGCGATGGGGATCGGCAAGGGGGTCGGGGTGTTGACGGTGCAAACAGAGAGAGAGGGAGAGGTCGGTAGTGATTAGGGTTGGGGTTTTGGTAGGGAAGTTATATGGGGTTTAGGTTAGGGTTGTGGGTATTTGGGTTAATGGGTGTATTTGGGTTTATTAGGAGTAGTAGTAGGAGATTTGGTTTAATAGGATTTGCATAGGATTTAAAATAGGATTGTAGGCTATTTTGGTTTTGGTAGATAATTAGGGATCAAAAGCAATAGGATTAGCAACCAAAACACCACGAGCACCCAAGAAAGAAATAAAAGAACAAGAACCAAATAAAGAGCAAAATAATAATAACGATCAAGAACAAATCAAGGGACAAAAAAATCAATCACAAGAAGATCAAAAATGAACAAAATGAATATATATTGAAAATAACTCTAATATACAGTCCAAAATACAAGAAGAGTATAAATACTCAAGATAGAAGAAAAATACACCAAGAATACGAAAAACAAAAATAGGGGTTACACTACATGATACACGACTCTGTCTGTCTGATTACATGATTTCACACTTCCCTATAGGAAGGTGTACTCAGAAGAGAACCTGTAAGTACTATCTGTCAGTTTGGACATGCATATGATATCTGTCTATCTGATACCTGAGTACACGACCCTGTAGAATTCCCTACGAAATCTAAACAGAACTTTTTGAATGTAGCAACCATTTGGTAAAAAACTGGGACACATGAAGTGCTACCTAGATAGAATTAAATACAAGACTTGCCATAATCTGACATCTGTTATCGGTTGGTCTGTTACATGCTACTGGACATTTGCTACCTAACACTTGTACCTGTTATCTGAAATCTGTTACCTGTTTACCTGTACTTGTTATCTGACATCTGTTATCTGTTTACCTATATCTGTTATCTAACATCTGTTATTTGTATATCTGTCTGCATACCATCTGATACTTGACATCTGTTACATATTACCTGTACCTGTTAGCACACCATGTTACTTGATTCTGTTTTCTGATTCATGTTAGAAATTCTATTTTGCTCTGTCATATCTATTCCATGCTATGTTAGTTTATGTTATTATTTATATTTTTCTATTTTTCCTGTACTTGTGCCTGCACTTCAAGCGGCCTGTAACTTGCATTGACAAGCATTTTGTTTTTCTTTTCTTTTCCTGCAATCTGTTAAATTGTAGATTATGGTTGTTGCTGCTGAATATGGTATGGGGGCAATAGATAGAATTTGTGGATTTGTGAGAACTCGAATGGGCCAAATCTGACCTCTTCCTCTTCTGGTAGGTTGACTCCTTGGTGCTGCCGCTGACCTGCACGAAGTACGAAACACCGAAATGGATTCAAAAGAACTTTAGGTAGGCAAAGAGTGATCACCTTGTAATGGTAGGAGGTAGGGGGTACTTATAGTCGCAGTGGGGATTTGCTTCGGGATAAGAACGAATCTCTACTTCCCGGTGTAACTGGATAGAAGTGGTTAAAACCACCTCCAGTGATAAGGACGAGCCAGGATTTCCTCATATCCTGGTGAACAGGTCCTTGCGGGTTGAGATCCCCTCTCGGTTGAACAGATCCGTTCACGGGTTATTGGGCCGAAGAGAGGAGACCTTGTTCCCATTTCGGACCCGTCCAAAGGTGAAATTACGGTTTTGTCCATGCGAACTTTAAGATTCATGCCCAATTTGAACGGTTCCAGTTTAATCCCATTTTTAGCCATATCACGAGCCCTCCATTCCCAAAGACTGTGTGCTGCAGCCTTTGGGGAGTAGGTTTGTTGTTTCAATGGCGTATAGGACTTTATCGGAGTTCTTAAAGGGGGTTCGAATCTTGTTGGAGGGGTAATGGTGTTTTCCTGAGTTGGTAGCATGCCCAAGTTTTCTCTTTGGGTCTTCTGGATTTTTTGGTGATTTTTCTCTTTTTTTTACATTATTTTTCGACTCATTTATTCAATTTTGCAAAGCGATGATGTGTTTTTTGTGTGCATTAATTAATTATTGTAACTAATAATTATTTATCCAGGGGATCAGAAATATTTTCCTGAATATATATTTATTTTTTTAGAATTTTTAATAATTTTTTCCCAAATTTTTGATTATTTTTTGCAATTTTTAAATAAATAATCCGAATTAATAAATAAAAAAAAAGAATTAATCACCTTATTTAAGATGTGGCACAATCTGAGGCGTCCATCAGTCGTCGGCTCGAAAATCCGAACGATCAGAAGGCAGATCTGTTCTTGGCGACGTGGCGGAATCTAGGACGTTGATCAGGTCGTGGCGTGAATCCTGGAGTGATCTGACGGTGCTTGTGGCTCGGCAGTATTTTCCCCATATGAGCAGCTCGGTGCCTTGGTGGCTCGGATTGGGGTTCCGGGCAACGTGGCACAATCTAGGCCGTCCATCTTCCATGGGCGCGAATATTTGACGATCAGACCGTAGATCAGCGCTTGGCAACGTGGCTGAGTCTGGGACGTTGATCAGGTTGTGGCACAAATTTTGGGGTGATCCAATGGCCCTTGTGGCTCGGTAGTATTTTCCCCATATGAGCAGTTCGGTGCCTCGATCGCTCGGATTGGGGTTCCGAGCAACGTGGCGCAATCTAGGCCATCCATCTGCCATTGGCATGAATATTTAGACGATCAGACGGTAGATCAACGCTTAGCGATGTGGCTGAGTCTGGGACATTGATCAGGTGTGGCGCGAATTTTGGGGTTATCTGATGGTACTTGTGGCTTGGCAGTATTTTCCTATATGAGTAGCTCGGTGTCTCGGTTGCTCGGATTGGGGTTCTGAGTAACGTGGCACAATCTAGGCCGTCCATCTACCATCGGCGCGAATATCTGGACGATCAGATGGTAGATCAACACTTAGCGACGTGGCTGTCTGGGACGTTGATCAGGTTGTGGCGTGAATTTTGGGGTGATCCAACGGTGCTTGTGGCACGGTAGTATTTTCCCCATATGAGCAGCTCGGTGCCTCGGTCGCTCGGATTGGGGTTCCGAGCAACGTCGCCCAATCTAGACCGTCCATTTTCCATTGACGCGAATATCTGGATGATCAGACCGTAGATCAGCGCTTGGTGACTTGGTGATGTGGCTGAATCTGGGACGTTGATCAGGTTGTGGCCCGAATTTGGAGATGATCTGACGGCTCTTGTGGCTTGGAAGTATTTTCTCCACATGAGCAGCTCGGTGCCTTGGTTTCCGAGCGACGTGAAACCATCTAGACCGTCTGATGGAGATTAGGTGTGAATCATGATGCAAGAGGCATGAGTCACGAGGGAAGAGTGATTTTTATCGACGTGGCCAGATCTAAGCCGTCTGATAGAGATCAGGTGCGAATCACGAGAAGAAAGTCCTTTTTCTCCATTATGCAGCTTGGTGCCTCGGTTGCTCGGATTTGGGTTCCGAGCGACGTGGCACAATCTGGGCTATCTGATGAAGATCAGGCGTGAATCATGATGCAACAGGCATGAATCACAAGAGAATAGTGATTTTATGAGATGTGGCGATATCTGAGCTGTCTGATTGAGATCAAGTGCGAATCACGGGGAGAAAGTCATTTTTCTCCGATATGCAGCTTGGTGCCTCGGTTGCTCGGATTTGGGTTCCGAGCGACGTGGCACAATTTGGGCTGTCTGATGAAGATCAGGCACGAATCACGATGCAAGAGGCATGAATCACGAGAGAAGATTGATTTCTGTCTACGTGGCGAGATCTGAGCCATCTGATTGAGATTAGGCATGAATCGCGAGGAGAAAGTCATTTTTCTCCAATACGCAGTTCGGTGTCTCGGTTGCTCGGATTTGGGTTCCGAGCGACGAGGCACAATCTGGGCCGTCTGATGATGATCAGGCATGAATCATTAGAGAAGAGTGATTTCTGTTGACATGGCGAGATCTGAGCTGCCTTATGGAGATCAGCCGCGAATCCTGAGGAGAAAGCCATTTTTCTCCAATATGCAGCTCGGTGCCTCGCTTGCTTGAATTTGGGTTCCGAGCGACGTGGCATGATCTGGGGCGTCTGATGAAGATCAGACACGAATCACGATGCAGGAGGCATGAATCACGAGAGAAGAGTGATTTTTGTCGACATGGTGAAATCTGACCCGTCTGATTGAGATCAGGCACGAATCACGAGGAGAAAGTCATTTTTCTCAAATACGCAGCTTGGTGCCTCGGTTGTTCGGATTTGGGTTCCGAGCGATGTAGCACAATCTGGGCCGTCTGATGATGATCAGGCTTGAATCACGATGCAAGAGGCATGATTCACGAGAGAAGAGTGATTTTTGACGACGCGACAAGATCTACACCATCTGATTGAGATCAGGCGCGAATATGAGGAGAAATTCATTTTTCTCCAATATGCAGCTCGGTGCTCCGGTTGCTCGGATTTGGGTTCCGAGCGACTTGTGACAATCTGGGCCATCTGATGAAGGACAGACGCGAATCACGATGCAGGAGGCGTTTAGGCTTCTAGTGGGCCCCTGTGGGGCCCAAAGCATCTGAAAGTCCACCCAAATCCCCCTTTGTACTATAAAAGGGGTGTATTGGATTGAGATTTCAAAAGATTTTAAAAAAATTGAGAATCACAGTATTTAAGGGATTTATGGGGAATTCACCTAAAACTTTGATTGAGATTTATAAGGATATTAAAATAGTTTGATGGAATTCTTATTATGAATTTGATGAAATTCGAAGGAATTCGATGACAATAGACTTTATAATTAGTTCATTTCCTACACAAGATTGTCATTCTCATAAGAGTAGTACGAATAAACATTAAGGCACCTCACAAGTCATAAAAATGTCATTCTCATAAGATTTTTCTGAAGTACTAGAAGGACACCCACATAAACAAAAGTAACAGCAAAAAAGAAAGAGCCCTACATGAGAGCTGTTGATGAGTCCATCAACTCAGTACTCGTTATTTTAACATTCTGAAATAGTATAAAATAATAATAACTAATAATACCCAGTAACCAAAGTCATGGAGCAAAAGATCTATAAAGAGCACCAACTCTCCCGTTAGGCATCATAACTCTACCACATCTCCTCATTAACTCAATACACGCTGTTTCTGCACCATATGTCTTCCAGTTAATAGTTTCACTATATAGGCCACATCATACGAACCATGGAACGTTATCCACTTTGTCCTGTACTTGCAACGAGAAACCAATTTATGCCAGAGCAATCTTGAGAATATTTTTGAATCAACTCCGTCGCGTTAATTTTGATTGAAATTGATTCCATTGTCTTTCAGGAGGCGGATGGAGGCCTCTGCGTGGGGATCGGTGGTTGGGTTGAATTAGGGCTTGGATTGAATTAGGCCACTGCATGGGGATCGGAGGTTGGGAGGTAGAAGAGAGGAGGAAGAAGACGATGGCGAGAGAAGGGGGATTAGGGTTTGGGTTTATTTGGGGATAATTTGGGGCATATGTATAGGAAACAAAACCATACTCACCAATGGCTTGAAAGTTTCTACAGAAAAGGTGAGAATTCCATCTAAATCCTCCAAACTCTCAATTCTACCAAAATCAATAAGTTTTTGAATACACTGAGAATTTAATGGGGTCATTTAAAATCTCAATTGAATACACCAAGAATTGAATAGAACCACTTAAAGTCTCAATTGAATACACTGTAACTTTTATAAACTCCTTTAAAATCCTAACAGAATACACTAGGATTTTCACATTCTTTTAAATTCTTTTCAAAATCCAATCCAATACACCCCTGTAAGTTTTCATCGCTCTCCCCACTTCTTCATTTTCGCTTTCAATTTCACTCTCAGTTATTTTTGCTCTCGAGTGGCGCTGCTAGCGTTCGTGGCCAAGCGGTTATGTCTCCGACGAACTATTTCGACCGTAAAGGTCACATCAAGGTAATTAATTGTTTTAACTTTATCTAGAGATGTCTAAAATGTCATCGGGGAGTGAGACCTCCACCTCGGACCGAGAGAGCGACCGACCCTTAGTGGTCCCCCCGGTAGTGGGCAAGGGGAACGAAGTACCGAGGTTAGCCATCGTTGAGACTATCGTGGAGAATGTGAAGGGGGCTGGTGCATTGGGTCAGCTACCATCCACATTATCGAACCTCGGGAAGGTTAGGAATTACTCCGAAGACCTTCTGTCGAAGGTGGTACATGGGAGGTCTGCCGCTTACATGGAGAATCGTCTGAGGGATCCTTCCGAGCTAGATGAAATCCCCTCGATTCTGACCGAGGTGGATCTTCATCGTATCAGGAAGGGGTTTCGCATCCCGAAGGAGTACGCCTTTCTCCTTCCCGGTCTGGGCTTTCGAGCGTGCATGGAGACGTCGCCCGACACTTGAGTCTTCCCATACGATGCACTCAACGTCGCCCTTCGGCTGCCTCTACCACCTTCGGCTTGAGCTCGGTGCAGTTCATGCCGAACATGTGGTGGCATGTCATTGCCTTCATCCTCCAAAGTCAGCCGTAGGCGTCCAACCCCATCTTGTCATACTCCGCAGCCTCAACTGGATCTGCCGTATGAGAAAGATGGAGTACCACTATCTGTCTTTGAGGAAGGGGGTCAAGCTGATCGAGAATCCGAAATCCATCAAGCATTGGAAGGAGAAGTATTTCTTGATCCGAGGTCCCGAGCCATGGAGCTTTCCGACTAGTTGGAAGGAGGATGTTTCGAAGTGGGCAAAGGCCGAGCCAATCTGACCAAGGAGGACGAGGAGGTCGAGTCGAAGATCCTTGGTCTTCCGACCCTAAGTTGGAAAGATATCACCGAGGGGGTCCTCTTTGGTGGGGGTCTCAGTCCAATCGACCTTAGTACGCTCCGTCTAATTTTGTTTCTCTTTTTCTTTTTTACATGTCGTTCTTTTTTGGCGCTAACTCCTTTCGGTTGTTGTCTTTCAGAGGCCCCCGGTATGGACTTCAAAGCTTTGATAGCGAAGCGAAGTGCGCCGACCGCGAAGGGACCGGACAACAAGAAAAGGAAGAGGATGATGATGGGGCCACTGTCCGACCTAGCAGCTCAGACACCCTCGACTCCTACGACTGTTGTAGACTTGGTCTCCGACTCCCCTTCGGCTCCCCACGTGGCACTTCCCTCGGCCACGACTGCCGAGCCTTCCAGCGGGGAACCTCTCCGTCGAAGCCGCACTAGCGCTCGAGGTGTCGCGCCTCACCGCCGAAGCAGAGGCCATTCTCACTGAGGAGCACAAGAAGCTTTTCGTCCCCGACTGGAGGGTGATGAAGCTAGACAGTTTCCTCGGTGAGGCAGTGATAAGCATGCAGGCCATGTGCCACCTGCCGACCCCTAAGGACCGAGCGGCACTGAAGGCAGGTACTGTGGGTGATGACGCGCTGGAGATCGCCCGAGCCATGATGTCAGTAAGTGTTCTCGCTATGCTCTTCGGAACTTCAAAGTTTGTGTTTTTGATTCTCACGTCCTCTTTCTCTTCAGCTTTCAGATCACCTGTCACTTCAGCCACATGCTAGAACAGTTCACTGAGTAGGAGAAGGAGTTGAAGGCGACGAGCGATAGGGACCGGGTGGAGCGAGCTAAGGTAGTGAAGGTGTTCGAGGCCGAGCAACATCTCTTACAGTCCGGAGCTGTCGAGATCGTTGTCCTAGAGGCGGCCTTGGCCAAGGCGCACGAGCGCATCGCGGCCGAAGAGGCGAAGGCTGATGAGTTGGAGAGGGGGAAGACTCGAGCCGAGGTGGAGATGGAGAAAGACATAAAGGCCTCGGAGGAGGCGCTAAATGAGCGGGACGCTGCGGTGGCCAAGGCGAAGGCCGCCATCCAAGCCGAGGCGGAGGCCCACATGCTGACTAACATGGAGGAGTCCTATGCTCGGGCCCTCAAGCATTTCGCTGCTCGTATCCCCGACTTCGACAGCTAGGGGTATCACCTCTTTGACCCGGTCGAAGGCGAGGAGTTTATACCCTTAGCAGAGGTCGAGCCCGAACGAGGGGAGGAAGAAGCCGAAGAGGTTGTGCACGAGGTGGCAAATCCGAAAAGGGCGCTCGTGATGTTGCCGAGCGAGAGTGCGGAGCAGCACCTCGAGGTTGCTCTCTGACTTTGTTTTTCTTTTTCTTTTCTTTTGGTTTTGTATTGCCTTGTTGTGGACTGGCCACCGCATTTCGTATTCAATGAAATGAGAATTTTTTTGACCAAGTGTTGTATTCGTGTTGAACTTCGTCTCTGAGCTGTTCAGAGTTGTTCAGCAGAAGTCGTTCAAACTTAGTACCTTCGTGTTCTGGCCTTTTTCAGGTCGGCGAAGAATTACATATTGTTGAGATGCCTCGGATGGTCGAAGTAGCATGTCTCCGGTCCGGTCTAGAGGAAACAAGGTTGGGGCTTGCTTGGATTCGAGAGAGGCTTTTAAGAGCCGAGTCGGAGCTGAACCATCTCAAGCTGACATTGGCTCGTCATGACTCCGACCTGAAGCATCTAAGAGAGAAGTCCAGTGAGGTGCCCCCCGATGGAGAGGAGACATGTCCCTCGATGGCCTTCAGCCAAGGCCTGTGGCTCAAGTATCTTCGTCAATCCTTGTTCGAGGTTGGGGCCGAACGAGATGGGTTGAAGAACGTCGTGCTCGAGAAGAGCTTGGAAGAGGCTTACCTTCGGAGGGCTATTACCGATGCTTCTTGCCAGGGCAGCTCTAGCCGAATGCCTCGGCTAAAAATTAGAGTGACGGATGACTCGCTGAAGGAACGGGTCGTGGAGCTAGAGGCAGAGAACCATCGGCTAGGACAACTGTCCAAAGGGAGCAATGTCCGAACCACCTCTTCTCCCCGAGGTGAATACTCCCAAGGAAGGTGGTTCCATGAGTTGGCGTTACGCTCACCCTCGTCTCGAGGCGCCACGGGGACGCGGAGAGTGGAGTGGTCGGCTCGTCAAGCGGAGCATCTGCCAGGGCGATTTCGAATGGTGAACCACTTCGTACTCGCTTAAAAGCAAGTAGTTGAAGTGGAATCAAACCAAGTGTTGGACTCCGAGCATGTCGTTTGAAGATTTTCAGCAGCTGTGGGAGCAATTTCGAATGGTGAACCACTTCGTACTCACTTAAAAGTGAGCAGTTGAAGCAGAATCGAACCAAGTTTTGGACTCCGAGCGTGCCGTTATATTGCAAAAAGAATTTGTTGTAAGCATCAAAGTACTATTAGAATACTCAAAATAGAGAACTTACAGGGGTAGATTGCTTTTATTGAAAACAATTAGGCGGCCGCTTCTAAGTTGTGAGCCGCTATTACACTTTGATAAGGAAAAAACAAAAAATCTTTGACATGTTTTATGAAGTGCTCTTGGGAATGTTCCTTGGAGCGGTGTTTAGACACCCTCTTGGTACTTCATCAAGTGCTCTGCGTTCCATATCCTCGGTATTCTCCTGCCCCCCGGGTCTTCGAGTTGATATGCGCCTGGGCGAACAACTCTGGAGACCCTATATGGTCATTCCCAATTGGATGCCAACTTGCCCTTTTTGCTCGTATTGGAGATCAACAACTTCCGGAGTAATAGGTTTCCCTTTTCAAGATTAACTGGTCGTACCTTCTTGTTGTAAGACTGAGTGATCCTATGTCGGTACGTCTCTTGTCTGATGGAAGCTCTTTCGCGGATCTCGTCTATGAGTTCCAAGCAGTTGCGAAGCTAGTTCGCATTCTGTGCTTCACTATAGGCTATCAGTCGGGGTGAAGGCAGGCCACTTCTAAAGGGATGAGGGCTTCGGACCCATATGTGAGATTGAAGGGGACTCCCCTGTCGAAGTTCTCTTGGTGGTGCGATAATTCCAAAGCACGTTGGGGAGCTATTCGACCCACCCACAACCCCTTGCGAGCCTCTTCTTCAGGCCGGAGTGTATTTGTCGATTGGCATTCTCCGCTTGGCTGTTGGAATGAGGGTGGGATATTGAAGAGAATCGCTGTTAGATACCAAGGTCGGTACAGAAGTTGCAAATTGTAGCCCCCATAAACTGGGTTCCGTTGTCAGTTACGAGGACATGGGGCACACCAAAGCGACGAATAATGTTCTCCAAGAGAACTTCTGGACCTTATTCTCGGTGATCGTTGCGAGGGGTTCGGCCTCGATCCACTTGGAGAAGTAATCTATCGCCACGACCAGGAATTTTAGTTGGCCCGGTGCCGGAGGGAATGATCCGAGTAAGTCCATCCCCCACATTGCAAAAGGGATGTGGCTTGCTAAGGAGGTGAGCTGGGCTTGAGGCAGGCGACGGATCGGGGCGAATCTCTGGCAGGAGTCGCATTGGCGGACGTACTCCTCGAAGTCACTTAGTAGTGTGGGCCAGAAGTAGCTGTAATTTAAGAGTTTACGGGCAAGGGATCTCGCTCCCAAGTGCGCGCCACACATACCATCATGGGCCTCCTTCATGGCATAAAGCGCTTCTTCCAGGGAGAGACACCTCAAATAGGGTTCGCCGTCAAAGTGAGTGTAAGAGCGTTTGTACATGACTCCGTCAAGAAGTGTGTACTGCTCGGCTCGGGATTTGAACATCCTCTCCTCTTTTGGGTCTTCGGGAAGAACTCCATCTCTAAGATACTCGAGGAGGTGCTTCATCCAGTTCTCCCCAAGTGTTAGGGGTAAGGCTTCCATCGGCTATGGGCTATCTTCATTGATACTTGGTCTGAGGAGGACCTCTATCAAGACGGTCCGTTCTAAACCTTGGAGGGACGAGGAGGCAAGCTTGGAGAGGGCATCCGCCTATGCGTTTTCCTCTCGAGGAACCTGCTGGAGTTGAACGTCTTTGTAACCCTCATTCTCGTAAATAGGTATTTTTTGAATATTTTATGTATTTCGATATTATAAATTCATTATTTGTTAAAATCATTTTGGATTTCATATTAAAGTGTTTTTCTAATAAAAAATTTATTCATTTCAAATAATGGTGTGTTTTGATCTTATTTTCTAGATCTCATTGATCAACTATTTATATTTGAGCTGAAAACAAATATATTATTATTATTAGGTGATTTTAATAAAAATTGTTAAACCCGAATATTGTTTTGTTGTATGAATTATTATTTTAATTAATTGTTATTTCATGATTATTATTTAAAATTCATATATTGGATTATTTTATTATTATACCGGATCTGATTTTCTTTGCGAATTTTCAAATTATTTTCAAGCCCAGTTTATATTCTATTAACTTGTATTATTTATTTATTTATTGAGATTCAAATTTTTGTTCGTGGAATTCTTCGTTTTTCGTGATTGGACTATTTTGTTGATTCTATGTTCTTCTATCTAATTGTGGGTATTTTTATTTGAACCCTATTGATTTGGATCTATCTCTTGTTTGAACCCTAAAACCCAATTTGATTTGTTCTTGACCTAAATCCGCTTTTATTGGACCCTAAACCACTAACCCAGTAATCTTGTAACGCCCCGAATCCCAAATACACTGAATTCGAGATGTTCTACAGGATCTTTCCACTTCCTTTAGTACAATTTTACAAGGAAATTTGAACTTTTCACTTTACATCAGAGTTTACATAAAACTTTACACTTTACATTGCACAGCGGAAGTAAAATTTACAACAAATGAATAAATGTACAACAACATTGTATAATCTTTAGTCATCTGTTCCTCTTTAATCTTTATCATGTCATTTACCTGCATATAAGACTGTGGGTACGTCAATTTATTCAACCGACGAACATTATACACGGCCATCCTCTCTATGCCGGAAAATAGTATAACTTATTTTCCATATTTAGCAACACAAACTTGTCACATATCCAATTAAAGGGACTACCCTATTGATGTCGTGTTGTGATTGTGCACTTAGTCCTTAATGCATTATTTATATTACATGATACTAATGCGCACTTGTTCGGATTCTATGCATCCCATACTACATAGGTCCGAGGGCAAGCCCTTTAACCGTTCTTCATCTTTGTAGGGTTCAATCCCTCGCCATGACTTAATCTACTACTGTAACTACGGTGAGTATCCTAGATGATCTATGAGTACAAGCACATGCACCGGACCCTGGAGGGGAATTCCACACCATGTCTTGACTCATCAAGCATGCATTCTGTGGCAATTCAGCCTCCTCCCTGAACATGATCCTCTTGCAGTCACCAAACATCCCACAAGCATGGCTAAAGTCCGATCATTACTGAGTTGCGCCCACACCATGTCTTGACTCATCAAGCATGCATTCTGTGGCTCACACACCCGCACCGTAAACTCTAGTTCTCATACTCGTGTTTTCTCTCACTTTCATCATGTCTTCACTATGAACTTCTCTTAATTTAATAGAGTCATGAATAAAAATCAAAGCTCTAAAGTTAGCCTCTCCACTAAACTGGGCTTATACATTTATTCAAACATGACCAACCTTGGTCTTTCATTTAAATATTTCATTTCATTTCTTTCCAAATGCCGGGGGAGACTTAGCTACTCTTTTGTTTCAATTCTAATTCACAATTTCCAATTTGAGTATTTCTAACTCATAAATTCATATTCATAAACAACAGATTTCCTTTTCTTATAGCATGATCTCTGATTTGTTCAATAGTCCATAATCATACATGGAATTAGATACTTCATCAATTATCAACTACACATTGGAATTCACATCACTACGAATATTCACATTTAATATCTTTCACACTATTCACATATGAGAATAATTCGTATACATCACATGATATAATTTCTTATATTAACCTTCCAATCCTTCATTTCAAATTCTTTTTGCAAGTTATATTTTTCACACAAAAATATATACATATAGAACCATATTTCTATTTACACATTTTGTTCTCAAATCATACTTTATTTCATGCAAATAATTCCCAAATTATTTTTATAAAGTCCTACATATTTTTAGAAGAATAGTCATATTTTTCTCATAATTTTTTTGATAATTAAAACACCCAAAAAATAATTTTTTTCAATCTTGCCGAGGGCAAGATTCGAACCCAGAACCACGGAGAACACCGCCGACAGCACAAGCCACTAGGCCGAAGGTGCTAGGCGTCATAAGTACGGCTGAGAGCATTAAATGCTCTCGGTTGTACACTTTAATTTTTTTTTCAAAAATGCAAAAGTGCGTTACTAAAGGGATTCGAACCAGCAATCTCAGAGAAACAGGCCGCGCGCTCCGACCACTTGAGCTACGTGCTCAGGTTGTCAAGTATAATTCGAAATTCTTTTTAAAACCATTCTCTCTGTTATTTAAAAACGTTCGGCATTCAACAAGTCCCCATTTCATTTTGCTTTTATCAAAATTACTGTAAATGTCCAGATTGACTAATATCATCATAAATTATACTCCAGTGTATAAAAATAATTTTTTCGACAATTAAAACATGTTTTTCATACAATTAATTCAACTTTTAAATTATCACTACCACATTCACCTTTTTTTTCGACATTTCTTAGCAATTAGCATTCCAATCTCTTTATCAACAAATTCCACATTAATTCTCTGTCTTTAATCATTTACCCAACATACAAACTCATATTTTAAATTATTCATGCCCACATTAACACAAAAGATCTATTTAACATATGAAATAGCATTATCAATCTACTAACTTTTGTATGTAATTCTTGATGGTAATAAATGTGTTTTCATTAATCAATCCATGATTCTAATCAATTCACATACAACTTAAATAATAGAACCACATATAAATTTGCATATCCACATTCAATCATTCAATGGGTTATTTTTTCCTAATTAAAGTGTACTCTTCTTAATTTCTTTCATGCTTCATTCATTCATTTCTAACATGCATTTCTAACATGCATTTCTAATTTAGAAATATGGAGAATTTACCCACCTCAAATGGAGAGACAAACACAATTAGCAACTTCCTAAACAAAAGTCCTTGCACACGAACGGTCCTCCTCCTAGAAGCGCGCACTCGAGCCTCCAAAAGCACCAAACCCGAGCACCACACAAGCCCACCGAGCACTCCAAAGCCGGTCCTTCTTCTCCTTGATGTTGCAAGCACAATCTCACACACTCTCAATCTTTTGACTCACACAATCACTACTAGATAAGGTAATTGAACTATAGGTTTGGAAGAGAATAATTTTGCACAAGAATAACTAGCCATGGGGGGATGGGGGGGTATTTATACTAAAAATCAAGGAGAATGGATGGCTAGGATCAAGTGGTTGGTTATAAGATGGAGGGCTAGGATGAAAGTAGGAGTTGCATTAACTACTTACAACCAAGTAACCACCAAGCATGATCTCCACTCAAAATTTGGTTTTCCCTCCAAGGTGCAACCGGCCTAGATAGGAATGCATATTGCACGTGTACGGGCAATGCACTTGCAAGCAACTAGGTCCAAAAATTGTACATTTTATTTTATATGAAAAAAATAAACTCTAATTTGCATTCTACATTACAAGTTGTATTAAAAATAGATTGACTCATGGGCTTTAATTTATGGGCCCAAATAACAATTTTAAAAATAAAGTAATTGAATTAAATTTTGGGCTTTAAAAAAGGCTTTTTTGTCTAATTGAAGGAAGGATTTGTAAGAATAATTTAAAAGCACATATTTAAAAATCTATACTCATCATAATGAAAATAATCATAACATTTAATCCAACCTAAAAAATATTGCACGTGCACACTACGTGCAAAATAAATAATTTTTCATAAATGAAAAATCAGGGCATTACAACCCTAATTGTATCCTATAAATACAACTCTAATGCAAACCCTAATTTTTGTACACAAATTTCAAACCCTCACTACAAGGAATTTGCCATATACCAACGGACACCTATAGTGACGGATCACTAAAACCGTGGGTATAGCCATCATATACCTACAGACGTGTAGTAAACTGTGGGTATAGACGGGATAGAAAACTTTTAATTCCCACCAAAATCCCAATTTCTAATTTCATTCTCCCCCCACCCTGTCTCTCTCAAAACCCCAAATCAGAAACCCCTCACCCAAACCCTAAAAAGCTCTTCCATCTTACTTCCACCTTCCCTTCTCCTCTCCCCTTCCAATCTGCTTCCCTCCTCCGTCTTGGACACCGCCTCCACCCCTTCGCCACCGTCGTTAGCCATGTCATCTCCCGCTCATCCGCCGCCCACCGTCTCCTCCCTGAACGGTCAGTCTCCAAACTTCAGCAATTGCCCACCCAAGGAGACGATCCTTTTCAATGGCCTGCAATTTCGAGCACTGACTCGCCGTCATGGCATCGTCGATTCTTACATCAAAACCCTTGCTTAAGTCCTTGGCAAGTATATAATTAACCTTATATCTGATATGCAACTAGTAGTTTATTTAGGTTTAGTTTACATTTCTTTTTTCTTGTTTTTCTTAAATTATCTGGGTTAATGATTTTGAAAATTTGGTTGAGATGGATAGTTAATATTTAGATAGAAATGTTTTATTTGTTAGATTATGAATAAGCTCCAAAGAAAATTGTTGTCAGACTAAGAGTTTCTCCTTTGCTTATTTAGATTTCTTATATATTGAATCCATGATGCACATGTTGATAGCTCTACTTCCTGTGCTTAAACATAAAAAATGGTGGCTAGTTATTTGTTGTGCTTCATGGAGGGAATGCTGATTGCTGGCTACTCAATTTTTTTAATATCTTAGGTTTATCCAGTTTGGAGATGGTTTTGAGAAGCAAGATGGAATCAGATCTCTCCAGAAAAATTGTCAGGAACCAGCACCGGAGTTTTACAACATCTATCTTGAGATGGCAAAGGTGATTTCCTTGGTTGCATGCTTTCCAAGTTATCACTGTTGAATAGGATAAAATGGTATTGCTATCTGCGAGCTATTGCTATCTGGATGTCTCTTTTTCCTTGTTTTTAATGTCGTTGGGAACTGCTTTGTGCAGCTAGATTGGAAGTCATCAATCTATATTTAACTTTGTTATGAACTAATTATAGGTGAATGAGGCTTAATGATCAACTTTTAAGTTTAAAAAAAAAAACTGTTAAAAGAGTTATCTACTTAACATAGTTGTCCACAAATCTCAAAATGTTTCTCGATAATTGTTAGAAGAAATAGGAATGATTAAGCTTCTGAGGGATATAGCGGTGAAGAAGTCAGGGGCTTCGGATGTGGTCTATTGGTTTCAGTGGGGGAGTGTCGCCTACATTATCTGCATTATGTTGTAATATTTTGTTGGTTGTATTTTGGGGTTTTAGATGTTCGATGTTTGTAATTTTGGTAACATTGTTTCGTTAAATCTTCATTAATGAAACAGGTGACTGTAGTCACTTTTTAATCAAAAAAAAAAATTGTTAGAAGAAATAGGAAGAAGAAGTGAAATCTGATTTGTTTATGAACTTCTTCTCAGGGACACTGTTGATGACAGAGGAGCGACAAAGAGCGATATGGGCTATCTATGGTTAGTCTTGTACTTTTAGAATTGAGAATCAATGAGTCTTATGAAACAAATAATATTCTGTAAGTAGTGTGTTGAATTAATGATGATTTATTTGTTCACGAATTTCCACAGATACACAAGGCTTCCCACTATTTTTTTTTCTTCTAAAATCTGTAATGTAGAACCGTATCATTTAAAGACCAGAACATATAAAACGTATCTTTTATAGTCATGAAGAATTGAATCATTATCTAGTATTGATTATGGAGATCAAAATTAATCTATACAAGAGCAGATGAATAAGTGATTTAAAAAGAGCATCATTGTAGTGTGGTGCAGGAGAACTGACGAGCTAGTAGATGGTCCAAATGCAACACACACAAATAAAGCTCTGCCTGATCGATGGGAAGAGCGGCTGGAGGATATTTTTCATGGCCGTCCCTATGACATGCTCGATGCTGCTCTCACTCATACTGTCTACAATTTTCCAATTGACATCAAGGTAACACAATTTACAGAGCTTGCCCTTTATGTTTCTTTATGTTTGCCTATTCTTTTATCCGGTTCTAAGATTATTTCTTATCATCTTGAGATGCCAACTTCAATTTGTTGTGCAGCCATTCAGGGACATGATAGAAGGATGAGAATGGACACAAGGAAGTGGAGATATAAGAATTTTGAAGAGTTGTATCAGTATTGCTACTATGTTGCGGGGACTGTCGGCCTCATGAGTGTACCTGTGATGGGAATAGCTCCTGAGTCTAAGGATTTAGTTCTCACCATCTATAATGCAGCCGTCTACCTTGGTATTGGCAATCAACTCACCAACATTCTATGAGATGTCAGAGAAGAGTAAATGTAATACCCCGATTTTCCTAATATATAAAGATTATTTAATTTTACATATGGTATGCATGGGTAATATTTTGCTTATTATTTTCAACATGATGGATAGGCACATTGTTTTCTATAAAGGATTTTCCTAAAGCCCAATGTTTAATTTACATATTTTTTTACAAAATAATTGGTTTGGCCCAACTAAATTTTAGCCCATGGATGTAAAACCCCTTCTATTATATTTTTATAACTTGCAATGTGTAGCATATTTTTACCGGGTATTTAGTGTACTAATTTGTAGGGTGTAGTTGGTGTATGCACGTGCATTCGCATACATGTGCATTGAGCACACTTCTTGACCGGTTGTGGGTGTGTGGGCTTAGATCATGGGTGGTTATCTTGTGAAGGTGGGTGGTTTCTCAACTCCCTAGTGCATCTCAACCTTTGATCTCACAACTCCCCAATAAATCTTAGCCCTCCATTTCACCTATATTCTAGTATAAATACCTCCTCCTATTCCCTATTTCTTTTACACTAGATTAATTTTATTATAGAGATATTTGTGAGGTCTGTGTGGGAGCTTTGCTGTGGAAGCCGAAGAGTACCCCTGAAGATTTCGGTGTGGAACCAAGGAGCAAGGAGTGCAGTACTGTGTTGAAGGACTTTGCGGGATTTCGTTATTTTCTTCATATAAGGTGGGTGTTTCTCAGGACTTCTAATGTAGGAATGATACCATAATTATTATGATTGATACCATGTTATAAAAAGTGAATTGAATGCAGTAGAAATTGCTTGAACATGTTATTAGTATTGAGAACGAGACTGTCGGTGCAGTCGACTGCCATGTGAGCCAGTCAACTGGTACGAGACGTTATTTCTTATAATGTGCTGATAAACATGTGTGTGAATAGACATGATGGTGTGGTTATTGAATATATAAATTTCCCTATGACACATATGATGGAGGGAAGGTAAATGAATAAAAGAACTAATGGTGATAAATAATTTAGAATTGTCGGAGCAGTCGACTGACGTTGTGTTAAGTCGACTGGTGCTTCGTTCTGAATATTACTGTTTGGAAGTTCCATGAATAAAGATATGTAGACCCAGTATGATGACTTGAGATTTATACCTTCATTGTCGTAAGAAAGTATGAGTAATGTGGGTGCGTGTTTAGAGTAGTTTTCTCTAAAAGAGTATGTTAGTAATTTGGAAATTTGTGCTGTAAATGCTACTGAACAAGAGGAGACTCTGGTTATAAAACATGAATTTATAGTGAATTGATATCATGATGCAAGTACATGTAAGAACCGTAAATAATCTCCTTAATGGAAAATGGATCTGTCCAGTCGACCGATGCATATAGTAAGTCGACTGATCTGGACTTAGAAATTGTGCTGTTGAAATCTCCGGAACAGACAACTGATCGATGAGCAGTCGACTGTCACGAGAACAATATTGTGAACATGAAAAGTACGGGACAAGCGATTGGTGGTGTGCAACAGTCGACTATCCCGAGCAATTATGATTGTACTGTGTGACTGTATGAGTCGACTGGTATTCTTCTAAGTCGACTGTACAGAGGGTACTTGGATATATTTTGAACTTCATGTTATGTTGCTCTTGGTAATTATGAACTGAATGATTTGAATCGTTGGACTCTGTTTATGGCTGTATGAATTATGTGAAATGAATCACAGATGAGAATTGAGAATTAAATGAATAATTATGAAAGGCTAAATCATGATGAAAAAGTCTGTGAGACTCTAAAATAAATGATGAGCTGATGATGCTCAATTGGATATTGTGAAATTGAAATTGAACGAAGGAGTAGCTAAGTCTCCTCGGCAGCGAAATGAAATGATATTGAGAAATAGACCAGGTTGGTCGAGTGAAATGAAATGATAAGTCCGGTTGATGGAGAGGCTAACTCTAGAGCTTGATTTTTATTCATGATTCTAATGTAACTTTAAATACATAGTGTGGAGGTGATGAAGGTGAGAGAAAAACATGAGTATGAGAGCTAGGGTACGGTGCGGGTGTGTGAGCCGCAGAATGCATGCTTGATGAGTCAAGACATGGCGCGGGCACAACTCAGTAATGATCGGACTCTAGTCACGCTTGTGGGATGTTTTGGTGACTGCAAGAGGAGTGTGTTCAGGGAGGAGGCTGAATTGTGGCAGAATGCATGCTTGACGAGTCAAGACATGGCGCGAAATTCTACTCCAGGGGCCAGGATACATGCTTGTACTCATAGAATCATCTAGGATACTCATTGAATTTACAGAAGTAGAGTAAGTCATGGCGGGGGATTGAACCCTACAAAAATGAAGAACGATTAAGAGGCTTGCCCTCGAACCTATGTAGTATGGGATGCATAGAATTCGAACAAGTGCGCATTAGTGTCATGTTAATTAAATAAATTGCATTAAGGATTAAGTGCACAATCACGACACGACATCTCTAAAAGTTCCCTTTTGATTTTACATGCTTATTATGAACAAGATTGTGATTTGTTAAGAAATGAGATTCATTATACTGTTTCTGGCATAGAGAGGATGGCCATGTATAATTATCGTCGGTTGAATAAACTGACGTACCCACAGTTTTGTATGCAGGATAAATTACATGTAAAGAGGAATGGATGCATAAAGATCTCATTATGTTATTGTTCATTTATGTAAATGTTGTATATTTTGCTTCCGCTGTGTAAATTTAAATGTAAAATATTGTAACTCTGATGTAAAAAGAAAAGTTTGAAATTTCCTTGTAAAATTGTACTCGAGAAAAGTGAAAAGATCCTGAAGAACATCTCGAATTCGGTAATTTAGGATTCGGGGCGTTACAGAGTGGTATCAGAGCCACGCTTTTCTACACTTTCACACTTGTACAAATTTATAAGGAACGACACCCTAGATGTGGACATTAGAGTGTGTGTTTGAGTCTAGAGATTTAAATGTAAGTAACTTACATTGTGTTGCTCTATGATCTATGTTTCTTCCTCTCTATTCTAAGATGGCTGATCACTTCGACCCTGCTGGAGGCGACGACTGGCATATTATTGAGGAAGAGTACCATCCTGGACAGGCTAATTCTGAGGACGAGTATCACCCTGGGCAAGCGGATTCTGATGATGAAGAGTACCCTGAATCTCGAGAGATCACCCCACCGCCGGATTCATCTGACGATTCTTCTTCTTCCGATGAAGAAAAGGGACCAGCTCTGAGTGGCGCTGTGGCTTCTCTTCAGAGGCAAGTGGATACCCTGAAGTATAGAGTTGGAATTTTGGAGGCTCAGCTGGAAAAGCGGAATGCTGACTATTCTGTTCTTAGCCATCGGATTTGGGAACTTGAGAAGAAAAAGAACCTAACTGATGTGCTGAAAGATGAGGTGGATGAACTACGGGATGAAATTCGAGCAGCGAAGAGGACCCGTAGAGATTAGATTGTCCTAGTTTCTATTTTCTTCTATTCTGATGTTAAGAAATGTTTTAAATTCGAATGTATAAACTTTGAAATTCAATGAAATGAAAGTTGGTTTAAATTCTTGTCAAATACTTCGAATTTGACGGATCTTTTGCATCAGAATATGTCGAGAAGGGGAGCCAGGAATGGTGAAGGTTTGGACCTGGATGCCGAATTTGCAAGGGTTTACCAGACGCTGAATGCAGTGGCTGCAAACCAAGGAAGGGGGCCGGTGAATCCAGTACCCGGGGTAATTAAGCTAGTGGAGTCGTTCAAGAGAATGAAACCACCTGTGTTCGAGGGAAAGTCAGACCCAGATGCGGCTGACAACTGGATTCGACAAGTGGAGACAATCTTCGAGGTGTTGGAGACACCGGAGGGCAGCAAGGTCAAGTTGGCGACTTTGCAGTTGGAGAAGGATGCGGCTGTTTGGTGGCAGTCGATGAAGAGGACTATGGGCGGCTTGTTGCTTGGCTGGGAGGAATTTCTGGAAGAATTCCGCAGCCATTATTTCCCCTCCGACGTCCAGGAGAAGAAGGCCATGGAGTTTCTGTCACTTCAGCAAGGCAGCATGTCAGTGAGGGAGTATGAGACTAAATTTACTCAGCTCTCCAGGTATGCTCCAGAACTGGTGATGGATGAGGCGAAGAAGGCTCGCAAGTTCGAGCATGGTCTGAGGCTGAGCTTGAGATCTCGTATGATACCTCTTGGTATCAGGAGATTCGATAAGCTGGTGAAGAGGGCGGCAGCAACGGAGGCGGATATGGAGCAGTTCCATGTTGCTCAGCACCAGAAGAGCAGCTGGCAGTCCGGGAAGAGGCCTGCTCAATCGGGGAGTTTCAAGGGGCGACCGTCTGCACAGAGGTTCAAACCAACAGGGGCGAACACGGTCAGTGTAGCTGGAAGACCTGGAAACGATGTGGTGAGACCTTCTGCAATCACTTGCTTTAACTGTGGTGAAGTGGGACATTACCAATCTCGATGTCTCAAACCACGGACTGGCAATCACAATGTGCCAATACAGCAGACTGGGAAGAGGTCGTACCAGTCAGGGCGAGTATTTGCTTTGACAGAAGCTGATGCTGAGGAGGCGGATCAGGTCATCTCTGGTATGAGGGCTGATGTTTAGTATGGTTTTTGTCATTTCTTCTTCCCATTCATAGTGTGAAACCGTTATGTAATGATGTATGTTATGTAACAGGACAACTCTATCTTAATGGAAAGAAAGCTGTGGTGTTGTTTGATACTGGATCCTCTCATACTTTTGTGTCTCCAAGGTTTGCTAAAGTGTTGGGGGTTGAACCGAAGATTTTTCCAGGCAAGATCTTAGCAGTAGCTACTCCATCAGGGGAAACTTTGACCACTGATCGGTATTACGCAGATTGCGAGATAGTGATTGGGGATAGAATCTTTGGCATCGATCTGATCGAACTGACCATCTTGGGAGTCGATGTTATCATTGGCATTGATTGGATGTCGGTGTACAGTGCAAGCATCGAGTGTAAGACCAAGACCGTAACAGTGAAGGCTCCAGGGGGACCTGAAGTCACTTTCCAAGGGAAGTTGAAGTGTTCTAAGCTGGTGGCAACTATCCGCAAGGAAGAGACTCCTGTGGAATTGCAAGGGATTCCTGTGGTTCGGGACTATCCGACAGTGTTCTTGGAAGATTTTCCTGGGTTACCTCCGCATCGTGATGTATAGTTCAGCATCACTGTTCAACCGGGAAGTGCACCAATCTCTAAGGCACCTTATAGGATGGCTCCAGTGGAACAGGATGAAGTGAAACGGCAGATTGAGGAACTGTTGGGAAAAGGCATTTTGAATCCGAATGACACATTTTGCATGCTATCTGAATATTGACTATTTTTTGATGACCAAAGTTAGTTCTTTTTGCTTTGTTTTGTTTGTGAAGGGCTCTCAACAAGCGAGAAATGATTGAACTCGCTCAAAATGCAGCCGAGTTTGTGTTTGCCGACGATGAAGTGAAGAAGGCTGTAAAGGAGATTTGCAAGATGCTAAAAGAAGATTACTGCAAAGAGAATCAAGATCAATCAAGATCTGGTTGCCGTAAAATAAAAAAAATTGTTAGTGTCGTATCTCAAGTGAGGAGTCAATTGAATGTTATCTTACAATGTCATTGAATATGTTGATCGTAGTTTAAAGTATTGATTCTCATGTCTGCACACATGAATTCAATTGTGTATTTGGTTATTAACTATTTTGTAATTTGACATGCTTGTAATACTTCATTAATTTTTAATATGATTGAAGTTTAATTTTTTAAAATTTTGTTTCATAAACACATTTATCTATTTTATTGTGTATTTAGTTTATAATTGGATTAATATTATAAAAGAAAATATTAAATTATCATACGCGTAATTAATAAGAAATTTTTTTGTATAGAGCGATGGGTATATATTTAAATATTTGGATGCAAAAACCATCACTAAAACCTATAGCAATGGAGTTTCAACCATGGGTATAGGATAGCAAGTGGTGTCCTTAAAACCTATACCAACGGATATGAAACCGTGGGTATAACACCGAGGTTTTGTCCAACAGTTAAAAAAACCGTCGCTATAGGCTATAGTGACGGCATTTTGCCGTGGGTATAGCTAATTAAAAACGACGGAAAAATATGTCCGTTGGTATAGGTTTCACGAGCTATAACTACGGTTTTTTGCCTTTTACCCACGGATTTTTGCTGTCACTATATGTCAAATTCCTTGTAGTGCCTAGCCGTCTAATCTCTCTCATAGTTTCTCTTTCCTTCTCCTCCAACTTTCTCTCTCTCTCTCCCCGACTCAGATCCCCCCCAATACTGTTCATCTTCTTCTTCGTTCACCAGCTCCAGCCACCCCCATCTCCGGCAACCATCCCCCTCAGTCGCCGCCTCTCCACAACGCAGGAGCACCACCCCGAAACCGCTCAGCTTCCTCCTTTTCCCTCTCCTCGACATTAGTCGACATCAGAACCCACAAAAACCCCATTGCTCCATCCCCCGTCACGCGCCACCAACACCGCCACCACCTGGCACCCCCCGTTCTCCTCTCGTCGACCCCCCTTGTCCCCGATCTGGTTTTCATCGACAGCAGACATCAGAACCTAACAGACCCAATCCTGATTCCCCTTTCCTCTTTTGTTCGATCGCCGACAGCCCAGCGTGCCGCCACGCTGCTCCCCCAGTCCCGTTCGATGCTGCCATCGATGCTGCTCGTTGACGAACCAGTGGAGCCGCCGCCCCTAGCCGGCGCTCTCCCCCTCTAACTGTTGCAGTGTTGTCTCTTGTGTGGTGTTACTTTGGGTTCTTTTGTACGTAGTTTATACGTGCTATTATTGGAGATTTTGCTAGTTCGTGAGATCGTTGCTTCGGGATTCTTATCCCGTTATTCTTGCTATTCGTTTTCATCGTCTAACAGGCAAGTAACTTGTATTAAATTCCTTTTCATATACAAGTACAAAATATCGCTTGTAGTGTAATTGGGTTCTAGAGACAATTTGTGTGTGAATCCCTTTGTTGATATTGTCTCTATTGTGATGATTTGACCATAGTTGCCTCACGACATATATGACATGAATTAACCTAAGATTGACCACTTTTGATGTATATGTTCATGCTATCTTGAGATATCTGTGTTTGATGTGTTATTCGTGATATACTTGTTGAATACTTGTGAAATACCCTATGCCATGTTGCTTGGACATCTAGTACACCATATTCCATGTTATCATCCTATTGTTTCCCTATTGTTATTATCGTTCATCTCATGTCTCTAGATTGTATATTGTATTGTTGCATTAATAAAATAGTTAACAAGCCGGGGTTTAATGGTTGACTTTTAGTAGTGGACAATATAGTGACTGTACTCGAAGGAGGGTCCCGTGTTTCCCTAAATATTGTTCAGACTAATGTTTTATAGTGTGATTGTGGTTACGACGGTAACCCAATCTATCGTGTATTGTATCGTTGCCGATGATAGTATTGTTCCGGCTATTGTTTTATCGTGTGATTGTGGTTACAACGGTAACCCAATTCTATCGTGTATTGTATCGTTGTCGATGACCGTATCGTACACCGAAAGGTGAATAATTTTTATCGTTGAAGAGTACATGAACTATAGAGCCCACCACTAAGTCTAAAACAAAATTGATTGTTTGCATTGAACCTGTGGTACAGAACACATGGGACACAGTAGTACATGCATTAGTTAGGATTAAAATGATAATAGACATAAGGATTGACACGACATCAACACTGCATATTGTTCATCATTATTCCTATTGATATCGAATATTACATGATACTTGTTCATTCGACACTTATTACATGCTACTTACATTTGTTCATCTTGTCATGCTAGTTGTTATATTTTGTTATCATGCCTATTCCATGTTATTAGTTATCCCTTTTCCCATGTACTTGTGCCTACACTACAAGCGGCCCGTAACTTGTATTGACGGGCATTTTGTTTTATTTTCTTTTCCTCTTCCTGCAATTTATTAAATTGCAGATTTTGGAGAACAGTTGTCTACTGGAGTTGGAGAACAAACAGTCTGAAGACTACTGCTTTCTAATTGCTTATTGCTTTAATAAACTTAATGTATTGAGACTTGTTATTATTTTTGAATTGGGTTATTATTGTTTTGGGCTTATGTCCCAAATTTTATTTTTGTTTCGAGACGTTGGATTATTATTATTGTATTTGGATATTTGTATTTTTGTTCATGAGATCATTATTATTGCCTGTGCAATTGTTCTGTATTGTTTATATTGTTGAGTTAATCGGATAAACAGCTTATGGGTGATGTTAGTCATTCGCTGGGCCAATATTACGTGCTCGTATTCCGTATTTTTAGGAAGCGGGACATGACAGTTTTCGAATAAGGCTTGTAGCTCCTTAACCTTTGCCAAGTACTTGGCCCTCCTTAACCTTTGCCAAGTACTTGGCTATGCGCTCGTCCCTTGCTTCGTATTCCCCTGACACTTGGTTGACGAAAAAATGCGAATCACTGATGATCTGACGCGCTTGGCTGTTGCCTTACAAGCCATACAGAGCCCTACTATGAAGGCCTCATACTTTGCTTCGTTGTTTGATGCATGGAAGTTTAAGCGGATGGAGTATTGGAGGACGAAAGCGTCTGGGCTGGTCAAGATGATGCCAGTCCCACTTCCATTATCGCAGGAGGATCCATCCACATAAATGGTCCAGACCAGGGGTTTGGCAACCGACTCGCATGGGTCGGGGATAGTGCTCTCCACAATGAATTCTGCTAGGGCTTGCGCCATTATAGCGGTTCTGGATTGGTAGCTGATGTCATGCTGGCTCAGCTCTATGGACCACTTCTAGCGGTTGGTCGGTAAGAACGACCAACGAATGAAACTGAAAGTACGGTCGGCATTTCCTAGCTGCCATGACACACGCAAGGGCCATCTTCTCCAGCTTCGGGTAACGGAGCTCAGCATCCCAGAGGACCTTACTCATATAGTAGATGGGCCTCTGCGTCCTATCTTCTTCTCTTACCAAAACAGCACTGAGGGTCTGCTCCGAAGCGACGAGGTATAGGTACAGGACTTCCCCGGGCCTTAGCTTGCTCAAGAGTGGGGGATTGGGTAAGTATTGCGCTTGCCCCCATTCGAAGCCTTCAGCCCCCCTGAGGCCCTTGAAGAACGGGAGGCACTTCTCCCCGGATTTGGAGAGGAAGCGCCCAATTTCCGCGAGACACCCAGTGAGCCTCTGTACATCTTTAACACTGGGGGGAGCCGTTTTGAGAATGGCCTGGATCTTCTCGGGGTTGGCCACTATGCCCCTCTGGCTGACCATGAACCCTAAGAACTTGCCGGATGAGACTCCGAACACACACTTGCTCGGATTCAGCCTCATATTGCGCCTCCTGAGCAACCCGAAGGCTTCCTAGAGGTCGAGAACATGCTCCTTCCCTCGGATGCTCTTGACCAACATGTCGTCTACATAAACTTCCATGTTTCGGCCAATTTGGTCTCAGAAGACCCTGTTCACAAGGCGCTGATATGTAGCTCCCGCATTCTTCAAGCCGAACGACGTGACCCGGTAGCAATACAAGTCCTGATCTGTCATGAACGAGGTCTTCAGGATGTCGGGAGGGAACATCCAAATCTGATTGTATCCCGAGAAGGCGTCCATGAAGCTGAGGAGCTCGTGCCCAGAGGTCGCATCGATCAGAGCATCGATGCTTGGAAGGGGAAATGGATCCTTTGGGGACGCCTTGTTAAGGTCGGTGAAATCGATGCATATTCTCCAGCTCTCGTTGGCTTTCTTGACCATCACCACATTGGATAGCCACTCGGGGTAGTTCACCTCCTGGATAAATCGGGCGATCAGGAGCTTCTCAACCTCTTCTTTGATCACCTGTTGATGCTCAGGAGAGAACCTGCATCGCTTCTGCTGGATGGGTTTGACTCCTGGGGCAACGCTGAGGTGGTACATTAAGAGCTCCTCTGAGATCCCAGGCATATCGGCCACGGTCCAGACAAAGAGATCGCGGTTCTCCCTTATGCATTGGGAGATGTCTTCCTTGACGAAGGGGGAAGGTGCCTTGCTGACCCGGAACGTCTTGGCAGCGTCTTCTTCTGAGAAGGCCACTTCCTCCAGTTCGTCCACCGGCTCGGAGATGGTCTGGCTACTCTCCAGTGGGAGTTTGAGGGCTTCTAGGAAGGGGATTGGGCCTCCCATCGAGGTTATGTAGCACTTGCGAGCCGCCTCCTAGCTCCCATTCACTTCTCCCACCCCTACGGGAGTGGGGAACTTCATTTTCATGTGATAAGCTGAAGGGATGGCCTGGAGTGCGGCGAGGCCTGGTTGACCCAGGATCACATCATAAGCGGCCTTCACATCCACCACCATGAAGTCCATCGGCTCCGTGCAGGTAATCGGGGTTTTGCCAGCGGTGACGTCGAGAGTTATAACCCCTTCGATCATCACCGGCACCCCGATAATCCATGAAGGGTGTAGCTAGTTGGCTTGAGCCGGTCCCTTAATAGCTGGAGGCCCTTGAACGACTCCAAGAAGAGGATGTTGACCGAGCTGCCATTGTCCACCAAGACCCGACGTACGTTGAAGTTGGCCATTCGAACGTTAATGACGAGGGCATCACAGTGGGGCATGCGGATGCCCTCCAAGTCTCTGTCGGAGAACGTGACAGTAACTCCGAGGCTCTTGGGGGGAGGTTGGCACTGCACGGAGTTCACTTCCCTAACGAAAGCTTTTCGGGAAGAGTTAGAATCTCCCCCTATTGGGCCTCTGTGTATAAGGTGCAAGATGGCCTCTGCTTCGACATCTGGGGCCTCCGCATGCTGCTCTGTTCGCCTGTTAGCCCCTTGGGCGGAGGAGGCAGATCAGCCCTGTCCCTTCTTATGAACCGGGTGAGCTGCCCCCTTCTGGATGAGGGTCACGATCTCGTCCTTTAGGGCCCGACAGTCGTCTGTGTCGTGCCCATGGTTCCGGTGGAAGCGGCATCACTTATCCCGGTTTCTCTTCTTCCCGGGGGTGTTCATCTTCGGAGGGGGCGGCAGGATACCTTCGTTCCCAATCTCCATCAGGATGGCAGAGACACTCGCATTGAGTGGAGTGAACTTTTCGAAGTGAGGGAAAGGGCGCCGCTGACCTCCGTTATCCTTTTGGAGCTTCTTAGCTCCTTCTTCCTCAGCAGTCTTTTGTTTGTTCCCAGAAGACGATCCCTTCGGAGTGGGGCAATTGATAGCCTCTTCAACTCGGATGTACTTCTCGCTCCTGAGGAGTAGCTCGGAGAAGTCTCGAGGAGGCTTCTTGGCAAGGGACGCCCTGAGGTCGGGGTTGATGACATTGGATTGGAAAGTAGCCGAAGCTACTAACTGATCCAGGGAGGCGATGGACCTGGCTTCTGCGATGAACCGCTTGACATAATCCCTCGGCTGTTCGCCCTTCTTTTGGCTAAGGAAGAGCAGTGGGGTGCTCGTCTTCTCGGAGCGGCGACTGCTCACGAAATATGTAAGGAAAAGGCCTTCGAACTGGTCAAAGGAGAAGATGAATGCCGGTGCAAGTCGGGAATACCACTCCCGAGCTGGCCTCTTGAGTGTCGCTTGGAAGGTCTTGCAGAGGAGGGCGTTAGAAACATGATGGATCATCATGAGAGTTTTGAAACTCTCAATGTGATCAGTGTGGTTCGACTCCCCGGTGTAGGACTCGAAGTGTGGTGGCTTGAAGTTCTTAGGAACTGGTGCCTCCATGATAGTGCGGGAGAAAGGGGGCTTGCTCGGGCGGAGGTTCTTTTCCCGATTGTAACGCCCCGCACTCAGTCCGTACGCACACAATTAATTAAATTCTAGCCACGCCCACCACAGGCTGCCTCAAAAGGGTGTCCGGACGTTGGGTAACCCTTCTTCATAGGCTTCCTAATATATCTCTCTCATTTCCCTATTTCATGGCCGATGTGGGATTTAATCCCCTTGGTCCAACCGGTCAAACCTACACCACACCACACATTCTTCTATTTCATTCCTTCATTTAATCCTTTCATTTATTCATTCATTAATTCTTCATAGTCAACTAGTCAAAGCATCATACACCACCACTTCCATTCTTTCCTTACCTTCCACGTCATTCACTTCCAATCCATCCATAATCCATTCTATTCTTTCTACTACTACTTATATATATATATATATACTATATACTATTTCCATATACTATTATACGGAAATACGGGGTCTCACATTCACCCCCTCTTAAGAATTCAGCGTCCTCGCTGAATACGGGACGTGCAATCTAGCACAGGATCGCCTTTCTAGTCGAATGTAGACTTGTCTCCTAATCGCTGCCCTCCCAGGGTCTTACGCATCTCATACACACATATTGCGTCCCACGCACTTCCTATATACAAGTCCTACATTCGATGTCGAAAGTTGGCTCTGATACCATCTGTAACGCCCCGCACTCAGTCCGTACGCACACAATTAATTAAATTCTAGCCACGCCCACCACAGGCTGCCTCAAAAGGGTGTCCGGACGTTGGGTAACCCTTCTTCATAGGCTTCCTAATATATCTCTCTCATTTCCCTATTTCATGGCCGATGTGGGATTTAATCCCCTTGGTCCAACCGGTCAAACCTACACCACACCACACATTCTTCTTTTTCATTCCTTCATTTAATCCTTTCATTTATTCATTCATTAATTCTTCATAGTCAACTAGTCAAAGCATCATACACCACCACTTCCATTCTTTCCTTACCTTCCACGTCATTCACTTCCAATCCATCCATAATCCATTCTATTCTTTCTACTACTACTTATATATATATATATATATACTATATACTATTTCCATATACTATTATACGGAAATACGGGGTCTCACACCGATGCTCTTCGTCTCTGTCCAGCTAGCCAAGGTGCCTCTCCATCTCGTGGAGATGGTGGTAGACCGATTCCTCCCTTCGGTCATACCTCGCTGAGCCCCGAGACTCGTCCTCACATAGAGGAGGGCTGGGGCTACGACGGCAATACCTCTAAGTAGGTCGTGGACTGATAGAACGATGGGGATGGCTCGGAGCTGGCCGAGGACTGAGAGAGCGGCGGCGATGGCTCGGAGCTGGCCGAGGACTGAGGGAACGGCGGCGATGGTCGGGAGATGGGCGGCGATGGCTAGGAGCCGGCTGAGGACTAAGAGCTCGTTGGGCATTTTTGGGGGCGGTGTTAAGTGCCCGAAGGACCACCTCCTGGAATTGTTAGAACTCTGCCCTCATGACGGGTGCCTCATGTTCCCATTGAGCTCGAGGTGCAGGATGGCCAGCCGGGGAGTGGCTTCTTCTCTGGCGACATTGGGGCGACTCTCTCCGTCTCCTGGGGGAGTTGGACCCTCTGGGGTCTGTCCGGCGGGGTGACCAGTCCCTCTGGTGCTCCCGACGAGGGTTCGCATCGCGGGTCCGCCTCTCACCCAAACGGATCCGAAGGTCGGCCTCGGGTTCATTCTGTCCATTGTTAATAACATCTCACAGATCCTTCGGTGTTGGAGGGCTATGGGAGGCTATGGAATCTGTGGAGGCATTGCGGATGGAGGCACGAACTTGATGCATGGGTTGCTTCTGACTGCTTCGCCGAGAGGGCTCCCCGATTGCCACTTAAGGCCCCAGGGGCTACTGAACGGATTGAAGGATTGGCTGTTCGAGCTACAGGGCCGGTTGGATGGGTAGAGGGAGACCCTCCAGTGGAGGAGTAGGAGAAAGAGTGGAGGTTGTTCTACGGTTGGAGGTTGTGGACTTCCTATTGGGAGGCATAGCTAGGAGTAACTTTGGTTGAAGGAGGGGGGTCGGATAGCTATTCGAGTGCTTCCCACAGACGGCGCCAATCTGTTGCTGCTGAATCTGGTGTGGGAGCAATAGATAGAATTTGTGGATTCGTGAGAATTCAAATGGGCCAAATCTGACCTGTTCCGCTACTGGTAGGTTGACTCCTTGGTGCTGCCGCTGACTTGCATGAAGTACGAAACACCGGGATGGATCTCGGCGACGCACCCTCCAATGCTCTTGTTAATACTCAGAAAAAGAATATCAAAAGAACATTAGGTAGGCAATGAGTGATCACCTTGTAACGGTAGGAGGTAGGGGGTACTTATAGTCGCCGTGGGGATCTGCTTCGGGATAAGAACGAATCCTTACTTCCTGGTGTGACTGGATAGAAGTGGTTAAAACCACCTCCAGTAGATAAGAATGAGCCAGGATTTCCTCATATCCTATTGAACTGGTCCTTAACGGGATGAGACCTGCTCTCGGTTGAACAGATCTGTTCATGGGTTATTGGGCCCAGGTGAAGAGACCCGGTTCCCATTTCGGACTCGTCCGTAGGTGAAATTACCATTTTGTCCCCGTGAACTTTATGATTCGCGCCCAATTTGAACGATTCCGATTTAATCCCATTTTTATCCATATCAATGGTGATCAGTATCCCGATGAAGTAGGTGATCTAAGATTCTAGCTGGCTGGAGTTCTTGCTACTATCATTATTATTATTTGCCTGTTGCTTATTTGAATAATTGTATCTGTTACTTAGATGATTTTGTATTGGGCAATGTGACCCAGAATTATTGACTTGTTTCTAGATCTGGTATATTTGAAATTTATTAAGTTTTGTTTCAAGTAGATTCCTGTTGGTATATTGATTCATATATGCATGCGTGGTTGACTTCTCTTACTTCCTACTCTAATTATTCCTGTGAAATGTTGTAAAGATCCTGACAGCTTATGGATGATGAAAATCAATCACTGGGCTTAGTTACATATCCATATTTCGTATTCCTTTTTGGAAAGCGGGGCGTGACAGTAATAGTGTGTCAACGGTAGCAGTAATCAACCGTAGCAGTGAATCAACTGTAACAGTAAATCAACAGTAACCGTAACAGGATATGACAGTGTAAACAGTAATTCTTATGTCTATTGTTCACTACTAACTAGGTAGCACCTCATACGTCCCATTTATTTACCATATGGTTGCTATAGGAAACAGTTTCGCTTTAAGATTTTGTAGTGGAACTTTTATAGAGCAATATATTCAAACAAACAGTAACATTAATAACATCAAATGGTGTCAAGGATCATGCTCTCATGCATCCAGAGATAAATAGTAGGTACCACAGTAAACAGTGGGGAAACCAGTCCTTTCTGAATATGCATTTCTATATTGTCCACTACTCGATCTTTTCCCTTTAAAACCACAGCTTGATTTCTTTTATTATTAATAAACATGTGTAACCGAATACAAACAGGCTAAAGACATGGAAAGAATACGAAATAAGTCTAAGATGAAATAGCGATTGCAACGGTTGATAAAAACAACTCATAATAATCAAAACAACGAAATTTTTAGTTCTGGACAGCAAGACACTACTGTACCAAATCTGAGATTCCTGTTGCTACAGAATAGCAAATCAAGACCCGTCAAAAAAATCTAGAAACTAGACTCATGGCCGATTCCAGCACATATATATAAGTCACATATCAGCCACAGAAATAGGGTTGAAAACTCGTTTAATACAGAAATCGTGTTCAGCTGGAAAATGCAAAATCATGTTTTTAATAATGAAAAGAGTTTGAAATCATCATAATTAAATCTAAGAAAATTCTGCAAGATTCCTTCACATATCTAGTTTCAAAATATATATTACATATAGTATAGTCAACAAAACTGGGAAAACAGAGCAATACGACAGAATCTCAGTTCTGAAAGTTCAGACACAGCAGTACCAAAACAAAGATAATTTGTAAAGTATAATTCAAAATTCAGATCCATCAAAACAATGATCTAATAGAAAAATAAGGCTACAGTTCATATTTACAAAGTTTTCATCAAAAATGAATAGAGTCAGGTTGAAAACATAGTTCTTTACTCAACATCATGGAGTTTGGAAATATATCGAGTAGTTTCATAAGTATGAAATGAGATACAAAAGTCATTGATTAATTCTAAAAAACTTAGGGATTGATCTCAGCAATGTGTAAACATACTCAGCAAAATATAGAGTTCAAATTATACTTTTAATATCAGCTTTAAAATAATATTTCATACAGAATACATATAGAGTTCAGAATCTGAAAAATACGATATGTCAGCAGTAAAACTGCAATAACTCATGCATAAAAACTCGAAATTCAGATCCGTCAAAAGTTCTGGAAACTAGAAATCATAGGCTATAAATCATGTTCACAAACTTATTTATTTTACTGATGTTAACATGGTCGAAATTACTGTACAAAAATAGGACAGCAGTAGACGAAAGATTTTTTAATGGATTTTATCAAACATCTTAACAACAAACGGTCCAATCTAGATGTCATACAACGCATGGTATATGTGGGTTACTCAAATCAGCATGGCATATGATTAAACGGTCTATAATGAGATAATACAATCAACACACATCTAAACAACACTCAACTACAACATACGGTGTGTCACAAACAACATATAGTCAAAGTATCCTTTAATCTATTTGCTTTCATGCAACGAGTGTCAATTGTTGTAACTACTGATGATCTAGAGATGATGTTAACGGTTAACCTAATAAATATGGATCATCATGAGAGTACAAATATTTTTATACTAGATTACTTACGGTATTAACTTGTATGACAAAAAGAACACATACAAGCTACTTGCCTAATATTGAAGATGACGAAAACGAAGAATAGAATAACGGGAACGGATCCCGGACTGCGAACACATGAACAAAGAGACGAGAACGAGGTCCAATACTATCGAAGTACGTGCACACACACACAAGGAGACAACAGCCAACACAGCAAGACTGGCAGCAGCAACACTAGCAAGAGCATCGACACTAGCAGTAAGGGCGACGACGGCGTCAGCCTGGGGTCGCAGCGGCGCTCGACCACAGGGAGGACGACAGTAGGATCGGCCTGAGGTCACACTCACAGCAAAGGGGAGAAGAGAGGGAGAGGGGGGGTCTGGTGGTCGCCGGCATCGGAGATAACGACAGTGAAGGGGAAGGATCTGGGTAAGGTCGGGATGAGGGGAGAGAGAGGGTGACGGCTAGGAGGAGAAAGGAAAAGGTATTAGGGTTGATCATTAGGGTTAGGGTTCAATTAGGGGGTTTAAAAACGACAATATGGATTTGGGTGAACTGGGCAGTATCCAATAGGGTAAAAAGAATCAAATAAGAGACAAATAGGCCATGAAATAGGTTTAAAAAATAGACAAGATGAAGAACAAATTGTAGGCCAAATAAATGGGAATAAAAATTGAATCAATGCAAAATGAATCACAAAAGAGAGAAGAAGAACACACCATACAATGAAAAGAATTTAAATCCAACCAAAAATAAAATAAATAATCCAAAATTTTATTAAATATAATTAAAAATACAAATACGAGCAATAGGGGTTACATTAAGACTCCCTTCAGGATAAGAGATACGATTTTTGAACCGTCTCTTATGGATAATTATGGGTTTAAACCGTATTTAAACAATCTGGACTAATTCTTATTGGGCAGGTAGAATAACTAGTTAAACATATCCTTTTTGGGCTGTTGGATCTGAAAGAGACCCAATTCCCGTTTAATAGACTCGCTTTTTATGAAATTGTTGTTTTTACCCTTAAGAGCTTTAAAATTCATGCCCATTCGAATGGTCCCGATTTGGTTCTATTTTTGTGGAGTAGTTCGCCCGTTCTTACTAGTTTACAGAACTTATCGGAGTTCTTGGGAAAGTTTGGATCTTGTTCGGGGTGTAACGAGGTTATTTTGAGCTTGCAAAAAACATGAAATTGTTTTTAGAATTTTCTGGAATTTTTGTGATTCTTCCAGATTTATTTTGAATTTTTTCTGCTTTTTAATCATTTCCCAAATTTTTTATTTAATTCCTGAAATATAATAATGAATTTTCAACAAACATTAATTAATTATTCTGGATTTAATAATTATTTTTCGGAATTTTTTGAAAATATTTTTCCAAATTAATAATAATTTTTTGGAATTATAAAATAGTTAATTCAATTTCATAATTAAATAAAGGAATTAATATTTACATGATGACGTGGCATGATCTGAAGCGTTGATCACAAATGGCTTGAGAATCGTAGAGATCGAGCGGACTGAAGGTGTTGATCGGTCAAAGCAAAGTGCCCCTTTTAGCTTGGGGCCACGTTTGTTCGGATCGCTATGCCGAACGATGGGGATGGTTCAACCATGTGACTCGCGGCATTGACTGTTAACCATTCAACGACGTTTTGCACTTATTTTGATCGGGGGCACATTTGTTCGGTGCAAGCCCACCGAACACTGGAAGTGGTTCGGCTGCGCGACATATGTTCCCGTTGATCGTTGACCGTTGACCAGTCAATAGTTTTTGGTGATTTCTCGATCAAGGGGCACGTTTGTTCGGTGCAAGCCACCAAACGTTGGAGGTGGTTCGGCTGCGCGACACATGTCTCCGTTGACCGTTGACTAGTCAATGGTTTTTGGTGATTTCTTGATTGGGGGCACATTTGTTCGGCGCAAGCCACCGAACGCTGGAGGTGGTTTGACTGCGCGAGATGTGTCCCCATTGACCAGTCTATAGTTTTTTGTGATTTTTTCGATCAGGGCACATTTGTTCGGCACAACCCATTGAACGCTAGAGGTGGTTCGGCTGCACGACACGTGTCCTCGTTAACCGTTGACCAATCAACGGTTTTTGGTGATTTTTCAATTGGGGCCACGTTTGTCCAGCACAAGCTACCGAACACTAGAGTTGTTTCAGCTGCGCGACACGTGTCACTGTTGACCACTGACCGTTAGTCTTCTCTTGCTCTTGGTTTTTCCCAACAGTTGGGAGCCCATGAGCTTCAGGATCCCAAGTGTCGTCTCCCTCTTGCTGTAAAACACCCACTCCCCTCCCCTCCTCCTTTATTCTTTCATTTCTTATATTCAAAATCTTTTCCTCTTCGGTGAACTTATCAGCTGTTGCAGCAGATATTTACTTTTTAAGGTGAGCTTTCCGACTATAACTATCACATCCAAGGTAATATATATTTATATTTATTCATATATATATATATATATATATATATATATAGGTAATATATATTTATATTTATTCATATATATATATATATATATACATATATATATATATATATATATATACTAGATTTGCCCGTGGCCACGTGCCTACGGCACGTCTTCAGAACGATACAGCATATGAAAAGTCTTGTAAACAGTAAATCAACAATTATGTAGCTGAAGTTTGAATAGTATGACAATAATTAGTTGTAAATAAAAGTCCATGTTTCCATTAGTATATGGTGAAAAATACTTATAAACTGGAGTATAAAAGTCCATATTTCCATATATATATATATATAACTGGAGTATAAAAGTCCATATTTCCATATATATATATATTTATATATATATATATATATATATATATATATATATATATATAGAGTAATGCTATTAAGAGCTGGGAAGCTGAATGCCTTATCGGGAGCTGGAGCTAACAGCCATCCGATCTGGTTTGATTCAGATCGAATGGCTGAGATCAGATCCCGTTCTCCATGTTTTTTGTTGAGGGTAAAATGGTCATTCAAAACTTCTTTCTTTCCCTTCACAGTCATTCAAACTCTCCCTCAACTCTCCCGTTCTCTCCCTCTCCCTCATCTCTCCCGTTCTCTCCCTCTCCCTCTTCGACCTTCACCCATCGAAACCCCCTCTTCGACATCGCCCTTCGACCTTCGAAAACCCCTACTACATCGTCCCTCTCTCCTCTTTGGAGCTTCGAAACCCTAGATGGATGCCCTCCTACCTCGTCCCTCTCTCCCCCTTCGAGCTTCGAAACCCTAGATGGCTTCGAAATCACCTGAAGCCTCCGCCATTCGAAATCCCCTACACCCCGATTCCTGACGCCCCCGACCTTCGAAACCCTAAACGATCTCCACCTCCATCTCCATCTGTAACGTGGATTAAGGTAAAATTTTGAATATTAATTTAGGGTTCTTCATGCATGATGTTGATTTAATTAATTTTGGGTTGATTTAATTAACTTCATAATTCCTTTTCATTCTAGTCCATGTGTCTTTAAAAATTCCCAATCAATTTTACAACTAGTTATAATCAAAGCCTAGAAGATATGAGAGACTAACCCATGTACTGTTTGTTTGCTATCAGCACTTGTCATCAGAAAGTTTAATGCCATCGTTTACTAATTTATTCTGAAAGTTGAAAGTATCTTGTTACTGATGAAATTTTGTTGGATCTATAAAATGAAGTGGAGTGCTATGTTAATGCATCTACTTTTATGATCTAATCAGGAAAGTATTTAACCATATGAATCATACTTACCAATTTGGTCCCTTGTTTTTTTTGTGTGTGACAGTAGGTAGTGATGACAAGCAATTAATGACCTTTCATAATCATATGGGTTTTATCGGGTTTAGATCACAACAAAATCTTTGCTCTCTGTTAACCATTTCTCCCTCTAAATTGTGTTTCAGTTGTGATGGGGGTAAATCACTAAGGCTTGTTCATTTCTAGAGTGCACAAATGAAGAGTTCCCTATATATACTAACAGAGATCAGTAAAGAGATCCTACATATACTAACAGAGAGCAAAGATTTAGTTGTTGTTTTCACACCCACCATTACTTCTCCTTCAGATATTAATGCATGATTATTCATGTATTTGAACTAGTTGGCATGACATGGCATTGCAGTGCAAAGATTTAGTTTTTGTTTTGATCTGAGCCTACTTTGTTTCCATTAAATATTTTTTTCTGTTGTTTTGTAACGCAGCCCTAGACTAATTGTTTTGTTTTGTTTATTTTTTTTGAGCAACTGTAGCAAGAGCACAAGCAGAATAAGAAGAAGAAAAAGAACAAGTAGAAGCAGCAGCAGCGTCATAATCAGCTGCAGCAACAGCATAATCAGCTGCAGCAGCATCATGGAGAGGTTTTTTAGGGGGAAAAATATTGTGTATGCTTTTATTGGTCTGGATTGTATTCGTGTGGGTTGTATTAGAGGAAAATTATTGGTCTCGATTGTATCAGAGTGAAAAAAATATTTATTTCCGTGAAGGCTACCAGTTTCGTTTTTGTAAATTGTTTATGTTGTCGGAACATGTTCTACTTGTGCTCTGTTTGCTGTTTATAAAATTTCACGGTTTGATGAATATTGAAATTTTCCTGCTGTAATCTCTGCTGTTTGTTCTGTTTGTGTTAGTTCTGAGCTTACAAAATTTTGATACTTCATGATCTGTTTGTGTTAGTTCTGAGCTTGCAAAATTTTGATACTTCATGTTCTGTTTGTGTTGGTTCTGAGCTTGCAAAATTTTGATACTTCATGATCTGTTTGTGTTGGTTCTGAGCTTGCAAAATTTTGATACTTCATGATCTGTTTGTGTCAATTCTGAGCTTACAAAATTTTGATGCTTCATGAACTGTTTGTGTCAGTTCTGAGCTTGCAAAAATTTGATACTTCATGATCTGTTTGTGTCAGTTCTGAGCTTGCAAAATTTTGATACTTCATGATCTGTTTGTGTCAGTTTTGAGCTTACAAAATTTTGATGCTTCATGAACTGTT
Source organism: Hemerocallis citrina (assembly GCA_017893485.1). Classification (NCBI taxonomy): domain Eukaryota; kingdom Viridiplantae; phylum Streptophyta; class Magnoliopsida; order Asparagales; family Asphodelaceae; genus Hemerocallis; species Hemerocallis citrina. The sequence continues at coordinate 107,882,019 of CM030368.1, forward strand.
TGTGTCAGTTCTGAGCTTGCAAAATTTTGATACTTCATGATCTGTTTGTGTCAGTTCCGAGCTTGCAAAATTTTGATACTTCATGATCTGTTTGTGTTGGTTCTGAGCATACAAAATTTTGGGTTACTTCATGATCTGTTTGTGTTAGTTCTGAGCTTGTAAAATTTGGATACTTCATGATCTGTTTGTGTTGGTTCTGAGCATACAAAATTTTGATTCTTCATGTTCTGTTTGTGTTGGTTCTGAGCTTACAAAATTTTGATACTTCATGATCCATTTGTGTTAGTTCTGACCTTGCAAAATTTGGATACTTCATGATCTGTTTGTGTTGGTTCTGAGCATACAAAATTTTGATTCTTCATGTTCTGTTTGTGTTGGTTCTGAGCATACAAAATTTCCCCCGCAAAAATCAAAAGTAAAATTCACAATTTTCATCAATAAACACCAGGTCAAGCTAACAAAGTGCAACAAGGACACATTCCATCTCAGTCCCATTTGATCAATGAATGTTTTCCCAAAGTTGGTAAAATCTGTTACTTGTTTTCAGCTAAAAGAACAAAAGATTCACAGATAAGACAGGGGATTGATAAAATACTGCATCATACGAGAGATTCAGAAATAATTTCGCAAAAAACCATATTTAAATTTTTGCCAAAGAGATCCACAAACTAGTTCAACATAATACTTGTCACCAATTAACTATAAATAAATCTAACATCAGTTTAAGTAGTTATACTAAAGGGAAAAGCTAAAGATCAAAGGTAGGAATGAACAGGACAGACAGGAACATGTTGATGGCATCAAGGTAGAGACTGATGGCAGCAGCGGTGTACTCGTCATACTTGTGGCGTTTGATCAGATTGTCAGTGTCGACGATAATAAACCCAGAGTACACAATTGTGGCTATGCAGCTATAGATCGACAGCATAGCCTTGCTCCTAAAAAAAGTGCTGAAAGGGAAAACGATAACAATGTAAGTTTATAACTTGAGTTGGACTGGAATTATGTAGAGAATGAATTAAAAGTTCAAAGGAATCGTAGATTTTACCAGCATGATGAGATAGGTGAGAAGCACCAACGAAGCAATATGCAAGAACGGAGCAAGAAATCCAAATTCCTGGCCTCTTCTCGCGGCCTAGAAGGTGTAGAGGGTAAGAAGGACGAGGACTGCAAATGTTACAAATGCAGCCTCTAGTAGGAACCATCCTGTCAAATGTTTCAAATGTCAGAACTAACACAAACAGATCATGAAGCATCAAATTTAGCCCTTGCTCAGTACTAACACAAACATACCATAAAGTATCAAATTTTGCAAGCTCATAAATAACACAAGCAGAGTCTGAAGTATCAAATTTTGTAAGCTCATAACCAACACAAACAGAGCATGTAGTATCAAATTTGGTAAACCGACAACAGACAGAAACACATCATCAAGTATCAAATTTTGTTAACCCAGTCATGTTAAATACTAGTATATATAGGTTTAGAACAACAACAAGACATGCAAAAATCTGTAGGCTCAGAATAACACCACTAAAAACTGAACATGAAGCTCAAAATGTGTAAGCTCACAAGAGAATTTGAACATGAAGCTCAAAATGTGTAAGCTCACAAGAGAATTTGAACATGAAGTTCAAATTTTGTATGATCAGAACAACAGAAACTTAACAAAAAGCTGAACATCGCCAAAAATTATCGGCTACCCAGCTCAGAACAACAGAAATGGAACATGAAGCTGAAAACCACCAAAAAAATTTTGTATACCAATTGTCGAGAAATCATGAATAAACAAAATCATGCATAAACTTTTCATCACTGCCTACTAATAAATCAAGTATAAATCAAAGTAGTGCTTGTCATCATCGCCAATACCAACATACACAACAAAGAATCTCAGCTCACAAGAGAATCTCAGCTCACCATCTCATAATAGACTCACTCCTATTAATCATTAAATCATAGTGTGCAACTTCAGAAACATAATCCATCTCATCATCAATTATAACCAACGAGGAAAAATGAAGCTCAACTAGGATTGTTTCATCACTAGTCACTCCTATTAATCATTTCATAAATGATTCATAGTGTGCAACTTCAGAAACATAATCCATCTCATCATCACTTATAACCAACGAGGAAAAATAAAGCTCAGATAGGATTAATTCAACACTAGTACTCCTACAGATCATTAAATAAATGATTTATAGTGTGCAACTTCAGAAACATAATCCATCTCATCATCACTTGTAAAACCACCACCACCAATCGAACTATGAACAATCAAACCTAAAATATAGAAAGACCAAACCCCAAAATGGATAAATGGGATTCGAATACTTCCCTGACATATTATAGCTGATCATCTTGTTCCACACACTATTGTTGAGATGCAAACATCACCTCCGACAACACCTTCTATGGATCAGGTCTATGTCATTAACCTACAATAACAACAAAAAGTAAAGAACCAAATTCAATGTCTTGTCAGCTCTAGTCATATATTTTTTTTACATATATTGAAAGAGATTCACTAAGTAAGTTACCCTCTTACAAATTTGAAGTACTATTTTGACCATATCATCAAATTTACTCTCCAACTACAGTAGAACATTTTGTTATCAACTTGACAAAAAAGCTGACATGAATACTAAAAAAGCCAAAAAAGAACACATACCAAGCCAAAAATATCCTTCATAGCATATACGAAGAATGCCCATTTTGATAGTGTATAGTGTAATTCTGACACAAAACCCACTTGTAGATTATAAAAGTAGATGCATTAACATAGCACTCCACTTCATTTTATAGATCCAACAAAATTTCATCAGTAACAAGATACTTTCAACTTTCAGAATAAATTAGTAAACGATGGTATTAAACTTTCTGATGACAAGTGCTGATAGCAAACAAACAGTACATGGGTTAGTCTCTCATATCTTCTAGGCTTTGATTATAACTAGTTTTAAAATTGATTGGGAATTTTTAAAGACACGTGGACTAGAATGAAAAGGAATTATGAAGTTAATTTAAATCAACCCAAAATTAATTAAATCAACATCATGCATGAAGAACCCTAAATTAATATTCAAAATTTTACCTCAATCCACGTTACAGATGGAGATGGAGATGGAGATCGTTTAGGGCTTTGAAGGTCGGGGGCATCAGGAATCGGAGTGTAGGGGATTTCGAATGGCGGAGGCTTCAGGTGATTTTGAAGCCATCTAGGGTTTCGAAGCTCGAAGGGGGAGAGAGGGACGAGGTAGGAGGGCATCCATCTAGGGTTTCGAAGCTCCAAAGGGGAGAGAGGGACGATGTAGTAGGGGTTTTCGAAGGTCGAAGGGCGATGTCGAAGAGGGGGTTTCGATGGGTGAAGGTCGAAGAGGGAGAGGGAGAGAACGGGAGAGATGAGGGAGAGGGAGAGAATGGGAGAGATAAGGGAGAGTTTGAATGACTGTGAAGAGAAAGAAAGAAGTTTTGAATGACCATTTTACCCTCAACAAAAAACATGGAGAACGGGATCTGATCTCAGCCATTCGATCTGAATCAAACCAGATCGGATGGCAGTTAGCTCCAGCTCCCGATAAGGCATTCAGCTTCCCAGCTCTTAATAGCATTACTCTCTCTCTCTCTCTCTCTCTCTCTCTCTCTCTCTATATATATATATATATATATATATATATATATATATAGAAATAATTATGTAAATAAATGAGTTGTTTTGGGGGGAGGAGGGGGGGGAATGTGTTTTCTGAGGTTAGATCTGAGCCTTTGTTTTTAGGGAATTGAAGGAAAGCCACTTGATAGCTTTCTTTGTGTTGTATTATATATATTTATATTTATTCATATATATACATATATATATATATATATATATATATATATATATATATATATATATATATATATATATAGAGAGAGAGAGAGAGAGAGAGAGAGAGTAAGTCTATTAAGAGATGGAAAGCTGAATGCCTTATCTGAGCTGGAAGTGATCAGCCGTCTGATCGAACTTGATCAAGATCGGACGGCTGATCTTCCCTCCGCTTTCTCTTCAGATTTTAAGAGGGGTAAAAGGGGTATACCCCTTATCTCAAAGCCAGATCTGGTATACCCCTTCGATTCCTTATCGACTAAGCCTACGAACTCTTCTCTCTTCTCTCCCGCTCTCTCTCTCGTTCCAAACCCTAATCCCCCTCTCTCCCGCTCTCGAATCCCGCTCTCGATCTGTGTTTGCTCTCTTTGGATTCCTCTCTTCTCTTCTCACCCTATCTGAAGAGATCGGCACCTTCGAAACCCTAATCGAAGGTCTCTTCGAAACCCTAATCGGCACCTTCGCTCCTCTCTCGCTATCTTTCTTCCTCACCTGTGACAAACCCTACCCCTACCATGAATCGAGTATACCCCTTCGATTCCTTATCGACTAAGCCTACCTCTCTTCTCTCTTCTCTCCCGCTCTCTCTCGTTCCAAACCCTAATCCCCCTCTCCCCGGCTGAGCTCCCCTCCGCCTTTCTCTTCAGATTTTAAGAGGGTTAAAAGGGGTATACCCCTTATCTCACAGCAGATCGCGTAAACCACTTCGATTCCTTATCAATTAAGGCATCGATTGGAGTAGAGCTTTGCTTTGAATGTCTCATCGATCGGAGCTGGAAGTGATCAGCCGTCTGATCTCTCATATTCCAGAGGGAAGTATTTGACTCTCATAAATGCTTTAATGATATCTGTTTAATTTCTTGCATTTTCTTTCGGTTTTGTTCGTAGGCAATGATGAGATTGATTTGGATATTAGTTGGTTAAAAAATTTTGGGCCATTGAAATTATGGTTTCGAAGAGATTTTTGATTGTGTACCATGATATTTATTCAAAGTTGAGTACACACCTGGGGTTTGAGCGGGAGAGAAGAGATGAAGGCTTGAAAGTATCAATTTTTGAGTTTTAACAATAGCTCAATTCACATAAATTTTGGACACCGATGACTCACAATGGTTTAGGCAGTGATGCAGAACACTTTATGATCTGAATAATTATTTCAATCCTGTTTTAAGTATTCTTGATTATATATCTATCATATTCTAGTTGGCGTGGCAGTCCAATGCAGCCCTACTTATGATTACTATTTTCTGAGCCTATAATAAAACCCCCCCGCTCCCGATAAGGCATTCAGTTCCCCACCTCTTAATAGACTTACTCTATATATGATCTGCACAGTTGATGATAAGCTCCAACAAACATAGACAGAACATGAAGTATCAATTTTTTTTAGCCCAGAACAAACACAAACAGATCATGAAGTATACAAAAACAAACTGTATATTAGGCAGTGATGCTAAACACTTTATGATCTGAATACTTATTTCAATTTGTTGTATATATTCTTGATTATATTTCTATCATATCCTAGTTGGCGCGGCACCCCAATGCAGCCCTAGTTATGGATAGTCTGTTCTGAGCCTATTGTTTTTTTATTTGTTTCCTAAAGACAGTTGATAATAAGTTCAAAACTGCAGAAATAGAGCATGAAGTATGCAAAATTTGTAATGCTCAAAACAACAGAAAACTAGATTTTATAGTAACTGACGTTGGATGTGTATGCGTTGGGTACTCATCTAAGCCTATTGGTTTTTGAGTCTCTCAAATGCTTTGTTGGTGTAGGCCGTGATGCAAAATAGTTTATGATCTGAATATTTACTTCGAGATTGTTGTATTTATTCTTGATTGTATATCTATCATATCATAGTTGGCGTGGCACCCCAATGCAGCCCTAGGTATGAATAGTCTGTTCTGAGCCTACTAGTATTATTTCAACCAAAACTTAAGTTTCTGTTGTTCAGTATCTGTTGTTCTGAGTGAACAAAATTTGCATACTTCATCAATATGTTTCTGTTTGTTCTGGGCTTACTTAAATTTGACTTCATGCTCTGATTGTATTAGCTCTGGGGAAAAAATGATACTTCATGTTATGTCTGTGTTGGTTATGAGCATACCAACTTACAAATTTTGCTTGCTTCATGATCTGTCTGTGTCTGTACTGGGCTGATAAAATTTTTATACAACATGCTCTATACATCATGTTATGTCTGTGTTGTTTATGAGCATTAAAAATTTTGCCAGTTCATGCTCTGCCTGTGCTTGTTCTTGGCTGCCAAACTTTTTTTACTTCATGCTCAATTTGTGTTTCCTCTGGTCTGCCAAAAAAATGAGACTTCATGTTCTGTTAGTGTTGTTTATGAGCATTACAAATTTTGCCACTTCATGGTCTGCCTGTGCATGCTCTTTGCTGCAAAAATTTTTATACTTCATGCTCAGTTTGTGTTTGCTCTGGTCTGGCAAAAATTTGAAGTTCAGCTTCAACCTCTGTTTTCCTGAGCCTACATTATTCATTTGAAATTTTGTTCTCTTTGTAATCGACTATCTGTTTTTATTGTCTCTGTCTTCTTCATGTTCAATAATTTAAATGTACTTTTGATTTCAGGTAGATTTCAGCATGAAGTGCATTTTGGCGTGATTGAAGACTGCAGTACGGGAAAATTTGACATTCGGAGCAAATTATGTAAAAATTGTCATGTACTTGAAATTTATTAAACAATGTACTAGGCTGTAAATTAATATTTCTTATGCTGTACAAAATTTGTGAACTATTATTACTTTGCAATTCTATGAAGATCCAATTTTTTCCAAATAATCAGTTCATTATTGTCTTAATGTAATTATTGAAATTCTGTGCAGTTTATTTTCTTCGTATATAGTACTGTCTTAATGTAATGATGCAAAATTTGTAGTGCTCATAAACAACAGAGGCAGAACATGAAGTCTCATTTTTTTGGGAGACCAGAGCAAACACAAACTGAGCATGAGCATTAAAAAAATTTTGGAAGCAAAGAAGAAGCCCAGGCAGACCATGAAGTGGCAATTTTTGTAATGCTCATAAACAACACTAACAGAACATGAAGTCTCATTTTTTGGGCAGACCAGATCAAACACAAACTGAGCATGAAGTAAAAAATTTTGGCAGCACAGAAGAAGCCCAGGCAGACCATGAAGTGGCAATTTTTGTAATGCTCATAAACAACACTAACAGAACATGAAGTCTCATTTATTTGGCAGACCAGAGCAAACACAAATTGAGCATGGAGTAAAAAATTTTGGCACCAAAGAAGAAGCCCAGGCAGACCATGAAGTGGCAATTTTTGTAATGCTCATAAACAACACTAACAGAACATGAAGTCTCATTTATTTGGCAGCCCAGAGCAAACACAAACTGAGCATGAAGTAAAAAATTTTGGCACCAAAGAAGAAGCCCAGGCAGACCATGAAGTGGCAATTTTTGTAATGCTCATAAACAACACTAACAGAACATGAAGTCTCATTTATTTGGCAGACCAGAGCAAACACAAACTGAGCATGTAGTAAAAAATTTTGGCACCAAAGAAGAAGCCCAGGCAGACCATGAAGTGGCAATTTTTGTAATGCTCATAAACAACACTAACAGAACATGAAGTGGCAAAATTTGTAAAGCTAATAAACAACACAGACACAACATGAAGTCTCAAATTTTTGCCACACCAGAGCAAACACAAATATAGCATGAAGTTTAAAAATTTTAAACAGCCAAGAACATACACCAACATATACTTTTGTATAGAGCATGAAGTATAAAAATTTTATCAGCCCAGTACAGACACAGACAGATCATGAAGTACAAAATTTTATCAACCCAGTACAGAGACAGACAGAGCATGAAGTAAAAATTTTATTAGCCCAGTACAGACACAGACAGACACAGACAGAGCATGTAGCATGCAATCTTTGTAATGCTCATAACCAACACAGACATGACATGAAGTTTCATTTTTTCCCCAACCCTGCACAGAAACATAGCTTCAAGTATAATGTGTTCGGCGCTAACGAACATCTCGTTCTTTCTCTTCGATTCCTGCACCAAAAGATACATCAAATAGAAGAAAATTCAAGTACGTATGTTGCATGTTCCTGGAGAGTGTTTGTTGAACATGGTTAAAACTTGTAGGCTCAGAATAAATGCAACAGAAAACATTATCTCATTCACTCGGAATTAAAAATTCATGCGGCTCAGAAAAACAACAATTACCACTTTAATATTTTGTAAAAACTTACAAAGGTGCATAAACTTAAGAGGGGTAAAAGGGGTATACCCCTTATCTCAAAGCAGATTGTGTATACTAGTTCGATTCCTTAACGATTAACCCTTCCTCTCTTCTTGACCCAAACAAAACCAAGATTAACATGAAGTTCAACACCATCTCCAATAATCATGAAATATGAAATCATGCATAAACTTTTCATCACTGCCGCATATTAAATCAGGTATAAAGGAGTCAAATTTGAAATTCTGAATTTGATACTAGGGCCGCTTTATTAAAGCACACCGGCTAGTGTTCAAGAACAAAATTCAAGTTACATATACTTTTCATCATTGCCTATTAAAGGTGGAAATCTAAACTATAAATCGGAAATTTTTTACCAACTTTTCAGGTACTAAATTGCTTATCGAGCATCATATTTTTCCATTAATGATTTACCTGCAAACAAACAAAACAAATTGGTTAAGTTAACAAATGTGTTATAATGTAATAAACTAATATAACGGCAGATATATATGACACTTACCTTGCAAAAGACACAGAAATAACTCAACAAAGTTCATGCTATATTCGGAGGATCCTCTGTTATAGGTTGCATTGTTGAAACTGTAGTAGAAGCTTGTGACTCATTTATAGTAGAGCTACACGTTTAATGTTCACAAAACGAAATTAAAATTATACTAACTACAAAAAAAATAAAGTATAAACTTTGTATTTAATTACTAACCTTTGCTTTAAAGGACAAGTACGACTGTCATGATTAACAAGCTTCTTGCACAAGCGACACTTTCTCAGTGGTTTCGCAGCCATCTCCAATGCTTACTCCCTACCCCCTTTGATGCGCTTCCCACTACCCTTGGTTTTTGCAACATCGGGTACTTGAATATGGACTGTTCTAGGTAGTGAACTAGTTGTTGGTTGTTGTGATTCTTGGGACATATCTTGTTGCAATTCTGCAACAACACCAACTAGTAATGTTTTCGCCTTTTGGCGCATCTCCTTTGATGAGCGAGCAATCCTCATCACTTTGTTCAATTCATTGGACAATTCCACCATGTCCAAATCTTGTGGACTACCGTAACTACCGATTATTTCAGCACCAACATCATCATATACAATCTCGGTGGTTACAGAGGCGGTCCACCTCTTTAAAATATAACATTGAGGCAGGGAATCAACAAACTCATTCCTCAATACCACAAGGATGTATCTACAAGGAATTCCCTCCACTTCAAATTTACTACATGTGCAAGTCCCAGCAATATCCATCCCCTTGTAGACCACATCTCTTGTTTTATCATGCTGTACCGACTTTGCCATTCTCCTGACAATATAGTGTCGCACACTACCATCGTCAGCTTTCATTAAAGATGCATAATTCAAGCTTTCAACTAGTTCAGCCTGAAATATATGAAATTTCGATCTAGTGTACTGTTCAGACATTTGGGACTCAATTTCAAAACCTGTTTGCAGCTTTGGTTTGGTATGCAGAGTGGTGTAGTTAGCTGCTAACTGATTCTGTCTTTGTTTCCTTATTGCCCTTTCAAATCTGGTCATAAATTCATGTAGAGAATTTTTACTGCTAACATACTTATCAATAAAAGCATTCATGCTTTCTGATCTCTGAGTTGTGCGAATACCAGCGGTAAAAATATGCTTGGCATAAGCCGGTATCCACTTCTCACGAAGCAAATAAATGTCAGAAAGCCAAGGACTACCTGTCATTGGGATATGTATCAAGTACCTAAAAAAAAAAAATTTCAAACATAAGAATAATTTATTGAAACAAGTAATACCTGCAATTTGCACATTAGCGTGCATTACGTCATTCCATCTCATCCCAAACTCTTCTGGGGTCTCAGATTCCCAGATGCAACTGTGAAATGGAATGCAAAAATCACTATTCAATCCCGGGCCACCAAGCTTATCGGGAAGCTTTTTAAGAATGTGCCACATGCAAAGCCTGTGGCTCGAACCAGGAAAACACATGCGAATTGCATTATCCATTGCAGGATCTTGGTCCGTGATGATCACTTTTGGTGGAGACCCACCCATTATTTCACCCCATTTTTGAAACAACCAAACAAAAGAATCGGTGGTCTCCTTATTTATAAATGTCGCACAAAATTTACAGATTGGCCATGATGATTAACTCCGGTAAACGGCACAAAAACCAACTTGTATTCGTTGGTATCATATGTGGTGTCAAAAATTAGCACTTCACCAAAATGTTTGAAAGCCTTCCTGGCAATAGCATCAACCCATAATACATGAGTTAATTTGTTGTCTTCATCAACCTTGTAATGAAAACAGAAAGAAGGATTCATCTCTTTTTCCTCTTGGAAGTGTTCCAACAATATATCAACATCATAAGGTCTCATACCATCCCTCTCTCTTTGCAAGGAATTTCTAATATCTTTTTCAGTACAATTAATGTTACTGAAACCTTCATTTTCTATTTCCATGAAGGACATAAACTCTGAAGTTCGTATATTAGCCTCTTTGAAAGTACTGAGTAAGCTTTTTTGCGCTTCAGATACATTTCTATTACATCTTAGAAATTGTTGCTTTCGAGGTGTGACACAAATATGACTGTGCTCCTCAATAAACCTACGGATTGACCATCTCCCGTCAACATCCCTTTGGATTCGTATTTGAGCCATACAGTCTTCTTTCGTTATTGCCCGTTTCCTTCTCTTGATCAAAATTGAAGAAGATTCTTCATTATCACCGGTTGTATCAACCGGCTTGCCTTGCTTTGAGCAAACAAATTGTTGTGAATATCTCTCCTTTGTGGTAGTATCAACCATCGTTGCAGACTTTCGTACTGAAAAACCGCATAATTTTGCATATGTTTTATAAAATTCAAATCCATCTTCTAAGGTTGCAAATACTAAACCAACAAATGGTTTAGATGCATCATCAACATCCCTCCAACTGGACTGAACATCCTGGCTTAGTAATTCCTCATTTTCAATCTCCATCCTTCATAGGAGAATGAGACAACAAAAATTAAAAATAAATAAACGATATAATCTTTAACTGTAAAATAGAGAAATTGTGGCTCCAAAAAATGTACAAAAAAAGACTACATCTTAACACAATCTACTCTATTCACCAAACCCTAAACGACCTTTTGTGGAAATGATCACAACCACCTTAGTGGTATTTTATCGCACACCCTGTGTTCGAGCATAAAAAAAAATCGACTATAGTCTCCCCTGTATTTGACTTTCCATTCAAGGAGATGATGATGGTAAAGGGTATTTTGCTGATGAAGAGGAATCGGCCGAATAATGAGCGCGTCGTGTTGTAACTACGGTAACAAGAAGATCTGATGACTCATGAACTATTCTGTTCATGACTACTAATAATCACTTATCTCATAATAATAATAATAATAATAATAATAATAATAATAATAATAATAATAATAATACTAAACAAAAGAAACAGTAAAAGAAAAATGAAAATGTCCAGTATGTAAGCATATATTTTTCAGAGTGAACCAATTGTTGTACATAGCCGGAGGATTTTGGCATTGAGCTATAGCATCCTCAGTTCATAGTGAACCCATTTTGGTCAAACATGCCAAGATGACAATCAGATGCATGAAAATAAGCTTAACTAACAACAAAAAAAAGAAAATGGGGATGCTAGCAGCATACTTAGATTGGAAGTTAACCCATTTTGGTATAAAAAACCATGTCAAAGATTGACAATCAGGTTACTTTAACATTTCAAAGGAAAACAACCGACAGCTTCTTACATGGTAACTACGTGGAATTAGGGTGCTTATATGCATGTGTCATGTCCTATTAGCAGTGATTGAAGCAAGTCTCGAAATAAACAAAATCTAGATTGCATATTACATGGATTTTGTGTGCTTATATGCATGTGTCATGTCCACATCTAAAAAATCCATATACCAGTACGAATATTATTTGCTAATCTAAATGTACTAATCCGAATACTAGTGCGAATATTAACAGAGCATAATTTAAGCGCTAAGAATATAACAACAACCTAGAAGCATTTATAAAGGAAATAAAATTTGAATTCAAGGTGAGAAATTGAAACCCTTGTCACAGTATGAGTTCTCCGTCAGGAAGAAGAGAACGAACTCTCAAGTGCACTGTTAAGGTGCAGCTCACGACAGCCCAACAAATCGATCTGAAGATGAGCGAAGCACAGGTACTGCGATCGGTGGTAGGGGTAGGGTTTGTCACAGGTGAGGAAGAAAGATAGCGGGAGAGGAGCCAAGGTGCCGATTAGGGTTTTCAAGAGACCTTCGATTAGGGTTTCGAAGGTGCCGATCTCTTCAGATAGGGTGAGAAGAGAAGAGAGGAATCCAAAGAGAGCAAACACAGATCGAGAGCGGGATTCGAGAGCGGGAGAGAGGGGGATTAGGGTTTGGAACGAGAGAGAGAGCGGGAGAGAAGAGAGAAGAGTTCGTAGGCTTAGTCGATAAGGAATCGAAGGGGTATACCAGATCTGGCTTTGAGATAAGGGGTATACCCCTTTTACCCCTCTTAAAATCTGAATAGAAAGCGGAGGGAAGATCAGCCGTCCGATCTTGATCAAGTTCGATCAGACGGCTGATCACTTCCAGCTCAGATAAGGCATTCAGCTTTCCATCTCTTAATAGACTTACTCTATATATATATATATATATATATATATATATATATATATATACATACTAGATTTGCCCGTGGCCACGTGCCTACGGCACGTCTTCAGAACGATACAGCATATGAAAAGTCTTGTAAACAGTAAATCAACAATTATGTAGCTGAAGTTTGAACAGTATGACAATAATTAGTTGTAAATAAAAGTCCATGTTTCGATTAGTATATGGTGAAAAATTAATTATAAACTAGAGTATAAAAGTCCATATATATATATATATATATATATATATATATATATATATATAATTAAATAAATAAATTAGTTGTTTTGAGGGGGGGGGGGGGAGAATGTGTTTTGTGAGGTTATATCTGAGCCTTTGATTTTAGGGGATTGAAGGAGAGCCACTTGATAGCTTTCTTTGTGTTTTATGTTATATATATATATATATATATATATATATATATATATATATATATATATATATATATATATATATATATATATATATATATATATATATATATATTATCAAAGATGTCTAGGGTGTCTTCAGGAGATGAAACCACCCCCTCGAGCCACGATGAAGATGGGCAATTGGCTCCGCTTTTAAGGGTAGATAAAGTTAAGAGAGTGGCGGAGTCGGTTGTGGTCGAGACGGTAGTGGAGAGAACGAGATAAGTGGGGGAGTTTGGTAGGCTTCCTAGCCCTTTGTCGTGCCTCGACGGTATTAGAGACTACTCCACCGATCTATTGTCAAGAGTGGAGCATGGGATGGTGCCTTTACATGAGGAGAACGAGCCTCGTGAGCACTCGGAAGTGGATGATATATCTTTGATGCTTACAGAGGAGGATTTCGGCAGCATACGAGGGTGTTTCCTGATCCCGAGGGAGTTCGATTGCAAGGCCCTGGCGTTGAGCATGTTCGCCTACTACTCCTGACACGTGCTTCTTTTCATTCAATGCTTTCTTGCAGGTCCCCGTATTCCCCTACCCTCGTTTGCGACCGAACTTTTACGATGGTATTCTTTGAGTACTATCTAGTATATGTCGAACATGTGGAGACATGTGAATGGCTTTGTGCTGCACTGCCAGGTGGTGGGGATTGAGCCTCAACTGAATGTCTTGAGGAGGCTCTACAAGATCGATCAAAAGAATAGGTCGAAGTTTAGATACTATCTCACTCCTCGTCAGGGTGTGAAGTTGATTGACAACCCCGACACGGTCAAACATTGGAGGGACAAGTACTTCCTTGTCGAAGTCATGAGCCGTGGGTGATTCCCATAAGGTGGATATAGGAAGTGCCGAAGAGAGCGAAGGCCGACAACATCTTAAGTCCAGAGGAGGACGAAATGGTTAGAATACTTTTAGATCGGCCTGCTATGAGTTGGAGGAAAGTGACATAGGAGTTTCTCTTCTGTGAGGGTCTCAGTCCGATCAACCTTGGTACACATATTTGATTTTCCTTTGAAAATTACTTTTTCTTTCGTAGTTACTTCTTCTTTTCCTTTATTTTTTGTTTTAATCACTTTGTGTCTTGTTTCGCAGGAGATGCTAGCATGGACTTCGACGCGATTATCTTTATGCGTGCGGGGCTGAGCGGCAAAGCCCCCGAGGAGAAGAGGAGGAAGAGAACGACAACCAAACCTACGGTGGCGAAGGTTGCGATGGGTCTCGTGATCGCCTCCCCAGTCGTGAACTTACAGTCTTCACCTGCTGCTGCAGCTGCCCCATCCACCGGGGGATTCTCTTTAGGAGCTTCCCTTGCACTCGAGGCTCCCCCCTTATTGCTTCTGCAAAGGCGATTCTGTAACACCCCAGAAATTTAAATTTATAATTTTGAATTATTAAATAATTTTAATTTAACTTTTTTGACTAATTCGGCTGCTTTGTAAATTATTATTTTGCACGTGCAAAACACGTGCAAATATTATGAAAGACAAATCATAAAATTTTGTGTCAATAAATTTTTTTCTCTTATTTAGTTGATATGTTTTTATTTTTGGAATTTTTTTGAATAAGAAAAATTACTTTTGAAATTATTTTGAAAGAAGGGGACTTTTAAGCAGTTTAGGTCAAGATATGAGCCCAAAATTTTCAATTTAAATTTTAAATTCCTGAATAAGAGAGGCCGGCCAACCATGAGGATTTAGGGGGATTAGGGAAATTACTTTTGGAACTAATTGATTGAGATCCTAACTTAATTGACTGGATTTTGTAAAGAAGTGTTCTTTGGGGACTTATTTGCAAAGTTTTCCTTGAAAAAACCTAATTGTATCCCGAACTATATTATGAGGGCATCAAGTTTCGGCCTCCCCCTTTCTTTTTAATTTTTGTTTATTCTTGGTGGCTTTGAGAGGTGATCCGTTACTTGGAGTAGAAGGATATTACTTTTTATCAATTTTCTTCAAGAGGTAGGCGTCTCCTCCATCTCTCTTGTTTTGTTTTTCTCATGAGTATTATAGTAGCATGCTAGGATTTAAACATTGCGAATCTATGAATATATTAGCATGTTGTGAGGTTTATGAGAAAAATTGTAGAGATGAATAATAGATGTAGAATTGTGGATGGTATGCATGAAAATTTAACCTAGGATGTATGATGACTTATTCTTGAATGATTGGATGATATTTTGCATAAAAGATCAATTTTTATCTTTGGAAATTGATTAGAAGAAACTATATATTGATGTAGAGGTGTAGATCTTGTTGTATACATTTAGATCCATGTTTAAGAGATTAAAAAGTGAGATCATTATTAAATATTCATTGTTTTTTGTTGAGAAAATTTTATGAATGAATTGTTGAAAGTTTCATTCATGAATAGTGAGTATTTTGCTAATTGATGTATGAATTATAAAGTGTCTAGGGTTAGGGTTTCGGTGGCTAAACCCTAGACCTAGGGTTGGAGGTGTGGGGCTTGGCCTGCACTGTGGAACCCTTGGGTTTGCAAAGTGCTAGGTTTTTGCCCAGTTTTGAGGGGCACGGGTTGGAGTTCCTTTGGTGTGGGGGTTTGTGTACTAGGGTTGAGGACCCTATTATATGTGTGAGGGTGTATGTATGTGTATATCTTTTGCAATAGTATGAAGTTTTATTGATTGTTAAATCATGTTTAGAAGTCGCTAAGTTTCAGAATTTTGTGGAAATCTAGTTTCAGATTTTTATATGTCCGAGTTGTGATTTTGAGTGTGCAAATCTATATTTTGATCGATTAAATATCAGTTTTGACAGGGTATATGTTTCAGTTTGAAAGATGAAAACTTTAAATTCTAAAAGGTTTATTTTTAGTTGTCAAAGAGTAAAGTTTCAGATTTTGAAAAAAAAGAATTGCAGATTTTTGGGAAGAAATCCCAGAAAATAAAGAGGCTTGTTTTCAGTTTAGATTGATTAGAATTCCATAAAATTGATTTTGGTTTTATATATATGGAAAGGGGAATTTAAAAGTTGAATTTAAAGGATTATAATGGATTTGGTTTTTTGTTTCTATATAAGAAAGAGTCTTTTTTGGTAACGATGGTTTATTAAATGAAACGTGAAATGTTGAAGAGATTCTATGGATGTACAAATATTTTATTTTTGGATTGAGGTATTTCGTTTGAGGTTTTGATTTACAATCGTGGTGTTGTGGAAAAAAAAAGTGTTGTTTTCAAAAAAAAGTAAATAAAGAGTATTTTGATGATTGAACCAAGTGGAGGTTCTTGATTAAAAGTTAGGATTATTGGGAGAACCCTAGATGGATGTTTAAGGCATTAAGTTGTGAGCACTAGAGGCTGAGTGAAACCCTAGGGTACCAGAAGTAGTTATTTTCTTGTAGGAATTAGCCAGTAGGGCTAGTGTTCCAAATTTTGATGAGTTAAGTCTGGTAGGGTGAGCTAACTCTAGGTGGCTATGGGTACCTATGTTTGAACCTAAGGACATGCACTAGATTGAGAGTTGTGACATAACTTGTGCAACGTAAGTATGAGCTCTGTACAGTCGGGCGGATGTATTCCGGGAATGTGTGATTTTATGTCTCTCTAGTATGTTCGCGCGGTACACTTGTATAGTCTGGAAGATTGTATTCTGGGATTGGGTTCTATTTGCAGAATGCCTAGAACTGAGATGGATTTGGTATGTTCGTGCGGTACACTTGTACAGTCTGGCAGATTGTATTCTGGGACTGGGATCTTTTTTCGAAATGCGATACACTTGTACAGTATGATGGATTGTATTCCGGGACTGGGGTCTATTTGCGGAATGTATGGCAGGAAGGTGATTCTCCAGAGTTAGAGTGATGCTTACGGGATACTTGCACATTTACGCTGGTATAGTCAGACGGATGTATTCCGGGGTTGGGGCCTATTCACGGAGTGTCTAATCTTGCTTCTGTCACCGATGTAGGATTGCATAGCGAGGGATTGAACCCTAAATGAGGTGAATGCTAAGGGCTTTCCCTCGGACCTATGTAGTATGTGATTTATAGTATCCGAACAAGTATGCATTAGTGTGCAACTAGTGCATTGTGTTTTCTTCAACAATGTTTTATGTATCTTTGCTTGTTTTCCTGACACTTTTATTCTTTTAGTTTCAGTATTAATTGTTGATTTATGATTCTTTTATTATTGTTTTTATTTGTACTACAAGCATGTGGTTGTGAGACTTTGGAGAGTCGTTGTTTTTATCAACATTGTGTTAGTTGCATTCAACTGACATACCCATAATTTTTAACAGTTTTGTAGGATTGCAAAGTGAGTGGCTTGAACAAGAGTTAAAGCTTGGATTTAAGTTTAAATGTTCAAATGATTTGTAATAAAAGTGTATTTAAATTTCCGTTGTGCACTGTATTATGGATTGTTGTATGAAAGTTTTAAATATCCCTATAATTGTACAGTGTTTGGTTTACATCTGAAGTAAAGATTTTGGATTTGTGTCTGTTATTTCTATTATGGAAATTTAGGGTGCAACAGAAGTGGTATCATAGCACACTTAAATAAGTAACATTAAACATGGGATGAGGAATAAACCTAGGTGGACATTAGAGTGTGAGTACCTAGTGTGTGTATCAGTCTTAGAGTCATGAATGTGTGCATTTATGTTACTCTATACTTGTACTGATATTCATTTTCCTTTTATGTAGGATGGCGAATAATCACGATCCTCTGGAACATATGGAAGAAGATGTTTTTCTCGAGGATCCCTTAGAGAATTCCGAGGAAGATCCATGGGAAGATCCGGAAGAGAAATTTGAAGAAGAGCCGGAGGAAGAAGAGGAACCACAGTAGTCACGGGAGGTCACTCCCCCTCCTAAGGAACCTTCAGGTGAACCTTCAAAGTGCACTCCGTGCATTTCAAATTCATTTGCCCATGCATTAAAGTGTTACAAAACTGTAAGGCTGAATATAATTTTTTATATAATGACATGATGGATGAGCAAATGAATTTCAAATGACTTGATTTGATATATTTAGACTAATTTAGACGTGTAGATCAATGTGAACGGTTCAGATCGTCGATACAAAAGCCCAAAGGCCGAGTTTACACAGAGTGCACTCCATGGCTAGTGCATAATGGAAGTAGACTATATATATATATAGGTAAAAGGATTATAGAGGGAGCCTCCAGTAAATTTTCTAGCGGGAAGCTAATGTGGCATGCATTTATTGGTTGAGACCATAAAGTTTGTAGAGTACCCTCCATTTAATATGAACAATTATATAAATTATTTATAAATTATAGAGTAATGCTACATCTATTATCAAAACTACTACATTTCTCTTCATTACCTTAGGTGGCACACAATTATTGGAGGTTTCTACCACCTACTCTACACATTTCCTCCACTAGTAGTGTGTCAGTTAAGATTGTGAGGAGAAAGGTAATGGTTTTAGTATCTTGTGTAGCATTACTCTAAATATAATAGTCTCAATCTATAAATTAATGCCTCACGTAGGCAGTACTAGAAAGTATTCTACAGGGTCCCTCTAAGATCCTTTTACCTTACATATATATATATAGTAGCAAGAATAATAAGAGATTGATAATATCCCAGTATTATATTATTATAATGTGCAACAGTATATATATATATATATATACACACACACACACTATCTTGCTCTTTTAGAGTGTCAAGAACAAGAAGTGATCGATAATATCCGAACATTATCTGAAAAAAATGTTCCAACATTATATGACTAATATTGTGGAACACTACAAGATTAGTATTCTTGCAAGCAGAATAAATGAGCTCAATATCATGAATCTGAAAAGTTATAACAACATAATCTAAATAATACATGATTATCCTAACATAAATAAAATTTGCCCAAAAATAATTATATACGCAGACAGTAATGGCACCACATCATTCAGTAAATTAATACCTGATGTGGGTAAAAATCCAGCCTCATCTGAGCCGTCTGATTCCATCAAGTAACTGAAATCCACCAAAGCAGGCCTGCATGCTCCATGGGCCACTAACCAGCCCTCTTCACTCATCCGGCCCACAGAGAAGGGTGAACCCGGTCCATTAGGGTTCTGTAACACCCTAGATTTTATTTATAAAGATTTTGTGATTTTACGTGTTTTGCACGTATGATTTCATTTGTATAATTTCTCGTATAAAATATTTTTACTTAGTATTTGTTCTCTTTATTTTTCCGAAAAATATTCTATTTAAAAGACTAATTAAAATCTAAGCCTGATTATCTCTTTTAAGCCCGCTCTATTAATTAATTAATTTAATTATCTAAAGCCCATTGTTAGATTGGCCCATTAGTGAGCCCATTTACTTTAATTCTCTTTTGAAATGGTCTAACTTGTAGTGTAGACTCATTTCATGGATAATTAAATTTGTCACATGAACAAATTTGTAAATGGGGGACACTAGGTGGCATGTGCATGCAATGGAGTGTGCATTGCACACCCTTTTTCACCTAGGCCGGATAGGATAGGAGAGAGTAGGAGAGATGGAAGTGGTCGAGAGGTAGTTGCTCATCATGGGTAGTATCTATAACTCCCTAGTGCATCTTGGCCCTTAATCTCTAACAATTTGATCTAATCCTAGCCATTCATTCACCCTAAAAATTGTATAAATACCCCCTCCCACACTCTTCATTCTCACACTTGAAAATTTTTGTAAAGAAAGAATAGAAAGAGAGAAAAAAATACAAGTAGTAAGGCAAAAGATTGAGGAGTTTTGTGAATTGAAAAGAGAGGGTGTTGTTTGTGTTCATCAATCCAAGGAGGAGGCCGACATTTTAAGGACCGAGTAGGGAGAGGCTCGGGTTCTAGCTTGATCAAGGAGAAGGTGACTTTCGTGGCTTGATCTAGGAGGAGAAGGCTTCGCTCATTCGTTGTAGGAGATTCTCTAGGAGTTCTTTTGATTTTTTTCTCCATTTAAGGTGGGTGGTTCTTTTAAACTTCTAATTAGACATCATGTTAGGATTTGATTGATAAATTAAGGAGAAACTTTAACTAATATAGCCATGCATTATGAAAATGAGACAAATTGCTATTATGTGAATGTGTTAAAAGAGAGTAAATTGATTGCAAAACTTTGATTTGTTAATATAGATGTTTACCATGCCACCATGATCAATTTGTTTGTGCTAAATTTAGATTACATGCTTATATATTGAATAATTGGAGAAAGAACTATGGAAATATGTAGCTTTGATTATTGAGTTGTTAATTGGCATGAAAAATGAAGTTTATTGCTGAGATAATTGTACTTTATTAATAAAAATATTATTTGTGACATAGGAAAAATTTTAAGTGTAAATTATAGGGAGGATATGCCTATTTTTTCTAAATTCAAAAATTTAAGAACCAAATGAAGTAAGAAGCAAATTATGTGGTTTGTATCAAAAACCAACTTTTAATTTACTAAAATGCTGTACTGAGATGAAAAATAAAATGTGAAGTTTTTGAATAAATTTGGAGAAGGAAAAAACTCAAAAACATTCATTTTTGTGAAAATTCGAGAAGAACAGAGACCTAGCTTATAACCCCAGTAATCTAAACCATATCAATTTAGCACCTTGGCCATACTGGTTAGTCAGTGCAGTGGGTTTCGGCTACTGTAGCCGTCCGTCTAGGTTTGGTGGTCTTGGGTTTGAAACCTGGCATGAGCATTTTGTTTTTTTTCTTTTTCAAGCTCTCCGAAACCGAGGCACACTTTACCTTAATTATTTCCCATTCCTTATCGCTGTGATGCCTAGGCTTCTCTGGCTTTCGGTGGCGGTTGGTCACCCTATGGTCGTGAGTTCGATTCCTGGCCTCGGCAGGAATTTAACCTTTTGATTTCTTTTTGGTTTTTAAAATTGGTTGGTCACTTTACAAATTTAGGAAAAAATACTATAATTATTCTAAAATTATGTGGACCTAAAGAAAAATAGTTGGGCATGATTTTAACTAAAGTAAAGGTTGTTTAGATTCAAAGAATTAAGTAGAATTGCATGAAGTTGATATTTGTGTAAATTTGAAAAGTGAATTTTTTTTTATGAGAGGATTACGCTAAGTTACAAAAGAGGAATTTGAATGAAAGAAAATTTAATTGTGTTATCTATGGATGTTGTTGCCTAATTTGAATATTATATGAGTGAAAAATACGACCTTATGACTATTGAATTGAGTAAAGGAAAGAAATTATAGTATGAGAATCTAAGGCATTATTGGAAAGAAATTTTGAGCATGAAATACAAGAACTTAAGACTGAACTTGATATGTGAATTTTGATTCATAGAATTAAATAATGTTAATTGTGGAAAAGAGCTTATGAGTATAAAAACTCAAGTTTGTGATTATGAATTGAAATTAAGAACTAGAGTGTAGTTAAGCCTCATACCGGCAGTGAAAAAAAAAAATGTTGAAATGAAATTTGAAATGAAAAGACCAAGATTTGGGTCATGTTGAACAAATGGTTAAGACTGGTATAGTGGAAGGGCTAACTCTAGAGAATTGATTTTGTTCATGATTCAAATAACTCAGAACTAGATACATAGTGAAGATGTGATGAAAATAAAAGAAAAACACGAGTATGAGGGCCTCGGAGCTACGGTGTGAGAGTATTCATAGGCTGTCATCACGATGTGTCGTGACATGACGTGGATATGTCTCCAGGAGTCCGTACCGCAGGCGATGCTCGTGGGGTGTTTGGTGACTGCGGGTGGTGTCATGTCCCATGACGGAGGCTGAATTGTCCATAGGTTCTTCACGATGCATCGTGACATGACATGGGATTCCCCTCTAGGCTGTCTAGACATGAGCTCGTACTCATAGAACATCTAGGATACTTATTGTAGTTACAGTAGTAGTTTAAGACATGATGAGGGATTGAACCCTACGAGATGAAGAACGGTTAAGGGCTTGCCCTCAGACCTATGTAGTATGGGATGCATAGAATCTGAACAAGTGTGCATTAGTGTCATGTAATATACCTAACTCCATTAAGGACTAAGTGCACCGCACGACACGACATCTATAGGATAGTCCCTTGTAGTTCTGGTTGTGATCAAGCTTGTGGTTTGTTAAGTATTTGAGAATCGTTTACTGTTCGGCATAGAGAAGATAGCCGTGCATAATATTTTCTCGGTTGTAAGCAACTGATGCGCCCACATTTTTTTTTATGCAAGATAAAGTGATTAACAAGACTAAAGAATGCATGTTGATTAAAGATTGATTCAAGTGTCGTACATTTTCAATTTATGTAAATTGTTGTAAATTGCTTCCGCTGTAAATATATAATATAAGTGTAAACTATGATGTAACAAAAAGTTTTATTTTCTTGTAAAATTGTACGAAAGAAGTGTAAAAATCCTGTGGAACTTTGAATTCAGTATGTTTTGGTATTTGGGGTGTTACAGGTTCCCTTTCTTTGCCTATAAATAATAGACCCTCTCCACTGTGACCAGGTAATGAACTTTTAGTCTCTAAAACTCTGATCTCATTTTTTTCTTTTCCAGTCACTAACTTGACTGTCGGAGGGTCTGCCACATGAAAAAATCCAAGTGTTTCTGGGCTTTGTGTAGGAGTCCAGCAGCCGACAACAAGGGAAACCACCAGCAGATATGCTTCCCATCAGATCCAAATATATGGCTAAGATTTGTCCATCTCCCTCATAAATCAAACTCATCTATTGTTGCTCCCACACCCTAAAGATAGCAGCATCAGATTGGTGTCGTCTGTGGGAACATCGCAGATCCAGCCTCTTCTCAAAATTCCACTCTCATTAACCTCTTCTTTGAAGGCTTCCGAAGTCAAGAAAACTGCCACAGCAGGTCGCCACGCCGAACCTCTCCCCCCCACACCTTGTCCATCGTGTAGCCGAGCGGTAACCAGGGATAGCAACAACGGCGGTTCGAATGCCCTCTCGCTCCACCCCAAGTGCTTCCCGCCCAGTGGCTCAAAATTCTGAGCCCTCAGAGGTCCCCTACCTCCGAAATATCATAAATAACTGACTGAATGAGAACTATCTCCATAACCCCCTCAGCCGCTCCAGGAACGAGGCACCCTTCGACCACTATCTAAGCCGAAGCCGTCACTCCTCCCATCAGAATGACAAGGAACACAACCATTCTCCAAGGGGTTGCCGACCTCCCAAGGGTCGAGTGGAAGGAGACCACGTTACCAGGACCGAATTCCAGGAGTTCCGAGAAGAGATCCTCCAAGCACTCTGAAGTGGAGCCCGGAGTGAACACACCCAACACCATCATGGTGATGGCAATCACCGAACTAGAGGGGATGTAAACCAAACACAGCAGAAAATACAGAGAAATTTAAAACTTTCATTACATCAATACCCAATACAATGCACAACAGAAAATTACAACACTTTTAATACAACCTAAATCAATGATTTAAACTAAATCATCTCATAACGCAAGATTTAACTCCTGCTAAGCCACACACTTGCCAATCCTGCAAAATAAACTAACAAACAATGGGCACGTCAGTTACATATAACTGACGCTTCGTTGATGAAAGCAACAACTCTCCAATATCACACAACCACACGCTATTTGCACAGAATAAATCGACAGTAAGAGAACCACAAATCAAAATTAAATACTGAAACTGAAAGAACAAATATGTATCATGCAAACAAACAGAAGTGCATAAAACAGTTTTTCAAGGAAAACACAAATGTTTACAATGCTTACTAATGAATGCTTCTTCGAATTTTATGCCGACCATACAACATAGGTCTGAGAGCAAGCCCTTAGTGTTCACCACATTTTAGGGTTCGATCCCGCACTATGCAACCTACAACCATGACTACTAAGAGATTTAGACATTTTGCACGTATTGGTTCTCGCCCCGGAATACTTGAGGTCACACTCTATCCACGGATCATCCTGGAGGCACTCTCCTCTGTCCAGGGACTCTTTTAGAGAATACCTCATCCGCAAGTCATCCTGGAACCCTCATTGCACAAATATTCCATGAGCGTCGCTCTCATCCTAGAATACTCGAGATCAATCCCGCACCGCAGAACATCTTGGGGCCTCACTCATCCATCGTCCCAGAATACTAGGGAATATCTCACTCCGTGGATCATCCTGGAGCACACATACTAACATTTGCTCTTGTTTCATCACATCTCCAACTAGTGCATGTCGTTATGTTCAAATAGGAGTAACCGAGCCACTTAGAGCTAGCTCCACCATACCAGACTTAACTCCACAAAACTAGGAACACTAGCCCCCCTGGTTAATTATCACAATCAAATTATTCACTGCCGGTATCTAGGTCCTGCTCAGCCTCTAGTGCTCACAACACAAATACCTCAGCCACATCTTTCATGGGTTCCTATAATAACCCTATGTTCCGATAAGAACAACCACTTGTTTCAATTATCAAAACATATTTCTTTTATATTTTTCTAGAAATGCCACTTTTCCACAATATCATAAACATAATTCGACACCTCGATTAAGATCATCTCATACCATATATAAAACATTTATTCATCCACAATAACTCTACCATATTTCATTCCTCATTCAATTAGTCAATTTGCTTCCATAAAGACCCCTTCATTTATAAAGACAAAACAAATTTACCATACCTCTTTATTTTAAATTTAAAATACTCATTTTCAGATTTGAAAACATAGTCAATTTTCTGGAATTTTAATTAATCAAAGCTAAACAATAATACTCCATAAACTCTGGGATTTACCCCCTCAGAGTCTGAAATTTTATAGTTTTGAAATTATAAACTTTCGCCTTTGTAAAACTTAAAATAACTTCTTTAAAATAAGAAAATTTCATCGTTTAAAACTGAACCTTTAATCCCTAAAAACTGAGAATCATACTCATCTAAAATATAGGTTTGCAATACTTGAAATTGCATCTGAAACATATAAAATCTGAATGCGTTTCTATTAAATCTCAAACTTTGCACCTTCAAAACTTGCTTTCGAAAATCAATTAAACCTCACACAATTGCTATGTTCATATATGCTCTAAGGTTCTCAAACTCTAGCACACACCAAAACTCCATGCCACAACAAATCCCAAGCCCCACAAGAAGGACAGTTGAACCCTTCAAAAACAGCAACCGTAGGGTCTGCACAGTGCTCGGGTTGCACTGTGCACACCCGTGGGCTGTTCAACCCCAAACCCCCAACCCTCGATAGTTAAAACTCGATTCTTTGGGCGGTTATACATGATATAATCAACCCCAATCAACTCGAATTTAATATATTTAAATTTTAACACACATTAAACAGCAAGAACCTCCAAAATTTCATCTCTATTGCAACTACACAAGCCTATTTAGATCAATATTATGATCTAAACAATAATAACGTTATGCATGATCCTTTAATCAATTTTACAAGCTAGAAAATTTAATCTTTTCATACCCTAACATGGTCTAATAATCACTAATCAATTATCTTGTCCAACTCACATAAAAATTGATTTCTTTCTTCATGATTTCAATCAAACATATCATATAAATCATCTTAACAATTTATTTCCAAGAAAACACCAGATTCATGCTACAAACAATCATGGATCTACAAATAGATTTCCTAGCATGATATTACAACATTCACGATAAGAAAATAACATACAAGAGAGGTAGAGAGACACCCACCTCTTGAAGAATCCGAATGCAAACACCTAGAAAGCGTTTCTCCTCCTTTTGCAAAGCTCTCTCCAAGTCTCCAAATTCACTCATGAGCCAAAACAAATGGAGGCCGAAACCTATTGTTTTCCCCTCTAATATATGCTCGGGATTTAGGGTTTAGGGTTTCTTGAGGAAAATTTGCAATAAAGTCCTCAAAGATCCCAAGTTATATAAATTGAATTATTTAGCAAATCAAGTAGGAATTTTCCATGTATAACAAAATCAAACTCGCTCCATGATCTTATCCTCTATTCCCTCACAGTTGGCCGGACCTATATCAGAAATTTCGAATTTTTAAATTTTAATTTTGGACTCTTTTTATGGCCCAAAAATAGATTTCTTTTTAAAAAAATTATTCTGTCAAAAAAATATCAAAAGCAGTTCTCCTCATTCAATATAAATTCACAAATAACAAATATAGTAATCTAATGGGAAGAATTAATTTTTGACAAAAAAATTTTAGAATTTGCATTTCACAATAGTTGCACGTGATTCGCACGTGCTAAAACAGTAGTTTCACAAAATAGTCAAAATAGTCAAATATATAAATTAATTACTTTAAAGTAATACATTTTATTTACTAGGGTGTTACATTACTCCCTCCTTAGAAGAGTTCTATCCTCAGAACTACTGCTAACAGGGTAAAAACGGACAACAAAACACAAAACCTACACAAACAGTTCTGGAAACTCATTCTTCTTGCGGTCTTCAGATTCCCACGTAGCTTCCTTGAACCGCTCATTTTGCCACAGTATCTTGACCATCGGTATGACTTTATTCCATAACACTTTCTCTCGACGATCTAGGATTTCCACAGGCAATTTCTTATAACTCAAATTTAGCTGCAATCCTTCTGGTACCTCGGGAAAATGATGGTTCTGATCTGGTATGAATTTCTTAGCATCGATATGTGGAACATGTCATGAACCTGAGCCAACTCTTCTGGCAATCCCAACTTGTATGCTACCTGACCAATCCGCTTCAGAATCATGTAGGGTCCAATGTACCTCGGCTCCAATTTGCCACCTCTTCCGAATCTGATAACCCCCTTCGTTGGAGATACTTTCAAGAAAACAGTATCTCCAACCGTAAATTCCAAGTCTCTTCGTCGAACATGTGCATAACTTTTTTGCCTGGTCTGTGCTTCGACCAATATTTTCCGAATGAATTCAATCTTCTCTGAAGTCTACTGCACAATCTCCAGTCCATACATCTACCTCTCTCCAACTTCATACCAATATACGAGTGTTCTGCACTTCCTCCCATACAATGCTTCATACAGTGCCATACCAATACTGGCCTGATAGTTGTTGCTGTAAACAAATTCAACTAGTGTCAAGTATTTCTCCCAACTTCCGCCAAAGTTCATAAAACTTGACCTCAACATATCTTCCAATACCCGATTTACCCTTTCGGTTTGACCATCTGTTTAAGGGTAAAAGTCGTACTGAAGTCCGTTATGGTTCCCAAAGCAGTTTGCAAACTCTTCCAAAACCTCGATGTGAACCATACATCCCTGTTCGAGACAATAGTTACAAGTGCCATACCAATACTGGCCTAATAGTTGTCGTTGTAAGCAAATTCAACCAGTGCCAAATAATTCTCTCAACTTCTGCCAAAGTCCATAAAACTTGACCTCAACACATCTTCCAATACCCGATTCATCCTTTCGGTTTGACCATTTGTTTAAGGGTGAAAGCCGTACTGAAGTACGTTCTGGTTCCCAGAGCAGTTTGCAAACTCTTCCAAAACCTCGATGTGAACCTTACATCCCTGTTCGAGACAATAGTTACAGAACCCCGTGAATTCTTATGATCTCCTCTACGTATACCATTGCCATTTTCTCCATTGACACATAATCTTCATAGACAAGAAATATGCCGATTTAGTCAATCGATCCACACTCACCCAAATTGAGTCATTACCCTTCGGGCACCTCGGTAAGCCAGTGATAAAGTCCATGTTGATATTTTCTCATTTCCACTCTGGAATAGACAATGGCTGCAATAACCCACCAGGCTTCTGATTCTCTACTTTGATCTGCTTACACGTCAAGAACATTGCCACAAAATCCGCTGCATCTCTTTTCATGTTTGACCACCAAAAATACTTCTTGAAGTCCATGTTCATCTTTGTTCTTCTAGGGTGTACCGATAAAAAGATAGTATGTGCTTCTTGCATAATGCTCACCATAAAATCTTCTCTTTCCAACACACACAGCCTCTCTCCTATCCATAAAACATCATCTTGAATCCAAAATTCGAACAATTTGCTGACAGAAATTGGTTCTTTCATCATATGAATCTCTATGTCTGACTTCTGGCCCTCAATGATTTATTCCCTCAATGTAGGCTGAAGTCCCAACTGTGCCAATGATGCCCCCAAACCTTGCAATAAAATTTTGATACCTTCCCGATCCAGCTCCTCAGCCAACTCCTTTTGCATCGTAATTAGATGAGATAGACTAATCTTCCGACTGAATGCATCAGCCACCACATTCGCTTTCCTGGGTGATCTTGATCTCAGGACGAATGTCCTCTAACACTTCCAACCACCGCCTCTGTCATAGATTGAGATCTTTCTGCTGATAGATATACTTCAAGCTCTTCTGACCAGTATACATGTTGACCTTCTCACCATATATGTAGTGCCTCCACTGCTATAAGGAAAAAATGATTGCTGCAAGCTCCAAATTATAAGTCGATAGTTCTTCTCTTGAGGACGCAACTGCCTTGATCCATAAGCAATGACCTTCCCTTCTTGCATCAGAATGCATCCCAACCCTATGTGAGACACATCACTGTAGATATCATAATCCTTGCCCACTTGCAGTAATACCAGTATAGGTGTTATCGTCAACTTCTCCTTCAAATCCTAGAAACTAACATCACATTTATCCGTCCATATGAAATCCACATTCTTCTTAGTCATCCATGTTAACGGAACAACTATCTGCGCATAACCTTGAATGAAATGCCGATAATACCCTGTCATGACCTAGAAACTTTGGATCTCCTTCACACTCGTCAGTCTAGGCCAATTCTTCACTGCATCGATCTTCTAAGGATTAGTAGCCACTCCCTCCTTAGAAAGGATGTGACCCAGAAATGCCACCTCCGACTTCCAAAACTCACACTTCGACAACTCGACATACAGATTTTGCTCCCGCAACTTCTTCAACACTTCAGACAAATGTTCAGCATGCTCTTCCTCTGACATAGAATATACCAGGATGTCATCGATGAATACCACAACGAAAGAGTAGATGAATGGTCGTAGAACTCTGTTCATTATGTTAATACAGCCGGTGCATTCGTCACTCCAAATGGCATAACCAAAAACTCATAGTGCCCATGCCGAGTCCGAAAAGCTGTCTTGTGTACATCCTCCTCCTGAACACGAACTTGGTGATAATTCGACTATAGATCAATCTTCGAAAACACAGCTGCACCGTGAAGACTGTCAAATAGATCATCAATCCGTGGAATCAGATACTTGTTCTGAATTGTTACTTTGTTTAGCTCTCGATAGTTAATGCACATCCTCATTGATCCATTCCTCTTCTTGACAAGAAACACAAGCACACCCCATGGCGAAGCACTCGGTCTGATAAATCCTTTCTAGGACAACTCTTTGATCTGCTTCTCCACTTTGTCTTACTCTATAGGCACCATTCTGTGAGGAGCTTTAGATATCAGAGCACTACCCGGCTGAATGTTGATGCATAACTAAACATCCCGATACAGTGGTAATCCCGGTAGATCATCCAAGAACACTACTGGGAAATCTCATACTATTGGAATCACCCTAACTTCCTCTGGAAAGTCACCCCATGGGCTGAAGCTCCTCAATGCCGGGCTCACTGAATTTGCTCTCTTTCCCTGGGAACTTACCTCTGCTTTGATTCGTGGCTGTTGGCCTCTTATTCTTGTTTCAAGTTTCCTTCTTCAACTGGAACTGCTCCATGTCAGCCTCCATCATTGCAGCTCTTCTGACGAGCTTGTCAAACCTTCTGATTCCTAACTGTATCATCCAGGACCTCAAGTTTAGCCTTAAGCCCTGCTCGAACTTCCTTGCTTTTCTTTCCTCATCCACAAAGGGCTCAGGAGCATACCTTGACAACTGAGTGAATATAGTTTCATACTCTCTCACCAACCATTTGCCTTGCTGTAGACTCATGAACTCCATGGCCTTCTTGTCCTGTATATCCATGGAAAAGTAGTGGTCCCTAAAATCCTCCAGGAATGCATCCCAAGTTACAGATGGCTTCATCTAACTGTATAGTGTTTAACTTCACCTTGCTAGCCGTAGGGGTCTCCAAAACTTCAAAGATAGTCTCCATCTTCCTTATCCAGTCATCGGCTGCATTAGGGTCTGTTTGCCATTTGAACATAGGCGACTTCATCCTCTTGAAAGACTCCACCTTCTTAACGGGATCCCCATTTGGTTTTGCTGGCCCCGCTCCATGGTTCCGACCCACTCCAGCTGTCATGAAGGCTTTCATAGTCTGATAGACTCTGGTAATCTTGGTTTCCAAGTCGAGTCTGCTCCCATTGGAACTTTCAATTCCATCACCATTGTTTCCATTTCTGGTTCATGCCTGCCATTTCTCTGAGTCTACAAAACACACTATTTTTGTTAAAAGAAATAATCACATAAGAATCCACATCAATGCTCAGAATATACAATTTCATTCACTTGCCAAAAATTCATATACCTGAAATAGTAATAAGTAAATCGAATGACTCAAAGTAGTTCATACATCTCTAAAAAATAGCTAAACAGCTTTACTTTTTATCAAGTCTAGAAAATAGAACAAGCATAATAATAATCAGATGTGACGACACCTCTTGGCCTCTCTGAGTTCTTCTCGCAATTCCTCAAGTTCTATGTGCAACTTGTTGCAGCATCATCTGAAATCATTCTTTCCCCACTTAGTATATTTGTCCAACTTGGTGAAATATTGATCTGTTGCACATTGGCCCTCTTCAAGATCCTTTATTCTTTCTTTCATAGATGTGATACATCGTTGGTTCTCCACATGGTGTCCCTCCAGATTGGTGACTCCGCCTCTGATAAACATGCATCTCACGTTGAAGCGATGCGATAATGCGTTCCTTCTTGGTTAGTTTAGGCGAATCATCTGAAGGTTTGCCTGAAGATTCCCTAGGAGGTGGAGTGATCTCACATGATTCCTGCGGTTCCTCTTCCTCTTCTAAATTTTCTTCAGACACCTCTTCCGAATCCTCTTTCGGATCTTCCTTGGGATCCTCTAAGGGGTCCTTGAAGAAATCATATTCTTCCACTTTTTCCATAGGATCGTGATTATCCGCCATCCTATAGAAAAGAAAAAAAAACATCAGTACAAGTATAGAGTAACATAAATGCAAGTTTGAACATCTACACATTCATGACTCTAAGAATGATACTCATACTCTAATGTCCACCTAGGTTCATATTCCATATCATGTTTAGTGTTACTTATTAAAGCGTGCTCTGATACCACTCTGTAGTGCCCCGAATTTCAGAATAGGAAATACAAGATACAAATCCAGAATCATTACTTCAATATAAACCAAACACATGACAAAATACAGGGAAATTTAAAACTTTCTTTACATCAATACCAAATACAATACACATTGGAAAATTACAACACTGCAATACAACTCGAATCAATGATTTAAAGTCAATCTTCTCATAACCCAAGCTTTAACTCCTGCTAAGCCACTCACTTGCCAATCCTGCAAAACAAACTAACAAACAGTGGGCACGTCAGTTACATATAACTGACACTTTTCTAATTAAAGCAGTGACTCTCCAATATCTCACAACCACACGCTTTTTGCACAGAATAAACCGACAGTAAAAGAATCACAAATCAACATTAAATATTGAAACTGAAAGAACAAATGTGTATCATGCAAACAAACAGGAGTGCATTAAACAGTTTTTCAAGAAAAAACACAAATGCCTACAATGCTTAATAATGCATGCTTGTCCGGATTCTATGCTGCCCATAAAACATAGGTATGAAGGCATGCCCTTAGCGTTCACCACATTTCAGGGTTCGATCCCGCACTATGCAACCTACAACCATGACTATTACGAGATTTAGACATTTTGTATGTATTGGTTCCCACCCCAGAATATTGGACGTCAGAATCTATCCACAAATCATCCTAGAGGCCGTCTCCTCTCGTCCGGAAACTCTTTTTTTAACACCCCGCAAAATTGAGTTATGACAATTTTTCCCCTCGTGTGTTATGCACATGTACTGTGTGTCGTTACGGATAACATCTGTAACATATTTTAATATAAATATTCTACATATTTTGTATTTCAATTAATTATATATTTTCTATTATCTCAAAATTCATTTTTTATCCTATTTTGCGCCAACTCAAATATTAATCTTAATCTTTGTGTTTTTACGTGCATTGCACGTGTTTTCAATGCATGTGTCGATTACGTATATTTTACCGTTACGTGTAATATCCATAACATTATTAATATAAATGTTCTACGTATTTTGTATTTTGACTACTTATGAATGTTTTTCGTTCTCTCGAAATTATTTTGTTTTGATACATGCAACACACGTATTTGTAGTGCACGTTGTTGGTTGTATCCTTTTTCAAAATAAAAAATTTAAGAAGTGTGTATGTTTATTTCTATTTTTATTTTTAAACTATTTTTACGTGGAATATTCCCTTTTAGATATTTTTGCTACACGTGCTTTACGTGTGTTTTTCTTCTATGCACGTGCTAATCATGTTATTGTAGTTATATTATGACTAATTTAAGCTAATTGTGCTAACTTTATATTAAGAAGAGTAACACAGTTATTTATTAAAATAAAAACTCAACAAATAAAAAGAAAATTGAAAACACGTGCATACACACACGTGCTATACCCACACAAAAGTTGGCCGGCCATTTTTTATTGGCAGGGAAATCGAATTGATTTTAATTAATTGGGTTTAGTGGAGAGTTTAATTATGATTAGTGGGGTGGTTAAAAATAAATCATGGGTAGTTATTTGAATAATGGGTGGTGTAATAAAAAAAATTCCCTCACTCTTTTCTTTAATAACCCCCAATCCCGGCCAAGTGAAGGCAGGAGCCTTCTTTCATATTTTTTTTGTGCTTGCAAATCTTCACGTTGGCTTTGGAGCTTGGGATTTTGGAGAGAGGATAGGCTTGAGGGACCATTTCTAGGAGATTTTCTAAAAGTTTCTACTTGCAAGTTGCATCAAAAGAGGTGGGTGTTTCTTTTATTTTCTAAATATTTTGCAAATCCATGATTAGGTGTGAAAGCATTTGAATGATAATGTGTGGTTGTTTCTTTCGCTTCCTAAATAGTTTGTTGAATTCATGATTAAGTATAAATGCATTGAATGACAATTAGATAATGTGTATATATTTTCTATCAATTTCCAAATATTTGTAGAATCTATGATTATGTGTAGATGTGTTTAAAACATGATTAGATTTCTATATGTGTATGTGTATGCCTAAGAATACTTTTAAATTAATGTCTAAACCATTTTAGGAGAAAATTTCAATTGTTGTTCTATATTAAAGGAATTAGATTATAAAATTGTGCTTCATTTGGTAATCTAGATTAAAGAAATTTAATTATGAAATTGTGAAATAGTAGGGATAATTAATTCCCTCATTTTTGGTATGAATACTTCCATGTGGTTCTTTATCTACCATGAAATTAGTTTGATTGAATCTATGCATGAAACTTGTATATTGAGCCCCATGAGAATTTTTAAATAGATTTTGAAACATGTATAAGTTCATAACAATTATTTAAACTAAATAAAATTTTCTTTTCCGTAATTTATTAGATTTATATAATATACTGTATAGAAGCGGTAAGATAATTGTAGAATCAAAACTATGGTTTAAAATTTTATTAAAGTTGTGAAACAGAGAGTTCGTAGTTAAATATAATTTTTACGAGTTATAGTCTGATGATGAGGTTTGAGCGCCTGGTCTTTGGCGTTGGCCTTGGGTCGCGGTGTAAAATGTTGTTAGGTTGCAGGTTCGAAACCTAGAGAGCTCTTTTTCTTTCAAAAACATTAATGAATTGTTAGAAGAGTATACAGAACTATATGGGAATTTCCTGTGTGGACTTCTGCACCGACAGTGAGTTAGCTCACTGGTTGTTGGGTTGTGGTAGGGTTGCTGTGTTCGGGTTCGACTCCGGGTATGTACCTTTTTGATATTTTTTTTTTGGTTTTAAATTGCTTTATTCATTTTAAATTAGGATAAAAAAATTGTAGGACTATACTAGAATATTAATGGAGTATTTTGAGAATAATTATGTACAAATTTAGAAATTATTTGAGGATAAAACCCCACTTGATTAATATGCTTAAATGGTTATATTTGGGATCCTTTAATGAATAATTGTTTTATTTTAAACAAATTAACTTTGGAATAGTTGAGATAAATAAATATAAATATGAAAAATTCATTTGGATGAGAATTATATTGTATGTTGATATGGCTAAAAAGGGGGTTAAATCGGAACCGTTCAATGTGGGCACGAATCTTAAAGTTACAGGAGCAAGATGGTAATTTCACCCACAGACGGGTCCTGAATTGGGAACCGGGTCTCTCCTCTTGGACCCGCTAACCCATGAACGGGTCTGTTCAGCTGAGAACGGGTCACGACCCGATAGGGACCAGTTCAACAGGATAGGAGGAAATCTTGGCTCATCCTTATCCTAAGGAGGTGGTTATAACCACCCCTATCCAGCCGCACTAGGAAGTATGGATCCATCCTGATCCTGGAGGAGATCTCTACAGCAACTATAAATACCCCCCACCTCCTACTGTCATAGGTGATCACTCTTTGTGCACTTGAGCTCTTTCCCTTTACTTTTTCTGGTATTGACAAGAGCGTCGGATGGTTCGTTGTTGGGATCCATCATGGTGTTTTGAACATTTGTGCAGGTCCGTAGGAGCACCAAGGAGTCAACTTGTCAACATGGAAGAAGTGAGATCCATCCTGTTCGAGTTCTTACGAATCTAGAAATTCTGTCTATTGCCCCTACATCAGATCCAGCGATAATAGATTGGCGCCATCTGTAGGAAACTACTCAATGAGCAACCCCACCTTCCTCCTTCAGCCAAAGCTACTACTAGCCATGCCTCCCAAGAGGAAGCCCGCAAATTCCAACCAAAGAAAAAACTCTTCTCACCCTCCTCCTCCTCCTCCTCCGGAGGATCTCCCTCCACCCGTTCAGCAGATCCTGCAGCTCGAATAGTAGGCTCCTCAGTCTATTCTGCAGCTTATAGGGCCCCAAGCAACAGTGGGGGAGCCCTCTCGGCGGAGCCACCACAAGCAACCTGTACATCAGGTTCGGGTGTCCATCCACAATGCCTCCACAGATTCTATGGCCTCCCATAGTCCTCCTAGCCAAAGGATCTACGGGACGTGCTCAACAATCAGCAGACCGAGCCAGGGCCCGATCTTCGGACCCATCTAGAGGAGAGGCGGACCCGCGAGGCGAACCCTCGCCAGGAGCACCCGAGGGATCGGTCACCACACCGATCAGACTGTAGGGGGTCCAACTCTCCTCGGAGGTAGAGAGAGTCACCCCGCATTACCCAAGACGAAGCCTCTCCTTAGCTGGCCATCCTGCAGCTCGAGTCAATCGCGAGTAGGAGGCCCCCGTCACAAGGGCGGAATTTCAGCAATTCCAGGAGGCGGTCCTTCGGGCGCTCAATGCCGCCCCCAACAACGGCCCTCGGGCTCCCAGCCCTCGGCCAACTCCTCGCCATCATCGCCGCTCCCAAAGTCTCAGGCCGGCTCCAAGCCATCACCGTCGTTCCCTGAGTCCTAGGCCGGCTCCGTGGCATCACCTCCCTTCTCCCGATCACCACCGCTGCTCCCAAAGTCCGCGTCCTACTCTGAGTCACGATCGTCGTTCTATCAGTCCACCGCCTAGTCAGAGCCATCGCCGTAGCAGCCCCAGCCCTCCTCGACATGAGGACGGGTCTCAGGGCTCAGCCAGGCAAGACCGAAGGGAGGACTCGGTCTACCGCCATCTCCACGAGATGGAGAGGCGCCTCGGCCAGCTGGATAGGGACTAGGAGCAATGGGCGAGG
This sequence comes from Hemerocallis citrina, assembly GCA_017893485.1. Classification (NCBI taxonomy): domain Eukaryota; kingdom Viridiplantae; phylum Streptophyta; class Magnoliopsida; order Asparagales; family Asphodelaceae; genus Hemerocallis; species Hemerocallis citrina. The sequence continues at coordinate 107,918,014 of CM030368.1, forward strand.
AACCTCTGCCCAAGTAGGCCCCCATTCTCCCGCACCATCATGGAGGCCCATGTCCCAGAAAACTTCAAGCCTCCACACTTCGAGATTTACACCGGGGAGTCGGACCCCGCAGACCACATCGAGAGTTTCAAAACTCTTATTATGATCTATCATGCATCCGACGCCCTCCTCTGCAAGACCTTCCAGACCACACTCAAGGGACCGGCTCGGGAGTGGTATTCTTGTCTGGCACCGGCGTCTATCTTCTCCTTCGACCAGTTCGAAGGCCTCTTCCTTACGCATTTCATGAGCAGTCGCTGCTCTGAGAAGATGAGCACCTCGCTGCTCTTCCTTAGCATAAAGAAGGGTAAACGGCTGAGGGATTATGTCAAGAGGTTCACTACCAAGGCCAGGTCCATCGCCTCATTGGATCCGCTGGTAGTTTCGGCTGTCTTCCAATCCAATGTCACCAACCCCGACCTCAGGGCTTCCTTGGCCAAGAAGCCTCCTCGAGACTTCTCCGAGGTCGTCCTTACAAGCGAGAAGTACATCCGAGATGAAGAGGTTCTCAACCACCCCACTCTGGAGGTGTCGTCCTCCGGGAGCAAATGGAAGACTGCATAGGAAAAAGGAGCTAAGAAGCTCCAAAAAGATAATGGGGGTCATCAGCGCCCTCTCCCCTGCTTCGAGAAGTTTACCCCACTCAACGCGAGTGTCTCCGCCATCCTGATGGAGATTGGGAATGAAGGACTCATGCCGCCACCTCCGAAGATGAACACCCCAAGGAAGAAGAGAAACCGGGACAAGTGGTGTTGTTTCCACCGGGACCACGGGCAGGACACCAATGACAGTCGGGTCCTGAAGGATGAGACCGAGGCCGTTATCCAGAGGGGGCAGCTCACTCAGTTTGTGAGGAGGGACAGAGCCAATCCGCCTCTGCCGCCTAGGAGGGCTAACAGGCAAACAGAGCAGCGCACGGAGACTTCGGAGGCCAAAGTAGAGGCCATCTTGCACCTGATATACGGAGGCACAATGGGTGGAGATTCTAACTCCTCCTGAAAAAACTTTGTTAGGGAAGTCAACTCCGTGCAGAGCCACCTCCTCCTAAAGGCCTAGGAGTTCCTATGACGTTCTCTGATAGGAACTTGGAAGGCGTCCGCACACCCCACTGCGATGCCCTCATCATCAACCTCAAAATGGCTGACTTCGATGTTTGCCGGGAGCTGGTGGACAATGGAAGTTCGGTCAACATCCTCTTCTTGGAGGCATTCAAAGGCCTCTAGCTATCAAGAGACCTGCTCAAGCAGGCTAGCTACACCCTTCATGGGTTCACTGGGGTTTCGGTAATGATCGAGGGAGTTATAACTCTCGACATCACCGCTGGCAAAGCTCGGATCACTCGCACGGAGCCGATGGGCTTCATGGTGGTGGACGTGAAGGCTGCCTACAACGTGATCCTGGGTCGACCGGGCCTTGCCGCGCTCCAAGCCATCCCTTCTGCTTACCACATGAAGATGAAGTTCCCCACCCTCACAGACGTATGAGAAGTAAGAGGGCGTCAACAGGAGGCTCGTAAGTGCTATATGACCTCAACGGGAGGCCCGATCCTCTCCCTACAAGCCCTTGAGCTCCCACCAGAGAGTAGCCAAACCATCTCCGAACTGGTGGATGAACTAGAAGAAGTGGCCTTCTCAGAAGAAGACGCCACCAAGATGTTCCGGGTCAGTAAGGCACTCTCCCCCTCCATCAAAGAAGACTTCTCCCAATGCATAAGGGAGAACCGCGATCTCTTTGCCTGGACCGTGGTCGACATGCCTGGGATCTCCGAGGAGCTCCTAATGCACCATCTCAGCGTTGCCCCGAGTGTGAAGCCCGTTCAGCAGAAGCGCCGCAAGTTCGCCCCCGAGCGTCAACCGGCGATCAAAGAAGAAGTCAAAAAGCTCCTCAATGCTCGGTTCATCCAGGAGGTGAACTATTCCGAGTGGCTATCCAATGTGGTGGTGGTCAAGAAAGCCAACCGGGGCTGGAGGATATGCATCGATTTCACCGATCTCAATATGGCGTGCCCGAAGGACCCTTTTCCCCTTCCAAGCATCGACGCCCTAATCGATGCAACCTCCGGGCATGAGCTCCTCAGTTTCATGGACGCTTTCTCAGGGTACAACCAGATTCGGATGTTCCCTCCCGACATCCCGATGTAGCGCCCCAAATTTTCAATATGATATCTTAGAAATACGTGGCACAATTTCCAGCATCAACTTCAAATGTAATATTAAACATAGCCAAATACCAATAATTTTTTTTCCAACTTTCATTACATTAATCTTTACATAACACAGTAGAATACAATACGCCTTGAATCACAAATTTCTTTCCTTACAACAATTTCTTTTACAATAATACATAACCCATTACACCACTTTAACTCACGCATCCAAAATCCAAGCTACAAGTAATCACCTGTACAACATTAGGCTAGAGATAACCCCAACCCCCAAAACTAAAGGGGTCAGCCATAACGGTGTGAGTGACATAAAAACAAACGACATAAATAGAACATGGAATCATAAATAACATGTAATAAGTAAGAACAATATAAGGTAAGATATAACGATAAGACATGAAAACATCAAGTGGAACTAGACTAAGTGTCAAGTGTAGAAAACTAGAAAAAACATATGCTTAAACCAAATCAAGAAAACACAATTCTATATGCTGACTCTCCAATGCGTACTTGTCGGATTCTTTGCATCCCACTCTACATAGGTCCGGTGCAAGCCCTTAACGTCTCGACATTGTAGGGTTTAATCCCCCACTATGCAACTAATCCTACTACGATGATTACTACGAGATAAAGATAAACTGTGAGTATTAGCCCATGCCCCGATAATTCCGGAGGTCAATCTCTATCCACAGATAATTCCGGAGACTGTTTCACTCACACCTGGGAATCTTCTAGATTACCCCACACCGCAAGCGATGGCACCTCATCACACGAATCACACGAATACCACATGTGCGTCGCCTCGACCCCGATAATTCCGGAGATCAATCCCACACCACAGGTAATTTCGGAAACTATTTTCACTCACACCTGGATAATTCCGGGGATTATCCCACACCGCAAGCCATACTGAGGTCCATAACTTATGTTCCCTTTCATCATATCACCACTAGTGCCTGTCCTTAACCTTTTGAGTTAATTAGTTCACTTACGAATCACCTAGAGTTGGTGTACCCCACCGGACTTAACTCAACAACTGATCAACTAAAATGCCTTAATAGGCCCAAAATAAAATTATCTCAACTGCCAGTATACTAGGGTCCCACACACCCCCTAGGGACTCACACTCAACCATCCAAACCAAACCTTCCATTAATAATACCTTAATAAACAATTTGGAAACATATGTTCAATAGGAAATAAGGTTTAGAATAGTAAATCATAGTTCCAAAACATTTAAAGAATAACTTATTTAAAATAGCATCGGAATAACTCAAGAACATCAGTAACAGTCGACTATATACAGGAGTCGGTCGACTATCTAGAGTGAAAATCCAAGACTTCATGAAAATAAATCTAAGTATAGCAGTCGATTGTAAAAGCCATTGGTCGACTGTCCAGAACGACAACTCCAGAACTTTACATAAAATAATTCTAAGTACTAACAGTCCATTGTAAGAGGTCATCGGTCGAATGTCCAGAGTAAAAATCCAAATCTTAGGGAAATATCAAAACAGAGCAGACTCAGTCGACTGTAAAAATGGATCAGTCGACTGTTCCGCGTGATATTTAAAACTTTAAGAAAAATACAGTAGCCAAGTAGCGATGGTCGACTGTATAAATTAACCGGTCGACTGTCGACCTGCAGACTGCAGTTTTTAGTTGTGCACATTTCAACCGATATAGAGTTTTACATTATAAAAATGTATTCTGTGAAAAGCATATTTCTGATATGATCAAATACGACTTGTAGGATATAAAAGAGTCCATAAAACAATCGAAACAACTTTGAATTAATAAAAATAGCAAACTGTTGATTTTCTTTAATAACAATGAAGTACGAAATTCATGTAAATCGTTGGTGCATGTTCGTGCACTAAAGAAAATTCCACAAGACCTTCGATTAGAAATAGCACCATATTCAGCATTTAAATCTTAATATTCAAGGAATCCAATTTGAGTAAAACCTTGAACAATTCCCAAAAATCCCCAATTTAGTTGTATTGCATCAAATATCATTCAATTTCCCCAAATCTAATTCTCAATACAAGAACTCATAATTCATTAATCCTTCTCAAAAACTTCTCAAACCCCATCATCATCATTAACACATGGACATACAAGGTTAATATTATCATAATCAAGTTGTGTCGACCAAACTCAAAATAATATAGATCTCAAACCATACACATGCAAGCCTATTCATGGATAACTAGGGTTGACAAAAGATCAATTTTTAATTCAATGATCCATTCAATCCATCATGTATATATTCATACTCAACCCTAGCATGTTTTCTAAAAGATGAATCACCACATCCAACATTCAAAGAACAAAATAAAATAAATATATCACTCACCTTGTTGAAGGAATTGAACGAAGATGAAAGACATAATAAGAAAAGCTCCTCCTAGCAAGAAATCCAAGATCTTCCTTTAGAACTCCAAAATAATAAGAAATAATAAATCTCTTGTATTGTTCAGCGAATGATGACTGCACAAACCCTATATAGTCCGGGATTTAAGATTCTAGGGTTTTAGAAAATATTTGCAAAATACTCCTTTTTAAAATGTCCCTTTTTATAATTAGGCCCTTTTATTGGAAATTAGTAAAAACCAGTTTTAATCAAGTTCAAAAATTGAAAAGATCCCCTCCAGCATCAGCCGGCTCTGTAGGGAAACCCATAAAACAAATTTTGCATTTTCATCCCTTCAAATAGCAATTTTGTAAAAAGATCCTCTTTTACCAAGACTTGTGAAATAAGTCAAATGTGTAGAAACTAGAGTTAAAATCTTTACTCCTGAATTAACTAGGGATTATATTCAGCCCAAAAATCTGGAAATATGGAGTTTTCACCCCATTTGGTAATTTTGCACAAAAGTCCTTCTCTTTTGTAAAAAATGCAAAGAAGTCCAATAATTTTCAAAAAAATCTAGTAAAATCCCAAATAGTCTCAAATAATAAATAATGAGTTTTCCAAAAATAATTTTTGGTTTTGAACTTCCCAAGTCAACATTTTTACGTGTTTTGCACATGTAAAAAGGATGAGATAGTTATTAAATTACAAAAAAATCATTTTAATTCACTTTCTAATCTCAAATAGTATTTTAAAAATACGGGGTACTACACCCGAAGACCTCCTTTGTGACGAACTAGGGCATGTACTGCTACAGGTAATGCCGTTCGGCTTAAAGAACGTGGGAGATACTTATCAGCACCTCGTAATAGGGTCTTCCGAGACCAGATTGGCTGAAAAATGGAAGTCTACATAGAAGACATGTTGTTCAAGAGCACCCTGAGGGCAGGAACATGTCCTCGACCTCCAAGAAGCCTTCGAGGTGCTCATGAGGCACAATATGAGACTGAATCCGAACAAGTGTGCGTTCGGAGTCTCATCCGGCAAGTTCTTGGAGTTTATGGTCAGCCAGAGGGGCATAGAGGCCAACCCCCGAGAAGATTCAGGCCATTCTCAAAATGGCTCCTCCCTCCAACGTCAAAGAGGTACAGAGGCTCACGAGGCGCCTCGCAGCAATTGGGCGGTTCCTCTCCAAGTCCCGGAAAAAGTGCCTCCCCTTCTTCAAGGCCCTCAGGGGGGCTAATGGCTTCGAATGGGGGGAACAGTAACAAAAGTCCTTCGACCAGCTCAAGGCATACTTAGCTAACCCCCCGCTATTGAGCAAGCCAATGCCTGGAGAGGTCCTCTACCTATATCTCGCCGCTTCGAAGAAAACCCTCAGTGCGGTCCTTGTAAAAGAAGAGGATAGAATGCAGAGGCCAATATATTATGTGAGTAAGGTCCTCCGAGATGCCGAACTCTGTTATCCAAAGCTGGAGAAGATGGCTCTTGCCTTGGTCATGGCGGCCCGAAAGCTCCACCCCTACTTCCAATCTCATTCGGTGGTCGTCCTTACCGACCAGCAGCTCAAGCAAGTTCTCTACAAGCCCAAGACCTCCGGGCGCCTGATGAAGTGGTAGATCGAGCTAAGCCAAAACGACATCAGCTACCAGCCAAGAACAGCAATCAAGGCCCAAGCTCTGGCCGAATTCATTGTGGAGAGCACCATCCCCGACCATTGTAAGTCATCTGCCGACCCCTTGGTCTGGACCATTTATGTGGATGGATCTTCATGCATCGACGGAAGTGGGGCTGGCATTATATTGACAGGCCCAGATGCTTTCGTCCTCCAATACTCCGTCCGCTTAAACTTCCCGGCATCAAACAACGAAGCAGAGTATGACGCCCTCATAGCAGGGCTCTGCATGGCTCGCAAAGCCGGGGCCAAGTGGGTCTGAGTCTTTAACGATTCGCACTTGTTCGTAAACCAAGTGTCAGGGGAATACGAGGCGAGGGACGAGTGTATGGCCAAGTACTTGGCAAAGGTTAGGGAGCTGCAAGCCTTATTCAAAGTTGTTCAACTCCAGCACATTCCTCGAGAGGAAAATGTGTAGGCGGATGCTCACTCTAAGCTCGCCTCCTCGTCCCTCCAAGGTCTAGAGCGGACCATCTTGATAGAGGTCCTCCTCAGACCAAGTATTGATAAGATCGCCCAGAGCCGATGGAAGCCTACGCCCAAACACTTGGAGATAACTGGGTGAAGCCCCTCCTCGAGTACCAAAGGGATGGAGTCCTTCCCAAAGACCCGAAAGAGGGAAGGAGGATCAGAACACGAGCCGAGCGGTACACACTCCTTAACTGAGTCATGTACAAATGCTCCCACACCCAGATCGACGGTCGAGCCTATCTGAGGTGCATGTCCCCGGTGGAAGCACTCTATGCCTTAAAGGAGGCCCACGATGGTCTGTGTGGCATGCACTGGGGAGCGAGATCCCTTGCGTGAAAACTCTTGAACTACGGCTACTTCTAGCCCACACTACTGAGTGACTCCAAGGAGTACGTCTGCCAGTGCGACTCCAGCCAGAAATTCGTCCCGATCCATTGCCTGCCCCAAGCACAACTCTCGTCCTTGGCGAGTCCAATCCCCTTTGAAATGTGGGGGATGGATTTGCTTGGACTTTTCCCCCCCAGCACCGGGCTAGCTGAATTTCTTAGTAGTAGTAATAGACTACTTCTCAAAATGGATCGAGGTTGAACCTCTTTCGACAATCACCGAGCACAAGGTCCAGAAGTTCTTTTGGAAGAACATCGTTTGTCGGTTCGGGGTACCTCGCATCCTCATAACCGACAACGGGACTCAATTCGCGGGAGTGACCTTTCGTAATTTTTTACGCCAACCTCGGCATTCAGCAGCGTTTCTCCTCGATAGCTCACCCTCAGTACAGTGACCAAGCGAAGAACGCGAATCGACAAATCCGTTCTGGCCTGAACAAAAGGCTTGACAAATGCACTAAGGGGCTGTAGGTCGAACAACTCCCCAATGTGCTTTGGAACTATCGCACCATAAAAAGAACTCCGATGGGGGAATCCTCCTTCAACCTCACGTACGGTTCTGAAGCTCTCATCCCCTTAGAAGTGGGCCTATCTTCACCCCGACTGATAGCTTACAGGGAAGCACAGAATGCGAACCAGCTTCGCAACTACCTAGACCTCATAGACGAGGTCCGCGAGAGAGCCAAAATTCGAAAAGAGAGTTACCTCCGTAGGATCACTCAATCTTACGGCAAGAGGGTACGGCCAGCCAATCTTAAAGAGGGAGACCTAGTGCTCCGAAAGTTGTCGATCTCCAATCCAACCAAAAAGGCAAGTTGGCACCGAATTGGGAAGGACCGTATATGGTCTCCAGAGTTATTTGCCAAGGGCGTATCAATTCGAAGACCCAAGGGGCAGGAGAATACCGAGGACATAGAACACGGAGCACTTGATGAAGTACCAAGAGAGTGTCTAAACACCGCTCCAAGCAACTTCCCCAAGAGCGCTCCATAAGACATGTCCAAAGTCCTTACTTTTATTTTCTTTTTATCAAAGTGTAAAGACGGCTCGCAACTTAGAAGCGGCCGCATATTTGTTTTTCAATAAAAGCAATCTTTCCCCGCAAGTTCTCTATTTTCGAGTAGTCTAACCCCACTTCGCAAGTCCTCTATTTTTTGGTAGTCTAACTAACTCTACTTACAAAAAAAAATTGTATTAAAATGACATGCTCGGAGTCCAACACTTAGTTCGACTCCGCTTTAACTACTCGCTTTTAAGCGAGTATGATGTGGATCACCATTCGGAATTGCTCCTACAGCTGTTGATACTTTCAAAACGACACGCTTGGAGTCCAACACTTGGTTCGACTCTGCTTCAACTACTTTCTTGTAAGCAAGTATGAAGCGGATCACCATTCGAAATTGCTCCTATAGCTGTTGATATTCTCTAAATGACAAGTTCGGAGTCCAACACTTGGTTCGACTCCGCTTCATCTACTTGGCTTCTAAGCGAGTATAAAGTGGATCGCCATTCGGAATTTCTCCTACAGCTGTTGATATCTTCTAAACGAAAAGTACGGAGTCCAACACTTGCTTTGATTCCACTTCAGCTACTTCTTGTATGTGAGTACGATGGTTCATCGTTAGTGATTACTCCCACAACTGTTGACAATTGCAAACGCTATCAAAGCACACAAGTTCACAAAATGAGTATTATTTCATTAAAGTATGAGAGACAAGTCTAATTACAGACAACCGACTCAACTTTACATCGAGATACAAAACTTGTGAAACCAAAATAACAAGATTACAGAAAGCTACTTCAGCACCTCTTAGGGGTGGGGATACTTCGGTTGAGAGACACACGGGGGCGACGAATGTTGTACTACCGACGCACTACCTCGGCGGACGTCCCTAGGCCAGCGATCCTAGAAGCATCATCCGCACCCGACCTAACGGTGACTCCAACAGATGTTCCACTAGACAAAGCGGCCATGCCACTTTGCGCATCTCCAGGGTCTCGATGCATGGGCAACGCGCGAAATGCAAGCTCGCGGAACGATATCCCCCTGTTATACTCCTCCCGAGTGCAAGAGGTGGTTCTGACAGTGCTTCCCTCAGATCATGGTCGAAGACAAGCGACCTCTGCCTCGAGCTCGACAATTTGCTCTTTAAGTGAGTCGTCCTTCACAGTTATCTTCAAATGAGGCAGTCACATCGAGCCTGCCCCTTGAGAGCCATCAGTGATCGTCCGCCGAAGGTGAGCAACCTCCATGCTCTTATCGAAGGTCACCTTCTTCAGCTCGTCCCTCTCCGCTGTCACCTTAGACAGAGAGTGACGAAGGTGTGTAAGCTTCAGGCCGAGGTTGGCAGCCGCCGACGATCCCATGTCATCGCCTTCGGGGGTCATCTCATTAATCCACTCCTTTAATCGCCTCCTCTCTATGTCTTGGCAAACTAGGGTTGACCTCAGGTGATTCAGCTCATACTTCGCTTTACAGAGATCTGACTCAACTTTGCAAAGCCGCTCTTGGTTCCTCGCGAGCCCCAATCTCGTCGCCCCTAGACCGGCCTTGAGACATGCCACCTCGGCCACCCAAGACACGTCGATGAGTGGTAGCGCTTAGACAATCTGAAAAAAGTCCACAATAGCAAATAAATTATCCAAAACTAAGGACACTATGTGGCAAAGCTAAATCTAAGCAAGTCGACCGCATGATGACTTAGGAGTGGGGCAGACCCAAGCAATGCCGAACTGCAACACTTGTTCAAAAAAGTGTTTCAACACTTGTTCAAGAAAGTGTTTCAGAGAAGTTCCGAACTCCAACACTTGTTCAAAAAAGTGTTTCAACACTTGTTCAAAAAGTGTTCCAAAGCAGTTCCGAACTCCAACACTTGTTCAAAAAAGTGTTTCAACACTTGTTCAAAAAAAGTTTTTTCATTCAATTCCGAGCTCCAACACTTGTTCAATTTTATTTTATTAAAATCCAAGAATACAAGCGGTGGCCAGTCCGTTGTTCGACACTATATGATCGAAAAGCAAAACAAAAAAATAGAGAAGCAAGATACGAGACGAATCAGGGGTCGACCTCTTTCAAGCGATCCTCTGCTGAAGGTGCCTCCTCAGGGACCACGATGGCCAGGGGCGTAGCCTCCGACGGAGCATCCCCCTCGGCCTCAACATCTCCTCCCTCGATCCCCTCGACCTCCTCTTCTTCCTCGCCCTCTTCGTCTCCTTCTAAGACGTCGTCGAATTCGGGGACAGGGTCCTAAAAGAGGCACCACCCGGTGAAGTCCACTTCATGGAATTTCTCCCTCACCGAACCTATGGCTCGAGCAGACGCCTTCGCCATGTTCAGGATGAGGAACCCCTTCACCTTCTCCATGGCCTGCTCCTTGGCCTTCTTCGCCGCTTCTAGCCTAGCCGCGGTGACCTCGTCTGCCTTCTCTTTTGCCACCAGCTTGGCAGCTTAGAAGAGCCGGGCGTTGTCAGCCTCCAGCTTGGCGACCACAGCTTCGAGGTTCCCCAACCTTGAGCTCTTCGACTTGGCCTCAACCTTCGCCTTCTCGAGCACCTTGGCATTCCGGACATTCTCCACTCGATCCTTATTCACCTCGATCATCAGCTTCTTTTCTTGTTCAGCCATCTTCTTCATCAGGTGGCCAAAGTGGTAAGTAATCTGTGAAGAGTAAGATTTAGGTTATTTCAAAAGGAAAAAAAAATCTCTAAGCGCTCAGCAAAAGAGAACTCGGGCTTCGAAACTTACCGACATCACCGAGCATGCGACCTCGAGTGCAACATCCCCTACGCTACCCGCTTCCATGGCTGTCTCGTCCTTTGGAGTGGCAAGATTCCGAACCGCCTGCATACACGACAATGAGTCGCCTAGGAACCCGTCGAGCTTGCGGAACTGCCAGTTCGGGACGAAGATCTTCTTGTGCTCCTCAGTTAGGAACACCTCGGCTTTGGCAGTTAATGGCAGAGCCTCTAGCCCCAAGGTAGCCGATAGCGGGAAGGCCCCCATACCCGTGGGAGCCGAAGCCAACACTGGAGTCGGAGGCTTCGGAGCCAAGGGGGGTCGCCTAGCCAGCTACTCCGCGACAGCACGGTGTGCCTGCACCCCTTCTGAGGCGGTCTTCAAGGCGACCCTCCTCCTCTTCTTCAGGGCTTTAGTGCTCAGAACCCCGCATGTAATACCCTGATTTTTCAATTAATGAAAAATTATTTATTTTGCACGTAGTGTGCACGTGCAATATTTTGTTTGGATTATTTTATTGATGTGTATAAATATTTAAATATTTTCTCACATTATTTTGTACAAAAAGCCTTTTTTTAAAACAAATAGAAAGCCTTATTTTAATTTAATGAAAAGGCCCTTTTCTTAAAAGCCCAAATGTATTTTAGTTTAATTATTTTAATAAACTATTTTTGGCCCAAAAAGAAAGCCCATGGATTAATCTCTTTTAATTAAACTTGTCATGTAGAAGACTTTTTTTAACTAAATTATTTTTATACAAAATTAAAATGTACAAATTTTGGCCTAGTTGCATGCACGTGCACTACACGTACATGTGCAATGCACACTCTTTATGAGGCCGGATTGCTTCTCTTTTGGAGGGAATTTTGAAATTGATCATGGTGTTCATGGAGGTAGTTTTGTGGATGTGGGTAGTTTTTATAACTCCTACTTTAATCTAGGCCCTTCATCTTTCAACCACCTAATCAATCTTGGCCCTCCATTTCACCTATTCTCTAGTATAAATACCCCCCTCTCATGGCTATTTTCATATGCTATTTTATATTTCCAAGCTATAGTCTTATTGTAGTAATATTGTGAGTTATAAAAGATAGAGAGATTGTGTGGGAGTTGCTTGCTTGTTCCAAGGAGGAGTGGCCGGCTATCACAAGGGAAGCATTCGGTTTTTGCTTGGAGGCTTGGAAGTGCTCGCATTTCGTCTAGGAGGTGGTGCTTTCATTCACAAGGCTTGTGTTGCTAAATTTGTTTAGTTCTCTCCATTCAAGATGGGTAAACATTTCATATTTCTAATATAGATCCATGCTAGTTTCAAGTATCAAAAGATGCATGAAAAATACTAATAAGAGCCCACTTTAATTGATAAGTTAGTGTATGAATTGATTGAAATGTGGTGATTAATTTGTATATGGCTCTAGTATTAAAACTAAATTGTGTGTAGAATGCTCCATGATTATTAGTATGAAGTTATGATGGTGATTAAATTTATTTAAGAATGTTGTTAGTATGATTTGAGACATGATGCATGGATAAGAACGCTTGTTAATTGTAAAGTTGAAACATGGAATTTATTAAGAAAGAGTACACTTTATTTTGAAAAAAATGAATTTCTTGTATGGTTGAGATGTGATTTATGCAATTGATAAGTGAGTATATTTCATTGTGACATAGATTGCTTAATGAAAGTACTAATAAAGTTAGTAGTTGAGTTGTGATGATAGACCTTTATGTTGATATGGATATGGACTATTACAAACATATGTATTGGTTGAATAAAGAGTTAATAACAGTAAATTGTCACAAGAAAATCTTTGAATAAAAAGGTTAGTAGATCAATTATTTAGCAATGTCGAAAATGCAATATATAGTAGTTTTAATAAATGACTCATTGATTTGTGTGTGAAAAATATATTTTATTAGTACAAAAATTATTTTTCCTTACTGGTATGGACTTTAAATGAATGGGGATTAATCTGGAGATTTTCAGTAATTTTTATAAAAACAATAAGAACAAGGTTTAAATGAACATCGAGTATGTTTGATAACAGTGGCAAATTGATTCAAAAAGATTTTAGTATGGACTGTGACAACCTGAGCTAGTAGCTCAGGCGGTCACTGTGTGCGTTGGCTTCTCTGGGCTGAACGGATCGAATCCCTGTGGTTGTAAAACATTTTCCCAATTTTTGTAAGGCTATAACCTACCGAGCCAAGAGTAATAAATACTCTTTAAATCCCTTCTATATCGCTAGCGGCAACCGGCCTAGTGGCCTGTGCTCTGGGTTGTGTCGGTGTTGTGCCTGGGTTCGAATCTTGCTATCGGCAAGATGGAAAAAATATTTTTTTGGGAGTTTTATGTATCGAAAAATTATGAAAAAAATATGGTAATTCTCAGAAAAATGTAAGGAATTTTATAGGAATGATTTGGGTAATATTTGAATGAATTTAACTAAGGTTTGTAGTTAAATGCACAAATAGACCTATGAGTTTATATAGATTATTGATATGAGATTATAATTTGAAAGAATAAGTGAATTGGAACATTAAGTATGGATTTGGTAAAAAGAAATGTGGTTATGATGCAATTATTTCCTCACTTGTGGAACGATATGAAGTGTGTACATTATTTAGTATTGTGAAATTATCGTGATGCGACAATTAATAAGTATATGCAATTTTTATGTAATTATGGACTTGTGAACAAAGTTAGGAATCATGAATTGAAAGAGAATATACATGTGAGTTTGAGAACTCGACATGGAAAATATTATGAGTTGAAGATCGTGAAATGAAATTTGAAATAGAGTAGCTAAGTCTCCCCGGCATCGAGAAATGAGTTGAAATGAAAATAGACCAAGGTTGGTCAAGATGAAATGAATGAATAAGTCCGGTTGATGGAGAGGCTAACTCTAGAGATTAATTTTGTTCATGATTTTTAATAAAACTAAGGACTAGTGCATAGTGAAGATGTGATGAAAGTAAGAGAAAAACACTGAGTATGAGGGCCATGGGTAGCGGCGAGAGCGTATCCCAGGAATTCCCATGACGAGTCTGGGTGAGGATACTGTTCCAGAGTACCGTCCCAGTGGCGACGCTCGTGGGATGTTTGAAGACTACGGGTGGTGTCATGTTTATGGTGAGAGCGTATCCCAGGAATTCCCATGATGCGTCTGGGTGAGGATACTACCCCAGAGTGCCTAAACATGAGTTCGTAGGTCAGATAACATCTAGGATACTTACCGTAATTACAGTAGTAGATTAAATCATAACGGGGGATTGAACCCTATAAAGATGAAGAACGAATAAGGGCTTGCCCTCGGACCTATGTAGTATGGGATGCATAGAATCCGAACAAGTGCGCATTAGTGTCATGTAACATAAATAAATGCATTAAGGATTAAGTGCACAGTCACAACACGACATCAATAGGGTAGATCCTTTAGTTTGAATGTGACAAGTTTGTGTTTGTTAAATATGAAAAGTTGAGTTATACTATTTCCGGCATAGAGAGGATGGCCGTGTATAATGTTCGTCGGTTGAATAAACTGACGTACCCACAGTCTTATATGCAGGTAAATGTCATGTTAAAGATTAAAGTGGAATGGATGCTTAAAGATTATATCATGCTGTTGTACTTGTATTTAATTGTTGTATTTTACTTCCGCTGTGCAAAAGAAAGATGTAATTATGATGTAATCTCTGATGTATGATGAAAAGTTTTAATTTCCCTGTAAAATTGTACTAAAGAAAGTGAAAAGATCCTGTAGAACATCTCGAATTCAGTGTATTTGGGATTCGGGGCGTTACACCGCGCTTCTTCAGCAAGTCATCAAAGTCCATCAATTCTACAAAGAAAGGGGGGGGGGGAGTTAGAAAAATTGGCCTACTATTCCTAGCGACACAAAAGAAGAAGTGCCAACCTCAACCAAAAAAAACAAAACAAAACAAAATCGTACTAGGGTTTATCGAGCTAAGACCCCCCCGGAATAGGTCCAAACCATATCCTCCTCCTTGGCGCTGAGGGTTGGGCTCTGCTTGACCTTCTTCGGGATCGAATCTACCCACGATGTGAGGATTCCCCATGGTCCTTGACTTCGGATCAGGAAGTACTTGTCCCTCCAATTCTTTATCGAGTCCGGATAGCTGACCAGCTTCGTCCCGAACCTCGGAGCCAGATACCACCAGTATACGTCATTATGCTGCTGATGCATTCGGTACACCGTCCGGAGAACACTCAACCTCGGCTCAAAACTCGATGCTTGACAGTGGAGGAACAATCTGTTTATCAGCCTCCACACATTCGGCATGTACTGAACGGGGCTAACGTAGAACCACCTCAGCACTTCGGCGACGAAGGGGTGAAGTGGGAGCCGAACTTCTGCCAAGAACGCATCGACCGGCCAGAAGCACTTGTCAACGGGCATTGGCAAGTTGGCCCTCACCCCCGACCCAGGGAGCATTAAGTCGAACTCCCTAAGGATTTGGAAACTCTCCTGAATGCTTACCAAGTCCTCCTCGATAAGGATAAAGATCATCTCGTCTGCTTCCGATGTCTCCCTGGCCTCGTTTTCCTCGAAGCTTCGGCCCATCCCGTACATTATCCGCTCCACCTGGTCCTCCGGGAGCTCTCGAACACTTGATAATCTGGTTAGAACCCCAGGCAAACTCCCGAACTCTCCCAACCTCCGATCCTCTTCGATCCTCATCTCAACGATCATCGAAGTCTACTCTACTACGGCTTTGCCTTTGTCGATTAGGGGGACCTGACTGGAGGAAGCCTCGGGGGCAAGAAGAGGGGAGGTCTCCTTCGAAGGGTCGATAGATTCTCTAAAAGAAAATAAGCTAAGTACGAAGTTACCTCGATTTGACAGCTACGGTAGGAAAACACACCAGAAGACAGCGAATACTCGTCGAAAGCTCTTACTTAGTAAAAATCTCGCCTGAGTAAAAAACCAGAATAGTGAGCACATGTGAGAGGGGGTGGAGATTTATAGAGACTGGGGTTGGTGGCGTAGTTACCAAGGTTAAGAGGTCCCCAACGAAGCAAAGGCCTGGCCCATCTGGTCGAAGACACAGGAAATTGCGTTGATCGGTCAAACGGCCTTGGGGTCCACTGGCCACGTGTCGCTCTCCTATTCGTCCCGAAGTCGATTGCCACCAACGTCGAAATGCCAGAAAATGCATTGACCAGTCAACGGTGGCTGGGACCCACTTGCCATGTGTCGCTCTCCTATTCGTCCCCAAGGTCAATTGCCACCGACGTCGAAACGCAAGAAAATAAGTTGACCAGTCAACAGTGGTTGGGACCCACAGGCCACGTGGTGCCCTCCTATTCGTCCCCGAGGTCATTTGCCACCGACGTCGAAATGCAAGAAAATACATTGACCAGTCAACAGCGGCTGGGACCCACAGGCCACTTGGCACCCTCCTATTCGTCCCCGAGGTAAATTGCCACCGACGTCGAAAGGCAAGAAAATGCGTTGACTGGTCAACAGCGACTGAAACCCACTCGCCACGTGGTGCCCTCCTATTCGTCCCTGAGGTCAATTTCCACTGATGTCGAAAACACGAAGAAGTGAGGGCCCACATACCACGTGTCGCCCCCTGGACCCGGCAAGCTTTCCGAAGTTGATTGCCACCGATGTCTAGGAAGCGAAGAGGAAGTGGCCCAGATGCCACGCGTCGCTCACCTAGACTTCGGTGGGCATCCCGAAGTCAGTTGTCGCCGACCTTCAAACAGGCAAAGTTACCCTTCTTCGCAGCCATCTGTGTAACGCCCCGATTTCCGGTAATTGGGAAACCGTGACATAAGCCAGAAACTTTTCTTCAATTAGCCACAATACACAGAAAAATAGAAAAATTTAAAACTTTTATTCAACACCAATGGATTACAAGTCTGAATGTTATGCAACTGTAATATATTACAACAGTGTTACAATAATACATTTACAACCCAAGTGTTGCAACTTCAATAAATTACATCAGAGTAATGAATAAAGAACAACACTTTGTATTACACTTGGATGCTTCCCAACAATAAAATAAATTACAACAATGAATAAAATACAGTAATTGTTACAAACAGAACAATAGTAAACAACATATAGTACAGAAAAAATAAAAACGACTCTTGCTTCTCTCGCTTTGAGTCCTCCTGAATCTTGTACCTGTACTTCTGTAATCCATTACCTATTGAAATGGGAACGTCAGTACATATACTGACGCTTTAAGGATGATGACTAGCAGCGATTCGCCACTTAAAGCAAACAGATTGATGGAAAAGAGAAACGTGTATATATATTTGATGTGTAAGTGTATATTATGACTTAGACTCTAATGCAAAATTACTAATGCAAGGATGCTCTTATTCTAATGCAAGTAAGACTCTGGGACAGTATGCAACCCATGCTACATATGTCCCATATCAAGCCATTTCTTCATATATAGGGATTTGAACCCGCACCATGAATTTTACTCTTGTACTCGACTTGTTTCTGAAGATTAGACATGATTAATGAGGTTGCTCTGAAATGGTCTAATCCCACCATTTGCTGTCATATAGTGATGTCCTCGTTTTCCACTATTGCCCGGTCGCACCAGACCCCACTCAAATATCTGACGAATCCTTGGGGTTTCTGCAACACAGGTTAGCTCGAAGCATCCCCTGTGGCCCCCTAGCCAGACGGTAGTCTATGGCTTCTAACCCTTAGATACAAGACAAGACGGAGTTCCGGGGGGTTCATCCCTTTTAGCTCCAACCAGAATCGCTCCCGCTTATCAAGGCACTTCAGGAATTAACAGACGAGATACGGATCCCGTGCTCTCAACTCGTGAGAAGGCACAGACCGTATCCCTTTGACAAGAAGGGTACAACCCAATAACACCGCCTAGTGTCGACCTATAGGATAGGTCGGATCATAAGGTATCACCCTTAACACCAACTCTTTCCTTCGGCGAGAAAATGATAATAAATAAAGGTTAAGTAGTAATAGCCATAGGTTACTACCCTAACGATGTCACTAATGCTGAATAATCCTTGGGATGACAACAATATTAACACAACATGCTAGGTCTTAGTTAGACCTCGCAAGATAACTCTACTAGGCTGCTCAACTTAGACTTACCAGAATCCCTAAGGATCTGGTTCATGGCCTATCGATCTAAGACCCCGGTAATACGAATGTATTTGCATGCTACTACCATGAACTTGGATTTCGTCAACACCCCGGCCTGCGATCAACCAACTCGGTTACGATCTGGCGGTACACGCGAAGTGACTCGTCCACAGTCCCTTAGGAGTAAGGTAAACACATGTCTTGATGGTCAATGATCCCTAGGGTAACTATAAGACCCTAGACGAGCTTTTACCGAGGTAACAATCCTAATGACTTTCCCAACCATTACTACCCATATATTGAAGATGAATTATGTTCACATCATACGGTCCAATTTCAATCAGAACCACATACAACTAGAACTCATGGGTTCTTTTTCCCAAATTGAACTAGGACAACATGCGACTAGATTCATGAGTTCTTTCTCAAGGTTGAGCTAGAACCACCTAGAACCTAAATGCATGGTTTCCTCACCAATTCGAGGTATCATGGAGCTAGTTCCATGGGTTTCTTCTTAAAAACCGAACTAGAACAACTATGGAACATGGGTTTATTTCAATAATTTAATTGGATTAGTATACAAGCTAAACTCATGGATTCCTTTTAGAATTTAACTAAAACCACTACACCATATAACTTAAACATGAATGGATTCTTTTGAATCTAAAACAACCATACAACTCAAGCAAGGGTTTCTTACTATAATCTACTCAAGCATGGGCTACTTACTACAATCAACTCAAGCAAGGGTTTCTTACTATAACCAACTCAACAACAATTTAAGCATGGTACACAACTAGGCATGATTCTTTACTACATAAAACCTACAACAATTTAAGCATGGTATACAACTTAGCATGAGTTTCTTACTACATCAAAACTACAACAATTTAAGCATGGTATACAACTTAGCATGATTTTCTTTCGTACGTCAAACCTACAATAATTTGAGCATGGTATACAACTTAGCATGAGTTTCTTACTACATCAAACCTACAACAATTTAAGCATGGTATACAACTTAGCATGATTCTTTACTACAACCTTAAGCATGAAACTTTACTACAACCTTAAGCATGAATATTTATTATAACTTAAGCATGAGTATCTACTACTACTTTAAGCATGGATCATTTCAACAACTCAAGCATGGATATAACTTAAGCATGAATGCTTACTACAATCTTAAGCATGGGTATCTACTACTACTTTAAGCATGGATCATTTGTACAACTCAAGCATGGATATAACTTACGCATGAATGCTTACTACAATCTTAAGCATGGGTATCTACTACTACTTTAAGCATGGATCATTTGTACAACTCAAGCATGGATATAACTTAAGCATGAATGCTTACTACAATCTTAAGCATGAGTATCTACTACTACTTTAAGCATGGATTATTTATGCAACTCAAGCATGGATAT
The DNA here is from genome assembly GCA_017893485.1 of Hemerocallis citrina. Classification (NCBI taxonomy): domain Eukaryota; kingdom Viridiplantae; phylum Streptophyta; class Magnoliopsida; order Asparagales; family Asphodelaceae; genus Hemerocallis; species Hemerocallis citrina. Next base: position 107,937,380 of record CM030368.1, read on the forward strand.
AACTTAAGCATGAATGCTTACTACAATCTTAAGCATGGGTTTCTACTACTACCTTAAGCATGGATCATTTCTACAACTCAAGCATGGATATAAGTTAAGCATGAATGCTTACTACAATCTTAAGCATGAGTATCTACTACTACCTTAAGCATGGATCATTTCTACAACTCAAGCATGGATATAACTTAAGCATGAATGCTTACTACAACATTCTAGCATGATTGGTTTCTTTACTACACAACTTAAGCATGGTTTCTTTACTACATCACAAGCATAAATGGGTTCTTTTGAACTAGGACACTTATACAAGCATGAATGGGTTCTTTTTGAGTCTAGAATAACTACACTACCTTAAGCATGGGTTCTTTTGATTCTAGAATAACTACACATATATGCTCAAGCATGAATTCTTTACTACAACTACTTAAGCATGGTTTTCTTTTAGCATATACAACTAAGCATGGGTTCTTTAGCAACATAAAACTAAGCATGGGTTCTTTAGCAACATACAACTAAGCATGGACTATAATTTCCTACTTATTACAAAAATCTACTTTTTATAACTACAAGTCCTACATACAACAAAATCAACTTTGTTTTAATCCTACAAGTTCCTACATACAATAAGAAAAGAAGTAATCCTTTTCCATTATGAAATCAAATAGACATGCTATAATAGACTAATCTTTTATCATTATGGATGCAAAAAGGAAACTTAATCTTTCACAACCTAGAAGTAAAAATAGAAGCTTAGTTCTTCATGAACTAGATTTAGTAAAGATTGATCTTAGTAAAAGTAGAGAGCAACCTATAATAAAAGACTTATCTTTTATTAGGCTAGATGAGTTCTACAACCCCAAAAATGGGTATGTAAGTATTCTTTCTACACTACTCTTTATACACATAGTTTAGGTCCAAGTTGTAGTTTTGTGTTAACAAAACAACCATAATTACAACAATAAACATAACAAGTTAAAGGTTCAACCTTTATGTGTTTTACTTAAGTTCCACCATCCATGGGATCATTTTGATCCCTATGCTTAATAATTAGTCCAAGTAGTTGAAAATAGTCATACAAGTCTCAATGACTTGATCTTTATGCCATTGTTTTGAGTTCTACCATCCATATGTCCATGGGTTCATTTTGATCCCTACAACCATGTTTATGCTTAAAGTCTTTAGTCCAAGTTGTTAGAAACACACACATACAACAACCATTCACCTTAAAGGTGAGTTCTTTTAACCAACAACCATTTATATGCTTAGAAATTAGTCCAATTGGTTATGAACCATACACATACAACAAAATACACATCCACTCATCACAAAGATGAGTTCTTTTTAATATACAACAAACAACCATCAAAAGATGGGTTTTTTTCTACGTACAACCGAAATAAAAGAAAACAAGCCAAAAAGAAATCATATGAAGGAGAAGTAGAGAACCCCCACCTTGTAGTTTCTTTGTAGGAAGAACTAGCCTAGCAAACCTTTTCCTTCCTCCTTAGCTTTCTACTACAACTCTTTAAGAAAACCTACAAGGAAAAACTCTCTTGTTAGGGTTTGTTCTCTCTTTCCTTTTCTCTTTTTTTTTTCTTCTTGTAAAATGAGACGAGAAGAGTGAGGGGTATTTATAGGATGATTGAGAGAGGAAGAGTGCAAAATGCACCAAGGGGATTTGCAAAAAAACCCTTAAGCAAATTAGGGGCCAGCCATACCATGGAGAGGTGGAGGTATGGTGGAAGGGGGTGAGGTGGAGGGGTGAGGTGGAGGAGAGAGAGCTTCTAGAAGAAAAAATCACTAAACTCTTATGTATCTTTAATCCAAGTTTTAATCAAAACTTAGCCATCCTAATTGATCTATCATGACAAAAAGAGATATTTTTTGTCCAAAAATACACACAACATAATTTGTACAAACATACGAATCGATACAGTACGCATATGTATGCATATATATGTATACCGATAGTTTCCGTTTGTTAAACCGCATAATTCGCATAAAAATAAATAAATTCTGAAATTAATAATGAAATAAATTTTATTATCGGCTCGGAAGATTACAGTACCAATTTGATAGAATACAGATGTATATAGACTGCTATATATATACAGATAATGTTATTTAACAAAACCGGGTGATATCCACCAAAAAATATTTCCATAAAAATAAAATAATAATAAATAAATATAATATCCATCCGGGATATTACAATCTGATCCTCTCGAATTACTCGCCGTTGCATGATCAAGGGCCCAGATTCGGCCACGTCAACCAGGGTCTGATTCACCTTTAGATCATTCAGATCTTCACACCCAAGGCTGATGGACGGTCCAGATCGTGCCACGTCATAAATAGGTGATTAAAATTATTTGTTTAATTATTATTTCGAATTATTTATTTAAAAATTGCTAAAAAATGATTAAAATTCAGGAAAATTAATTAAAAATTCTAAAAAATAATTGTAAGTTTGGGGAAATATTTTTGATTCCCTGGGTAAACAATTATTGGTTAGAATAATTAATTGGCGCTCCTGAAAAATAAATCATCACTTTGCGAAATTGGATAAATGATTCGAGAAAATAATTAAAAAATGGGGGAAAATCACCAAAAATCCAAAAGGGCCTAAGAACACACTTGGGCACATTACCGGCTTAGAAAAGTGCCATCACCCCTCAAATGAGATTCGAACACCCTTTGAGAACTCCGATAAAGCCCTATACACCACTGGAACAACAAAACTACTCCCCAAAGGCTGTAATACACAGTCTATGGGAGTGGGGGGCTCGTGATATGGCTAAAAATGGAGATAAAGTAAAACCTGTTCAAAGTTGGCACGAATCTTAAAGTTACAGGGGCAAGATGGTAATTTCACCCACATACGGGTCAGAATAAGGAACCGGGTCCTCTTGGACCCGCTAACCCATGAACGGGTCTGTTCAGCTGAGAATGGGTCACGACCCGTTAGGGACCAGTTCAATAGGATAGGAGGAAATCCTGGCTTGTCCTTATCCTAAGGAAATGGTTATAACCACCCCTATCCAGCCGCACTGGGAAGTAGGGATCCATCTTGATCCTGAAGGAGACCCTCACATCGACTATAAATACACCCTACCTCCTACTGTCACAGGTGATCACTCTTTGTGCACCTAAGCTCTTTCCCTTTACTTTTTCTGGTATTGACAAGAGCGTCGAAGGGTTCATCGCCGGGATACATCGCGGTGTTTCGAATGTTTGTGCAGGTCCGCAGGAGCACCAAGGAGTCAACATGTCAACAAGGAAGAAGTGAGATTCAGCCTGTTCGAGTTCCTACGAATCTACAAATTCTGTCTATTGCCCCTACACCAGATCCAGTGGCAACATACGTTATTTACTTAAGAAGTACGTTGGTAATGATTTATTTTGTAGGGAAAGATTAAAATGTGATAATTTATCCTAGAATTTGTGTATCATATGAAAGGGTATATCACCCTAGAACTTATGAAAATGTATTTATATGAAAAAATAAGAAATAAATAAAGAATGAATTTGGGAGAATAAACGTACAATATTTGTAAGGAGTTTTATCAAGTTGAAATGCTTTCTTGTGATGTATTATAAGGGAATGAGAAGTCATATTTTGAAATTGACAATTCAAAGTGAATGTATGAACAAATCGAATGAATCATGAATGGGAAATTGTGTAATTAAGGTCAAGATGACCTATAAGATCTCGGTGTTGAGATGGTTGGAATCTAAAGGCTGAGCGAGATCCGTAGTGACCGACAAGTTGTGATAAATGAAAATTGAGAAGTAGCCATTGTCGGCTGACAATTCTCTTTTTGTTGATTTAAGTCCAGTAGGGTAAGCCAAGTTGTAATGATTATAATTAAACCTAAGGACATGCACTAGATTGGGGACGTAATGAAGTAAGAGCAAACATGAGTATGAGGGCCTCAATTGGTCTGCGGTGTGAGATTGTCTCTATGGAATTATCGAGATGTATTGGGAGTGTCCCCAGCTCATCTGCAGTATGGGATTCATCTTCAGAATTATCAGGATCGAGGTGACACTCATAGGGTGTTTGGTGACTATTGAGGTGACATAGCTTGCGGTGTGAGATTGGATCCCCAGAATTATCAAGATGTGATTGGGAGTGTCCCCAACTCATCGGAGGTACGGGATTCATCTTCGAAATTATCAGGGCGTGGGCTTAAGACTCACAGAATATCTAAATTTAGATAACTGATGGACTTCTTCAACCTCTTCCTATTCTGGAGTGAAAATGGGAGAATATCACGATGGATTTTGTGGCTGCCTTGCAGAGGAGTCCCAAGGGTCACCATGCCATCTGGGTGATTGTGGATCGATTGATGAAGAGTGCTCATTTTATTCCCTTAAGAGTGGGCCAGTCTACAGAGAGCCTTCCAGAGAAGTACATGCAGGAGATTGTCAAATTACATGGGGTCCCTGTCAGCATTGTATTAGACAGAGACACTAGATTCTGATCGCTATTCTGGGAGAGTCTTCAAGGCAGTCTTAGAAGTAAGCTGAACTATATAGTACTGTGTTCCATCCACAGACAGATGGGCATTTAGAGAGGACCATTCAGACATTGGAAGATATGTTGAGGTCCTGTGTTCTGTAGTTTGGAAGAACTTGCGAAGATCATCTACACTTGGTGGAGTTTCCGTACAACAATAGCTACCAAGCAAGTCTTAAGGTAGCTCCGTATGAATTCTTGTATGGTCGGAAGTGTAGATCGTCAGTGTGCTGGGATGACATTGGTGAGAAGAAGCTTTTGGGGCCTGAGTTGATCACGAGGACTATTGATGCAGTGGCCCAGATCAAGAAACACCTACAGGCAGCTCAGGACAGGCAGAGGAAATGGGCAAATGTTCACAGGAGACCATTAGAGTTCGAAGTGGGTGATCATGTGTTCCTCAAAGTATCACCATGGAAGGGAGTTTTCCAGTTCAGAGGCGGGGGCAAGCTAAGCCATAGATTCATTGGGCCTTTTGATGTTGTGGAGCAAGTAGGGAAGGTGGCCTATAGACTCGCATTGTCGTCGGCTCTATCTGGAGTGCATGATGTCTTTCATGTCTCCCAACTCAAAAAGTATATCATGGATGATAGTCATGTTATTGACTACTCGGAATTGTCTATTCGGCCAGATTTGTCCTATGAGATCCGTCCGATTTCGATCTTGGACCGACGGGAGAAGATTTTGAAGAATAAGGTCATCAGGTTGGTTCGGGTTGCTTGGAATCTCACTCGCCGAGTGAGTCGACTTGGAAGCTTGAGGATGAGATCCAGAAGAAGTTTTCCCATCTTTTTGTGTGATTCTTTTTTTTTTTGGGTTATCCTATTGCCACTTTAATAAATTTCGAGGACGAAATTTTATTGTAAGATGGGTAGGATTGTAACTCTCGTTTTCATTTTTCCTCTTTTTTTTCTCCATTGTAATCTCTTTTGTAATTCAATGACATTTCATTTTGTTTCATTTATTGTATTGAATAATATTAATTCTAATATTATTCATGATTTATCCTTAATCTCAATTTCATTATTTGAATCTTATTTCTTGTATTCCTAATTCAAATTTAATTTAATGGATTTTTCTTTTATTTTGTTGGGTTTATAATTGTCCTTCAATTTGACCCATATTGTACCCAAAACCCAATATCCATTTCTATTGAATCTTAACCCGCAAACCCACTAACCCAAAACCACCCCATATCTCCACTAACAGATCAATCCCCTCTTTTACTCATGATCACAACTATTCACATGTCCCATGATCTCCTCTTATCTCCAACTACCCGCCTTAATCCACCATTATTTACTGGAAATCAGTTAAAACAAATCCCAACACAGAAAACCCTTTATCTCCCCCCACTGATCAAACCTCCCAAACACCCCTACTGTGCAACCCTTCACCTTCTCTCTCCTACCCCTGACTTCTGCTCGACCTCAGCCAAAGTCGCCACCCAAACTGCCTGCACCCGATCGACCATTCTCGCTTGTCTTCAACCTCGAGCTCCCATCGACTACTCCTTGTAACGCCCCGAATCCCAAATACACTGAATTCGAGATGTTCTACAGGATCTTTTCACTTCCTTTAGTACAATTTTACAAGGAAATTTAAACTTTTCACTTTACATCAGAGTTTACATCAATATTACATTTACATTGCACAGCGGAAGTAAAATTTTACAACAATGAAAACAAATATACAACAACATTGAGTAATATTTAAGCATTTGTTCCTCTTTAATCTTTCTCAAGTCATTTACCTGCATTTAAGACTGTGGGTACGTCAGTTTATTCAACCGACGATCATTATACACGGCTATCCTCACTATGCCGGAAATAGTATAACTTATTTTCCATATTAAGCAAACACAAACTTGTCACATATCAAACTAAAGGGACTACCCTATTGATGTCATGTTGTGATTGTGCACTTAGTCCTTAATGCAATTATTTATATTAGATGACACTAATGCGCACTTGTTCGGATTCTATGCATCCCATACTACATAGGTCCGAGGGCAAGCCTCTTAATCGTTCTTCATCTTTGTAGGGTTCAATCCCTCGCCATGACTTAATCTACTACTGTAACTATGGTGAGTATCCTAGATGATCTATGAGTACAAGCTCGTGTACAGAAAACCTAGAGGGGAACCCCACGCCATGTCTTGACTCATCAAGCATGCATTCTGTGGCAATTCAGCCTCCTTCATGGCACACGATCCTCTTGCAGTCACCAAACATCCCACAAGCGTGACTAGAGTCCGATCATTTTTGAGTTGTGCCCACGCCATGTCTTGACTCATCAAGCATGCATTCTGTGGCTCACACACCCGCACCGTAAAACCTAGTTCTCATACTCGTGTTTTTCTCTCACTTTCATCACATCTTCACTATGCACTAATCCTTAGTTTTTATTAGAATCATGAACAAAAATCAAAGATCTAGAGTTAGCCTCTCCACTAAACCGGACTTATTCATTTTATTCAAACATGACCAACTTTGGTCTTTCATTTCAATATTCCATTTCATTTCTTTCCAAATGCCGGGGGAGACTTATCTACTCTTTCGTTTCAATTCCAATTCACAATTTTCAATTTGAGCATTTCCACTCATAAATTCATTTTCATAATCACAGTAGATTTCCATTTTCATGTTCATAGCCTTTACATTCATATAACTTTCACAAATTCTAATAAATGATTCACTTCATATAAATTCATGCAAAGACAAATAGAGTTTACTGTCACACCCAATATTCAACATAAGATTCACAGTCTTTATCGTAAACAATTCATGGAATTTCTTAGGTGTCAAAAAGTGCTCTGAACAGTCGACTTAGAACTCATCCAATCGACTTGTTCAGCCAAAGAAAATTCTTCAATAATCGCTCGGAAGAGTCGACTACTGCACACGGCCAGTCGACTGTTCCGCAGCATTCGAAATTAAAATATACATTACGGAGAAGTCGACTGTCATTCATATCAGTCGGCTGTTCTGGGTAATTCAATCACACAACTTTTCACATTCAGTGCAGTCGACTGCTACATATATTTGGTCGACTGAATAGGGTTAAACCTCAAATTAAGGACTCATCTCTTTCTTCTGTTCTTCAAATAGTACATAGCATTTTTATTACACTATAGTATGTTCAATGTCAGCACAAATATGCGATTCTTATTCACTTATCAAACATCACAATATAGTTTACGATTAAATGTAAATTTCACATAGCTAGTATTTTCTTTCATCCAAATACAATTTCTAGTCTTACATTCATCTTTTACTCATTATTTGTCTACGCAGCTGGATATCAACTCCGAATTTATCATACTAGGAAAGTCAAGATACGGCACACATTAAAATATCATTTCATGAAATTCCGAACTGTACACATTTTATTTCATTGTACCAGTCGACTGTTCACATGATCGGTCGACTGTACAGGCACGGTCCGATCCTTTAAATTTCATTAATTCAGTTCATTCATTCACATCTTTTATACTAAGTATAGCACAATGCATTTTAGTATAATGATCACCATATCAATCCACATACAACTTAAACAATAGAACCACATACAAATTGCATATCCATATTTCAATCATTCAATGGGTTATTTTTCCCTAATTAAAGTGTGCTCTTCTTAATCATTTTCATGCTTCATTCATTCAATTCAATCTAGCGTGCACCCTAATTAGAAATATGGAAAATTTACCTACCTTGTATGAAGAGACAAACACAATTAACAATCTCCTAGACAAATGTCCTTGCAACGAAATGCTCCTCCTCCTTGATGCACGCACAAGCCTCCAACCCGAGCTCTCCTCCTTTGAATAGCCGGCCTCTCCTTCTTCTTGAAAGCAAGCACAAAACCCACTCACAACTCAATCTTTTAACTCACAAACTACTACTAGACAATACTATTAGACTATAGGTTTGGAAGAGAATATTAAGCACAAAATAACTAGCCATGGGGGGGGGGGGTATTTATACTAAAAATCAAATAGAATGGAGGGCTAGGATCAATTGGTTGGTTGTAGGATGGAGGGCTAGGATGAAAGTAGGAGTTGCAATAACTATCTACATCCAAATAACCACCACACCATGATCACCATTACAAATTTAATTTTCCCTGCAAAAAGAAGCACAACCGGCCTAGAGAAGAGTGCATTTTGCACGTGTACGCGTAGTGCACGTGCATGCCATTAGGCCCAAAAATTATGCATTAAATTTTTGTATAAAAATAAAATAGCATTTAAATTGTATTCTACATGACAAGTTGTATATAAAAAAATAGATTAATCCATGGGCTTTAGTTTTGGGCCAAAAATAATTATTTTAAAATAAAATGAATGAATTGCATTTTGGGCTTTAAGAAAAAGGGCTTTTTATCTGATTAAAATAAGGCTTTTGTACAAAATAATTAAAAGCACAAATTGAAATATCTTTACTCATCTTGATGAAAATATTAACCGAAAATATTGCACGTGCACACTACGTGCAAAATAAATAATTTTTCATAAATTGAAAAATCAGGGCATTACACTCCTCACCGCAACCCCATCATCACCTTCGCCCACCATTGACTCCACCTTCTCACCACAGTGCACTGAACCCCGCCCTTCAACCACCTCGAACTCCGAAGTTGACAACGCGTCCCCAATCGTGACCGCCCCTGCCTCCGGCCATCGCTGCATCGAGCTCCTCTATTCTTGGTTCAAGCCAACAGTGCATCATGTTCAAATCATAGCCGTTCGATCAACAATCGTGATCATCATCATCATCATCATCATCAAGCTATTTGTTCTTGGTCGTCCGATCCTTGATCATCACTATCGTGATCATCATCAACCCTCTTAATCCTGATCACGATCCTCATCAAGATCCACGCCAAACCATCTGATCAGATCTAGATCATCATCATCAAGTTCATCACCGACCGTTGATCGCCATCTTGATCTCGATCCTCATCAAGATCCGTACCCGATCGTGATCACCACATCAAGATTCGCTTGGTTCACGATCGTCGTCGCCCGAGATCCTAATCCCGTTATTCTTAATATTTCAGATCTAACGTCGTTGTTAAAGGCAAGTCATTTTCTCTCGAATAGTTATTGTATCGTATTCAAGATTGTTTATTGAATCCTGCAAGTAGATCTATATTGATTATCGTATATCGTCTATTGTTATCTATCGTTGGGATACTACGAATTTATACGAGCGAATCCAAGTAGTAGTCTTGACTTCGTGTCGTCTTTTGCCTCCAATTTATATAGATCTTGAATGCATTCATGTAATTAATTATTGAACATATGAATAGGAATTGTTATTGTAATTCATGTCATGACATTACACAACCATTGTAGATTATATGCTAGTGTTGGTTGTTATATGATTGATGTTAGTGTATTGGTTGATTGTGACTAGTAAGATTGTGGTGGACATTATACCTCTTAATACCATGCTCACATAGATGTAACTTGCTGTAATTTATGTTGTCAACCCCTAACTCATCGTTTATAACATTTTAATCTTTTTATTCATGAAAAATATATTGAGGCCTTAAAATTTTCTGTTAACCTGAATATTGTCATGTTGTTTCGACCTAGATACTGTCATCAAAATCAAAAACTTTCTGAATATAAAATGTAGCCCCATGTTTCTAGTTTCTAAAGCATCAAGAATTATTGAATTCCGACTTATATTTCATGATTTATGAATATTTTACTGCTGCTGCATTTTATTTCCAGATTTATACATATACCATGTTAAACTGATGAAATAAATGAACTAATGATCAAATATTACCGTGATAATTTCCAGATTGATAGTTAACATGCTTAGGGTCATGAAAATTATTTTTTCTGATTTTTAAAAAGAATATTTACTATTTTTATAACTAAAACTAGTTAACATCGATAACCAGCCAAAATCTGTAACCTATAAAGAATACTAAAATTCACCTAGCTACTGTTGTCGGATTTTGGAGTTTTAATATGCGTTGGAACCGGGCAGGAGTCTAGTTTCTAGAATTTCTAACTGATCCATATTTACGATTCTATAGCAGTGGGAAGTCTAATTTTGGTACAACAACCTTCTGCTGTCCAAAATTGAGTTTTCATGTTTGATAATATATGATTGAATCTATAATGTTATATTTGGTGCATTTAATTGTATGGAGTACTTTGCATAATCTTAGTATTGCCTTTCCATCATTCTAGTGTCCCTTATTAATCACCTTATCGTTTCCCCATTAATATTTATTAATATTTTTGTCCCTGTTGTTCCTGTTAGTATCGTAATATTGCCAACCAGTATTGCCTATTGATTGAATAAAGAATGTTAATCAAGCAAGGGTTAAGGGTTGACTAGAGTAGTTGATGATATAGTGAATGTACTTAGAAGTGTGGGCCTCATTCCCAAAATATCGTTATTGTCATTGTGCAAGAAATTGCATCAATGGCCAGTGTTATCGTCATTGTGCAAGAAATTGCGTCAATGGCCAGTGTTATCGTTATTGTGCAAGGAATTATTGCAATAGCGAGTGTTATCATTTTAATGTTATATCGTGCCGAGTATATGCCTATAGAGTCTACCACCTTAGTCTAAATAAAATTGATTGTATGCATCAAACCTGTAGTTATGGGATGTAGTAGTGCATGCATTAGTTAGGATTAAAATGAATAATAGACTTAAGATTGACTCGCATCGTCATTGCATATTGTCATCGTTATTGAACAGTGTTATCGCTATTGTTTACCGTTATTGTTATCGTTTATTATTATCGTTATCAATCATCATTATTGCACATTGCACCGTTATCATTTTTCCATTGTTCAATGCTATTGATTTTATCATTCATTGAATTCATTGTTACATCGTTATTCCTATTATTTCTCTGTTTCACTACTTGTTGTCCACGACTTTCTCTAAGGACATATTATTCTCTCTTTTAGATGAACAGCTTACAGTTAATCAAGGAAAATTGCCTGATGGATTAGGAGAACAACAATGGTGAAAGCATTGATAGCATCACCGCTTAATAAAGTATTGCTTTATTATGGAGACATAAAAATTGAACATTGTTATTTCTTTGTATTGTGGGTTTTAACCCGAATATTGTTATTGTTGATTCCAGATAATGGATTGTTATTATTTTTGGTTAATTTATGCTTAAATTCCAAGTATGGTTATTCATGTGATTATTCTTTTATTGTAAGTGTGGTTGCTTTACTTTCCTGTTTATATTGTCGAGTTGAATCGATAACAGCTTATAGATGACGCTAGTCATTCGCTGGGTCAATGTCACGTGCTCATTTTTCGTATTTTTTGGAAGCGGGGCGTGACAAAATTTTTAGTGGTATCTAAATTTTATGCTAGTCCAATGGTTAGATCCGAAAATTTGCATAACAAGGGACTGAACCCTATAATGAGGTGTATGCTAAGGGCTTGCCCTCTGACCTGTGTAGTATGAGATGCATAGAATCCGATCAAGTATGCATTAGTGTCATCGTAAGTGTAAATGTTTGCATTAGGCATTAAGTTCATATCATGCACTGACATGTTTAGGATTGTCACTTTTCACATTTTGTCACATTCAAGTTTGTGTTTGCTAAAGTAGAAGAATCACTGTATTATAGCATTGCATCAGTTGTATGCAACTGACATGCCCACAGTTTCCTAGTTGCAGGACTGGATTTGGCATGGACTTGAAGTCACTGTGAGTGATGTCACAAGATTGAAGAGTTTTCATTATCATATGTTGTATTGTACTTATTTAATTCCGTTGTGCTGTTGTGAAGAATGATGTTGTAAATGAATTTTTTTTAAATTCCTTGTATTTTTTTACGAATTTGAAGTAAAAGGTCTTTTTTGTGCTACGAATTACATATGATTGGAATTCGGGGCATTACACTTTACAGAATACATAATCCATAGGTCATCCTGGAACCCTTATTGCACAAATATCCCATGAGCGTCGCTCTCGTCCCAAAATACTGGAAATCAATCCCGCTCCACAAAACATCCTGGGGACTCACTCATCCCTCGTTCCAGAATGCAGGGGAATATATCACTCCGCGGATCATTCTAGAGCCCGCATACTCGCATTTGCTCTTGTTTCATCACATTTCCAACTAGTGCCCATCCTTATGTTTAAATAGGAGTAACCTAGCCATATAGAGCTAGCTCTGCTTTACCAGATCTAACTCCATAAAACTAGGAACACTAGCCCCCGGCTAATTCCCACAATCAAATTATTCACTGCAGGTATCTAAGGTCTTTCTCAGCCTCTAGTGCTCACAACACAAATACCTCAACCACATATTTCTAGGGTTCCCATAATAACCCCAAGTTCCGATAAGAACCACCACTTGATTCAATTATCAAAAAATCTATCTTTTATTATTTACTGGAAATACCACTTTTCGACAATATCATAAACATAATTCAACACCTCGATTAAGATCATCTCATACCAAATATTAAACATTTATTCATCCACAATAGCTCTACCATATCTCATTTCTCATTCAATTAGTCAATTTGCTTCCATAAAGACCCCTTCATTTATAGAGACAAACAAATTTACTATACCTCTTTATTTCCAATTTAAAATACACATTTCCATATTTGAAAACACAGTCAATTTTCTGGAATTTTAATCAATTAAAACTGAACATTAATACTCCATAAACACTGGGATTTAACACTTAGAGTCTAAAATTTTATAGTTTCGAAATTTGAAACTTTTGCCTCTTAAAAACTGAAAATAACTTCTTTAAAATCTGAAAATTTCATCATTCAAAACTGATCTTTAATCCCCCAAAATTTAGAATCATACTCATCTAAAATATAGGATTACAACACTCGAAATTGCATCTCAAATGTATAAAATCTGAAACTTTGCACCTTCAAAACTTGTTTTTTAAAATCAATTAAACATCACACAATTGCTATATTTATACATATACATATATGTCCATATATGCACTAGGGTTCTCAAACTTTAGCAAACACCAAAACCCCATGCCACAACAAAACCCGAGCCCCACAAGAAGGACAGCCGAACACATCAAAATAGCAACCCTGGGTCTGCACAGTGCTTGGGTTGCACTATGCATACCCGGGGCTGTTCAACCTCAACCCTCGATTGTTAAAACTCGATTCTTTGGGCGGTTATACATGTATACTCAACCCCAATCAACTCGAATTGAATATATATAAATTTTAACACACATTATGTAATGCCCCGAATTCCAAAACACGGTAGTTTGCAGCACAACATGATCTTTTACTTCAAATTCGTACAATTTTACAAGGAATTTAAAACTTTTTCATACAATATTGTTCTTTTACATCAACGCAGTAGAATTTAACATCACAACTTAAATCCAACTTTAACATCACAACTTAACTCCGAAAGTAATCTTTAGCATCAATTCATCTTTATGCCTTTTTGCCATTCCAAGCCCTGCACTGGAAAACTGTGGGCACGTCAGTTACATACAACTGACGCAATGCTATAATACAACGATTCTCGCTATGCCATAATATAATGATTCTCTTACTTTAGAAAAACAAAAACTTGAATGCACAATAAAGTGTAAAGAGTGACTATCCTAAACATGTCAGTGTATGATATGAATTAATGCCTAATGCAGATGTTTATTCAATGATGACACTAATGCATACTTGTTTGGATTCTATGCATCCCATTCTACATAGGTCCAAAGGGAAAGCCCTTATCGTACTCCACTTTGTAGGATTTAGTCCCTCGCTATGAATACTCACAAGTTTTAGACATCCCACGAGTACGGACTCCAGCCTTGGAATCCACCGTCAGGCTATACAGAAATCCTCGTCATGTGAACATCACGCAAGTGCCGGTCCAGCCCAGGTATATACATATATAATGGTGAACAACCTCCTATCCGCCCGACTATTCATGTTCCTGGAATCCACTGTCAAACCAATCATAGTCCTGGATTTAATTGAGGATTGTCTCACCCCGCAAGCAACCACAGTCCAAGAATCCACCATCTGACTGGGTCTATAGTTTAGGAATCCACCGTCAGACTATATAGACGCGTCTCACTTACGTTTGCCCAAGTTTTACTACATCTTCTCCTAGTTCCTATCCTTAATTTGAATCATGAATAAAATAATACCACCCAGAGCTAGCTTACCTTCCTACCGGACTTAAACAAAATACTGAAAATGATAGCACATACAACCATTTCTCAAAACAATTAATCATTTTCATCACTTTGCCGGTACTTAGGTCTCACTAAACCTCTAGAATTAACATCTTTTCATGTCCGACGTTATGGGGTGCTCATACCCTCATCATTCATTTTTTCAATTTATTCACATCTTATTCAATTCTTTCATCCATGAAGTATTCAACTTTTATAACTCATTCAATAACAATCTTCAAATCGAATTTCTCATAAACAACTTTTTAGTTAACCAATCAAACCAATCACTTCCTAAAATTTTCTCGAAACTCATTTCTTCAAAACTAATCTCTTTCAAACATGTATAGCTCTTTTCTTATTAATCTATACTTCAAACAAAACTCGTTTCTTTAATTATTTTTAGTACCAAACTTCTTTTTAAAAAAATCATCATAGAACTTCTTTATTTCCAATTTGAACATTAGCTTTAATTTCATTATAAACCAACTCTTAATATTTTCAATCTTATATATATCTTCTTTGTTTTAAATTAAACTCCAACTTAACCAACATATAAAACATGCTCTTTAAATCAAAATATTTTTTTTGAATAGCATGATGTAATTCCTAACTCATTCTAATATTATCATCATAATTTTTCCATGAAGTTCCCTATTTCTTTTTAAAGCTTCAAATCACATAATTTTTTTTAACCCAATGTGCACCCCCCAGGCTCGAACCAGCACAACACAGCAAGCAGACAAGCGCCCAACCACTGAGCCAACTCAGTTCTCAGTCACATAGTGCTCTGATTCCTTAAATACTCAATTACCCTTCATTTCACCTTTAAAACTTTTTTTTGAAACAAAGCAAAGCCAATCCCAGCTCAAATCCGTAACCACAGAGACCCCCCAAAGCCACGTGGTAGCGACTGGCGCAAGGCGCCTGCGCTAGCCAAAGAGACCAAGCATCACATCAGACCTAATAGGGGTTAAAACTTTAAAAACAAACTCTCAGTTCATTCCACCATTTTGATTTATACATTTAAATTGATTTCAATTAATTTTATCAAACTTATTTGCTCATATCACACATTTTAAAAATTCCAGTAACGAATTCTTACTGATTTTTCATCTAATAAAGTGATTCCATACAAAATAAAATGTAGATAGAAATTTTGAGAATATTCATACACCATATGTCTTTCATAAATTATCAACACTACTTTACAGGCACATATATGTATTTTTCTTTTCAATGCCATTTGGAATGATGGGGAATTTCTCTAAAATTATAATCTACTCAAATCAGCACAACTCAATTTCATTTGTAATTCATCTACCAAATCTACTCACATGATACTAAAACTTTTCATGACATCACATATGAGAATTAACACAACTTGAAGTTCAACTACACATAAATTCTACATTGAAATTTTCTATTTAACATGCATTTTTTCTTTCCTTTCCACATTCATCAACTACTAGATTTCTATATATCAATTCAATATGCATCACACAAAAACATTAGACGTTAAATAATTTCAAACACATCTACAATTCTAACATAAATTTCCTAAGCATGAATTCTATATACAATTAGAAAGCAAGCCCACCTATCAAAGAGTTTACTAGTAGCAAACCCCCCTTCAAAAGCACTCCATAAATCCACAAAACCAAGCCAAATCCACCACCGAAAAATTCAACAATAAGCAACACCCGCAAGCCAGCCTAAAGCTCTATTTGGTTTTTGATTAATTTTTATGTTTTCTGAATAGTTTAAGGTATTAGTTGGATTATTTTAGAGTAGTTAATTTAACTAATCACCCACTAATACTTCCACTACCCGACTCCTCTCACCCTACTCACCAAAGACAGTCGGCCCCCTTCTTGGAGTGTGCACATTGCACGTGTGTACGTGCACGTGCTTTGTATACACTCACACAATTGACTTTTTTTTATTGAATAAAAAATGTGTGTGTGGGTATTATATATGAAAAGTAGTGTAGGCTTTCATTTTAAATAAATTTTTGTGGGCTTTGAAGGAAATTTTAGGTCTATGGGTTTTTATAAAAATAATACAAAATGTAATTAAAAAAGTGAGAAGAAAATGTGCATTACTTCTTAGAAAATTTTAGAGACAACCATGCATATAAAATTTTACATGCAATGCACGTGCAAAAATATATAAATTTATTTGAGAGAATGGAAAACATTCAAAATACCAAACATGTATATTTAATATTGTTACGCATATTTCACGTAACGGAAAATATACGTAATCGACACGTGTATTGAAAGCACGTGCAATGTACGTAAAATACAAAGATTAAAATAAATGTTTAAGTTTGTTAAAAATAGGATAAAGATAAGTTTTGAGGAGACAAAAAATGTATAAATAATTGAAATGCAGAAATACGTAGGAACAATACATTACGACTATTTCTCGTAACAGTACGAAATAAACGTGCATAACACACGTGGGTAAAATTATCATAACTTAATTTTGCGGGGTGTTACACATTAAACAATAACAATATCCAAAATTTCATCTCTATAGCAACTACACAAGCCTCGTTAGATCAATATTAAGATCTAAACAATAATAACGTTATGCATGATCCTTTAATCAATTTTATAAGCTAGAAAATTTAATCTTTTCATACCCTGACATGGTATAATAATCACTAATCAATTATCATGTCCAACCCACATAAAAATTGATTTCTTTCTTCATGATTTTTGTCAAACATATCATATAAATCATGTCTACAATTAATTTCAAAGCAACTACACAAGCCTCTTTAGATCAATATTAAGATCTAAACAATAATAACGTTATGCATGATCCTTTAATCAATTTTAGAAGGTAGAAATTTTAATCTTTTCATACCCTAATATGGTATAATAATCACTAATCAATTATCATATCCAACTCACATAAAAATTGATTTCTTTCTTCATGATTTCAATTAAACATATCATATAAATTGTCTCTCCAAATTATTTCATAGCAAACACCACATTCATGCTATATACAATCATGGATCTACAAATATATTTCCTAGCATGATACTACAACATTCAAGATAATAAAATAACATACAAGAGAGTGAGAGAGATGCCCACCTCCTGAAGAATCTGAATGCAAACACCTAGAAAGCACTTTTCCTCCTTATGCAAAGCTCTCTCCAAGACTCCAAAAATCACCCACAAGCCAAAACAAAAAAAGACGAAAACCTACTGTTTTCCCCTTTAATATATGACCTGGATTTAGGTTTAAGGTTGCAATAAAGACCTTAAAGAACCCAAGTTTTATAAATTAAATTATTCAGCAAATCAAGTAGGTACTTTTCATATATAACCAAATCAAATTTGCTCCATGATCTTATCCGCTAATCCCTCACACTTGGCCGGACAGAAATCAGAATTTTTAAATTTTTAAAATTTAATTTTGGGCTCTTTCTATGGCCCAAAATAGATTTCTTTTAAAAAAAATTCATTTTTTTCAAAATAATTTTAAAAGTAGTTCTCTTCATTCAAAATAAATTCAAAAATATATTGTAATCTAATGAGAAGAATTAATTTTTGACACGAATATTTTAGAATTTGAATTTAACAATAGTTGCACATGCTTCACACGTGCAAAAATATTAGTTTCACAAAATTGTCAAATATATCAATTAATTACTTTAAAGTAATACATTTTATTTTTTGGGGTGTTACAATTTTATGCCACCTGTCTTCAAAACTTACAACGGGAAGTCGGATCCGGCTGATCACATGGAGGGAGTCAAAACCCTCATGATGATTCACAGCTCATCGGATGCCTTTCTCTACCACGCATTACTGGCCACATTACTTAGCCCAGCTCCAGAATGGTTCTCCCGGCTCATTCCCAATTCCATTTCCTCCTTCCACCAGCTTGAGGAGAACTTCCTTGCCGCTTTGTGAACAACCACAAGGCTGAGAAGACCTGCGCCTCCCTACTAGATCTGAAACAGAAGGACGGTGAGTCCCTCCGGGACTTTGTTTGGAGGTTCACCACTGAAGCCCGATCGATTTCCTCCCTCGACGCTGGGGTCGCAGCTGCGGCTTTTCAGCACATGTTAGGCATGACTTGTTGAAGGCATCCCTCGCCAATAAGCCTCTGGTAGAATTCCCCAACCTCTTTCTCAGGAGTGAGAAGTGTATCCGGGCTGAGGAGGTGTTGCACCCAGCTGGCCAAAAGGATTCCCCCGTAAGAGGGAAGAGGAAGCCGAACGGTGCTGAGGCTCCAAAAAAGACCCAAAAGGACGCCCCCAGGCAGAGGCTCCCACCTCAGGTCCCCAGGCTCGACAAATTCACTCCACTGAAAGCGAGTGTATCCACCATCCTAAGGGAGATAGAATGTGACGACAACCTTCGACATCCTCTTCGAACCAACAATGGCAATAATAAAAGGGACCGTAGGTTCTACTGCCGCTTCCACAGGGACAACGGCCACAAGACCGATAAATGTCGGGCTTTGAAGGATGAGATCGAAGCCCTCATCTAAAGGGAATACCTAAAGAAGTTCACTAGGGATGAGCCGAGAACCTCTCCTCCCAATCGGGGTACCAACAGGTGACCTGAAACTGAACCTGAGCCATAGGACTCCGAAGGAATGGCCATACTCCATTGTGTCCATGGTGGGCCTATGGGCGGGGATTCAAATTCTTCCCGCTGAGCTTTCACCCGCGAGGTCAATTCCATCCATAATGCCCTCCGCCCTGATGTCCCGGGCTTTCAGTTTCCTTCTTTGATAAAGACTTCGAGGGCATCAGGGTCCCTCATTGCGATGCCCTGATCAACATCCTTAGTCTTGCTAACCATGAGGTCCACTGAATCCTTGTCGTCAAGGCACTGAAGCTCTCTTAGGATAGGTTGAAGCTCGCAAGCTACAGTCTTCATGGGTTCTCAGGTGTCCTAGTCCAAATCGAAGGAATCATCACACTGGTCATTACCTCCTGAACTGAGGCGATGGACTTCATGGTTGTCAATGTCAAAGCCGCATACAATGCCATCCTTGGCTGTCCCAGGCTCGCTTCCCTCCAGACAGTGCCCACTACCAGAACTGAGGTGATGACTTCACGGTTGTTAATGTCAAGGCTGCATACAATGCCATCCTCGGTCATCCCGGGCTCGCTTCCCTCCAGGTAGTGCCCTCTGCCTATCACATAAAGATGAAGTTTTCGACAAAGTCCGGAGTTGGGGTCATCATGGGAAATTAAGAAGCTTCTCGGGCCTGCTATACCACCCCGGTAGGATCTTAGTTCTCCACCTCGATGTGGTTTAATTGCTCTCCGACCGAAGTCCAGTCGGCTCCGAGCCCGTGGATGAGTTGGAGGAAGTACCTTTTGCAGAGGCAGATCCCTCCAAATGGTTCTGAGTAAGCAAGTCACTCAATCCCGACCTCAGGAACATTTTCATCGACAAAAGCCTGAGAGCAAGTCGCTCAATCCCGACCTCAGGTTCAATATGGAGGTGTATATCAATGATATTCTCGTCAAAAGCCTAAGAGGAGAGGACCATGTGTAAAACCTCGAGGAAGCCTTCAAGGTCCTTAGGATGCATAACATGAGGCTCAACCCCTCCAAATGCACCTTCAGCGTTACCTCTGCAAAATTTCTTGGCATTATGATTAGCCGGTGCGGGATAGAAGCAAATCCCGAGAAGATTAGTGCCATATTAGACATGGCCACTCCCAAGAATGTTAAGAAAGTCCAGGGGCTCACCGGTCGCCTAGCTGACATCGGACAATTCCTGTTTAGATCGGGGTTGAAGTCTCTCCCCTTTATCAAGGCCCTTCAGGGGGAAAAGCAGTTCGAATAGGGAGAACCCCAACAATAGGCCTTTTACCAGCTAAAGCACTACTTCACCAGCCCCTCACTCCTCAGAAAGCTAGAGTCGGGTGAGATCCTCTGTCTTTACCTTTTTGCGTCAGACTAGGACTCAGTGTTGTCCTAGTCAGAGAGGATGATGGGGTCCAAAGACTCATCTATGACATCAGCAAGGTCTTGCATGCCGCCGAGCCCTGCTACATAAAAATGGAGAAGTTCGCGTATGCCAAACGACTGGTACTTATTACAATTGCGGATACATATACGGGCTACTTTGGTCCCACATAGAATTTGCTCAAGTGTTCCATATTCCAGGTCCTCTTGACCACCCTACCCTCCCCCTCCCCCCCTGGGTCTTCAAGTTGGTAAGCGCCTGGATGCACCATTTTGGAGACCGTGTATGGGCCCTCCCAGTTTGGAGCCAGCTTTCCTCTCTTGTGTGGTTCTGCGATATCAAGCCTTATGAGTACGTGATCACCCTCTTTGATGTTTGTTGGCCGGAACTTTTTGTTGTAGAACCGTTCAGTGCACTATTGGTAAATATTTCTTCTAAGGGAAGACATCTCGCAGATTTCGTCGAGGAAGTCCAAGTTGGCCCTAAGGTTGTTTGAGTTCGACTCCTTATTGAAGCCTATAATTTGTGATGAAGGTAGTCTGACTCCAAGGGGATGACACCATCTGTCCCATAGGTTAGGTTGAAAGGTGACTATCTAGTTGGGACCCTCTTTGTGGTTCGGTATGACCAAAGAACACTGGGTAGTTCTTCGACCCACAACCCCTTGGGGGATTCATCCAACTGCTGTTTGAGACCCGCTTGATGATTCACGTTCTCTGCATGGAGATTGGATTGGGGGTGTGAGATCGAAGAGAACATCTGTTGGATCACGAGGTCATCGCAAAATTTATGGATGCCTTTCCCTGCGAACTAGGTTCCATTGTTAGTGATAAGGATCCGCGGTGTCCCAAATCGACAGACAATATGTTTCCAAAAGAATTGTTGAGCCTGATACTCGGTGATGGTGGCCAGGAATTTTCCTTCGGTCCACATAGTAAAGTAGTCGATGGCCACAATCAAAAATCATTTCTGACTGGTTGCCTTAAGAAAGGGACCAACGGGGTTGTAACCCCTGTTTTTCATTTTGTGCATTTTGTGTGTATTTTTCTTTTTTCTTTGATTCAGTGGTATCTCTTTTGGACCGCAAATTGGATTTTATTGTCAATATATTCATTTTATTATTCTTGTCTTCTCTTATTTGAATTCTTGAATCTTTGTTCGTCTCTTATTCGTTCTATTTGATTGAGCTATTATTTTTTATGTTCTTTATTTTATTTGTTCATACCCTATATTATTTTCTATTATTTCGTTCATTTGCTCTATCTTGATTTTTGGATCTCTTCATACCCATTTTAAATCTTTTCTAATTTAATCCTACTCTACTAACCCATTTGTCTATTAATACCCAAACTCTTTACCCTAATGCTCTACCCGAAACCACTTCCCCATCCGACCCGTTGTCCCCCTCTCATTTACTGTGCCACTCCCCTTACCTTCTAAACCCTAAAACACTTTTACCCTATTATATAAACCCATGCAACCCATACAGCCGCTACTCGCCTTCCCCTGTGCTCGCCCTACACCCTCGACTCCTATTCCCTTGGCTCTCCCGTTATCTCACTAACCTCGCGACTCACAGGCAGCCAGGTGCTGATCGCCGACCCCCCATCCCCCACCCCCCCCCCCCCCCCCCCGTCTTACGGTGTTCCTCCCTTTTTTCGGCACCGATCAACAGCAGACGACAGCAGCAACCGCAAGCCACTACCGTCGCATTTCCCGTCTGCCATCTCTCTCGCTCGCTCTCTTTTTGTTGTGTGTTTGGGTTCGTGTGCTTGTGTGCTCATTATTGTGTTCATTGTTGGGCTCGTGTTTTGCTCTTGGTTCGTGGGTTTTGCTCATTTTTGGTTCGTGTGTTCGTTGAATTCATTGCTCGGGAATCCGTTCCCGTTATTCTTGCTTGGAATCATTCTCGTCGTCTTTCATTCAAGTAACTTGTATTCTTTTCTTTGTGTAATACTAGTACTAAATACTTCCTGTAGTGTAGTTGGGTTCTTGAGACAATTTGTGTGTGAATCTCCTTGTTGATGTTGTCTCTATAGTGATGATTTGACCATAGTTGCCTTACGATATATATGACATGATATAACTGAGGATTGACCACATCATGTTGCATATAAGCGTGTTATTCATATGATATCTTATGCTCGATCGTGTTATTCGTGGTAGACTTGTTGTGGACTTCTGAAATGCCCTATAACATGTTGCTTGGACATCTAGTATACTCTATATCATGTTTGATTGTGTTTTGGATGAATTCTATGTGAACTAATGGATTTTGTGCATATGCAATATTTTCAGTTTTGTTGGCTAATATCTTTTGATCAGTATTTTAGACCCTATTAAGTTCAGTATTTGAAAATATTTTGTGAACATGATTTGTAGAGAATTTTGTCTATTGTCCAATCCTTTTGACAGATCTCAGTTTGGATTTTTCGTTTGTGAGTTATGTCAATTTTACTACGTAGTGATGTCGATTTTGTTTGTGAGTTATGTCATTTGGTTTGGTGGTGGGGGCAAGCTCAGCCCTAGGTTTATTGGATCGTTTATTGTGGAGCGAGTAAGCAAGGAGGCCTATCGTCTTGTATTGCCGCTAGCTTTATCAGGAGTGCACAATGTTTTTCATGTCTCACAACTCAGGAAATATATCCGAGATGAGAACCACGTGATCGACTATTCTGAGTTGACCGTTTGACCGAATTTGACTTGTGAGATTCCGCTAGTTGCTATTGTGGATCAGCGGGAGAAAGTGCTTAAGAACAAGGTCATCAAGTTGGTTCGTGTTTCTTGGAATCCTCACTCGCCCAGTGAGTCGACTTCAGAGCTGGAGGAGGAGATTCAGCAGAAGTTTCCTCATTTATTGAGTAGTTTTTGTTTTTGTTCTTTTTCTTGTTTCTTGGGGTTACCCTATGTATGTTCTTATTTGAATTTCGATGACGAAATTCTTCTAATTAGGTGGGTAGGATTGTAACCCCTATTTTTCATTTTGTGCATTTTGTGTCTATTTTTCTTTTTCCTTGTATTTGATTCCGTTGTATCTCTTTTGGACCATATATTGGATTTTATTTTCAATATTTTCATTTTATTATTCTTGTCTACTTGTATTTGAATTCTTGATTCTTTGTTCGTCTCTTGTTCGTTCTATTTGATTGAGCTGTCATTTTTTATCTTCTTTATTTTATTTGTTCATACCCTATATTATTTTCTATTATTTCGTTCATTTTCTCTAGCTTGATTTTGGGATCTATTCATACCCATTTTAAATCTTTTTCTAATTTAATCCTACTCTAACTATCCACTAACCTATTTGTCTATTAATACCCAAACATTTTACCCTCATGCTCTACCCAAAACCACTTCCCCATCCGACCCGTTGTCCCCCTCTCATTTACTGTGGCCTCCCCCTCACCCTCTAAACCCTAAAACACTTTGACCCTATTATATAAACCCATGCAACCCCATACAGCTGCTGCTCGTCTTCCCCTGTGCTCGCCCTACACCCTCGACTCCTATTCCTTGGGCTCTCCCATTCTCTCCCTGACCTCGCGATGCACCGCTAGCCAGGCGCATACCGCCGACCCCCGTGTCTTGCGTTGTTCCTCCCCTCTTTCGGTGCCGGTCAACAGCAGTCGACAGCGGCAACCGCAAGTCACTGCCATCGCAGTTCCCATCCATCGTCTCTCTCGCTTGCTCTCCTTTGTTGCGTGTTTGGGTTCGTGTGCTTGTGTGCTCGTTATTGTGTTCATTAGTGGGCTCGTGTTTCGCTCGTGGTTCATAGGTTTTGCTCATTTTTGGTTCGTGTGTACGTTGAGTTCGTTGCTTGGGAATCCGTTCCCGTTATTCTTGCTCGATATCGTTCTCGTCGTCTTTTAGGCAAGTAACTTGTATTCTTTTCTTTGTGTAATACAAGTACTAAATACCGCCTGTAGTGTAGTTGGGTTCTAGAGATAATTTGTATGTGAATATCCTTGTTGATGTTGTCTCTATAGTGATGATTTGACCATAGTTACCTCACGACATATATGACATGATATAACTTAGAATTGACCACATCTTGTTGCGTATAAGCGTGTTATTCATATGATATCTTGTGCTCGTTCGTATTATTCGTGGTAGACTTATTGTGGACTTGTAAAATACCCTATAACATGTTGCTTGGACATCTAGTATACTCTATCGCATGTTTGGTGGTGTTTTGGATGAATTCTATGTGAACTAGTAGATTTTGTGCATATGCGATATTTTTAGTTTTGTAGCCTTTTCTGTTTTGATCAGTATTTTAAACCCTATTATGGGTCAGTATTTGAAAATATTTCATGAACATGATTTGTAGAAAAATTTTTCTATTTTCCAACCCTTTTGACGGATCTCGGTTTGGATTTTTGGTTTGTGTGTTATGTCAATTTTATTACAGTAGTGTCGAAAGATTTCCAGATTGTGTTTTCTACAAATTCTGAAGAGTAATTTATTTTTATTATGGTGTTAAAATTATTTATTTGATGAGTTTTACAAACCGTTTTACGTTTTCAAACAATTGCTATACTAGCAGATTTTTCTTGCTATTCAGTAAAGAACTTGATTTTCGACCTAATTCTACTTTCTGTTTCCAAATTAATTCTAAATATGAAATTTAGCCTACTGTATCTATTCTATTACCCTTTTGGCATATTTGGATTTCGATTTATGGTTTGTGAGATATTGTTGTTTTCGTACTGCAGTGTTTGTGACTTCAGATTTACAAAACTGTCGTGCCTTGTTGTTTTTTGATTTTACTTGACTACTCTATTTTTGTTGAAAAATTATGAAACTTGATTTTCTGTTATTATACATATAGGGGAATACCCCAGATTTTTTGTGGATTTATTTAATGAGTTTTCGTGCTGTTTTCCTGACATTGAATACGATCTTCTGATTTCTGGCTGCATATTTTCTGGTTTCAACTCAGTTTTGAGTTATGTTTTTGTAAAATAATATGTGACTTATATATATTTGTTGGATTCGGCCAGGAGTCTATTTTCTAGAACTTTCAACGGATTCAACTTTGCATGTTTGTAACAACGGGACTCTCAGTTTTACTGCAGTTTGGTCTTGCTGTCCTGAACTAGAAATTTGGTTATTTTATCCTTTTTTGTGTTATCTTGCACCCGTATATATTTATCTTGCAACTTGAACTTGTTACATGATCATACATGATATTCTTGCTATGTTTGGTTCTTGCACATGCTTGTCTGAGACTAATAATAAATAACCAAGCCAGGGTTTAAAGGGAAAGATCTAATAGTAGATAATTCAGAATCGTGTACTCAGAAGGGGATCCACTGATCCTACGTGATTACTTGATACATGATACTTGACATGTGATTACTTGACATTTGCACGCAAGAGACATGATTACTTGCCACTTGCACAACTTGACACGTGATACATGGTACATGATACTTGGAGCTTGGAGCTCGATTACTTGATACTTGTCCCTGAGTACACTGCCCTCTATGGTCCACTATGAAATCTAAATCGAAACTGTTTGTTGTAGGAACCATGTAGTAAAAAGCGGGATGCATGAAGTGCTACCTCGATAGTAATAACTACAAGACTTGATACATGACACTTGAACATGATACATGCTTACTTGATACTTGACTACATGATACTTGATACTTTATACATGACACTTGCTATATGTTTACTTGATACATGACAGTTGCTACATATTTACTTGATACTTGAAACTTGTTATTTGTTTACATGATACTTGTTTACTTGACATTTATTACATGCTACTTACACTTATTTATCTTGCCATGCTAGTTGTTATATTTTGATATCATGCCTATTTCATGCTGTTTGTTTAGTTTTCCGATGTACTTGTATCCTGCACTACAAGCAGCTCGTAACTTGTATTGACGGGAGTTTGTTTTCTCTTTCCTATCTCTGCAATTGTTAAATTGTAGATTTTGGAGAACAGGTACCAGATGGTGTTGGTGATATGAAATATTAGTGCTGAATTTTGCTATTATTATTTCTTGTTGTTTGTTTGAACAATTGTACTTGATTACCTTGATTTAGTTGTATTTG
Source organism: Hemerocallis citrina (assembly GCA_017893485.1). Taxonomy (NCBI): domain Eukaryota; kingdom Viridiplantae; phylum Streptophyta; class Magnoliopsida; order Asparagales; family Asphodelaceae; genus Hemerocallis; species Hemerocallis citrina. The sequence goes on from CM030368.1 coordinate 107,964,123, forward strand.
GGCAATGTGACCCAGGATATTTGACTTATTCAGATCTGGATTATTAGAGATTATAATATTTTTGGTTGCAAGTATTCTTGTTGGTATTTTGATTTATATGTGTATGCTTGGATGATTCTTTTGCATCCAACTCTGATTATTCTCATGAAATGTTGTAAAGATTCTTGAACAGCTTATGGATGATAAAAATCATTCGCTGGGCTTAGTCACATATCTGTATTCCGTATTCTCTTTTAGGAAGCGGGGCGTGACAGGAGTCCATTCCCCACATGGTGAATGGCGTGGGACTGGCGAGTGACTTGAGTAGGGCTTGGGGGGGCATTCTTGACAGGGGAGAATTTTTGGCACAGTTCACGGGCTTTAACCATGTCTTGAGCATCTTGAAGGACGGGTCAGCCAATAGTACCCATGGTTAATGACCTTTCTAGCGAGCGTCCTGCTACCCATATGGATACTACCAATCCCTTTGTGCATCTCTCTCGAAACGTATTTGACTTCTTCCGAGACCAGACATCGCAGACAGGGCCTCCCAGTGACCTTGGTGTAAAACGCTTGTAGAGTATGCCATCCAGAAGCATGAACCTTTCGTGCCTGACTCAGACTTTTCTGGCCTCAGACAGATCTTATCGCAGTACTCCATCTCTCAGGAAATTCAAGATTGGGCCCATCCACCCTGGCACTTGCACAGGCGAATCACGGCAGAAGACCTCAGTATTCTCTATAGTTGGTTGCTGGAGGACCTCCATAAGGACTGTGTGATCCAGGCCATCAAAAGAAGAGGAGGCCAGCTTAGATAGGGTGGCTGCACAAGCATTCTGAACATGAGGGACTTGGGTAACCGAGGCATCCATGAAATCAGTAAGGAGAAGTTTGACACATGCTAGGTATCACACCATCTGGTCATCGAGAGCTTCATACTCCCTACAAACTTGGTTGACGATGGGTTGGGAGTCACTGAATACTTTAACTCGCTTGGCCTCGACCTTCCGAGCCAGTAGAAGTGCAGCGATCAAGGCCTCATACTCCACTTCATTGTACGATGCTCTAGAACTGAAGCGCAGGGAGTAATGAAGGACAAGGCTGTCAGGGCCACTTAGTATGACTCTGGATCCACTCCTTTCTTCACAGGAAGAACCGTCTACGTAAAGTTCCCACATAGGCTCATCTTGCTGTTCGTCGGGAGTTTGTAGGATTGTGAATTCTGTGATGAATTCGGCTAGCACTTGTCCCTTAATGACAGCCCTCGACTTGTAAATAATATCATGCTTGCTCAGCTTGGTTAACCACTTAAGCAACCAGCTGGAATTCTTCGATTTATTGAGGACTTGTTTAAGCGGCTGATCAGTCAACACTCGAATGGAGTGGGCCTGACAATAGGGGCAGAGTTTCATCGCGGCCATGACTAGGGCATACACGATCTTCTCCATTTTGGTGTAGCGAAGCTTGGCGTCATGTAGGACTTTGCTGACATCATAGATAAGTCTTTGGACCCCATCGTCCTCCCTGATAGGACAAAATGCACTCTTACTGTGGCTGTATAGCAGGCCTAACTAGCTTCATGATTTCCCATGACAACCTCGACTCCGGACTCAGTCAAAAATTTCATCTTCATGTAATATAATAATATTATTGTTTGGGCGCATGAAGCCCGGTCCAACCAAGCCCAAACCCACGGGAGAGGGGTTGGTCTTGGCCGGCCAAATTGGCTAGTGGGTTGAGGGGATTTGATTGAATTTTATTTGTTAGGAAGTAAATAATTTTTGTTATGGAAGATTTTAATTAAATCATTAAATTGGTGGATTAAAATGAAAAATCCCAAAACCCTAACCCTAATGTATAAACCGGCCTATATATAATAGAGAGGAGCCTCTTTTTATCTTTTGTTGATATTTGGAGGCTCTAGGATTTGGGAGGAGGATATTTGCTTTTGAGAATTTTGCTCAAGATTCGACTATAAGGTGGGTGTTTCCTATCAAACTCTATGTTTTTTTTTAATGAATTTTGTATGACAAGTTTCTAGTTGTACATAATATACATGCATGCTTGTGTTGATGTATTGTTGGATCTTTATATAGATATGGAGAACTATTTGTGTTATGATGTTCATGAAATATATATATGTTATCTAAAGATTCTTTACATGCAAAAGAAACCAACTTTGGATCCTAAATATCATGTGTTATGGTTGTAGACTTGTTTATTAATGTTAACTTAATAATATAGCAATTATAGAACCCATTAAGATGTTAAATTTTCATGAATTTAATCCCAGTTTTTAATAATGTTTGGTGCTGCTTTTATTAGAATTTTAAATAAAATATCATGATTGTATTTAGGGTTTGAGAACCCTATTTGTTATCGGATTTACTTAGGGTTTTAAAAACCCGAGAGAATATCTGTTGTTATTGGCTCTATTTGCTTTGTTATCGGGTTCGGACCCAGTAAAATAATTTGGGTCGGTATGTGTGGATTTGGGTCTGGGATTTGTTGGGTTTTAGGTCCATAGGGGGGGCTCGGGTCATGAAGCTTTGAATGGTGCTCGGGTTTGGATTTGATTTCAGGTCTGGCCTAGAGAATTGTAGATTTGGAAATGTGGAAGTGGTTGGGTCTGGTTGGGTTGATTTAATGTGGAAGTTAAATTAGCTTAGAGTTTAATTAAGTTTCATATAGAGTTTCTAAATTATATTCAGTTTTAGTTTAATTAATTCCAGTTTTAGTTATGTTAATTTTAGATTTAGAATGTGTATAATTTCAGATTTAGAAGGTAAATAATTTCATATTTGAATGTTAATTTATTTCAGATTTTAGAAATATATTAATTTCAGATTGAGGGTTGATTAACTTTAGATTTAAGATTGGTCTAATTTCATATTTGAGTTTAACTAAATATCGTGTTCGAGTTGAATTTATTATAGAGAACTAGAATCAGATTAAGAAGGATCAATTTATCCAAATTAAAACTTATTGAAGACTAGCTCGCTTAACTCCAATGATTGATAGAGTTCATTGTTGTTTAATGTGGAGAATTGTAAGAGCACTAGATTTTCCCGTGGGCACGTGCCTACGGCACGTCTTCAGAATGATACAGCATATGACAAGCCTTGTAAATAGTAAATCAACAATTATATATATATATATATATATATATATATATATATATATATATATATATATATATATATAGAGAGAGAGAGAGAGAGAGAGAGAGAGAGAATTAAATAAATAAAGAAGTTGTTTTGGGGGTATTTGAATTTGAGTTTGCGGGGGGGGGCGGGGGGAGGGGAATGTGTTTTGTGAAGTTAGATCTGGGCCTTTAATTTTAGGGGGATTAAAGGAGAGCCACTTGATAGCTTTCTTTGTGTTTTATTATATAGACTAGTAATTTACACGTGCGATACACATCTTAATAAATATAGATTTTAGAAGTAAAAATTTCGATGTAGTCTAGGCTTGAACCTAAGATCTCCTTAATAATAGCCATGCACGGACAATACACATGTTTGTTTGTTTACAAATGACAACTCCAACTCTCCCATTATAATATTAGAAATTAGAGATATTATAAAATTGTTTTGCACGTGCGTTGCACATTTTAAATAGGTGAATTTTTTTTATTTGTTTGTTTTTGTTGTAATTAATGGAAGAGTTAGAGTTGCATGTGCAACGCACGGGTTTGTATGTTGACAAATGAAAACCCCAACTCTCCCATTATAATATTAGAGATAGTAATGATTATAGGATGAGACTTGTGAGAAGCAAATGAATTTGTTCGAGTTATTAGGGTGGTCGTAGATAACCCTTGAGTTGTTGGGGGTGTGATGTCCTAGTTAGTTAGAGTTCTAAAGGCTGAGTAGGACCCAGGGTGCCGACTAGTTTGTAGAATTGGAAATGAGTCAAGTTGGGCTTGCATTCCAGTATTGTTGAGTTATGTCTGGTGGAGTTATGCTAGCTCTAAATGGAGTTTGTTTCTTTCTTATCTAAGGATAGGCACTAGAAGAGACTTGAGATGAAGCATGAGCATACGTGAGTAGGGGCTTTATATAATTCGGCGGTGGATTCCGAGACTAATTGTCGTGCAGTGCAAGACAAGTCTCCAGGATTCTGGGATTATGAATAGTCGGGCGGTGGATTCTAGGATTATAAATAGTTGGGCAGAGTGAGACGGATCTTTAGAATTCTGCGACTAGAGCGACGCTTATGGGATGTTCGCGCGATGAGGGCCATAGAATGATCTTACGGGACGTGATGATCTCCAAGATTCTTGAACTATAAATAATCAGGGATTATGAATACTCGGGAAAAGTGGGATTGATCTCCAGAAGCCAGGATGAGAGCCAATACCCGCGGGATGTCTGACACTTGATATTTGTCATGTTGTAGGATTTGCATAGTGTGGAATTAAACCCTGCAATGAGGAGAACGATAAAGGCTTGCCCTAGAACATATGTTGTATAGGCGATATAGAATCTGAACAAACTCATATTAGAGAGTGCATCGTGTGCATGTTGCTTGTGCATTAGTATTTAGGATCATGGCAAACACTAGCATACTTAGGATAGTCACACTTTTCATATTATTTTGCATTCAAGTTTGTGGGTTGTTGAAGTTTGACGGAACACTATTGTTGTTAGCATTACGTCGGTTGTATTCGACTGACGTGTCCACGGTTTACAAGTTTTGCAGGACTCTTATCAACAGGTGGCATAGACGCGAGTTTGTGGTGTACTATGATAGGAGATTGAGAAATTAATGATGTAATAAGTTTATTGTGTAAAAATACCGTTGTATATTGTAAAGAACGGTGATGTAATAAAAATTTAAAATGCTCATTAGAGAGTGCATCGTGTGCATGTTGTTTTGTGCTTTAGTATTTTGGATCATGGAAAACACTGACATACTTAGGATACTCACACTTTTCATATTATTTTGCATTCAAGTTTGTAGGTTGTTCAAGTTTGGCAGAACGCTATTGTTGTTAGCATTAAGTCGGTTGTATTCAACTGACATGCCCATAGTTTACAAGTTTTGCAGGATTCTTATCAGTGGGTGGCGTAGACGCGAGTGTGTGATGGAAAATGAAGGGAGATTGAGAATTTAATGATGTAATAAGTTGTATTTATTGTGTATAAATTCAACTGTATATTGTAAAGAACGATGATGTAATAAAAATATAAAATTCCCTGTGATTTTGGGTTGTGTTGTACGGAATTTAAGTAAAAGATTTTCGATGAGTCACGAATTGCCTGTGTATGGAATTCGGGGCGCTACAGAGTGTCTCTGCCATCCTCATGGATGTAAAGGAAAAGGGGCTGATCCGACACCCCCATCAACGAACAACGGTGTAAGATCCCACAATATAGTGTATAATTTTTTTGTACATTAGTCCGTGCACGATTAAGATTTGCACGTCTAAATGGATTTTTCTCAATTGTAATTAAGTAAGTATTGAGACATATTATCTAATATGTTTTGAACTAGACAATGGTATAATTGTCGATCTAGAGTTGGGATAATATCACAAATAAATTGTACGTCTGTCTCAACGATAATTGAGACGGAACGTATAGTGTTTCCATAATAATAAATTATATTTATATATACATAAAAATATTTCTCTTTTGAGTATGCGTATGCATTTGTTTTATACGTGAATGGATGAATACATATATATATGTATATGTATGAGTGTATGTATGTATGTTCAATTATTCATACAAACCCTAAACCACTAATTAAAACCCTAAACCACTAGCTAAACTATGGGTTTGTTTTGAGATGTGGTCACCCCCCTCCCCCACCTCTCTCCCTCACCTTCATCTCACCCTCCTTAAATACTTGGCCGACCACCACCATTTCCCTCCTCCCTATACATAACCCTAGTGTTGATCAAACCCATTTTTTATTCATTTTTCCTAACCTTAAAACCTTCTTTCATTCAAAAACCTCCATTTCCATTCCTAGAATTTCCTACAACTTCAAATTTCTTCTTTAAGCTTGACTAAGAAGTTGAAGGGCAAGCATACAAGAAAAGAGCAAGGAGCTAGGAGGAGAAGGAGCCAAACAAGGAGGAAGAGAAGCAAGAGATCATCAATAACTACATAGTAGGTTTCTTTCTAACTCTGTGCATGTTGAATATATCTTTTAGAATAATGAATGGTTAATAGTGCTGAATTAGTTTGCTATATGGTATGAATAAAGATTTTTGTATTTTAGTAATTGCATACTTGAGCTAAGAATGCTAATTGATAAGAAAATGTTGAATCTTGAGAAGAATTAACATGATTTGATTAGAAAAATCATAACTTTGTTTCATGATGAAATTTAGACTTGAACTTTTTATGGTAGCAGCTTGATTTTGTCCCTATGAACTCCACCAACTTTTGTAGATTTTGGGTGTGGTTTGAAATTTTAATAAAGTCCATAATGTTGCTAGTATAGAGAAAATTTTCTGTTCGGTGTGAATTTAACATGCTTGACTTATAAAATTTATATCTCCATGGTTAATATGATTTTAGAGCTGAATATTTTACTGTAGCTTCTCATGCATGACTATTACAACTTTACCAAATTTGGTAATTTTTGGATATGGTTTCCTATCTTAATAAGATTCAATCTTGTTGCTGGTTCGGGGAAAACAATTCTGCTCTGTGAGTTTAACAAGCTTGACTTATACAAATCATATCTTTGTGTCTTGATGGAATTTGACCTTGAAACTTTTACAGTAGGATTCTTAGTCAATATGGAACATTTCAACAAAGTTTCATAATTTTTGAAAAAGAGTTATTATCTTTTTAAAATGCAACTTGCCGCTATGGTTAAGAAGCAGTGCTATTGCTATGTGGTAATTTACATCTAATTAAAAATATCATATCTTCCTCTATAATTGGATATTTTAGCCAAATTTTGGATATGTATTGCTCCTATGTGTATAGAACATGTCTACAAAATATTGTAGAATTGTGAGATCATTTGTTATTTTAAGGGAGCTTTATTGTGCAACGAATCGATAGTTTTATCAATTCTGGAAGTTTTGCGTGCTCATTAGTTATGAGTATTGTTATTCTCTGAAGTGAAGTATTTTGAAAAGTTTTCAGCTGAGATGTTAAAGTAGACTTAATGGTCTTTCCAAAGAACCTAAAAACTTGAATTTTCATTGAGTATGTGATTTATGGAGATTTTTCCAAAATAGCACGGCAGCAGGTTGAATAGTTAGCTCACTATTTTGATTGAATGTATGTTTTCATCATAGTAAGTCCTTAGAATGGACTTAGAATGGTGATTTTGAACGTCTTGATACTTTTTTGATCATGTTAGAGTGGTGCTGGATACAACTAATGTGTTTAAGACTAGAGTAGCGCTTGTCTTAACTTGCATTGGTGCAACTTGCTTGTTACTCTAATTTTCTAATTTGCATGAGGTTAGAATTGCCTTGTGCTGCATTGATGTTTGAGGTTATTTTATTACCCAGGCATGTGAAATTAACTCGTTGATGTTTAGGGTAGTGATTTTACCCTAGGATCTATCATTACTACGTAATCTTTTGGGTAGTTGTAGCCCTTGTCACCTCAAGAGAAACGGATCAAGATAGCCTTCGTGCGCCGGCAGATCACTAACCAAGGAGGGTTTGATCGCGGGGCAGAGACGGGGTTGAGATTTCAAACAAGTGGGTGATTGGCGATTGACGGAGGTCGAATCGCCAATGTCACCAGGGCAAGTTGGGCCAAGATTGGGCCTTCTATCAAACCTGGATTGGAGGCCGGTTGGATTTCACTTAGGACGGTTAAGTTCTATGTTAGGAGTGATGATTAGTAGTAGTATCCTTAAGACCAACATGTCATTTTATTGATAGGATAAGTACTAGTTGGGTGGTTGTATTCTCCTGTCAAGGGGACACATGCGATGCCATCTTGGCTGTATGGGGGAGCGGGCGATGTAGTATCTTCTGTTAATTTTTGGGATCTAGTGGAAAGAACGGGAGACGTGTGTTACCTCCTGTCGGAAGTTAGGAGATTAGTCCCCTAAGTGACGTCTATGTTCTATGTTATCAATTGAGAAGATTCTTTGCTAGCATCAAAGTGAGGAGCAAGTGATCAAACACTGAGTCTCCTGGCAGAGTAGGGGTAGATCCTGCGGGACCCTGCAAATTCATCTTATGATCAGGATAACTTTTGGTAGGGGCCGGAGTGGCTCTATCCATGGATTCCAATAGAGCTGCGGCAAATCCAATGATCACGGGAGTGAAGAGAGACAACCAATCCTGGCGGGGTGGAAAGATTTCATCATGGATCTGAGCGAACAAGAGTGATCAGTGTCGCTCGGAGTGGAGAAACCATCAAAACGATTGCAGTAGCAGGGATAGACCACATAAATTGTAGACTCTACCAGTCACTAGATGAAAGTCAGGAACGGGAATGAGTACAAGAGTAGGATGCATAGCGAGGGATCGAATCCTATGATCTGGATACTACGAATTCTTGGAAAGTATATAGTGTGGGATGTATACGTTTCCATTAAAGTTGCATTTGGGAAAGTATGTAGTATACGATGCATACGTTTCCAAATTAATTGCATTAGATTAAGTGCATCGTGTGCATTGAGAACTATGCATTAGATCAAGATCATGGTGGCATGCACTAACACTTGTGACTTGACTACATATTTTTCATTTACATCAAATATTGATTGTTGAGTTTGATGAGTTGCTGGTTTTGTCAGCATTGCGTCAGTTACATTCAACTGACGTGCCCACAGTATGTTTAGTTTTAGGACTACTAGATCGCGGAAACAGAGACTCGAGTTGGGTGGAGCGTCCATGTGGGGATTCTAAACTTTGTATAGTAAATTTCATTGATGTATTTCATGATGTAAAATTAATGTAAGATTGTATTGTACAATGTAACATTCTGGCATGCAATAAATTTTTTAATTCCTGTACAATCTGTGTTGTGAGACTATTTGAAGTAAAGATTCTGGCTTGTGTCTCGACTTTTCGATATTGGGAACTTAGGGCATTACAATCGGCAACAAGAAGAGGGATAGAAGAAACTGGTGCCGATTCCACCGAGACCAAGGCCATGAGACCGATAACTGTTGGGCCCTGAAGGACGAGATAAAAATCCTTATTTGTAGGGGCTGCTTGTCAAAATTCACTCAAAAGGATCAGAGAACCTCCCCTCCTCCTCGAGGGCCTAACAAACGTTCAGAGAAGGACTCCCAGACTCAGGAGTCCGAAAGGATGGCCATTCTCCACTCCAAACATGGAGGATCCATGGGGGTAGATTCCAACTCCCCCCACAGGGAATTTGTCTGATAGGTGAACTCAGTCCACAACAACCCCCTCTCCTTAGTCAATGACTGCCTATCTCATTCTCAGACGAAGACCTCGAGGGCATCCGCATGCTCCACTTTGACGCATTAGTTATCAGCCTTGGCTTATATAACCATGAAGTTCGATGCATCCTCATGGACAACAGTAGTTCCGTCAACATCTTATTTCTTGCCAGCTTTGAGTGACCGAAGCTTTTCTGAAAAAGGTTGAAACCGTTGGGGTACACCATCTATGGTTTCTCTGGGGCTCCAGTTGAAATCGAAGGAATTGTCACTGTGAATGTGGCATGGGAAAATCTCCTATTGCCCACACTAAGCCGAGGGACTTCATGCTGGTTAATGTTAAAGCTCCTATTATGCATTTTTGGGCTACCTGGTCTCGCGTCTCTTCAAGCTGTGTCCTCGACATACCACATGAGAATGAAATTCCCCATAAGAGTAGGGGTTGGAGTTTTAAAGGGCAGTCAGGAGGTTGCCCGAGCATGCTACACTGCTACTGTGAGATGATTCGTCCTCCCCCTCGATGCGGTCGAACTCCCCAATGACAGAAGCTCTATTGGCTCCGAACCAGTTGACGAACTGGAAGAGATATCCTTTTTTAGGAAGACAGAAGAGAACGGTTCTAGATAAGCAAGGTTCTGTCCCGTAAGCTTAAAGAATGGATCATCAACTGCATCCGATGGAACCATGATTGTTTGCTTGGACCCCTCAAACATGTCGAGCATCTCGAAAGAACTGATTATGCACAAATTGAGCATCAATCCTGCCTAAAAAATAGTGCAGCAGAAGTGCCAGAAGTTTGTGTCAAGTGACAGCAGATTGTGAAGGAGGAAGTCGAAAACTCCTCATCGCCTGCTTCATCCAGAGGTCAACTACTTAGAATAGTTGGAAAAAGTTGTAATGATGAAGAAGGCGAGCAGCAAGTGGATGATCTGTATTGATTTCATGGACCTCAATAAGGTATGCCCAAATGACCCTTTCCTTCGTCCAAGTATCGATGCTCTGATTGATGCAACATCTGGACACAAACTCCTGAGCCTCATGGATGCCTTCTTTGGGTACAACCAAATCCATATGTTCCCCCAAAATATCCCGAAAACATCTTTCATCACCAAACAAGAGCTCTACTACTATCGGGTTATGCCTTTCGGCCTGAAGAATGCGGGAGCCACCTATCAAAGGCTAGTGAACAAACTCTTCAAATAGAATATTGGTCAGAATATGGAAGTGTATGTGGACGACATGCTCATCAAATTACTCGGAAAAGAAACCACATGAGAGGCCTCGAGGAGGCCTTTGGTGTCTTGAGAAAGAATAATATGAGGCCAAACTCGTCAAAGTGTGCCTTTGGTGTAACCTCTGGAAAATTCTTCAACTTCATGGTCAGCCAATGGGGAATAAAAGCAATCCTAGAGAAGATTCAAGCTATCCTTGTCATGATTCCTCCCACGAACATCAAAGAAGTTCAAAGCCTCACGGGCTGGCTAGCATAAATCGGGTGCTTCCTCTCGAAGTCCGGGGAAAAGTCTTTTCCCTTCATCAAAGCCCTCCATAAGGCAAATAACTTCGAGTGGGAGAGCTTCAGTAGTAGGCCTTCACCCAACTGAAGGAATACCACGCAAAATCCCCATTTGCTAAGCAAACCCGATCTGGGCGAAGTTCTCTACCTCAACTTGGGTGGCATCCGAGCATACCCTAAGTGCAGTTTTAGTCTGGGAGGAAGATGGGGCTCAGAAGGCCATCTACTATGTAAGAAAGGTGCTCTACGATGCTGAGCTCCGATACACCAAGATGGAGAAGATAGCTTACGCTCTGGTTATGGTGGTGCAAAAGATTCGCCCTTACTTCCACGCCCACTCCATCCAAGTCCTCATGGACCATCCTCTGAAACAAACCCTTAACAAGCCTGAGAACTACAGAAGATTGATCAAATGGTCCATCAAGCTTAGTCAACATGACATCAGTTACAAGCCAAGGACCACCATCAAGGGTCAAGCATTAGCGGAGTTCATCACCGAGTGCACTATCCCGAGGTATATGAGGTTCAAGAGGAATCGCTAGTATGGAAGCTGTAATGACCCCAATTTTTTTTATAAATCCATTTAATACTAGAATAACCTTAGTGGATTTCAATTAAAATTTGGGAAGAGTCTCCCCTAAAATATTAGCCCTCTTACAGCAATTCCTTATGAAATTCTGCTAACAATTAAAAAAATTACATCATAGGCAGTTAATATCAATCCTCCCCATGGCTCACAGGCATCACATATATAGGGCTCTGGGGGCAAATAACTTCATATGATGCAAGATAATAAAAAACCAATATTTTGTTTGAAAACGTAATGGATTTTTAGAAAAACGTTTGAAAAAACATTGAAAAACCACACACAGAACCCATGGGTTTTAACATACTATATCCCATCACTATATATCATCATCCCATACAGAATCTTACTGTCACACCCCGCTTCCCTGCTTGGTCAATGTTTGGTCCGTCCGTCGGCATCACTGGATGCTATTGGCAATCTACCCGATCAGAGTGGCGCAGCGGAAGCATGGTGGGCCCATAACCCACAGGTCCAAGGATCATATTGTTGCTTCTCCTTCCTTGTATGGTTCACTTTCCCCTATCTTTTGCATTCGTTCTCACCCATTGACTTATTGATTGATTCAATTTTTCTCTGTCATTTTGTTTATTTTTGCCATGTCCTATGTACCGCCTAACCAAATTTCGAGGACGAAATTTTGTTGTAAGGTGGGTAGGATTGTAAGCCATGTTTTCCCAAAAATGTAATTTGTGTATTTTCTTTATTTTAAAAATTTATCTCAAATTATTTTTTCGGTTTTCAAATTCTTTTGTCAAAATGTAAATTGGATTTTCCATTTAAAATCTAGTTTTGATCCGTAATTTTAGCTATAACTATTTTCTATGATTTTTGAATTTAATACAGTTCTTATTATTTTTATTATCACCTTTATTATTTTTATCATTTTATTATTATTAATATTGTTACTATCCGTATTATTTTTTTTGCTAGTGCGGTTATTTGCATAATTATTTTATTTCATTTTTTTTATTGTTAAAATTAGATTATTTCATAAATTATATTTATTAATTATTGTATTAATTTTTCTTATTGGATTATTTTCATTATATATTATTTTTCTTGCATTTTTGACCTCCTTGTGCTGATTGTGCGTCGGTTGTCCGTTTTTCACCATTTTGAGATATTTTTCTCATTTTATTGGTCTTGTTCATATTTATTAATTATTTTGGGGTTATGATAAATTTTTAGAAGTGTATTGAATAATTTGAGATTTTTGGCCCTTAAGGAGATTTTTAGGAGTCATAGGATTCATTGCATTTTGTATCCCCATTTGAAATCTACCCAATATCCATTACCCAATTGTATACCTATTTATTCCTATGATATCCACTACCAATTAACCCACATTTGATCCCCTATATATACCCCTAATATCTAATTAATCACAAACCCTAATTTCTTTCTCTCTCCCTCTCCTATTCCTCTCCGGCCTCCACCTTCTCCCTCCCGGCCTGCACCCTCCTACCCAGGCCGACACCCCCTCTAGCTCTCCCTTGCCTTGGCCGACCACAAACATCACCCCCTTCCTCCATTATACGACTCCTACAACTCGAAACCTCGTCTCTCTTCCCTTCCTTGTGGCCGAACCCCACCAAAACAGCCCCCCCCCCCCCTTCAAAACAGCCTCCCCTACATCCCTTTGCTGATTTGGAGTTGTGGGTATCGCCCGTTTGAGTTCGTGCTTCAAGGAGACGATCGTAGGCAAGTTTCGGTTCGTGGGTTCGCTTGAAATCGCGCGTGGAAGGACTTTTGCTAGTGGGTTTCTATTGCTAGGCTTCGTAGCATCGCGTTCATCGTCAAAGAGGCAAGTAACTTGTACCTAACGTCATTAGTATGATACAAGTCGAAAGTTCACCTAATAGGATAGTTGAGACTAGAGACGGCCAAAGATCATGTTTTTATTTGTGGGTTTTATCTCTATAGTGTAAATCAGGCCATAGAAGACTTACGACATGAGTTTTGATAGGTTTGTGCCGTAGGTTTCACCCAAAGCGCGATTTTGATCGCGTAGGTCAAATAACGCATGAAACATGTTTGTTGGATTGCCCACATGAAAATATTTGGTTTTGACATGTTAGAAACCCTTAGACATGATATTTAGATGATGGGTATGCAGCGTTTCGAATCTGGATGAGTTTGGATCATTTTTGTAGAAGTTATGACGTTTTGAAGTTTAGTTGTGAAATCTGGAAATTTGGGTTGTACTGAATAGATTGCTGTTTTTGCCTGGGTTAGAGTCCGAATCTCAGTGTGGCTATTTCTGAGTAATTTGTAGAGGAATGAATCTATTTTCTAACCACACTGATTTCACCCCGTTTGGAGTTCGTATGAACTAGTTATGATAATTTTAGTGACTGTATATCGGTAGTTTCCAGATTCAGTTCGGGGTAGATTTTATTATCTATTTATTTTCAAGATTGAAGTTATACATGATATAATGCCACAATATTTTTTCCAGTGTTTCACCATGATGCTAGGTAGTTTCCAGATTTATGTGGTATTTTAAAGATAAGATTTGAGCGATGTCTTATACCCTTTTCTATAATGCACTTTTGCTGTAAACTGCGTGTTACTCTATGTTGAATGCCGTGTTCACCCTATTTTCATTTGCTGTATGGAAATGTTATGTGAGATATGAAAGTTGGAGAATTTTATCTACTTTTACCCCGTTTTGGCGGAAGTGGATTTCGATGCGCTGTTTGCAAGATATGTTTGATTTCGTACAGCAATGTTGAGAAATTCCAGATCCATCAAAACCATGTTTTGTGTTACTTTTCATTTTTGATAACATATCTATACTTTTTGGGAAATTATAACAATTATTATTTTGAGTCTACATATATAAGGGATTACTTCAGAATTTTCGTGGATTTATTTGATGACTTTGCATGCTGTTTTTATGTGTTGGAAATCATTCCCCTGTTTTCTGGCTGTACATGAAATCTGTGTTGAAATGAGTTTTAAGCTGAGATGTTGTGAACTAGTATAGCACTTTATTATATTCGTTAGAAGCGTGTGGATGTCTAGTTTCCAGATCCTTTGACGGATCGTAATTTCATGCTCGTAGCTCTCTGAGTCACTGATTTAGTGCTGACTAGTCTTGCTGACCTGGTTATGAAACTAGTATATTTTGCTCGTATATGTGAACCTTTATTAACCATGCACGCTGATTTGATAACCTGAACTCGTACCTGATCTGAACATGCTTATTTGACACTAGTTTACACGTATACATGCATGTTGGACATTAATAACTAAAAGTAATCAAGCCGGGATTTATGGGACAGATCTAGTAGTGGATAGTGCAGAAATGTGTACTCGGAAGAACCTGGTTTGGTTTGGAGCTTGTTTACATGATATTTGGTGTGTTTGGGGTTGGAGCTTGTTTACATGATATTTGGTGTGTTTGGGTTGGAGCTTGTTTACATGATATTTGGAGCTTGTTTACATGATACTGAGAGCTTGTACCTGAGTATACTGCCCTGCATGGTCCCCTATGAAATCTAAAGCGAAACTGAAGTGTTGTAGCAACCATGTAGGATGAGTTGCATGTCGTGCTACCTAGATAGTAATCACACAAGACTTGAACATAAATATATGATACATGATACATGACATGATACATGCGTGCTTGACTACATTATACATGAGACATGATATATGAGACATGGAACATGAAACATGATACCTGATACAAGTTTACACGACACTTGACACTAGATGCATGTTTTTAGGATACATGATTTATGTCGTGACCTTTGACACTTTTACCATGCTAGTTTGTCTAGGTTGACTTTATACCTATACCATGTGCTAGTTAGTTATCTCATTCTATGTGCTTGTATCCTACTCTATTTTGTGACCCTGACTTGCCATTGACGGGTACTTGTATTTTCTCTTTTTTTCTTTCCTGCACTCATTGTATTGCAGATTTTGGAGGACAGGTTCCTGAAGGTATTGGCAAGATGATGGGCTAGACGCTGAAATTTTGCTATTACTATTCTTGTTGCTTATTTTGGACAATATTGCATTTTGAGACTTGTATTATTTCTTGTATTTGGACGATGTGACCCAAAATTATTTGTGTATTTCAGACCATGACTATTTGAGATTAATGTATTTTATTTCAAGTATTCTTGTTGGTATTTGGTTCATATGTGCATGTGGTTGACTTTTCTAGCTTCCGACTCTGATAAATTCTGTGATGTATTGTAAAGATTTCTTGAACAGCTTATGGATGATGAAAATCATTCGCTGGGCTTTTGTTACGTACTCGTATTCCGTATTTTTGGGAAGCGGGGCGTGACATTACTCTCAGGCTTTAAGATTCGTGCCCGATTTGGACGGTTCCGATTTAACCCCCTTTTTAGCCATATCAAAAGCATTTCCAAATTCAGTAAGTAAGATACACAAATACTTCGAACAATGTAGCCAACGACTTCAGCCAAAAAGGCTTGCTGCTGTCAATCTTGTAAAAGTCATAATTCCTAATTCGCTTATCGAAATCTAAAAATTTGGACATTTTGGAAAAGTGAGAACATCTAATAACACTCTCTAGTTGAAAACATTTCCAAATTCAGTAAGTAAGGGGTACAAAAACATCGAACAATCTAGACAGCAACTTTAGCCAAAAAGGCTAGCTGCTGTCAATCTTTTAAAAGTCATAACTCCACCTCCGCTTATCGGAATATAATAAAATTGGACATTTTGGAAAGGTGAGAACATCTACTACAACTCTCTAGTTGAAAACTTTTTCAAATCCAGTAAGTAAGAGATACAAAAGCTTCGAACAATGTAGATAGCAACTTCAGCCAAAAAGGCTAGCTGTTGTCAATCTTGTAAAAGTCATAACTCCGACTCCGCTTATCGGAATCAAACAAAAATGGACATTTTGGTAAGGTGAGAACACCTACTACAACCCTCTATTTGAAAACATTTCCAAATTCAGTAAGTAAGAGGTACAAAAACTTTGAACATTCTAGATAGCGACTTCAGCCAAAAAGGCTCGCTGTTGTCAATCTTGTAAAATTCATAACTCCTACTCCGTTTATCGGAATCCAACAAAATTGAACATTTTGAAAAGGTGAGAACCTCTACTACAACTCTCTATATGAAAGCTTTTTTATATTCCGTAAGGAACTCAAAATCTAGCCCTTTGAACACTTCAGAAACATTAAAAAGCACAGCAAAAGCTGAAACTTATAAATCTTATAACTTTTGCTATACTTATCGGAATCTAGAAAAATTGGCCATTTTGGAAAGGGGAGAACCTCTACTACAAATCTCTAGTTGACCACTTTTTCAGATTCCGTATAGAGGTAGAGTTCAAAATCCAACTCTTTAAACATAAGCCAAAATAACCAAAACAATGATTTAATTAGAAGCTCGCTGTTTTCGGGAAAAGATTTATTTCACCCATCAAACTATCCCCAAAAAAATATATAAAGTTAGGGAATGGTAAGGACACATATGAGAACCTCCCAATTTAATTTGGAGTCAAAATTTCAAATTTGGCATAAGTAATTAATCAATCCTACATACTAGGTTAAGATTGGGTTTTTAGGGTTCTTGTTAAGTTCTAACCACTCAATCTTTTTATGCCATTTATTCTAGTCCAAGTTCTTCAATATGCACATGAAATAGTCTAATTTGTCCAAATAACAAGCAAATAAAACAACAAAAATAACAATTTGAGTTGAGAAACCCCCACCCAAACTGTAGGAAGAACTAGCTAGCTTCTTCTCCTCCTTGCTCCTTGTTCTTGATCCTCTTCAAGAACACATCACAAATGAACCCACTCTTTCTTTTGTTTTGATCTCCCTTTTTTTCTTTTCTTCTCCATTTTTTTCTAAGTTAAAAAAAGTAAAAGAAGGAGAAGAAGAAATATGAGAAGATGAGAGGGGGTGAGATTAAAATGAGGTTAAACAAAATGAAGTGGGGCATTTGCCCTTGATGTGTGGACGACCATTTTGTAGGAGAAGGAGAGAGAGAGATGTGGTAGAGAGAGAGACAGGTGTCTCTCTCTTTGTGGGTTAACAAATAAATGTTTTATTTCCAACTTAATATTTGCAATCAACACCCTAATCCATCTTTACTCTCCAATTTCGATCAAGATTGATCCAAATAATAGGTATTTTTCCCAAATTCACATACTACATGATTTCGTAGAAATGTACTAAACCGACACATTACATATACGTACATACGTCTATATATACAGATAATTTTTATTAGTTAAAACGATTAATCTTTACCAAAAAGATTTTAATTCAGAAATAATAATAAAAATAATTTTATTACCTGTTCGGAAGATTTCAGTACCAACTTGATACAATACAGATGTATACAGACTGGTATATATATATATAGATAATGTTTATTAATAAAACGGGGTAATATCCATCAAAAATATTTCAATTATGAAAATAATAATAAAATAATAATTTTTAATATCATACCGAGATTTTACAAACATTTTCTCAAAAACACATTTTACAGGACTTTGTACAAGTGCACAAAACCGATACAATGCATATATATACTTAGTAGTATATATATACAGATAACTTTTTATTAGTAAAACCAATAAATTTCCATAAAAATAATTTAATTTTTAAAATTATTACAATACGAATATAATATCTGACCGGGATATTACAATACTCCCTTCTTAGAATAGTTCTGTCATCAGAACTACGTTTAGTCAGGAGAAATGAAAATAGCAGATACAAAATAACACAGACATAGGAATGTGATGAACTATTATTAAACAAACTGTTGCATGGATTCCACATATATATATATAAATCCATTCCGTTACAATTTTTTTTATATCACACATTACTTAAAGTCCAAAATAAAATTCAAAATGCAACTTCAAACTGAGTTGCACCCCCTTCTTTGCACACCGGTGAAGACTTTCTCGCATTCATTGGCATAATCTTCTATAAGTGCGAACACTCGCCCTTGGCGAAGCAGATCCTTTCATTTGTGGTTCATCTCTGAGGCTGATATGCTGCTATTCTTCTGAAACTAGGGACAATCTGGTCAGATGTGACCAATCTTCCCACATTTGTAACAGACACGGGTATCAATCTGTGGGTCCTTCCTTGGGCACTGGCTCATGAAATGACCTTGCCCACCACACAGGAAACAGCTCATTGGCTTGGTGCCTCTGAGTTTGCTGTCTGGTTTCTAAATCTTCTGCTTCTGACCTTGGTTCTCGAATCCTGATGTTGGTGCAGATCTCTTTCCCTTGTTCCACCCTCTAGCGTTTGCTTGCGGTTCTGGTCCTCGTTTCATATCAATCTCCGTCGTTGCCGCATGGCGGACCAACTTCTCTAACCTCTAAATGCACAAAGGTACCATCATGGTTCTAAGTGCAGGTCTGAGTCCTTGCTAGAATCTATTGGCCTTCTTGACCTCATCTTCTACCATCTCTGGAGCATATCGGGATAGTTGTGTGAACTTGATCTCGTACTCACGAACCATCAGGCTTTCCCTGTTTCAGGTTGAATAACTCCATGGCCTTGTCTTCTTGCACATCCAAAGGAAAGTAGTGCTGCCTGAACTCCTTTAAGAAGTTTTCCCAGGTAATGGGTCCTTCGCCCATGCCCCTCTTCACCGACTGCCACCAGATCCCGACATCTTTCTCTAGTAGAATGCTTGCCAATCTGACCTTACTGTCATCCGGTATCAGCATCACCTCAAACACTTTCTCGACTTGACGAATCCAGTGGTCAGCTGCCGTTGGGTCTGCCTTGCCATAAAAAACAGGCGTCCTCATCCTACGGAAAGATTTGACCATCTTGACAGGGTCGGTAGCTGCTACTCCCCGATTACCTGTGAGTGCTCCTTGTTATTGCACATTATTTCGGCTTGCCTCGGCCAGGTCTCTGAATGCCTGGTACATACGGGGCAAATTCTGCCCCTATATCCAGACCTGTGCCATTGCCTCCACTACCCTCGCCCACATTCGGGTCGTTCCTACCACTCCTAGTTCCGCGAGACATCAGGTAGAAAGCAATAAATATGGGTATTAACCCAGATATAGAAAAATTATAAAACATAAGTTGAAAGAAACAACAATATGAATTATAATTGTCTACAACTAGCTAAAACCCGGCTCCTATAAGGCATCCAAGTTAATTTTCCTACTATGTTGGACTGTAAATTGAAGTCGGCTCTGATACCACTCTTTAACGTCCCGATTTCTATACACTGGGAAACCGTGAAATAAGCCAGAATCTTTTCATTCAATTAGCCATAATACACAGAAGAAAAAAAAAGAAAAATTTAAAACTTTTTATTTAACACAAATGTATTACAAGTCCGAATATATAAAATTGCAATACATTGCATCAGTCTTACAATGATGCCATAAAACCCCAAGTGTTACAAACTTTCAATAAAAATTACATCAGAGTACAATGAATAATATATAACACTTGGTACTTTCACTTGGATGCTTCTTAACATAAATAAATTTATAACAGATGTTACAATTGAAAATAAGAATCAACACTTTGCTTCTCTTGCCTTGAGTCCTCCTGAATCTCGTACTTGTAGTTTTGCAATCCAGTACCTTTTGAAGTGGGGATGTCAGTACATATACTAACACTTTAAGGCTGATGACTAGCAGCGGATATCAACTTTAAACAACCAGATTGATGAAAAGAGAAATGTGTATATAATTGATGTGTCATTGTATGCTATGACTTAGATTCTAATGCATGATTAACTAATGCAATGATGCACTTATTCTAATGCAAGCGAGACTCTGGAACAGTATGCAGCCCATACTACATACGTCCATATCAAGCCGTTTCTCCATATTTGGAGATTTGAACCCGCAGCATGAATTCTACTTTTGTACCCATTCTGTTCCTGACACAATACTACATGACTGGTGAGGTTACAAATACGGTCTAGTTCTGCTGCTACGGTACAATAGTGGTGTCTATGTTTGCCACTATTAACCCGGTGAACCGGACCTCACTCAAAAGCCAACACGAACCACAAGATACTAGCCAACCTTGAGTCGTGCTCTCAACTCGTCATGAGAAGGCATAGAACTTGATGGAATCGTAGGATCTATTTCCCTAGAAAAACCTCCTGTTCTTAACATGGCACTTCAGGAATTAACAGCCGAGATACGAATTCCGTGCTTTCAACTAATCATGAAAAAAGCTCCGCCCGTACCCCTTTGACAGGGCAATACATCCCAATAACACCACCTAGTGTCGCCCTATAGGAGAATTCGGATTATAAGGTATCACCCCTAACACCAACTCTCACCCTTCGGCAATTCATAGATAAAAATGGTTAGGTAACAGTTCTACCCTAACGATGTCACTAACCCTAACCAATCAAATGGGGCCGTACGAGCTACATGGTAGTCTCAACCTAGAGTCATACTCTCAACTTCCCATGAGATGGCACCAAAAGATTCAAACAAGTGAGACATGCCACTGTGCTTCCAACTTATCATGAAAAAGCACCGCATGTGTTCCTCTTCAAGAGAGTGTAACAATTGCTGACACAATCTACCAAGTCTCAACTTAGACTTCACAAGATCTCCTCGGATCCTCTCATCGCCTATCTATTCAAGATGATTACTACATACGAGCCCAATGAGCTACCCATGAACAAACAACTACATACGAGCCAGGTGGGCTAAGTATGAGACGGACCAATACTTATTACATGACTTATGAGCAAAAGGAATACTTAGTACTCATAATCAAGTGCATGATCCAAACTACTAACAATTCATGACAACTCTAATTAACATGAACTAGAATTTCGTGTATAAGCTTACTAACAAAAGCTTGATCTTTTATATACAATAGCAACATAAAAAGCCTTCTAAAAACCTAGTAGCAATTAAACATGCTACTCTTATCGGAATTCAAAAAAATTAGAAATTTTGAAAAGGTGACAATATCTACTACAACTCTCTTGTTGAGAACTTTCTCAGATTAAGTCAATAAGAGGACCACAAACATCGAACATTCTAAACAGCGAAGCTTCAGCCGAAATGGCCAACTGTTGTGACTTGTAACAGTCATAACTTATGCTCCACTTATCAAAATCTAACAAAATAGAACATTTTGGAAATGTGAGAACATCTAATACAGCTCTCTAGTTGAAAACTTTTCCAAATTTAGTGAGTAAGAGGTACAAAACATTCGAACAATCTAGACAGCGACTTCAGCCAAAAAGACTAGCTGCTGTCACTCTTGTCAAAGTCATAACTCCTAGTTTGCTTATCGAAATCTAACAAAATTAGACATTTTGGAAAGGTGAGAATATCTACTATAACTCTCTAGTTGAAAACATTTCAAAATTCAGTAAGTAAGAGGTACAAAAACTTCAAATAATTTCAACAGCGACTTCAGCCAAAAAGGCTGGCTGTTGTAAATCTTGTAAAAGTCATAACTCCTACTCCGCTTATCCGAATCTAACAAAACTAGACATTTTGGAAAGGTGAGAATATCTACTATCACTCTCTAGTTGTAAACTTTTCCAAATTCAGTAAGTAAGAAGTACAAAAACTTCGAACAATCTAGACAACGACTTTAGCCAAAAAGGCTAGCTACTATCAATTTTGTAAAAGTCATAACTCCTACTCCGCTTATCGGAATCTAACAAAATTGGACATTTTGGTAAAGGTGAGAAAATCGACTACAACTTTCTATTTGAAAACGTTTCCAAATTCAGTAAGTAAGAGGTACAAAAACTTCGAATAATCTAGAAAGCAACTTCAGTCAAAAAGGCTAGCTACTATCAATCTTGTAAAAGTTATAACTCCTACTTCACTTATCGGAAACTAACAAAATTAGACATTTTGGAAAGGTGCGAACATCTATTAGAAATTTTGAGTTGAAAACTTTTACAAATTTAGTAAGTAAGAGGTACAAAAGCTTCGAACAATCCAGACAGCGACTTTAGCCAAAAATGCTAGCTGTTGTCAATCTTGTAACAATCATAACTCCTACTTCACTTATCGGAATCTAACAAAATTGGACATTTTGGAAAATTTTGAACCTCTACTACAACTCTCTAGTTGAAAACTTTTTCGGATTCCGTAAGAAACTCAAAATTCAGCCCTTTGAACATAATTCAGAAACAACAAAAAACACAGCAAATGCTGAAACTTGTAAATCTTATAACTTTGTCTATACTTATCTGAATCTAGCAAAATTGGCTATTTTGGAAAGGGAAGAACGTCTACTACGACTCTCTAGTTGACCACTTTTTCAGATTCCTTATAGAGCTCAAAATCCAGCTCTTTGAACATAAGCAAAAATAACCAAAACAGCGATTTGATTAAAAGCTCATTGTTTTGGGGAAACGATTTATTTCACCAATCAAACTAACCCCCAAAAAACTATAAAATTAGGGCATTGTAAGGACACATATGAGAACCTCTCAAATTAATTTGGAGTCAAAATTTCAATTTTAGCATAAGTAATTAATCAAAACTATATACTAGGTTAAGATTGGGTTTTTAAGGTTCTTGTTAAGTTCTAACCCTCAATGTTTTTATGCCATTTATTCTAGTCCAAGTTCTTCAATATGTA
Organism: Hemerocallis citrina; assembly: GCA_017893485.1. Classification (NCBI taxonomy): domain Eukaryota; kingdom Viridiplantae; phylum Streptophyta; class Magnoliopsida; order Asparagales; family Asphodelaceae; genus Hemerocallis; species Hemerocallis citrina. The sequence continues at coordinate 107,987,143 of CM030368.1, forward strand.
CATGAAAATAGTCCAATTTGTCCACATAACAAGCAAATAAAACAACAAAAATAACAATTTGAGTTGAGAAACCCCCACCCAAAGTGTAGGAAGAACTAGCATGCTTCTTCTCCTCCTTGCTCCTTATTCTTGCTCCTCTTCAAGAACACCTCACAAATGAACCCACTCTTTCTTTTGATTTAATCTCTTTTTTTTTTCTTTTTTTCTCAATTTTTTTTCTAAGTTAAAAACAAGTAAAAGAAGGAGAAGAAGAAAGATGAGAAGATGAGAGGGGGTGAGATGAAATGAGGTGAAACAAAGTGAAGTGGGGCTTTTGCCCTTGACGTGTGGCCGGCCATTTTGTAGGGGAGGGGGAAAGAGACCAGTGTCTCTCTCTTTGTGGGTTAACAAATAAATATTTTATTTGCAAATTAATATTTGCAATCAACACCCTAATCCATCTTAACCCTCCAATTTTGATCATGATTGATCCAAATAATAGGTATTTTTCGCAAAATCACTTACTACATGATTTCGTACAAACGTACGAAACCGACACAGTACAAATACGTACATACGTCTATATATACAGATAATTTTTATTAGTTAAAATGATAAATCTTTGCCAAAAAAATTTTAATTCTGAAATAATAATAAAAATAATTTTATTACTGATTCGGAAGATTTCAGTACCAATTTGATACAATACAGATGTATACAGACTGGTATATATATATATAGATAATGTTCATTAATAAAACCGGGTAATATCCATCAAACATATTTCAATTCTGAAAACAAAAATAAAATAAATATTTTTTTTAATATCAGTCCGAGATTTTACAGACATTTTCTAAAAAACACATTTTACAAGATTTTGTACAAGTGCACAAAACCGATACAATGCATATATATACTTACTAGTATATATATAGAGATAACTTTTTATTAGTAAAACCAAGAAATTTACATAAAAATATTTTAATTTTAAAGATAATTATAATACAAATATAATATCCGACTAGGATATTACACCATGGCTCCAACCACACTATCATAACTAACGGCCACATATCTATATAATAAATTACAAAGAAAGCTATCAAGTGCCTCTCATTCAATCTCCCCCAAAATCAATGGCCCAGATCTAACCTCACAAAACTTATTTTCCCGCACAAAATTTTAAACCCCACAATTTCAGAACCCACACACACTCTCTCTCTTTCCCAAAATACCGCCCCTTCTCTCTCTTTCTCACTCCATCTCTCTCACTTTCCCGCTTAGTCTGTCTCTCTCTCTCTCCCCGCTCTCTCTCACTATCTCCCTCTCTCTTCCCAGCCACCTCCGGCGCCTCTTCAGCGCCCCCCACCTCTGGCGCCTTTTCAGCGCCCCCCTACCTCCAGTCGCCAACTCCCCTGCTCCCTTCCGCTCTCATCCCTCCCTGTTTGCAATCAGCGACCACCAACGCCAACCCCGACGCCATCCAACCACCGAACCTCTCACCGTCACCGATGCCTCTTCAGCGCCCCCCCCCCCACACACCTCCAGTCACCAACCCCCCTGCTCTTCCCTTCTGCTCTCATCCCTCCCTGTTTGCAATCAGCGACCACCGGCGCCAACCCCGACGCCATCCAACCACCGAACCCCTCACCGACACCGATTTCAACGTGCCAACCACAGCCTGAGTTGATCCCGAACACCGATTTCACCATCTCAGGTATTAATTTTATAGGTGTTTGGGAAGTAACACATGAAAATTAGGTTTGGGGTTTAGAAATTTCCTCTTTTTTTCCAAAAAAGTATATTGTCAAATTGGTCTTTCTAAGATTCCTGCAATGGTGGTCAATTAGTCATTAAGCTGAGTTCAAGAAATTTTCTTTTCGGTGGATTGAACAAGGCATCTATGAATATTAATTCTAGCAGCGGTAGTATCTTTTTTTACAGCATTCAGTGGAGAGTAATAGTTATAGGGCATGAGTATAATTTGTATGTGAATTTTACTCAATAGAAGAGAAAAGGTTCCATACATCTGTTAAAAGTTGAAAATTAATGTTCATAAACATACTCTCAGAAACCTCCACACTGTTGACATGAACATAAGTTGCGGATTGAACAATTGAGTTTAAACATTTGTATCAATTCCCTTTCGTTTTGAGTTGTGAAAATTTCTAATTTATCCGAAAATAAATTGAATCTCTGATTATTCTCATACCAGTACATGTTGACATTTCTTTGTTAAATTACCTTCGAAAGAATTTTATCTTTAGCAACTTAATATCTTTATAGTTTAGGGCTAGGCTCCATTCGATGTTCGGTATTGTTGGGATGGAAGAGGTTGGTTATAAAAGTACGATTAGAAAGCATCGATTTTCAATTCAAAATTTTCTTGGTAAGTAAAATCACTTTTGAAAAATACTAAAAATAGTAGTTTTATTAAAAAAAATTTGATTAGGCACATATGTAGGTAAGCTTTATTAAAAACATTTTGATGCTAAAAGAGCTTTCAGATCAGAAAATATTTTTTTAAAAAAATTGTACATTTATGCACTTGATAGCTTTCTTTGTAATTTATTATTTAGAAGATAGATTGTTCAAACTTGGTCTTTTAAGGCAAACAAATAAAGCCTGCAGTCTGGATAGAATTATAAGCTCAATTAGATAAATGGAAGAATAAGAACTTAAAGCTTTAGTCTCAATTGCCTCCTCATCTTTTCTCTCCTGCGCTAAACAGAAAAGCGTTTGCAATCAGTGTGTTCATACACCACACACCCTTGAAGAATCTGATTTCTACAGTCCTGCATCCAATTTTTATTGCTATATACAATAAACAAGGAAGAAGATGAATTACCTGGAATTACTGATGACATATAGAAAGAATCAAGTGCTTATCTCTAAACAATGGTGATTGATCATTACTAATACTTTTCAACAATGGTGATTACTTACTAAGATGTTTAATCAACTAAACATCAACATTTAAGCTAAAGATGCACTATCCCTGATCAACTTAATATTACCCATCCAGAACTTTAAAATAGAAAGACTTTAAATTAGGGATCTCAGCTTTATCAGACAGAAAACTACAGAGAAAATCACATAAGAGATAGAATTCAGTATATTACTGACTCAATCCTATTAAAATAGGAAAAAATATATACGTATGTCGATGTCACGCCCCGCTTCCCAAAAAGAATACGAAATACGAATACGAGACAAAAGCCCAGCGAATGATTTTTATCATCCATAAGCTGTTCAGGAATCTTTACAATATTTCACAAGATAATCAGAATCGGAAGTAAAAGATACAACTAGGCATGCATAATTGAAACAAGATACCAACAGAAATTACTTGAAACAAAATATAATAATCTCAAATAATCAAATTCTGAACAAGTCAAATATTCTGGGTCACATCGCCCAAATACAAGATAAATATCCAAGTGATCAAGTACATCTTATTCAAGTTCAAGCAACAATAATATTTAAAATCATAAAGCATGAAATCCCGCACTAGTACATCATCTCGCCAATACCACATCTTAGTAAGTAATCACCATTGCATAAATTTGTCGGAGAAGGAAGAAGAAAAACAAGTATCCGTCAATTGCAAGTTACGGGCCATTAATAATGTAGGATACAAGTACATGGAATAGGTCAATCTAAGTAACAACCTAGCATGGTATAATCATGAATACAGGATATAAATTATAGCATGGCAAGATAAGCAAATATAATAACATGTGTCGAGTGTCGAGTAAACAAGTGTCATGCATCAAGTAACCAGTATCAAGAATCAAGTAATCATGCAGCATGTATCAAGTATCAAATCTCATGTATCATGTAGTCAAGTGTCAAGTAGGCATGTATCATGTTCAAATGTCAAGTAGGCAAGTATCATGTTCAAGTATCATGTATTAAGTCTTGTAGTTATTACTATCTAGGTAGTACTTCATGCATCCCAGTTTTTACTACATGGTTACTACAACAAACAGTTTCGCTTTAGATTTTGTAGAGGGCCATATAGGGTAGTGTACTCATGGACAAGCTCAAAGTATCATGTAATCATGCATCATGTAAACAAGCTCCAAAACCCAAACAAGCTCTAGTGTAATATGTGTATGTGTCATGTATATCGTGTCAAGCTCCACATGTAAACAAGCTCCAATAACCACTAGGTACTTCCGAGTACACCTTTCTGCACTATCCACTACTAGATCTTTCCCTTAACCCCGGCTTGGTTATTTTATTATTAAGTCAAACAAGTATGTAGGTGTGCGAAACATATCAAGTATATCATGCCATGATCATGTAACCAAGTGCAAGTTGCAAGATAAACATATACGTGTGTAAGATATCTCATAAAAAAACTAAAATAAACAAATCTCAATTTCAGGACAGCAAGACCATACTGTAGTAAAACAGTGACTCCGAATATTACAAACATGCAAACCAGAATCTATTGAAACTTCTAGAAAGTAGACTCCCAACCGAATCCAGTGAGTATAAATAAGTTATATATTATTTCACAAAAACATAGCTCAAAACTGGTTTGAAGATAAAAAATAGGTTCAGCCAGAAATCAGGAAAACGTATTCAAGAGTAGGAAAACAGCATGAAATTTCAGTAAATAAATCCACAGAAAATCTGGGATATTCCCCTATATGTCCAGTATCTAAATATAAAGTTTCAGAATTTTCCAGTGAAATTAGATCAGTCATCAAAAATAAGAAAATATCGATAAACCATAGCTTGGCAAATCTGGAATTCCCAACACTGCTGTACAAAAACTATGATATCTCGCAACCAGTGAAACGAAATCCAATTCTGCCAAAGGGATATGAAAATAGATAAAATATACTAGCTTTCATATTTCACAAACATTTTCCATACAGTAAAAGGAATCGTAGTGAAAATAAGGTTCTTTACAGAACAGCGAGCAAAATACAGCAAGTATAGATTTTATAAACGAGCATGAAACAACACATAAAACTCATCAATAAAATTCACCAAATTTCTGGGTAATCCGTAACTTGATAAAGAATCATTGACCAAAGTTTCGGATCAAAATAATATATGTAGAATAGTTGTTTAAAATGATTTGTCATCAAAATTACAGAAAAACAGAATCTGGAAAAGGTCGACACCTCTGTGGTAAAACAGTCATAACTCAGTCATACAAAAACGAAATCAAGCAAGGTCAGAGGGGTTTGAAAAAAGATGAAATTCTCTAAATTTCATGTTTTACACCGAAATTAAGATACTGAATTTAAGACGGTCCAAAACCGCAAACAAAATAGATCAGCGACAAAATACAGATTTTTCCCTTTTACAAAAACTCAACATATATCATACAAAACTTGTTCAAAACACAACCAAATATGAAATTGATCCTACCAAGTGTCTAAAAATCATAAATTAGGGTAACTAACATGTCCACACCAAGTATTTCACATCGGTCTCAACCAAAACACGAATTCTCTCCAAAAGTCTCACATACATGATCAAAATCAAGAACAGATAAATCCTAAGTTAATTCATGTCCATATTGTATCGTGAGTTATCTATGGTCAAATTTTCACAATAAAGACAAAACCTATCAAGCATATCACAAACAAGAGTCGTCTCTAGACCCAAGTACACTATAGGTGGTATTTTTGACTTGTATCAAATAAATGAATTGGAGTACAAGTTACTTGCCTTAAACGAATATGAATAACGATGCAAATCAAGAGTAGGAGCAAAACCCACGATTGAAAATCTTCAAATGAATGAATCCCAGCAACTAGAGCGAAAAACTCCACATGAACAAAAACTCCGAAAGCAAGATGATCCAAAAGGGATGAATGGCGATAGTGGCCTGCTGCCACGAGAGAACACCATGAGAGAGAGACGAGGGATTGTGGGGTGGTGTGAGGCGGTCGGGATTGTGAAGGAGGTAGTCGGCCAAGCAAGAAGAGCGGCTCGAGCTGGGTGGCTGTCGGGTTTGCACACAAGCCGGGGAGAGTGGGTGTCGGCCTGGAGTAGGGTCGGCCTGAGGTAGGGTTGGAGGTGGCCTGGGCTGGCCTGGGTGTGCAGCCGCAAATAAGGAGAGGGAGAGAGAGGGGGAGGCCGGGTTGCTAGGAGTAAAGGAATTAGGGTTAGGGTTTAGATGAGAGGGATTAGAGAGTATATATATATGGGGATTAGGGTTGAGAAACACAAATTGGGTTAATGGGTATTTGGGTTGTGGGTAATTAGGAGTAGTAGTAGGTTTACCAAATGGGTTTTCGATTCGGGTCAATTAAATAGGAATAAAATTGGATTGTTAATTTTATTTGGCTTTGGAAATCTTATTAGGGATCAAAATAATAGGATTGGTGAAAAGTAGGACAACCAATCACCTCCACAACCACCCAAGAAAAAGAAAAATAAAGAGAACAAGAGAAAAATGAAGAAAGAACAAAATAATGAAGAACGGAACAAAAGAGACTACCAAACACACACAAGGAGCTCAAAATAAAATAAAACGAATATATATTGAAAACAGCTCTAATATACGGTTCAGAAAAATACAAGAGAGAAAATACGCCAAAACGAAAAATACACTCCAAAATACACAAAATGAAAAAACAGGGTTTACAATTCTACCTACCTAACAAGAAGAATTTCGTCCTCGAAATTCAAAAAGAAGGTACATAGGGTAACCCTAAAACAACCAAAAGAACAAAAAAACAAAACTACTCAAACAAATGAGGAAACTTTTGCTGAATCTCCTCCTCCAGCTCTCAAGTCGACTCACCGGGCTAGTGAGGATTCCACGCAACATGAACCAACTTAATGACCTTGTTCTTAAGCACTTTCTCCTGCCGATCCACAATAGCAACTGGCAGAATCTCACAAATCAAATCTGGCCGAACGGTCAACTCAGAATAGTCGATCACGTGGCTCTCATCTCAGATATATCTCCTGAGTTGTGAGACATGGAAAACATCGTGTACTCCTGATAACGCTAGCAGCAATGCAAGACGATAGGCCACCTTGCCTACTCGCTCTAAAATCTCAAACGGTCCAATAAACCCCGGGCTAAGCTTGCCCCCACCACCGAACCGAATGACACCGCACCACGGCGATACCTTAGGGAAAACATGGTCACCAACGCCAAACTCCAAAGCTCTCCGATGGTCATCGGCCCATCTCTTCTACCGATCCTGAGCTGCATGCAAATGCTTCCTGATCTGAACCACTACATCCACTGTCATGGTGATCAACTCCGGATCCAACAACTTTCTCTCACCAATGTCATCCCAACACACTAGTGATCTACACTTTCGCCCATAGAGTGCCTCGAATGGAGCAGCTTTAATACTGGCTTGAAAGATGTTGTTGTACGAGAACTCTACGAGATGCAAATGGTCCTCCCAAGATCTACCAAACTAAAGCATACAGGACCTCAACATGTCCTCAATTATCTGAATAGTCCGCTCTGACTGTCCATCAGTCTGGGGATGAAAAGCTGTACTGTACTTTAATTTACTCCCCAAACTGTTCTGAAGACTCTCACAGAACTGAGATCTGAATCTCATATCCCTGTCGAATACAATATTGACTAGAACCCCATGAATTCTAACATTCTCTTGCATATACCTCTCAGCTAGGCTCTCTGTAGACTGACCGTCACGAAAAGGAATGAAGTGAGCACTCTTCGTCAAATGGTCGACAATCACCCAAATGGCATTATGACCCTTAGGACTCATCGGCAAAGCAGTCACAAAATCCATAGTGATATGTTCCCACTTCCACTCTGGAATAGGAAGCGGTTGAAGAAGTCTAGCGGTTCTCTGATGTTCTGCCTTAACCTGCTGACAGATCAAACACTGAGAAACAAACCGAGCAACAGCCCTCTTCATACCATGCCACCAGAAATGAAGCTTCAAATCCCGATACATCTTAGTACCGCCAGGATGGATGGAACACGAACACTGGTGAGCTTCTTCAAGCAACCTCTGACAAACTTCACCCTTAGAGACACACAACCGGGAACCAAAACGAAGCGATCCATCAGCATGAATAACCATGTCGGTTCTTGACCCAGACTCAACCTCAGCTTGAAAACTCCATAACCGTGGATCACCAGCCTGTGCCTCCTTAATCTGATCAACAAGAGACGACTGTGGCTGGAGCGCCAAACAACTCCGACCAAAACTCGGCTACACAACATCCAAATCCAACCTCCCCATCAGCTCAATGAGATCACTCTGCTGAGTAAGAAACATAACTGTCGATCTCCTGCTCAAAGCATCAGGCACCAAGTTCACTTTACCAGGATGGTATTGCAAACTGATATCATAATCGGCCATAAGCTCCAACCAATGCCGTTGCCACATGTTTAACTCCTTCTGGCAGAAGACGTACTTGAGACTTTCGTGATCTGTAAAGATCTCCACTCGGTCCCCAAGTAAATAATGTCTCCATAGCTTCAAAGCATGAATCACTGCTACTAACTCCAAGTCATGAGTAGGATAGTTCTTCTCATGCAGCCTCAACTTCCTCGATGCATACGCAACGACTTGGCCCTACAGCATCAAAACTACTCCAAGACCCTTACCAGAAGTATCACAGTGAATTACAAATCTGCCTGAACCATCGGGAATAGTCAACACAGGCGCTGACGTCAATATGTTCTTCAACTCAACAAAAGCCTCATTGCACTCATCAGACCAACAAAACTTCTGATCCTTCCCTGTCAGTTCAGTCAATGGTCCAGCTATCTTCGAAAAATCCTGAACGAACTTCCGATAATAGCCAGCCAAACCAAGAAAACTCCTGACCTCTGAAACTGACTTGGGAATAGGCCAATCCTTCACAGCCTCAACCTTGTCCAGATCCACAAAAACACCCTCGCCTGAGATAATGTGCCCTAAGAAATAAATCCGATCGAGCCAAAACTCGCACTTCCTGAATTTCCAATTATAATCAGGTTGGCTTTGAAATCTGGATTCCAAATAACAACGGAACATTTCCTGCACTCACAGGAACATATGACAATTCCACCACCTGTCACAATGTTCCAAGCCTCTGACATGTTGCTGCATTCTAACTGATGGCGAGCGACAAATCGAGAGGAGACAAAAGAATGGGTTGCCCCATAATCAAAAAGAACATAGGAAGGAAAAAAGTAAACAAGGATGATACCTAAATGGAATCAAAGACAAGGAGAAATAATAGACAAATAAGGGTGAGGAAAAAACAACAATATAGGAAGACAACATAAAGAAGCAAAACATGACCAAAAGAAAGAAACAATAGAGAAACAAAACAACAAAACAAGATATACCTGCCTCAACTCCTTCAACTATCTCAGCATCTGCAGCAGTCAAGTTGAAAGCCTGACCTCTCCTCGGAACAACGGTCTTCTGACCGACAATCTGATGTTGGGGAGGAAGCGGTGGCCTAACTGGACCACAAGCTGGAACTGCTGGTTGGACAGGACCACGGACTAGAAGAGTCACCCTCTGCTGTGGACAATCCCGCAAAGTGTGGTTAGGAGCACCACATGCAAAACAGCGGTGATTGGCCCGCCTACAGTTCTTGCGCTCATGCTCGGCAAGTCTAAAAAGTCGCAAAACTACCCCTTTGGGAACCAGCAGAAGAGTAAGGAGCTTCTCTAACTGGGTGGGTGAAAACAGGCCTCCGAATAGGCCCACCAGAAGGCCTAGCAATAGCAGTGGGAACAGTCTACTGAGAAAAAGACGAACCACCACGAGCCTACTCCTGAGCTCGGGCTGCCTTAAGAGCCTCAATGTAGGTATGCAAGCAAAGAGAGACAACATGCCTCTTGATATCCTGCTCAAGCCCATTTATGAATCTACGAGCCCTATCCTCTTCAGTTGCAACAAGAACGGCAGCGAAGCGGCTCAGTCTAGCAAACTCAGCTTCGTACTCATCCACTGACCTGGAACCCTATTGCAAGAAAGTCCATGTTACAACATTGCATGAACAATTATGTAACAAATCCAAAATGGAATAATGACTTAACCTGTTTTAGGGCCAGGAAATGCTGTTCCATCTCAACTCGAGTACTACTGGGGAAGAAGTTCTCCAAGAATCCCCAAGTGAATGTAGTCCAAGCAATAGGCCTCTCAAGTCGCTCAGACTCGGCCATCCACCAGATATAAGCCAGATCCACTAGCTGGATGGAAACAACGTCCACCCGATCAGCCTCGGCAACACAAGCTGCTAACAACAAGTGTTCAGTCTGAATCAACCACTGTTCAGCCTCCAAAGGCATCTCAGTGCCGGAAAAATGATCGGAATGCAGCCTCATAAAATCTGTAACTGTCCCTGGACAAGGCAGAAGATTTGCCTGCACAGGCACAACAAGAGGCGGAACCCGGGCAGCTTCAAAAGCAGCCATCACAAGATCACTATGGTTCTGCTGCTGATTAATCAGCCACTCAAGCACAGTAGTGACAGCCTCAATCGGATCAACCTGCGACTGAGAAGTAGAACCTCTGCGAGCCATAGTCTGCACAAACGAAAAACATTTCACATCCAGAATCAGAGTTGGTATAAATTCATTTATGTATGCATGGTTGGTGAAATGTTGAGCAGATCCCAGAACGAACCAAGCTTGTCTAATATATTAGGCAACTAATACATTAGCCAAACCTAGCTCTGATACCACTAAAAACCCTATCATGCCCCGCTTCCCAAAAAGAATACAGAATACGGATACGAGACAAATGTAACACCCCAAATTCCAAATACAACTGAATTCGAAGTTCCACAGGATCTTTACACTTCTTTTGTACAATTTTACAAGGAAATTGAAACATTTCTTACATCAGAGTTACATTATACCTTTACATTATTACAGCGAAAGCAATTTTACAGTAATTACATGAAACAACATTTAAATCAATCTTTGAGCAGCATGTATACTTCAATTTGTCAAGCATCTTTACCCTGCATGTAAAACTGTGGGCGCATCAGTTCATTCACTAACGAAATATTATACACGGTCTTTCTCTCTATGCCGGAGACAGTATAACGATTCTCAACACTTAACAAACCACAAACTTGTTCACAAACAATACTAAAGGGACTATCCTATATGTGTCGTGTTGTGCGGTGCACTTAGTCCTTAATGCAGTTATTATGTTACATGACACTAATGCGTACTTGTTCAGATTCTATGCATCCCAGACTACATAGGTCTGAGGGCAAGCCATCAACCGTTCTTCATCTTGCAGGGTTCAATCTCTCATCATGACTTAAATTACTACTGTAACTACGATAAGTATCCTAGATGTTCTATAAGTACGAGCTCATGTCCAGACAGCCTAGAGGGGAATCCCACGTCATGTCACGATGCATCGTGAAGACAGCCTGTGGACAATTTAGCCTTTGTCATGGGACATGATACCACCCGCAATCACCAAACACCCCACGAGCGTCGCCTACGACATGGACTCCTTGAGATATATCCACGTCATGTCACGATGCATCGTGAAGAAAACCTATGAATATTCTCACTCCGTAGCTCCGAGGCCCTCATAGTCATGTTTTTCTCTTATTTTCATCACCTCTTCACTGTGTATCTGATCCTTAGTTATTTGAATCATGAAAAAAATCAATTCTCTAGAGTTATCCTTTCCACTATACCGGTCTTAATCATCTATTCAACATGACCCAATTTTGATCTTTTCATCTCAAATTTTCATTTCAATATATCTATTTTCAATGCCGGTATGAGGCTTAACTACACTCTAGTTCTTAATTTCAATTCTCAATCAAAAATCGAATAAGTCTTTTTCATGATTAACATTAATTTTTGTAACGCCCCGAACTTCCTATATGGAGGATTCGAGACATGAGCCAGGACCTTTACATTCAATTAGTCACAATACATAGATCTGTGGAAAATTTTAAAACTTTTTACTACTACAATATTACAGACCGAGTGTTTCCATTGATTCCACATTACATCAGAGTATATAAGAATGAAAGATGACAATATCAGACACTTCATTTGTAAACCATGCCTTGACTGGAGTCCTCCCGGTTGGGTGATCTTGTATCCACGACTACGATCCAATACCTGTACTTCTACACTGCAATACCTATTGAAGTGGGGACGTCAGTATTCACTGACGTTTAAGGGCTGATCATATAGCAGCGAATCTCCAAAAACAAACAAATAAAACATGGTAAAATATGTCGGTGTAGTTTAAGTGTTCGTGAGTGCAATGACTAGAATCTAATGCAATGTCAACTTATCTAGGATGCTCCTATTCTAATGCAAGCGAGTCTCCGGAACAGTATGCATCCCATACTACATACGCCCCATCTCAAGCCGTTTTCTCCATATAGGGATTTGAACCCACGTTATGAATTCTACTATTTGTACTCATCCTGTTCCTGTCATAATACTACATGACTGGTGACTATTGCCGGCGTACCAGACCACACTCAAAAGCCAACACGAACTACAAGGTACTTGTCAACCTTCTTCCGTGCCCTCAACTAGTCATGAGAAGGCATAGAACCTGCCGGGATCATAGGGACCATTTCCCTAGGAAACCCTCTCGTTCTTATCATGGCACATTCAGGAATTAACAAACAAGATATGGAACCCGTGCTCCCAACTTGTCATGAAAAGCACCGCCCGTATCCCTTTGACAGGGGAATACATCCCGATAACACCACCTAGTGTCAGCCTATAGGAGATATAGGAGTATAGGGTATCACCCCCAACACCAACTCTCTCCCCTTGGCAAAAATGGTTAAGTAACAAGTTACTACCCTAACAATGTTACTAACCCTAACAGACCAAATGCGCCGTACGAGCTACCAGATACTTTCAACCTAGAGTCGTACTCTCAACTCATCATGAAAAGGCACCATATGGATCAAACAAGCGAGATACGCAACTCATGCTTCCAACTTGTCATGAAAAGCACCGTACGTGTCCCTCTTCTAACCCAACAAGCGAGACTGCATTGTACTTTCAACTCGTCATGAAAAGCACCGTACGTGTCCCTTTTCTAGAGAGTGTGACAATTAGTCCACAACATTGACCCAGTCTTAAGCTAGACTTCACACGATCTCCTCGGATCTACTCATAGCCTACTTATTTAAGACCATACCTATGTATCAGCCCAAAGAGCTTCGTATGGGACCAACAGCATAAAAACAACTACTTATCCTAAGCATGGGTTTCTACATACAACACAAGCATGAATGTTCACTAGCATATTACATAGGCATGGGTGGGTTCACTTCAACATAGAACAATAAAGCTCAAGCATGATGGGTTCTTTACTAGAACCATTAGCGACTTAACCATGATGTTCTACTACAACTTAAACATGGTACACAAACTCATGCATGGCCCTTACTACCAACTAAAGCATGATAGGTTTTACTAGAAGTCACATAATACAAATGGGTTCTCTTTTGACATAGAACAACAACTAACTCATGATTTAATACAACTCAAGCATGGTAGTCCTACTTACTAACTCAAGCATGGTAAGTTAACTAGAATGTCACATAGCATGAATGGGTTCTCTTTTGTCATGGACAACAACTCAAGCATGATCTCCTACATCTCAAGCATGGTAGTCCTACATACTAACTCAAGCATGATAAGTTAACTAGAATATCACATAGGCATGAATGGGTTCTTTACACAACTCAAGCATGGTAAGTTTGCTAGAATATCACATAAGCATGAATGGGTTCTTTACACAACTCAAGCATGGTAAGTTTGCTAGAATATCACATAAGCATGAATGGGTTCTTTACACAACTCAAGCATGGTAAGTTTTCTAGAATATCACATAAGCATGAATGGGTTCTTTACATAACTCAAGCATGGTAAGTTTGCTAGAATATCACATGAGCATGAATGGGTTCTTTACACAACTCAAGCATGGTAAGTTTGCTAGAATATCACATAAGCATGAATGGGTTCTTTACACAACTCAAGCATGGTAAGTTTGCTAGAATATCACATAAGCATGAATGGGTTCTTTACACAACTCAAGCATGGTAAGTTTGCTAGAATATCACATAAGCATGAATGGGTTCTTGCACACTCAAGCATGGATTCTTACTACATCACAAGCATGGGTTCTTTTTCTACAACTCAAGCATGGATTCCTACTACATCACAAGCATGGGTTCTTTTTCTACAACTCAAGCATGGATTCCTACTACATCACAAGCATGGGTTCTTTTTCTACAACTCAAGCATGGATTCTTAAAATAAGCTACTATCCAAGCTTACTTACATATTACAAGAACTACTTATTTTAGGGATTACTAGTCCCATTTATTACAAGGAACTAGTTTTACCAAATTACAAGTTCCTACATAAACAATAATCAACTCTTATAGAGTTACAAGATAAACTCACTTTCCTTTAATCCCACAATTTCTACATCAAGAAAACTCACCTTTTTATGAACAAAAGTTAGTAAGGACATGATCTTTATTAGGTTGGAAAACAACATACAACAAAAATACTATCTCTTAAAATTAGCATGTAAAGTCCTACAACCCCCAAAATGGGTATGTAACCATTCTCACCTTACTAACTTATATGCACATAGTAGTTAGTCCAAGTTGTTTAATTTGTGTTAAACAAGGTGACTAAAGAAACAAACATAAACATAGCAAGTTCAAAGTCTCATCTTTATGGGTTCCTTGTGAGTTCCATTCTTCCAACTTTCCTTATATGAAATCCCTTTTTATAAACAACCATTTTTTTATGCTTATTTCTTTAGTCCAAGTAGTCAAATTTAACCATAATAACAACAATAATAGTAGCAAGGCTAAAGATCAAATCTTTATGTGTTTTAAAATTAATTTCCTCCATTCAAACTTTCCATGGGATCCTTGTGATCCAAATCACTACTTATATGCTCAATAATTAGTCCAAGTTGTTTTAATCAACATACAACATATATACACACATATAACCATAAGTAGAGAGCAAAATAGAACAAAAATTAACATACAAAAAGGTAGAGAAACCCCCACCTTGATTTTTCTATGTAGGAAGGACTAGCTAGCAAACCATCTCCTTCCTTGCTCCTATGGAGAACTCTTCAAGAACTCCATGAAAGAGAACCTATTAAAATCTCTCCTTCTCTCTTTCTTTTTCTTCCCTTTTCTTTCTAAAATTTAAAACTAGTAAGAAGTAGAAGTAGAAGGAAATGGAGAATGAGATGAGAAAGAGATGGAGAAGAATGGAGACAAATGATAATGAAAATGGGAAAGGGGAGGGGAGGCCGGCCACTTTGTGAAGGATGGGGGGTTTAAATAGGAGATGGGTGAAGGGTTGTGTGGGTAGAAAGAGTGCCACTTGTCCAACTCTTATGGTTAGAAACAATTCATGTTTCTTTTGCAAATAATCTTTACAATCAAGTCCTAATCCATCCTAGCCCTCCATCTCATCATGATGGATCTAAAATAAAATATAATTTACCAAAATCACATACTACATGATTTGTTTAAACGCCCGAAATCGACACAGTTCGATTTCGTACGTGTATCTGATTATACAGATATTTTTCATTCATGAAAACGAACAATCTGTACAAAAATAATTTAATTCTGAAAATAATAATAAAATAAATTTTATTATCAGCCCGGAAGATTCCAGTACCAATTTGATACAATACAGATGTATACAGACTGGTATATACACACAGATAACGTTCATCAACAAAACCGGGTGATATCTACCAAAAATATTTCATTTTGGGTAATTAAAGTAAAATAATAATAAAATAATAATTTTCAGTGTCTGCCCGGGATTTTCCAGACATTTTTCTCAAAAATGCGTTTTTCAGGATTTTGTACAAGTGCACAAAACTGATCCAATACCTGTATATCTTACCAGTATATAGGTCCAGGTAACTTTTCATGTGCAAAACCAAGAAATTTCCATTTAAAATATTTTGCTTTAAAAATAATAATTTATACAATATAATATCCGTCCGGGATATTACAATTTTCCTTTCATGTTCATAGCATTTGCATACTCATGCTCATAAAATCTTTCATAATTCATCATAACATTCAATTTCACTTTCATGTACAACTCATGCATAAACAAAAGAATTCGTTTTTCTAACTTGTCACATTCATAGCTTATTCAACTACCATGAAATTACCGTACTGTCATTTTATCAAAAATTCTCACTTTCATTGCCCAAACTCATTTCAAAAACTCTTTTAAACAAGGCATGTATTCAGAGACAATTTAAACCAATAAAATAATAAGTTCTTTCTTGCCAAAAGTAGTATCAAATTCTTATTTATCCTAGGCCACAGGTTATAGAAAATTATCTCACGAAAATCCAGACATTAGTTGAAACTTCAGGGCAGTCGACCGTTATACTATGATCGATCGACTGTTCCGCAAAGATTAAAAACTTGAAAATAAATACTCAAAGCAGTCTACTGTTACACTATGATTCGTCGACTGTTCTGCAAAGATTAAAAACTCGAAAATAAAATGATCAGGGCAGTGGACTGTTACACTATGATCGGTCGACTGTTCTGCAAAGGTTAAAAACTCGAAAATAAATACTCAGAGCAGTCGACTATTTCAATCTAATTGGTCGACTGATGCTGCTAGGTTTTTCAAATTCCCAAAATATTTTTTGTTCTTTTTCTTCTCTTTTTGAGTCAAAACTCTCCAGTTTCTAATGTGTATACAAAAATAGTAAACTAGTATTTTTAAATTCATTATTTACCAATAACACATGCATTTAGTCAATTTGTGTCTCATAAGTACCAATTCGTCTCACATAGCATAGTTCATGGACATAAAGCATGGTGATAAGATTGGTTCTAGCATTTCAATTTCACATCTTTATTCATTAGCAATCATTTTAACAGTCAATTTTAAAGCGACTATTTTATCTCTAATCAACAAAACATGAGACTACAATTTATAAATTTTTTCTCAACTATTTTAGCAAACATCCCTAGCATGGCATCTACATTTAAAAGTATTGAGAAACACCCACCTATAGTTGAAGAAACGAATGAAAACTCCTAGAATGCAACAAAGTAGCCTTCTTTTCCTAGAATGGATTGCAAATTGTCTCCTCCTCCTTGTGCTTGCTAGAAACCCGAGCTCTCCTTGCTTCCTTGATGATTGGTCGGCCACCTCTAGGTTGGAACACACACAATTTTGGACACTCTAATCTTTTGCTCACTATTGTCTCTCAATCTTTTGCTCTCTCTTAATGAATTGTGTAATGTACTAATGAGAAGAAATATAGGGGTATTTATACACTTTTAGGATGAGAATAGATGGCTAGGATTTAATCAAGGAGTTAGAGATTAAGGACCAAGATGAATTGGGAAGTTGTAGTAACTTCCATGATCACATAACCATCCCTCAACTTCATCTCACTCTCTCCCTGTCTCTCTCCCCAATCCGGCCACCCCTTGAAGTGTGTGCAATGCACACTCTAGTGTGTGCACGTGCCCTTTCTAGTACCCCCCATCATTAAGTTGTACAAATTTAATTAATCAATTGTCCACTAATTGTGTCTACATGACAAGTTGGGACAATTAAAAGATTAATTAAGTTTGTGGGCCTCAAAATAGTGGGCTTTAGGCTCATGGCCCATTTAATAAAATACTTTAATTTATTAGGGTGGGCTTAAATTAGAAAAACACTCTTAGGCTTTAAAAAGAGGCTTTTAGAAGATAAAGAGAAAGAAAAATGTTTATTCGTTCAAGTTATAAAAGATAATTTTGGAAGAAAATATACATACAAAATTTCTACGTGCACTACACGTAAAAATCATCATTTCTCATTAAATAAAAATTCAGGGTATTACAACAAAAGCCCAGCGAATGATTTTCATCATCCATAAGCTGTTAATGAATCTTTACAATATTTCACAAGATAATCAGAGTCAGAAGCAAAAGATACAACCAGCCATGCATAATTGAAACAAGATACCAACAGAAATTACTTGAAACCAAATATAATAATCTCAAATAATCAAATTCTGAACAAGTCAAATATTCTGGGTCACATCGCCCAAATACAAGATAAATATCCAAGTAATCAAGTACATCTTATTCAAGTTCAAGCAACAATAATAATTAAAATCATAAAGCATGAAATCCAGCACCAGTACATCATCTCGCCAATACCATCTGGCAGCTGACCATCCTGGTCTGCAATTAGTAAATTTGCAGGAGAAGGAAGAAGAAAAACAAGTACCCATCAATTGCAAGGTATGGGCTACTTATAATGTTGGATACAAGTACAGGGAATAGGTAAATCTAAGTAACAACCTAGCATGGTATAATCATGAATACAGGATATAAATCATAGCATGGCAAGATGAGTAGATATAATAACATGTGTCGAGTATCAAGTAAACAGGTGTCATGCATCAAGTAACCAGTATCAAGAATCAAGTAATCATGCAGCATGTATCAAGTATCAAATCTCACGTATCATGGAGTCCAGTGTCAAGTAGGCATGTATCATGTTCAAGTGTCAACTGGGCATGTATAATGTTCAAGTATCATATATCAAGTCTTGTAGTTATTACTATCTAGGTAGCACTTCATGCATCATGGTTTTTACTACATGGTTGCAACAACAAACAGTTTCGCTTTAGATTTTGTAGGGGACCATACAGGGCAGTGTACTCAGGGACAAGCTCCAAGTATCATGTAATCATGTATTATGTAAACAAGCTCAAAAACCCAAACAAGCTCCAGTGTCATGTGTGAACGTGTCATATATATTGTGTCAAGCTCCACATGTGAACAAGCTCCAATAACCACTAGGTTCTTCCGAGTACACGTTTTTGCACTATCCACTACTAGATCTTTCCCTTAACCCCGGCTTGGTTATTTTATTATTAAGTCAAACAAGCATGTAGGTGTGCGAAACACATTAAGTATATCATGTCATGATCATGTAACGAGTGCAAGTTGCAAGATAAACATGTACGTGTGTAGGATATCTCATAAAAGAACTAAAATAAACATATCTCAATTTCAGGACAGCAAGACTATACTGTAGTAAAACAGTGATTCCCAGTATTACAAACATCCAAATTTGAATCTGTCGAAACATCTAGAAAGTAGACTCCCAACCGATTCCAGTGAGTATAAATAAGTCGTATATAATTTCACAAAAACATAGCTCAAAATTGATTTGAATACAGAAAATTGGTTCGGCCAGAAATCAGAAAAACATATTCAAGAGTAGGAAAACAACATGAAAACTCAAAAAATAAATCCACGAAAAATCTGTGGTATTCCTCTATATGTCCAATATCAAAATATAAAGTTTCAAAATTTTCCAGCGAAATTAGATCAGTCATCAAAAAGAAGAAAACATCGATAAACCATAGTTTGTCAAATCTAGAATACGAAAACTTTGATATCTCGCAACCAGTGAAACGAAATCCAATTTCGCCAAAGGGATATGAAAATAGATAAAATATAATAGCTTTCATCTTTCACAAAAATTTTCAAACAGTAAAAGGAATCGTAGTGAAAATAAGGTTCTTTACAGAACAGCGAGCAAAATACAGCAAGTATAGATTTCAAAAACGAGCATGAAACAACACATAAAACTCATAAATAAAATTCACCAAAATTCTGGGTAATCCCTAACATGATAAAAAAAATACTGACCAAAGTTTTGGATCAAAATAATATATTTAGCAGAGTTCTTTAAAATGATTTGTCATCAAAATTACTGAAAAATAGAATCTGGAAAAGGTCGACACCTCTGTAGTAAAACAGTCACAACTCAGTCATCAAAAAACGAAATCAAGCAAGGTCAGAGGTTTTTGAAAATAGACGAAATTCTCTAAAACTCATGTTTTATACCGAAATTACGATACAGACTTTAAGATAGTCCAAAACAGCAAACAAAACAGAACAGCGACAAAATACAGATTTTTCCCTTTTACAACAACTCAACATATATCATACAAAACTTGTTCAAAACACAACCAAACATGAAATCGAGTCTACCAAGTATCTTAATATCATAAATTAGGGTAACTAACATGTCCACACCAAGTATTTCACATGGGTCTCAACCAAAACACGAATTCTCACCAAAAGTCTCACATACATGATCAAAATCAAGAACGGGTAATCCTAAGTTAATTCTTGTCCATATTGTGTCATGAGTCATCTATGGTCAAATTTTCACAATAGAGACAAAATCCATCAAGCATATTACAAACAAGAGTCGTAACTAGACCCAACTACACTATAGGTGGTATTTTTGACTTGTATCAAATAAATGAATTGGAGTACAAGTTACTTGCCTTAACCGAAGATAAAAAATGATGCAAATCAAGAGTATGAGCAAAACCCACGAATGAAATTCTGCGAATGAATGAATCCCGACAACTAGAGCGAAAATCTCCATACAAAAAAAACTCCAAAAGCGAGATGATCCAAGAGGGATGAATGGCGATAGTGGCTTGCGACCATGAGAGAACACCACGATAGAGAGACGAGGGATTGTAGGGTGGTGTGAGGCGGTCGGGATGGTCAAGGAGGTAGTCGGCCAAGCTAGAAGAGGGGCTCGGGCTTGGTGGCTGTCGGGTTTGCACACAGGCCGGGGAGAGTGGGTGTCGGTCTGGAGTAGGGTCGGCCTGAGGTAGGGTCGGGGGTGGCCTGGGCTGGCCTAGGTGTGCAGCCGCAAACAAGGAGAGGGAGAGAGAGGGGGAGGCCGGGTTGCTAGGAGTAGGGGAATTAGGTTAAGGTTTAGATGAGAGGGATTAGAGAGTATATATATATATGTATATATATATATATATATATATATATATATATATATATGGGGATTAGGGTTGAGAAACACAAGTTGGATTAATGGGTATTTGGGTTGTGGGTAATTAGGAGTAGTATTAGGTTTACCAAATGGGTTTTGGATTCTTGTCAATTAAATAGGAATACAAGTAGGATTGAGAATTTTATTTGGCTTTGGAAATCTTATTAGGGATCAAAATAATAGGATTGGGAAAAAATAAGACAACCAATCACCACCACAGCCACCCAAGAAAAATAAAAATAAAGAGAACGAGACCAAAATGAAGAAAGAACAAAATAATGAAGAACAGAACAAAAGAGACAACCAAATACACACAAGGAGCTCAAAATGAAATAAAGAGAATATATATTAAAAACAACTCCAATATACGGTTCAGAAAAATATAAGAGAGAAAATACATCAAAGCGAAAAATACACTCCAAAATACACAAAATGAAAAACAGGGGTTACAGTCGATGTCATTTTCTTTTGCTACTTGAAAATTCAGTATGGATAATTATGTCAGGTAAATTGGAAAATCTAAAAATGTGGACGTTATACGCTGTATGGATATCCGCCGTCAATCTCTTTTCTCTAATGTGGACTGTTGTCAGATAGAAAATAAGAAAATATTGGCTTGTTGCGCCGAGTGGAATAGAGAATCTAGATAGCTGTCTGATATTCAATCTATCACCAATCCCCTTTCCCTCTGTAAAAAACGTTTTCAGTATTTATCCATCGTCAATCTCATTTATCTAATGTGTGTTGATTCTTGATTTTGATGATCACAACACACTGCACATGTATCTATGCTATACTTTATAATTGCAGGTGCTATACACAAAGGACTCACTACTATACAGCTGAACAAATGAACAAGCACAAAAGCTCCAGATAAAGATAATGGTTAAAGCTTCATTCAAGACTCAAGACTCAAGCCAAGACTCAAGCTTAAAAGTGTCAATTATAGTCATGTCTTGTAAACAATGTAATCTTACTTTTGTTGAGTCTTAGTATGATGTAAAGCCTTGTAACACACACATACACTCACTATTTTAGAATGTGTGTTTTTCAAACATCAAAAAAAGGTAAAAACAGTTTGAAATGGTTTAACTGTTGAGTACCAGTCGACCGATGGTTCTATCAGTCGACTGTCAGTACAAAACTGTTTAAATTTATTCAAACTCTGACCAGTCGACTCATTATGGCAACCCAGTCGACTGTTCGAGTGCTTTTGACCATTTTCTGTTTTTAAAATCGATTTTCAAATTCAAAAGCTACTTAGATCCATTGGTTGACAGTTGGAATAACTGCCTCCCAACGTCCAGGAATTCTAACTCTATAAATAGAGTTCAGAATTCACTGATAAAGATCTAACATTGATCTAACATTTCCGAGCACTCTTTGAGAATTTTTTTAAGTGTTCACGAGACAAAGCTTTCAAGTTCTAAGTTTTTGGTTCTCTACATTCAGTACAGTATAACATCAGAATTCGTTCTGGACTGGATATAGAAGTTGACCTCTTTTAGCCACGTTCTACATCACATAATACAAACATGGCTATAGATTGACTGTAAACTTTTTATTGTTTTCTTTTGCTCTCGGTTGGAGAGTTAGACTCTAGGGTGTAGAGTCGGTCGTTTCACTCTTGGTGGTAGAGTGGGGTGCTTTCTCTGGTTGAGAGAAAGGACTACGGGTTAGACAAGGTTGTTGTCTGAACGCCGTAGGGTATTCTTGTAATTTTTTCAAGAATAGTGGAAATCTCAAGTGGGTTGCTTGGGGACTGGATGTAGATCGGAAGGACCGAACCAGGATACATCGTGTGTACTCTGTGGTTGTATCTCTTGAACTTGCATTTACATTTTTCTGTTTGTTTAAAGTTCTGTGAAAATTGTCTGGACAGTCGACTCAGCACATTATCAATCGACTGGTCAGTCTCGTATCTTTGAATATGAACTGTGTCTTCAGTCGCCTACTTCAACTATAAGTCGACTGCATAGAATTGTTTGAATTTTCTTTTATTTGGTTATCTCAGTCGACTGGTTCACTCTTAAATCGACTGCACCGAAGAAAAATTCTTTCTTCCGCAAATTAATTTTAATAAACACTATTCACCCCCCTCTAGTATTTGTTGCCTTGCCTACAAGATCCAACACTTGGTATCAGAGCAAGGTTAAAGGCTATGGCAACTACTTCGAATGCAAATCAGTACCATGAAGGCCAATCTACATAAAGGTCACCTCTATTCGATGGAACAAACTACAACTATTGGAAGTGCATAATGAAGATCTACCTCCAATCAATCAACTATGAAATATGGCACATGACGGAAACGGAATACACTGCTCCTACTATTCCATATGCACAATGGAATGATGATATGAAGAACCAAACTATGAACAATACAAAAGCAATGAATGCATTATTTTGTGCTCTCACAAAGGAGGAGTTCAACCATGTATCAAATGCTACAACTGCATATAAAATCTGGCATACACTCGAGGTAACTCGTGAAGGAACAAACAAAGTGAAAGAATCTAAAATATCTGTTCTTGTTCAAGGTTTGAGATGTTCCGCATGAAGGAAAATGAAAATGTTTCCGAGATGATCACCAGATTTACTGACATTACAAACTCACTTGTGGCACTTGGAAAGACATACACTCAAGCAGAGATGGTTAGAAAAGTTCTTCGTGCACTCACTCCTAAATGGAAAAAGAAGACCACTGCAATAGAAGAAGCAAATGATTTGTCACAACTTTCTCTTGAGAATCTTATGGGAAATCTAATGGCGTACGAGGTTCAAATTGAAGAGCGAAAGAAGGATGCAGAACCACAACAGGCAAAGAAGAAATCATTGGCTTTTAAAGCTATGACAGACTCAGAAGATGAGGAAGAAGATGAAGAGGAGATAGCCATGTTTACTAGAAGATTCAAAAAATTTCTAAAGAAAGGTAAGTTCAATTCCAAATTTAGAGATTCTAATGATCCTCCTACTTGTTTCAGGTGCAATAAAACAGGTCACATGAAGAAAGATTGTCCCCTAGAAAATACAAAGAATAAGGGAAAGACATCCAACTTCAAGAATGACAAGTACACAAAGAATAAGTTTGCCAAGAACAAGAAGGCTTATCAAGAAACTTGGGATGACAGTGATTGTTCTTCAGAAGAAGAAACTGATGAAAACAATGAAGTTGCAAACATGTGCTTTATGGCTTCACAAGATCATGTAAGTAATGATTTTGATTCAGAAGATTTACTTGATACTTTTAATGAAATCTTTCAAGAGTTGAAAAAGGAAAAGATTAGAGTTGAGAATCTAGAGAAAGTTAATGAAACACTTTCTCAAGAAAATCTTAACCTTGATAAGGAAGTGAAATCTTTAAATTCTCGCATTGCAAGTTTAGATACTGATCTTCAATCTCTAAAAAAGAATTATGAAGAGATATCCAAGAACATGTCTAAGTTTAACAAAGGCAAAGAGAATTTAAATAATGTCCTTCATAATCAAGTGAAATCTAGTCAAAAATATGGTCTTGGTTTCAAAAATTCTCCTATAAAAGAATCTTCTTCTAAAAACACTAGTAGAAATAAATCTGAATCTATTTCTAGTGTTACACATAAATTATATGAATTCTTTGAAAAGCCTAAGGTAATAAATTTTAGTGATAAAAGCAAGTCTGACGTTCGGTTAAGTCGACTGAGTCCATCCAGCAGTCGCCTGTCCAGAGGAATTGAATCTTATTCAACAGGATCAAAACCTCATATAAGTCGACTTATTGTATCATCCAGTCGACTGACTTTTAGTAGAAGTCGACTGAAGGATACTGTAAAGTCGACTGGACAGAACAAATTTGTATGGGTTCCAGTTAACTTAAATCAGAATGATAGAATTGCGTATATCAATTCATATATGTTAAATGTATGTAATTCTATTAATTTTATTCCTGCTTATAGGAGGAAAATCAAACTCATTATGGATTTGGTTTCCCCCAAACTAATATGTTTTGGACCCAATGAAAAGTGTACCATATTTACATTGAATACTTTATAGGTACCCAAGAAAGATCGTTGGATACTTGACAGCGGGTGTTCAAAACATATGACCGGTCATGCCAATCTTCTATCCACCATACAAAGCATCGATGGAGGAACAGTTACCTTTGGTGATAACAACAAAGGAAAAGTCATAGGAATCGGCATGGTTGGTAAAAATTCTAACCCCACTATAGAAAATGTGTTGTTAGTTAGTGGATTAAAACATAATTTGTTAAGTATTAGTCAATTGTGTGATAGAGGGTGTAAAATAGTATTTGAAAAAGATGCTTGTTTAATTTATGATTCTACTATGCAAAATATCATTTTTCAAGGTTTTCGCAAAAACAATATTTATCAATTATGTTTGAATACAAATGAGTTTTCAAATGATTTTTGTTTAATAGATTCTAATAATGATTCTTGGCTTTGGCATAGACATTTTTGGCCATGTGAATATGAAAAATCTCTCAAAAATTCTAAGTATAACCTAGTTAAAGGACTGCCGAAACTATCCTTTAAAAAGGATAAGTTATGTGATGCATGTCAACTAGGAAAACAAATTAAATCCACTTTTAAAACAAAAGATGTAATTTCTACTAGTAGGCCGCTCGAATTAATTCATATGGATTTATTCGGCTCTACTAGAGTTGCTTCTTTAAATAAAAGTAGATATGTATTTGTTTTAGTAGATGATTTTTCAAGATTCACTTGGACATTCTTTTTAAAACATAAGAATGATGCTTTTGATGAATTTCCAAATTTTTGTAAACGTATTCAAAATCAAAGATCTCTAACCATAGTAACTATTAGAAGTGATCACGGTGGAGAATTTGAGAATGAAACATTTACAGAATATTGCAACAAGAATGATATAACACATTTATTTGCATTTCCTAGAGCTTCACCACAAAATGGAGTGGTTGAAAGGAAAAATAGGACGTTGCAAGAATGTGCACGTACCATTCTTGTTGAAAGCAATTTACCTAAGTATTTTTGGGCTGAAGCCGTTGCTACAACTTATTATGTTTTAAATAGGATTCTTATAAGACCTAAGCTAAAGAAGACTTGTTATGAGTTATTTTTTAACAAAATTCCTAAAGTCTCTTATTTTAAGACATTTGGTTGTAAGTATTTTATTCTGAACACTAATGATAATCTAGATAAATTTGATCCTAGATCTAATGAGGGTATCTTTTTAGGATACTCAAATAGGAGTAAAGCATATAGAATTTTCAATAAGTCTACAATGACTATTGAAGAGTCAATGCATGTTACATTCGATGAATCTCTGCCTTCATCAAATTTAATTAAAGATGATGAAACTGACTCATCACCTTTAAATAATGTGATTAAATTTTTAGAACAAACTAGTCTTGCGGATAAGTCGACCGATAAGGACTCCCAGTCGACTGAAGTAAAGCAGTCGACTGAAAAACCTGTCAAGTCGACCGATCCTATTGTGATATCTTCAACTTTACCAAAATCTTTTGTTGAAGTTAAAGATCATCCTCATGACTTAATAATTGGTGACATCTCCCATGGTATTCAGACACGATCACATATTAATATGATTTCTCATACAGCATTCTTGTCGGATTTTGAACCGAAAAATATACAAGAAGCTTATGAGAATGAATTTTGGATGAATGGCATGCAAGATGAATTAAACCAATTTATAAGGAATGATGTATGGGATTTAGTTCCACGACCTCCTGATCATACTATTATTGGTACCAAATGGGTATTTAAAAATAAGTTAGATGAATCAGGACAAGTTGTAAGGAATAAAGCTAGATTAGTTGCTCAAGGGTATAATCAAAAAGAAGGTATAGATTTTGATGAAACATATGCTCCTGTTGCTAGACTAGAATCAATTCGTCTTTTATTATCTTTTGCTTGTTTCATGAATTTTATACTTTATCAAATGGATGTTAAAAGTGCTTTCCTTAATGGGTTTATTAAAGAAAATGTTTATGTTAAACAACCACCAGGTTTTGAACATGAACAATTTCCAAATCATATTTATGAATTGAAAAAGACTTTGTACGGTCTTAAACAAGCACCACGTGCTTGGTATGATCGTCTGAAAACTTTTCTTTTAGAAACAGGATTTGAGATAGGTAAAGTAGACACTACCTTGTTTATTAAGAGAATTAAGAATGATATCTTAATCATACAAATATATGTTGATGATATAATCTTTGGTTCTACTAATAATAATCTATGTTAAGAGTTTGCTAACACCATAAAAAACGAGTTTGAGATGAGTCACATGGGTGAACTCAATTATTTCCTTGGACTTCAAATTAAACAGTCTTCAAATGGCATATTTATTAATCAAGGGAAATATGTAAAGGAATTACTCAAACGGTTTAACATGGATAGTACAAGTAGTAAATCCACACCTATGGCTACTACTACTACCCTTGACAAAGATATATTAGGTAAGAGTGTTGATCAAAAACTCTATCGTGGTATGATTGGTTCACTCTTATATATTACCGCAAGTAGACCAGATATTATATTCAGCGTATGTCTATGTGCTAGATATAAGTCTAGTCCTAAAGATTCTCATTTAAAAGCTGTGAAACGAATTTTAAAATATATTAAAGGCACATCTGGTTATGGTTTATTTTATCCACGCACCGATAATTTTCAACTTTTGTCGTATAGCGATGCTGATTTTGCTGGTAGTAAAACTGATCGCAAAAGCACTAGTGGGACATGTCACTTTTTGGGACATTCACTAGTTTCTTGGTGCAGTAAAAAGCAAAATTCAGTGTCCTTATCTACTACAGAAGCTGAATATATCGCTGCAAGTTTGGCATGTGCACAAATCTTGTGGATGAAACAAACCTTATTAGATTATGGTATTTTCTTTGAAAAAACTTCAATTATGTGTGATAATACCAGTGCAATTAATCTATCTAAAAATCCGGTTCAACACTCACGTACGAAACATATTGATATTCGACATCATTTTCTACGTGATCATGTTTTAAAAGGAGATATATCTTTAGACTTTATCTCTACTGATAAACAAGTAGCAGATATCTTTACCAAACCTTTTAAAGAAGATACTTTTATTAACTTAAGAAGAGAACTAGGAATATGTAATTTTATTGATATTTGTTGAAAATTTCATCTGTTAAGTCGACTGTGTTTTTATTAAGTCGACTGTACTGTATTTTTTTATATACTTATTTTATTCTCTGGACAGTCGACTGAACCTTTCCCAAGTCGACTGATCAGTAGATATAAAAAAATTAATTTTCTTCTCGACTAAGTCGACTGTTCTATACTATAAGTCGACTGTCGCGAGTTAATCAGTCTTCAAACGTCGAATCATCAGATTTTGAGACAAATTTCTATCTTTTTACTCATCCGTGACTTCTCTATCCACCGTTGATCTCTTACCCCTTGAATCACAACCGTCTATCTTCAGTTAAAATCCTTCTCCACAGCCTCCATCTTCACTTTTACTTTTACCCCCAAATCAGAAACCCTAAGGCAGGAGAAGAAGTTCTATCAGAAGAGTCGACTGCCGTGCTGCTGATTCTCGTCTGCTATTTGTTCTTTTTTTTCCCCTGTTGGTAAAATCTTTCTTACACTCTCTTCTAATGGCCCCTAAACGTTCTAAAAGATCTCATGATGATAGTTCATCATCTCAGGATTATTCACAATACCTTTTGAGTCCTGGTCTCTTAGAACGATGGTATCTCATGTGTACCATTGTCATTTTTCTAGGAAGGTTTGTCAATTTTAATGACTTAGATAGGTTCAACCTAGTTCCTATTTTCCAAAATTGCAGTCTTTATGACTATCTATCTTTAGTCAATCAACCCAATTACTATCCCCAACTTATCTATCTTTTCTACACAAATATGAGAGTTGTTCAAAAGAAATATGGAGAAGTTGTTATCCGTTCCTCGGTCAAAAATACTAAGATGACACTCACACCCGAGAGAATAAATCTCATAATGGGTATTGATGACGAGGGACTCGATCTTAGTGAAATTATCTTTGATGATTTATCTGTTTTGTCCAAAATATTTTTGCCCAATCATGGACCCCCAATGACTAGTAGAAATATCACACCTGTTGCAAAATTGGTTGTAAGAATACTTGCTTATAACATTCTTCCCAAAAGAGGAAGTTATGATCAGTATTCTATGGAACTGCAACAAGACGTTTATGCCATTTTTGGTAAGATTGCTATAAATTGGGGTCGTGTCATTTTTTCAAAGCTTGAACAAAATCATACTCATTTCTTACCTTTTGGAGGTCTCCTTACCCGTATTTTTCAGGCTTATGATATTGATCTCGACTCCGAGACCAATGTCGTTAAGCATTATGAATGCTTCGATCGTGCTAGTTTAGTCCGTATGAAGCTTCTTGACCCTCCTCCTAGAACTTTCCCTAGGTCTCCTCCTCCCTCACAAGTTCCTCTAGCATCTTCTGCTAGACCATCAGCATCTTCTAGTTCATATCGTCCTCATGCTAATTATGATGATCCATCAACTCTTTATCAATGTGTCAACTATCTTATGGAACATTCAGTCACTCTTGATTCTCGTCTTGACTCTCTTGACTCCAAAATCACCAACCTAACTAACCTCTTTACTTCTCAATTTCCCCCACCGTCTCAAGCTGTTGATGAAGACACCGAAGACGACGATTGATGATTTTTTTTCTCTTATTATGTATTTTTCGTTATTTTTGTTTTTATTTTCATATGTATTGATGACTCTGTTATTTATGTATGAGACAGTAATTTCTCTTATTATTACTGGTTATCTTTTGTTTTTGTTGATGACAAAGGGGGAGAAATACCTCTTATCTGTTTATTTATTTCCTCTTATCTGTTTTACTGTGTTCTGTTCTGTGTGTTTATTTTGTTTATTTTTTTCTCTCTCACTGGTAAGTCGACTGCTAACATTATAAGTCGACTGATATTAGTGTATTTGTGTTTAAATTATGTGTACTGTGTTTATTCTACCGTATTTGTGTTTAAATTGTGTGTACTGTGTTTATTCTTTCTCTGTTAAAGTCGACTGCTTCCATTATAAGTCGACTGATACAGTCTGTTTTATGATACATCTATGCATGTTGTGTTTTTAATAGGGGGAGCATACCATTTCTATTCTTGTATTATTTTCTGTTATTATCAGCAATTGTGTTGTCATCATCTAAAAGGGGGAGAATGTTGATTCTTGATTTTGATGATCACAACACACTGCACATGTATCTATGCTATACTTTATAATTGCAGGTGCTATACACAAAGGACTCACTACTATACAGCTGAACAAATGAACAAGCACAAAAGCTCCAGATAAAGACAATGGTTAAAGCTTCATTCAAGACTCAAGACTCAAGCCAAGACTCAAGCTTAAAAGTGTCAATTATAGTCATGTCTTGTAAACAATGTAATCTTACTTTTGTTGAGTCTTAGTATGATGTAAAGCCTTGTCACACACACATACACTCACTATTTTACAATGTGTGTTTTTCAAACATCAAAAAAAGGTAAAAGCAGTTTGAAATGGTTTAACTGTTGAGTACCAGTCGACCGATGCTTCTATCAGTCGACTGTCAGTACAAAACTGTTTAAATTTATTCAAACTCTGACCAGTCGACTCATTATGGCAACCCAGTCGACTGTTCGAGTGCTTTTGACCGTTTTCTGTTTTTAAAATCGATTTTCAAATTCAAAAGCTACTTAGATCCGTTGGTTGACAGTTGGAATAATTGCCTCCCAACGTCCAGGAATTCTAACTCTATAAATAGAGTTCAGAATTCACTGATAAAGATCTAACATTGATATAACATTTCCGAGCACTCTTTGAGAATTTTTTTAAGTGTTCACGAGACAAAGCTTTCAAGTTCTAAGTTTTTGGTTCTCTACATTCAGTCCAGTATAACATCAGAATTCGTTCTGGACTGGATATAGAAGTTGACCTCTTTTAGCCACGTTCTACATCACATAACACAAACAAGGCTATAGGTTGACTGTAAACTTTTTATTGTTTTCTTTTGCTCTTGGTTGGAGAGTTAGACTCTAGGGTGTAGAGTCGGTCGTTTCACTCTTGGTGGTAGAGTGGGGTGCTTTCTCTGGTTGAGAGAAAGGACTAAGGGTTAGACAAGGTTGTTGTCTGAACGCCGTAGGGTATTCTTGTAATTTTTTCAAGAATAGTGAAAATCTCAAGTGGGTTGCTTGGGGACTGGATGTAGGTCGGAAGGACCGAACCAGGATACATCGTGTGTACTCTGTGGTTGTATCTCTTGAACTTGCATTTACATTTTTCTGTTTGTTTAATGTTCTGTGAAACTTGTCTGGACAGTCGACTCAGCACATTATCAGTCGACTGGTCAGTCTCGTATCTTTGAATATTAACTGTGTCTTCAGTCGTCTGCTTCAACTTTAAGTCGACTGCACAGAATTGTTTGAATTTTCTTTTATTTGGTTATCTCAGTCGACTGGTTCACTCCTAAGTCGACTGCACCGAAGAAAAATTCTTTATTCCGCAAATTAATTTTAATAAACACTATTCACCCCCCCTCTAGTGTTTGTTGCCTTGCCTACAGGATCCAACAGTGTGGATTGTTGTCAGATAAAAATATATATATATATATATATTGGCGCATTGCGCCAGGTGGAATGGAGAATCCAGATAGCTATCTGATACTCAATCTATTGTCAATCCCCTTTCCCTCTATGAAAAGATGCTAGATAGCTCACCAGTCTATCTCTTTTCCCTTCATGATATACACTTTTATATGCTTCGTGATTTAGACACTTTTATATGAAAAAACTAACCTTTAGTAGTTAGTAGTTACACACAAATTAAAATTGAAAAATAAGTTTATACTATGGTACTTTGATAGGTTTTTACCTTTTTGTAAAGCCTAATTGTCATATTTATGGATTTCTGTAAATCTTTTATCCTCAAGCTTACTTGCACGATTGACAACTGTGCAACATTCAGAACATTCAGAACCTTGATATGCAAATTTTGATTTTATTTGCAAACAAATTATGAATGAAAATAAAAGGATATGTGGGCTATCGATCCTCATTACCCACTCGCATGCTAAGAGACAGCTCTACCATCTAAGGAACACCCCCTACAGATGTTTTGGTCATCATATATTTTTTTAAATTTTAGGGTGTGTTTTAATAATGTTGTTAAGGTAAGATAATTGGAGTTTTGTTTTCTTAGCTTTGTATTGTTTATAGTCCTTAAGCTATGTTGGGAATGGAGTTTTGAGCAGTTAAGCTCCAAAATCAGAGTATGATAATATGCTACTAATTATAATAAGGCAAATAGAGCCAATTAGTGTCTTTCCATACCTGAAATATTCTACTATTATAAGTTATAACATGACAGTAAATCCAAGTAACTGGTACATATCCAAAAATTGATTGTGATTTATATGGAAAAACCACCAACAGTGCATTCATTACCTGGGTATTAACCTGAGTCACCTTATGCACATGCAAAAGGCCAACCATGTCTTGAAACCAACCAACTAACAAGCATCAAATGCATGTACCCATTACTCTACCGTTTCTAGAAGATAGATCATAGTAGTTAATATTATGTTCATATTTTGTACCCATTACTCTACAATATCTTGATTGGTTTGTTAAAATAGTTAGAACGTCAAAATTAATCAACATATCTTTCCCCTCCTTTATATACAGGTCAATTGCTTCAATTAAAGAACAACGTTGGATGACATCACTATATATGGCAATGTAAGTATCTCCTTTTTTTTTAAAAAAATCTACAACTCTTGATATAACAATAAGTTCCTCACATTATAATGTTTACTTTAATACCTTACAGGTTGATGTTGACTTGGAAAAAACAGTATGTGAAGCTTTTCATTGTGTTTTTATCAAATTAATTAATTGTCCACTTACATTCAAAATTGATATTTTTCTATTACAGGTGCAATTCCTTCGACAAAAAAATGTCGGGGTTACCATTCGAGATGAACACGAGCTTAATCTAATATCTCTTCGCAATGTAAGCTTAACCCCTTATTACATTAGATGCTCATTATTGAATTTTTTTAATTCCTACTTTTTAACCAACCAATGTAGAGAAAGGAAACAAGTTATTCTGGCAAAGGAAAGGGAAAGGAAAATGAAATGTCCAGTGCGGTATATGCTTATCTTGCTTCTTTATCTTGCTTTATCTACATTGCTTTTTCTTTATCTTTTCTCACACTGCTTCTATTATTTATTATCGATATAATATTCAAAATTAATACATTCTGAAATAAGTAAGTGGTTCTCCTCTTAAATAGTCATTATAACAATTATTTTCACAAATTTAGGCTTATAATGTTCATGTTATATCGAAAGCTATGTTGGCCCAACCTAGACGACGAGAACGAGAGAAACTTGAAATGTGCTCCACACGAGTATTAGACGCAATTGACGAATGTTTAGCTCGAACAAATCTTCTGTTATTCAAAATTTCTTTTAATGTACTTCAGAAACATACGTATGATGGACAAACTTCTTCACTACTGCCAAATATTGGCCTGCAAAGAACTTCTCAAATTTTGACGCTGTTAGGAAAATATTGTTTATATTGCTTTTTAAATCATAACTTTTTCAGAATATCTTTAGTTAGTTGCTCTCCATGTTCAGCCATATAATTGATTCACAAGTAGAAAGACTTTAAGGGTGCACTCCGCGTCAATTGGCACAACGTAAGAGATAATATCGAACTGCTACGTCCAAATTGAATAGGTTAAATTTTTTATACCTTTAACCCGTGTATATTACCCATAGGTTAAAATATATACAACTGTGAACTTGCATGGCCATCATAACTAATAGGTTAAATTTAGAACGACACTTTCTCGGCATGATGAATGTAACCAGCTCTTATTATTCAGCATTGCAATGGAATGATGAAAAATTGTCGGTCTCATCTGCAAGAAATAATTATATCAAAAAATGTTGTTCATAAGGAAAAGTGAAGCTACCTTTGCTCATTACTCCACTCCCACCACTTCAAGAATTATATGATGGTGATAGTGTACAATCGACTTCATTTCAGACTTATACTCGAGAATACAATGAAGCAAATGCTTTTACGAGTTTGGCTGTCAAAATGGATGAAAGGGTCATCCATGGTCGGCGGCCTACCTCATTCACCATACATGGAGAGTTGCGCCACCGAACGGGGTCATTAATACCTCAGCCAGGCCAACCTGCTGTTTATGCACAACTCTACATTTACGATCTAGAATCTGCTTTAGGTTTCGTACATTGCGAAATCCTCATTTGAGAGCTGATGTTCTCAATATTATTCAGGATTTTTGGAGTTAATGAATTTGCATATAAGTTCCGTCAAGCTTATGCAATTTTAAACCAGGCAAGTTCTTCGGATCACAGCTTACCTGTGGTTCTACAGTACAATTCAGCAAATGACCGGCGTAGGTATAATCTTCCAACTACTGATGAGAATGCAGTGATTATACCTGGTGATGGAACTGAAATTAGTGGTATGAGAAATATCATACTGCATTTGAGAGGAAACAACGAGTTAATGCAAATCAATGAGTGTCACCCAGCATATTTGTCCTTGCATTATGTCTAGTTATTCTCTTATGGTGAGTTGGGATGGGAACCAGATTTCAAAAAGTGGGATGTCATCAATGGAAGACCTTCGACTGCTAGACTAACTCAAATGCAATTCTATAGTTATCGTTTATTTCAACGCAATACAGAGTATTCAACTTTTCTGAGAGCAGGAAAACTTTTGCAAGAATTTCTGGTAGATGCTTGGGTAGTCACTGAGCAGAATCGACTGACATATCATAAGCTTAATCAGGAAAAACTTCGAGCTGAACTTTTCCAAGGTCTTACCGACATCGCTACAGATGGGTTAGGACTTGATCAAGTCGGACATCAAATCATTTTGTCATCTTCATTCATTGGTAGTCCAAGACATATGATTGAAATCTTTCAAGATTCAATGGTTATCACGCGCCACTACCAACACCCAGATATTTTCCTTACCATGACTACAAGTCAGAAATAACTGCAGCTCTTTTGCCACATCAAAAAGCCACTGATCGCCTTGATTTAGTTTCTCACATTTTCTAGTTGAAGAAAAAGGCTTTGATAAGGGGATAGAGAAAGCAAAAGTATTTGGTCTGAAAGTTGCGCATGTCTTTACCATTGAGTTTCAGAAACGCGGGCTACCTCATATGCACGCTCTTTTCTTTCTTCCAAATTCAGACAAAATTCATACATGCCAACAAGTAGATGAAGTAGTTTGTGCTGAATTTCCAGATCCGATAGCGGATCCCCTACTCTTTGAAATTGTCATAAACTATATGGTGCATGGCCCGTGTGGTGGAAGAAATCCTCAAGCATCGTGCATGGAAAATGGAAAATGCCAAAAGAGGTATCCTAGAGAGTTCTCTGAGGCAACAACTATGGATGAAAATGGCTATCCAATATACCGTCGCAGTGATACTAAACATTTTTATACTGTGAGGGGGCAGTAAGTTGATAATAGAGATATTGTACCTCATAATACTTACCTTTCTAAAATGTTTAATTTTCATATTAATGTTGAAGTTTGTGCTGGGGTTAGATGTGTTAAATATATCCACATATATATTTTCAGAGAAAACGACCGCACAACAATTGTGTTGGGAGGAGTGATGAGATCAAGCAATATCTCGACGCACGGTATATTGGCCCTCCAGAAGTTGCGTGGCTAATTTTTGGACACTCTTTACATGAAGAGGTGCCAGCAGTTGTACGCTTGGCACTGCATTTTCCTGGAATGCATCATGTTGTTTATAATTCGGCTGATAGGATGGACGTCGTCGTATCTAGAGTAGAACTAGAAATGACAACTCTTACGGGTTTTTTTGCATGTTGCTCATCCAATTTAGCTGCACGCGCATTCACCTACCAACAGTTCCCGCAACATTTTGTTTGGAATAAGTCTTCGAAGATATAGCCATCGAGAAAGAAGGGGTACACAATCAGTAGAATGTACTTTGTAAGTCCAAATTCGGGTGAGCGCTTTTATTTGCATTTGCTACTATCAGTGTAACGCCCCGAATTCCAAAATACACTGAATTCGAGATTCTACAGGATCTTTACACTTCTTTCGTACATTTTTACAAGAAATTTAAAACTTTTCATTTTACATCAGAGTTACAAGAAATCTTTACACTTTACATTTTACAGCGGAAGCAAATTTACAACATTTATATAATGAAAGTACAACAACACTTGAATAATCTCTAAGCATCAGTTGTCCTCTAATCTTTATCATGTCATTTACCCTGCATACAAAACTGTGGGTACGTCAGTTTATTCAACCGACGAACATTATACACGGCCATCCTCTCTAAACCGGAAATAGTATAACTGATTTTCCATATTTAACAAACCCAAACTTGTCACATATCAAACTAACGGGAATACCTTATTGATGTCGTGTTGTGATTGTGCACTTAGTCCTTAATGTAGTTATTTA
Source organism: Hemerocallis citrina (assembly GCA_017893485.1). NCBI lineage: Eukaryota > Viridiplantae > Streptophyta > Magnoliopsida > Asparagales > Asphodelaceae > Hemerocallis > Hemerocallis citrina. The sequence continues at coordinate 108,023,508 of CM030368.1, forward strand.
TATTACATGACACTAATGCGCACTTGTTCGGATTCTATGTATCCCATACTACATTGGTCCGAGGGCAAGCCTCTTAATCGTTCTTCATCTTGTAGGGTTCAATCCCTCGTCATGACTTAATCAACTACTGTAACTACGGTAAGTATCCTAGATGTTTTCTGACATACGAACTCATGTTTAGGCGCCCTGGAGGGAATCCCAACCCACTGACACATGACTCATCATGCAGGCATCCTGTGGTAATTCAGCTCCTACCATAGACATGACACCACCCGCAGTCGTCAAACACCCCACGAGCGTCACCACCGGGACGGTACTCTGGAGCAGTATCCACGCCTTATCATGACTCATCATGGGACATCCTGGGATATTCTCTCGCCGCCAATCTAATGGCCCTCATACTTGATGTTTTTCTCTTACTTTCATCACATCTTCACTATGTAACTAATCCTTAATTCTAATGAAATCATGAACAAAATCAATCTCTTAAAGTTAGCCCTCTCACTACTACCGGTCTTATTTCTTTCATTTCAAATGACCGAAACTTGATCTTTTCAATGTCAATAATCATATTTCATCACTTTTCACTTGCCGGTGTGAGTTTTGGCTACACCCTAATTTTCAATTTCATTTCACAAATTCACATATTTGAGTTGTCATATTGAATAATATTTCTCTTTTCCAATCACAGGATTTCTAATATTTTCATGAGTCAATAACCTTACATGGAGTTCAATTATACATCCTGTATTTCATAACCAACCTTTATTTCCACATTAAAATCACATCCCCAATATATAGCCAAAGTGAATATTCACAAACCCATTATTGTCACACTATTCTTTAACAAGAATAATTCATACAAACTTCACAATATATATTTTCTTTCTTTGTTATTTTTCCCTTTCTAGCACTTATTTCAAGTCCTTTGCAAAGCACATTTTTCACAAAATATACGAGTGTAGAACCATAGTTCCAACTACACTTTTATTCCCAAAATATACTTTATTTTATCCCAATAACTCCCACTTAATTTTTCATAAGTCACACCTGATTTTAGAATAATAATAGTATTTTTTTCCATAATTTTCACACCTCAAGAAACCCACAAAATCATTTTTTCAAACAAATGTAATATTCTGGCCAAGCCAGGATTCGAACCAGCGACCCAAGGGAAACCAACCGCACACACAAGCCACTGGGCTACTTGTGCTAATCGATATAAGGAAAGGTCAGAGACTTAAATGCTCTCGGACTGAAAATTGATTAGATTTTAAATGCACATAAAAAGATTGGTGTTCTCAAGAATCGAACCAGCGACCTCGACCACTTAAACCGCGCCACTATAGCGTTGAAGAGCCTACCGACCACTTGAGCTATAGGCTCAAGTTGTCTTGACTACAACTCGAATTTTATTTCAATCAATTCTCTGTTCAATTAGAACATTTCGATGTTCAAAAGCTCTCATTTGAGTTTTGCTCTTACTAAAATTCTTGTAAATCTCCATAATATTTATTCAAACAATATTTGACATTCCAGTAATTTAAAAATAATATTTCTAGTAATTAAACACATATTTTTCGTACATTTAATTTAAATTTTATACTACTACTATCACATCTCATTTTGACATTTCTTATACAACTTAACATTAATATTTCTATATCAATTCCCTGTTTATATTTTTTTTTCTTTTACAAACCCAAAAACATATTTCAAGTTACTTATTCTAAACATTATCACAAAAGTCCATCTAATCATATAAAGCAACAATTTCATCTACTAACATTTGCATTTAGTTTTGATACTAACAACAAATTTTAATTCAAGCATTCCATAGCTACAAACAATTCACATACAACTTAAGATTCATGACGGAATAACATGCAATCTATTTAGCATCAATTCAATCAACTAATAAGCCATTTTTCCCATTAAGTGTACTTTTATTAATCTCTTTCATGCATTATCATTTCAATCAATCTTAGCATGATATCTAATTAGAAATATGGAAAATAACCCACCTTATTTGGAGAGAACAAAATTTGCAACACCTTCTAAACAAAAGAGTCCTTTGTGAGCTTGCCAAAATAGTGTTGCTCCTCCTCCTTGATGTGCAATACCGTGCCTCAAAAGATGCAATCCGAGCCCTCCTTGTGATGATGCCGGCCTTCCTTTGATTGCAAGCACAACTCACCCACAAACTCTCAATCTTTTATCTCACTTACTACACTACTAACAATTGTATTTTCTACTATAGGTTTTTTGGAGAATGAAGAGTGCAAGAATAACTAGGCTAGGGGGGGTATTTATACAAAAAATTGGAGCAAATGAAGGGCTAGGATCAATCTAGTAGTTAAAAATAGAAGGCTAGGATTTAAGGGGAAGTTGTAGTAACCAATCATGATCCAAACAACTACCACCCATAACTCCACTCTTTTTTTTCCTTTTCCCTCCATTCAAAACCGGCCCACTATAGTGCTTCATGCATGTGTACTTGCAATGCACGTGCATTCACTAGTTCTCCATATAAAAAGTTGTACATTTTATTTTTTATAAAAATAATCTTATAAAAATATTCTACATTACAAGTTGTAATAAAAAAAAGAAATAGCTCATGGGCTTTATTTAATGGGCCAACTAATGGTTTACAAAATAAATTAGATTTGGGCTAAAAAGACTTATGCTTATTTGAAGAAAAATGGGCCTTTATAAAAACAATTAGAGAACACACATATACACACACACACACATTATCCATAATGAAAATGATTATATGATTTTATACTACAAAAAAATACACGTGCACAATACGTGCAAAAATAATAATTTTCATAAATGAAAATCGTGGTATTACAACACTCCCTCCTTAGAATAGTTCCGTCCCCGGAACTACAGTCAAGAGCGAGAAACTAAACATTCACAACAAGCACGAGAAAATACAAAATACAAATCAAGCAAAAAACTCAGGATAATCCCTCAATATCCTCTCCTCAGACTCCCAAGTAGCCTCTTCAACCAGACGGTTTCTCCAGACTACCTTGACCATCGGTATCGTCTTATTCCTTAAGACTTTCTCTCGACGATCAACAATCTCGATAGGAGACTTGACGTAATTAAGATGCAATTGCGAACCTTCCGGCACTTCAGGCAAATGATGACTCAGATCTGGGATGTAACCTCTCAACATAGACACATGAAAAACATTGTGCACCTGAGATAACTCTTCCGGTAACTCAAGCTGGTAAGCAGTTTTCCCGATCCTTTTCAATATCTTGTACGGGCCTATAAACCTCGCGGCTAACTTCCCGCCTTTGCCAAATTGAATCACACCTTTACTGCGCGATACTTTCAGAAAGACGAAGTCACATTCCTCAAACTCAAGGTCCCTTCTCCGGTTGTCTGCATAGATCTTCTGCCTGCTCTGAGCCTCTACCAACCTTTTCCTGATCAGATCAACCTTTTCAGAGGTTTGCTGTACAAGCTCAGGCCCAAACAACTGATGCTCCCCAACTTCAAACCAACAAACAGGTGTTCTGCACTTCCTGCCATACAAAGCTTCGTACGACGCCATCCCAATACTAATATGAAAACTATTGTTGTAGGTAAACTCTACCAAAGGTAAATGCCTTTCCCAACTGCCTCCAAAGTCTAGAACACAACACCGAAGCATATTCTCAAGAATACGGTTGACTCTCTCGGTCTACCCATCGGTTTGCGGATGAAAAGCAGTGCTAAAATCTGTCTTGGTACCCAAAACTGTCTGAAGACTCTTCCAGAAATACGAAGTAAACCACGCATCTCGATCAGACACAATAGTTGATGGAACACCATGAAGCCTGACAATCTTGCCAACATACAACTCAACTAACTTGTCCATCGAAGCAGTGAGTTTCATTGTCAAGAAGTGAGCGGACTTGGTTAGTCGATTGACTATAACCCAAATCACATCACTACCTTTAGGACTCTTGGGCAATCCCGTGATGAAATCCATACTGATGTTATCCAACTTCCATTCCGGAATAGGTAACGATTGTAATAGACCTCCGGGTATCTGATTCTCGGCTTTGACTTGCTGACAAACCTCACACTTCGCCACAAATTCAGCCACATCCCACTTCAAACCTGATCACCAGAAATGCTGTTTGATGTCTTTGTACATCTTAGTACTCCCAGGATTTACTGACAAAAGAGTAGCATGTGCCTCTTGAAGAATACTCTCTTTCAGATCCGCCTGATTTGGAATGCACAGTCTATCTCCGAACCACAGTACTCCATCCCTGATTGAAATCCGGGTAACCTGCCAGCACCAACCTGCTCCTTCATCTCCAAGATATCAGCATCAACCTCTTGACTTGCAATAATCCTTCCATTCAATGTAGGCTGAAGCCTCAACAGAGCTAAAGATGCTCCCAATTCTTGCAAGACAACTTCATTACTGGCTCAATCCAATTCTTCCATCAGATGCTTATGAGTTGTAATCAAACTGGATAAACTGCTCTTGTGACTAAGTGCATCAGCAACAACATTAGCTTTCCCAGGATGATACTTGATCTTAGGTCGCATGTCCTCAAGCACTTCCAACCATCATCGCTGCCTCAGATTTAGATCCTTCTGCTGGTATATGTACTTCAAACTCTTGTGGTCCGTGTACATGTTTAATTTTTCACTGTACACATAGTGCCTCCATTGCTTCAGGGCAAAGATAATTGCAGCCAACTCCAGATCATGAGTCGGGTAATTCTTCTCATGCGGTCGTAGTTGCTAGACCCATAAGCGATTACTCTTCCTTCTTGCATTAGGACAAAACCAAGCCAACGATGTGAAGCATAGCTGTAAACGTCATACTCAACACCTGCCCTAGGTAAAGCCAAAATAGGTGCAGTAGTCAGTTTCTCTTTCAACTCCTGAAAGCTTACCTCACATTGCTCAGTCCACTTGAAGTTCACATTCTTCTTGGTCAAACCAGTGAGCGGCACGGGTAACTGAGCATAACCTTGAATGAATCTCCTGTAGTATCCAGTTAATCCATGAAAACTTATGGCTTCCTTCACTGTAGTAGGCCTAGCCCAATCTCTCACTGCCTCTATCTTCTGAGGATCACTTGCCACTCCCTCCTTAGAAATGATGTGACCTAGGAATGCCACCTCAGATTTCCAGAAATTGCACTTGGATAGCTTGGCATACAACTCCTGCTCTTCTAGCTTCCTCAAAACTGCTACCAGATGCTCAGTGTGCTGCTCTTCTGACTTGGAGTACACGAGAATATCATCGATAAACATCACGACGAAAGAATCAAAGAACGGCCTCAAAACTCTGTTCATCAAATCCATGAAGATTGCGGGTGCATTCGTCACTCCAAATGGCATAACTAAGAATTCGTAATGCCCATGTCGAGTTCTAATGCAGTTTTGTGCACATCCTTAGCTTTCACTCGAACTTGGTGATATCCTGATCGAAGATCTATTTTGGAGAAAATAGCTGCTCCTTGTAGACGATCGAACAAGTCATCAATTCGGGGAATAAGATACTTATTCTGAACAGTGACCTTATTCAGCTCTCGGTAATCGATACACATTCTCATCGATCCATCCTTCTTCTTTACCAAAAGCACTGGTGCTCCCCAAGGCGACGCACTAGGTTGAATAAAGCATTTCTCCAACAGTTCCTCAATCTGCCATTTCACCTCATCCTGTTCCACTAGAGCCATCCTATACGGTGCCTTAGAAATGGGTGCACTTCCCGGTTGAAGGGTGATGCTGAACTGTACATCACGATGCGGGGGAAATCCAGGAAAATTATCCAAGAACACAGTCGGATAGTCCCTAACCACAGGAATCCTTTGCACTTCCACAGGATTCTCTTCCTTGCGGATAGCTGCTGCTAACCTAGAACACCTCTTCTTCCCTTGGAAAGTGACTTCAGGTCCACCTGGAGCCTTCACTGTTACCGTCTTGGTCTTGCACTCGATGCTTGCACTGTACACTGGCATCGAATCAATGCCAATGATAACATCGACTCCCAAGATAGTCAGCTCGATTAGATCAATTCCGAAGATTCTGTCTCCAATCACAATCTCACAATCCGCATAGTATCGATCAGTGGTAAAAGTCTCCCCTGATGGAGTAGCTACTGCTAAGATCTTGCCTGGAAAAATCTTCGGTTCAACTCCCAACACTTTAGCAAATTTAGGAGACACAAAAGTATGAGAGGATCCAGTATCGAACAAAACAACAGCTTTCATTCCATATTTTGATGCAAAAGATCCATTAAATTCGAAGCATGGAACATGAACTTTTAAGTCAATATTTCCATTTAATTGAATTTCAAACTTTATACATTCGAATTCAAAATATTTTTGACATCAAAATGAAAGAAGTAGACGATATAATGGTCTAACTCCTACAGTTCCTCTTGGCTTCATGAAGCTTTCCCCGTAGTTCTTCAATTTCTTGCTTCAGCACATCAGTCATATTTTTTCTCTTTTCGAGTTCCCATACACGATGACTGAGAACCGCGAAATCATCCTTGCGCTTTGCCAATTGAGCCTCCAATAGTCCGACTCTCTCCCGCAGTGTTTCTACCTACCTCTGAAGAGATATCACAAGACTACTTGGAACTAGTTCTTCTTCTTCGTCAAAAGAGTCATCAGATGAGTCCAGAGGTGGAGTGATCTCTCTGGACTCAGGCCATTCCTCTCCGTCGGAGTCTGCTTGCCCTGGGTAGTAATCTTTCTCGAAATCTTCTTGTCCAGAATAGTAATTTTCCTCTATGATATGCCAATTGTCGTCTCCAGCAGGGTCGAAGTGATCAGCCATCTTAGAAATAGGGAGGAAGAAGCATAAGTCATAGAGCAACACAAATGTAAGTAACTTATATTTAAATCTCTAGACTCAACACACACTCTAATGTCCACTTCTAGGGTGTCGTTCCATATAAATTTTTACTAGTGTGAAGCCTGGCTCGAATACCACTCTGTAACGCCTCGAATTCCAAAATACACTAAATTCGAGATTCCACAGGATCTTTACACTTCTTTCGTACAATTTTACAAGGAATTTAAAACTTTTCACTTTAAATCAGAGTTACAAAAAATCTTTACACTTTACTTTTTACAGCGGAAGCAAATTTACAACATTTATATAATGAAAGTACAACAACACTTGAATAATCTCTAAGCACCAGTAATCCTTTAATCTTTATCATGTCATTTACCCTGCATACAAAACTGTGGGTACGTCAGTTTATTCAACTGACGAACATTATACACGGCCATCCTCTCTATGCTGGAAACAGTATAACTGATTTTCCATATTTAACAAGCACAAACTTGTCACATATCAAACTAACGGGAATACCCTATTGATGTCGTGTTGTAATTGTGCACTTAGTCCTTAATGCAGTTATTTATATTACATGACACTAATGTGCACTTATTCGGATTCTATGCATCCCATACTACATAGGTCCGAGGGCAAGCCTCTTAATCGTTCCTCATCTTGTAGGGTTCAATCTCTCGTCATGACTTAATCTACTACTGTAACTACGGTAAGTATCCTAGATGTTTTCTGACATACGAACTCATGTCTAGGCGCCCTGGAGGGAATCCCAACGCACTGACACATGACTCATCATGCAGGAATCCTGTGGTAATTCAGCTCCTACCATAGACATGACACCACCCGCAGTCGTCAAATACCCCACGAGCGTCGCCACCGGAACGGTACTCTGGAGCAGTATCTATGCCCTATCATGACTCATCATGGGACATCCTGGGATACTCTCTCGCCACCAATCCAATGGCCCTCATACTTAATGTTTTTCTCTTACTTTCATCACATCTTCACTATGTAACTAATCCTTAATTTTAATGAAATCATGAACAAAATCAATCTCTTAGATTTAGCCCTCTCACTACTACCGGTCTTATTTCTTTCATTTCACATGACCCAAACTTGGTCTTTTCAATGTCAATAATCATATTTCATCACTTTTCACTTGCCAGTGTGAGTTTTGGCTACACCCTAATTTTCAATTTCATTTCACAAATTCACATATTTGAATTGTCATACTCATTAATATTTCTCTTTTCCAATCACATGATTTCGAATAGATTCATGAGTCAATAACCATACATGGAGTTCAATTATACATCCTGTATTTCATAACCAACCTTTATTTCCACATTAAAATCACATCCCCAATATATAGCCAAAGTGAATATTCACAAACCCATTATTGTCACACTATTCTTTAACAAGAATAATTCATATAAACTTCACAATATATATTTTCTTTCTTTGTTATTTTTCCCTTTCAAGCACTTATTTCAAGTCCTTTGCAAAACACATTTTTCACAAAATATACTAGTGTAGAACCATAGTTCCAACTACACTTTTATTCCCAAAATATACTTTATTTTATCCCAATAACTCCCAATTAATTTTTCATAAGTCACACATGATCTTATAATAATAATAGTATTTTTTTCCATAATTTTCACACCTCAAGAAACCCACAAAATCATTTTTTCAAAACAAATGTAATATTCTGGCCAAGCTAGGATTCGAACCAGCGACCCAAGGGAAACCAACCGCACACACTAGCCACTGGGCTACTTGTGCTCATCGATATAAGGAAAGGTCAGAGACTTAAATGCTCTCGGACTGGAAATTGATTAGATTTTAAACGCACATAAAAAGATTGGTGTTCTTAAGAATAGAACCAGCGACCTCGACCACTTACACCGCACCACTGCAGCGCTAAAGAGCCTACCGACCACTTCAGCTATAGGCTCAAGTTGTCTTGACTATAACTCGAATTTTATTTCAATCAATTCTCTGTTCAATTAGAACATTTCGATGTTCAAAAGCTCTCATTTGAGTTTTGCTCTAACTAAAATTCTTGTAAATCTCCAGAATATTTATTCAAAAAATATTCGACATTCCAGTAATTTAAAAATAATTTTTCTTGTAATTAAACACATATTTTTCATACATTTAATTTAAATTGTATACTACTACTATCACATCTCATTTTGACATTTCTTATACAACTTAACATTAATATTTCCTATATCAATTCCCTGTTTATATATATATTTTTCTTTTACAAACCCAAAAACATATTTCAAGTTACTTATTCTAAACATTATCGCAAAAGTCCATCTAATCACATAAAGCAACAATTTCATCTACTAACATTTGCATTTAGTTTTGATACTAACAACAAATTTTAATTCAAGCATTCCATAGCTACAAACAATTCACATACAACTTAAGATTCATGACGGAATAACATGCAATCTATTTAGCCTCAATTCAATCAACTAATAAGCCATTTTTCCCATTAAGTGTACTCTTATTAATCTCTTTCATGCATTATCATTTCAATCAATCTTAGCATGATATCTAATTAGTAATATGGAAAATAACCCACCTTATTTGGAGAGAACAAAATTTGCAATACCTTCTAAACAAAAGAGTCCTTCGCGAGCTTGCCAAAAGAGTGTTCCTCCTCCTCCTTGATGTGCAAAACCGTGCCTCAAAAGATGCAATCCGAGCCCTCCTTGTGATGATGCCAGCCTTCCTTTTTTCTCACTTACTACACTACTAACAATTGTATTTTCTACTATAGGTTTTTTGGAGAATGAAGAGTGCAAGAATAAGTAGGCTAGGGGGGGAGGTATTTATACTAAAAATTGGAGCAAATGAAGGGCTAGGATCAATCTAGGAGTTAAAAATAGAAGGCTAGGATTTAAGGAGAAGTTGTAGTAACCAACCATGATCCAAACAACTACCGCCCATAACTCCACTCTTTTTTTTCCTTTTCCCTCCATTCAAAATCGGCCCACTATAGTGCTTCATGCACGTGTACGTGCAATGCATGTGTACGTGCAATGCACGTGCATTCACTAGTTCTCCATATAAAAAGTTGTACATTTTATTTTTTATAAAAATAATCTTATAAAAATATTCTACATTACAAGTTGTAATAAAAAAAAGAAATAGCTCATGGGATTTATTTAATGGGCCAACTAATGGTTTACAAAATAAATTAGATTTGGGCTAAAAAGACTTATGCTTATTTGAAAAAAAATGGGCCTTTATAAAAACAATTAGAGAACACATATACATATATATATATACACACACATTATTCATAATGAAAATGATTATAAGATTTTATACTACAAAAAATTGCACGTGCACAATACGTGCAAAAATAATAATTTTCATAAATGAAAATCGGGGTATTACAAATAGTTTTCAAGGGACCACAATCATTTTAGTGCTTACATACAGTCGACAATGTTGAGTATGCTACTTTCAAATTAGCATGTGTTGTCAGAGGACTATTGGAAGATGATGGCGAGTGGGTACAATGTCTCCAGGAAGCTGCAATTATGAGCACCGACTACAAACTTAGAAGGTTATTTAGTGTCATTCTTACGGAATGCTCTCCATTGGAACCACTTACCTTAAGGAACCAATTCTCAGTGCATATATGTGATGATCTTGAACACAAACTGCGTACATTATTTTACATTCCAAATCCTACCCAAGCTCATGTCCTAGATTATGGTCTATATCTTTTAACCAAATGCTTCAAGAATCAGGCAAGAGCTTAGATAAGTTCTGACCCATGCCCCATCCTATGCAAAGTTGGAGTATGGTTGTTGGCAACAAGTTTATTTGGGAACATAGAGACTGTAAGTTGAAGCCCTACAAGCTAATATAAAAGCAAGCATAGATTCACTTAACGATGCATAGTGTACTGTGTATTCTGCAATAATCACATCAGTTATGGGCGGTAAAGGAACTACTTTCTTCTTGAACGGAGGGGCCGGTATGGGAAAAACCTTTTTATACAATACACTAGCAACGAAATGCCATCGAGATGGTTTCATTTTTATACTGTTGCTTCTTCTGGTATTGCATCATTGTTACTGGTAGGAGGTAGAACTGCTCACTCAACATTTTCCATCCTACTTGATGTGTTGGATAATTCTTTTTGTGGGTTCACTAAGCAATCACCTCAGGCAAATTTGTTCAGGGAAGCAAAGCTAATCATTTAGGATGAGGTCCCTATGCAGCATAGGTTTTGTGTAGAAGCTGTTGACCGTACACTTCAAGATATTCGTGATAACAAAAAACCATTTGGTGGTATCACGGTGGTGCTCAGTGGGGGCTTTCGACAAATCCTATCAGTAGTACCCAAGGGGGTTCGAGAACAAATTCTTGGTGCATCGCTAAGAAAATCTTTACTTTGGAATGTTGTACAAGTCTTAACTTTGAATGTGAACATGCACCTAGATTCATCCGATATCAGAAATGTTTCATTTGCCAATTTTCGAGGTTGTATTCTTACATGTTTTTCGTAATAACTAAACAAATCTTTTTTTTTGACTCTTACTAACAAATAATTCTTCTTTATTATATATATTGGCTCCAAACCTGATGAGACCGTACAACTTCCTTCAACAATTCGGAGGTGTCACACATTAGATGAACTTTTATCTACCGTTTACCCGTAACTAAATGTTATCAGCACTATCACTCCCAAATATCTCACAGATCGGACAATTATATCAGCGAGAAATGATGATGTCAATTTTATCAATGCTGCTGCATTAAATCTTTATCCGGGGCCAAGATTTACATTTTTTGCTGCAGATAAAATGTCTAAGGAGGATGGAGTTGATCGAAACATCACCAATCGATACCCTAATGAGTTTTTGAACTCTTTAGATCCTCCCGGGCTACTACCATTTATACTCGAGCTGAAGTGGGGTGCCCAATCATATTGCTGAGGAATGTTACACCAAAGGATGGTATGTGTAATGGCACCCGGTTAATTGTAGTTCGGTGTGCTCAATCGTCGCGTGTAATTGAGGCTATGATTTTAACAGGCGATAAAGCATGAAATTTGATATTTATTCCAAGAATACCTCTGACACCTAAACCTTCGTCTTCGGATCTACCTTTTGAAATGACAAGACGCCAATTTCCAGTTCGATTAGAGTATGCTGTAAAAAGAAATAAAGCACAAGGTTAATCTGTTGATATTGTGGGGATAGATTTACGCTCACCAGTTTTCAGTCACGGACAACTGTATATTGCACTCTCTAGGTGTACAAGTTTTGATCGTATTTTTCTACTCCTACCAGAAGATTGTTTGAGCTCAACAACAAACATTGTTTATCCTGATGTTCTTTTATAGTTATTTCAGAAAATACAGATAATTTTGATTGAAATACAAGTAATAAATTTAGCACTTGGATGATCTTTCAATAAACTTTTTTTCATTTTTGTTTTACTTTTGTATGACTTCTGTATTTGAACTATAATAGGACTGGGATGCAGCTGACATGGACCTTAAATTTATAAATGCAGCTACATTGATTAATCGAGGTTGCAATAAGGTAAATTGATATTTACTACAACTACACCCTATATTTACCGTTAATTGCTGCTAATTTAATGCTTCTTCTTTTTTCCCCAGATTGTGGATTACACTCAGAACCGTTATTTACATATTGACAGTTTTACTTTTGGTAGGGTGATGAAGAACATGTTTGGTTCAAGGCATTGTTATGTTTGAAAGGTAATGGTTTCAAAACTCTTACTATTGTTTTCAAACTTTTATTGTTTTAATTGTTTATTGTAAACTCTTACTATTTGATTCAAAACTCTTACTGTTTTTTAGGCTCACTATTTAGTCCCATTTTTGAAGACTTCAACCATTGTGTTCTCCTACAACCCTATAAATTTCTTTTGATCATTCGATTGGTTGATGAATATTATAGTGGTGGATGTAATAGTTGTAATAGTTGTAATATTTAGCATTTTTGGAGATGATGTAAGTATCTGTATATAATGATGATATAATATAGTTATGTTAATACCCGTACCCGCAATTTTGTGGAGTATTGGGTTTGTGTTTGGTTTTTGAAAGGTTTTTCAAAGGTTTTTCGAAAAATCCATTACGTTTTCAAACGAATTTTGGTTTTTATTTTGTATCTTGCATTATTTTATGATTTTTCCCCCAGAGCCTTATATATATGATGCTTGTGTGATGTTGCTTGGTTTTGCCTGGGAAGGATTGATATTTATTGCTTGTGATGTCATATTTTTAATTATTAGCAGAATTTCCTAAGGAATTGCTGTAAAAGGGCTAATATTTTAAGGGAGACTCCTTTAATTTTTTACGAAATTTCCTAAAATCTATTATGTTTTCAAACGATATCTTGGTTTTTATTTTGTATCTTTAGTCATATGAAGATTTTTTCCCCCCAGAAGCCTATATATATGATGCCTGTGTAATGTTGCTTGGATTGGTCTGGGGAGAATTCATATTTATTACCTGTGATATTATATTTTTAATTGTGAGTAGAATTCCGTAAGGAATTGCTGTAAAATGGCTATTATTTTAGGGGAGATTCTGTCAAAATATTTACTAAATTTCCTAAAATCTATTATGTTTTTAAAGGATATCTTGGTTTTTATTTTGTATCTTTAGTTATATGAAAAATTTTTCCCCCCAGAGCCATATATATATGATGCCTATGTGATGTTGCTTGATTCATTTTAACTGTCTCTGATGTAAATTTTTTAATTTTGAGCTGAATTCCGTAAGGAATTGCTCTAAAAGGACTAATATTTAAGGATAGATTATGTCGAAATTTTTACTACAACCCTGCCTGTAAAATTTTAGAGATGACTGTCGAAATTTTTACTCAACAACTTAATTAATTAATCATTCTTGGCGATAACGTGCCGTAGGAAACAATTTAAAGGTGATTGTATTAGAAAACTATTAGGAAACAATATAATTTCGAAGGAGGCCTGTATAGAGTAGATGATTGTATTAGAAAGGTGGTTGTATTTGTTTACAATTAGTTTTTTTTTTGTGATGGTGCATATTTTTAATGATGTTCTCACATTTATTGAAAAAAATCTAGCTTTTTGAAGAATTGGATAAGTCAATATTGAGAAATTTAAGGGCAATAAAGATGAAATGCCTAAAAAACTGAAATAATTTAACGAATAATTGTTAAAGAGGCATAGTGAATGACTTTCGATCTTATCATGTATAATGCATAAATTTATATGCAGTTCACCCAACCAAATAACTCCAAATAAATTTATATGCAGCTCCGAATACGTGTCGTAGGCACGTGCCCACGGGCATACCTAGTCTATATAATAAAACCCAAAGAAAGCTATCCAGTTGCTCTCATTCAATCTCCTCAAAATCAAAGGCCCAGATTGATTCTCACAAAATACATTTTCCAACCTAAAATTTCAAACCGCAAAATTTCAAATAAAAAAACAATTTTTTCTCTCTATCACCTCAGAAAACACCCCCTTACCGCTTCTCTGTGTGTGTGTGTGTCTTCCCCCGCTTTTTCTCTCTCTCTTCCATCTCTTTCTCTTCCCCCTACTCTCTTTGTTCCCCAACTCAGAACCCCCTTCCCCCCTTCTCTCTCTCTGTGTCTCTCTCATCCTCTCACTCTCTTTCTTCCCGACCAACCTCGACCCAATTCCACTCCTGACCTCCTATGAAGCGCCGTCAGCCCTGCCTCATTGAAACCCCCACCTCCTTTGAATCTTGAACCCCCACCTCCTTCTCTCTATTCCCGACCTCCATCGAAGCGCCGTCATCCCCGCCTCATCGAAATCTCCACCTCCTTCGAAGCTCCGTCAGCTCCATCAACCCATCATCCACCTCAGTGCCACCCGCACTCGAAGCTCTGTCAACCTAACCCCCACTATAAGTTCAACTTAGGTTGTTTATTGAATTTGAGATCTAGAAGATCAAAGTTGAATTTGGGTGTATGAGATCTGATATCGATCAAGAATTCTTGATTGATTGATTTTTTTTTTTTTTTTGAATTATTGATGAGAAGCTAAACTGTGTTTTGATGGTCTTTGAAGTTTTTTTACTTTTAGAACCATTATTATCTATGGGCTGTTTAGCTGTCTATTGTTATCAGTGATTCACGTTTCAGTTATTCCTCTAACTGTGGGTTTTTCTTGCAATAAGTGTTTTAAGAACCTTGGATCTGCCCCCAGGATTTGGGTTTCCCCCAACAGATGTTGAACTTATTTCGCATTATCTGAAGAGGAAAGTTCTTGGGCTGAGAATTTATCATCAAGTAATATCGGAGGTTGACATCTATAAGCATGAGCCTTGGGACTTACCTAGTAATTGACTTTATATATTTATTTGATTTTAGTAGAAAATGCAACTTTTGATTGGAGATTCTGTGTTTAGTGACATTCAAAACAATATTCTTGCCCAACAAATTCTTGATTGTGCATTGTTATTGTTAGATTTGAACACCTTTTTTTATTAGATGTGCAATTAGTGTTGTTTATTATATTAGGAGTAAGTTTATTATATCAGTTATAACTAGATTAGTTAGTTACATGTAGGAGGTAAAGATATTGCGAGGATTGCGACATTGTCATGGAGGGAATTGCGTTATTAGCTGATAGGTATTGTACTTGACATTCAAATATAATCTAATTTTAATGGTCATTACAACGTAGTTTGCATCTCCTTAATTGTGGATGTTAGTCTCAGAAAACCTCACATGTTTACTATTAATATATTGAAATTGATATCGAGCTTTGCTTCTAATTGGATCCTTTTTAAATGGAAAACTCTCTTCTACCCTAAAGTATCATAAGCACCATATCTCATTCAATATCAAGAACCGAACCAATTTATGTATAGTTTTCTGAAACCTTCAAATAAGTAAACCTTGCTTATGGAGGATAATTTTCTACTATATAGTATTTTAGATGGAATTATGGAAACAAATCAAATATCATCTATTTTAGATGGATAATTGGATCCTTTTTTTTTTGTTGCGTAGTTTCGAATAAGAGTCTTTCTTGAACAAATCTTGACAAATGTTCACAAACTTAACTGAATATTAAACTGAAATCAATAATATTCTACTTTTCAGTGAACTTTAGCTGCGAAGGTATAGTTACTCCTTTTTTGATCCTTTATTAAACAGATTAAGCTTCTAGGTAACTTTCAAGCTTGGTTAGGACATGCACTTTTCATCAAAGAGTATGCTTATCTAGAAAAGCTTAAGCAAGATAACACGCATAACATAAACTGAGTCGAATGAATGTACTGTAGATTATTTTAGAGCTTTTGATAGTTTCATTATTTTTTGGGATCACTCTTAACAATTTTCTTTCATGGATAGGAACAATGTGCAACCTCACTTATGTATCTTTTTAGTTGTATATATTTTCTTTACTATGTTCGGTTTATTAAATACTTTTTGATAGTTTCATTCTTCTTCTATTATTATATACTTTCTTTACTATGTTCTGTTGTTTAGTGTTAAAAGATCATGTCATAGTTCAACACATATCCTAACGAGATATTGATTAGTAGTTTGGCTTCTTCCCAAATTAAGTAATACAAATCCTCTATTGATTTAGCTTATGTATATTGTAAATAAACAAATTCCTTTATATACAAATCAAGTCCTTCATCAGAATTAAACAACAACAATGGACACTCTCTGTGATCGAATAACATTGTGGAATTTTTTTTTGCAGTTTAGTTTAGTTGCAGTTTCGGGATAGTTTAGTTGCAATTTCGGGATACTTCAATTTCAAATTCCTTAACTCTTCTGTTTCGATAGTTTAGTTGTAGTGTTCTGTATTGCTAGTTGTTTTGTACAGCTTCGAAACTCTTGCATTATAACCTTTTATGTTTTATTTTAATTGCTCTATCTATTCTATTGATGAACTCAAGAATATTCACATTTAGGAGCAATAATCTTATTGCAATTGGACATTTAAATGCTCTATATGTGGTATTTTACTCTTCCATTCTCTTTTCCATTGGAAACAACCAAAAGCAGAAAAACGAAGCAGATTCCAGACTAATACAGACTGAGAGGATGATATACAGGGAACTGCAGTGCAACAGTCGACTGGCTCTTCATCAGTCGACCGGACAAAGAGTTTGCTGGGGCTCGGCACAGTCGACTTACACTCAGCACCAGTCGACTGCATCCGGCGGAGTGAAAATGTAACCACTGTTTTTCCAAATATATATATTTTGTGTATCTTCTGTATTTTAAAAATTTTCGCAAATTATATTTCCAGTTTTCAAATTATTTTGTCAAAATGTATTCTTTTGAATCTTCTATTTTAAAATCTGTTTTCGATCAAATAAATTTATTTGTAACTATTTTCTGTGATTTTATATTGTAATAAAAATCTCATTATTATTACTTTTGTTATTGTTATTAGTTTTGACTGGTTATTAACGACATATTTCTGTGTACAAATTGTATTTTTAGTATTTTAAATAAATTATATTTTGTAAGGCAAATTACATTTTTATTATAAACAATACTTTATTTGCTTTATCTATTTTTCTGTTGGATTTTTTTTATTAAACCCATTTAGACCCATTTTCCTAATTAATCCTATACCCATTTTAAATAAACCCAAACCCAATAACCTATTTTAAAACCCATACCCACCTAATAAATCCCTCCCAGATTTCATTACTTACTTTCCTATTACTATTATTTCCTACCTATATACTAATCCTATTCCAACTTCTTCGCCAGGTTTAATTACATACCCAAATATTTAACTACCTACTCCTAATACCAATTCCAGATGTTACTTTCCTATATCTAATCCTACCCGTAGCTACTACACCCAAGCAACCCGGCCCAACTCTTTTCTCCTTGTAGCCGTGGCTTGCCCCCCTCCCATCCTTCTCCTAACCCTATTTTGTATACATATCTATATATACCCTTGCATTTTTTCAACCGGGCTGCTTATCATATTTTTTTCCAAACCATTGAACCCTATTTTCTATTGAACCCTATTTCCGTGCTTCATCTCTCCCGCTTTCTCTTCATCCGCCGTCGCGCTATCTCTCTCTTGGGATTTTTATTGCGCGTGCTCGAGTGCGCGTGTGGATCGTTCGTGAGTCCGTGAATTTTCTTCGTGGAAATTGCTCCCACTTTTGATTTGCATCGTTCTTCATCTCCAAATTCAGGCAAGTAACTTGTACTTAAATTTCTTAGGTTGATACAAGTAGAAAGTTCACACATAGGATAGGTTGAGACTAGAGACGGACAAAGATCATATTTTTAATTGTGGGTTTCATCTCTATTGTTCAAAACAGGCCATAGACGACTTAGGACATGAAGTTTGATAGGTTTGTGCCTTAGGATTTACCCAAACGCGATTTTTATCGCGTATGTGACATATGGTATAACCGATGCATGTTTGAACACCTATATGAGAAATATTGGATTTTTACAGGTTAGAAACCTTTATATATGATATTTAGACAATGGGTAGGCAGCGTTTTGAATTTGGAAGAGTTTGGATGATTTTTGAGGAAGTTATGATGTTTTGAAGTTTAGTTGAGAAATCTGGAAATTTGGATTGAACTGGATTGATTGTCATTTTTACCTGGATTAGATTCCGAATCTCAACATGGCTATTTCTGAGTAAATTGTAGAGGATTGAATCTAATTTCTAATCCCACTGATTTCACCCCGTTCGGAGTTCGTATGAATTAGTTATGATTATTTTAGTAACTGTATGCCGGTAGTTCCCAGATTCATTTCGGAGTAGATTTTATCACCAATTTATTTTCAAGATCCAGGTTAGACATAATTTCATGCCACAAGATTTTGTCCAGTGTTTCACCATGATGTTAGGTAGTTTCCTGATTTTTGTGGTAATTAAAAGATGAGTTTTGAGCGATGCCTTACATCCTTTTCTATAGATCGCTTTTGCTATAAACTGCGTGTGATTGTATGTTGAATGCCGTGTTCACCTTATTTCTAATTAATGTATGAATATTTCATGTGAGATATGAAAGTTGGGTAATTGTGTATACTTTCACCCTGTTTTGGCGGAAGTGGATTTTGATGTGCTGTTTGCAAGATATGCATGATTTTGAACAGCGGTGTTGAAGAATTCCAGATCCATCAAAACTGTGTTATCTTTTATTTTCTATTTTCGAAAACATATCTATACTTTCTGGAAAAATATGAAAATTTACATTTTAAGACTATACATATAGGGGATTACCCCAGATTTTTCGTGGATTTAATTAATGATGTTGTATGCTGTTTTCATGTGGTTTAATTAATTCCCCTGTTTTCTGGCTGTACATGAAAACTGTGTTGAATTGTGTTTTGAGTCGTGATGTTGTAAAATAGCATATAGATTTATTATACTCGTTAGAAGCGTGTGGAAGTCTAGTTTCCAGATCCGTCGACGGATTATGATTTTCCTATCTGTAGATCTTTGGATCACTGTTTATGTACAGACTGGTCATGCTGTCCTGTTTATAAACATACGCTAGTTTGCTCGTATTTGTGAATGTTTTGCACCTATACTTGCTGATCTAATTCCCTGAGACTAAACCTGATTATGACCTGTTAGTTGACATTATTTAGCACACTCTCATGCCTGTGGATAATATAAATACTAAAAGTAATCAAGCCGGGATTTATGGGACAGATCTAGTAGAGGGAAAGCATAGAAACGTGTACTTGGAGGCGGACCAATGGGTTCGAACTGTTCTGTTACTGATTACCTGACTACATGCTTTCCTATAGGAAGGTGTACTCGGAGGCGGACCACTAGGTTCGAACTGTTACTGTTACTGATTACCTGACTGCACACTTCCCTATATGAAGGTGTACTCGGAGGCGGACCACTAGGTTCGAACTGTTCCTGTTACTGTTACTGATACCTAAGTACACTGCCCTATAATATCCCCTACGAAATCTAAAGCGAAACTGTTTTGTTGTAGCAACCATGTAGTAAAAACTGGGATGCATGTCGTGCTACCTAGATAGTAATCACACAAGACTTACATAAATCTAAATCTGTTTCTGAATCTGTTTCTGAGGTCTAAATCTGAATCTGATATATGGAATTCTGAATCTAAATCTGAATACCTTGTAACGCCCCGAATCCTAAAATTACTGAATTCGAGATGTTCTTCATTTTTGTAGGGTTCAATCCCCCGCCATGACTTACTCTACTCCTGTGAATTCAATGAGTATCTTGGATGATTCTATGAGTACAAGCATGTGTCCTGGCCCCTGGAGTAGAATTTCGCGCCATGTCTCGACTCGTCAAGCATGCATTCTGCGACAATTCAGCCTCCTCCCTGAACACACTCCTCTTGCAGTCACCAAAACATCCCACAAGCGTGACTAGAGTCCGATCATTACTGAGTTGTGCCCGCGCCATGTCTTGACTCATCAAGCATGCATTCTGCGGCTCACACACCCGCACCGTACCCTAGCTCTCATACTCATGTTTTTCTCTCACCTTCATCACCTCTACACTATGTTTTAAAGTTACATCAGAATCATGAATAAAAATCAAGCTCTAGAGTTAGCCTCTCCATCAACCGGACTTATCATTTCATTTCACTCGACCAACCTGGTCTATTTCTCAATATCATTTCATTTCACTGCCAGGGAGACTTAGCTACTCCTTCGTTCAATTTCAATTTCACAATATCCAATTGAGCATCATCAGCTCATCATTTATTTTAGAGTCTCACAGACTTTTTCATCATGATTTAGCCTTTCATAATTATTCATTTAATTCTCAATTCTGTGATTCATTCACAAAATTCTTACAGCCATAAACAGAGTCCATTGATTCAAATCATACAGTTCATAATCACCAAGAGCAAAATAACATGAAGCTCAAATATATCCAAGTACACTCTGTACAGTCGACTTGGACGAATACCAGTCGACTCATACAGTCACACTAGTATCATCATAATTGCTCGGGATAGTCGACTGTTGTACTCAACCAGTGGCCTGTCCCGCAACTTTCCATGTCCACAATGTTGTTCTCGTGACAGTCGACTGCCCATCGATCAGTCGTCTGTTCTGGAGATTTCAACAGCACAATTTTCCAAGTCCAGATCAGTCGACTAGCTACATGCATCGGTCGACTGGACAGATCCATTTTCCATTAAAGAGATTATTTACAGTTCTTACATGTACTTGCATCATGGTATCCATGCACTATATACATAAATTCATGTTTTTAAAAGCAGAGTCTCCTCTTGTTCAGTAGCATTTACAGCACAAATTTCCAAATCACTAACATACTCTTTTAGAGAAAACTACTCTAGTCATGCATTCATATAGTTCATACTTTCTTACGACAATGAAGGTATAAATCTCAACTCATCATACTGGGTCTACATAAATAAAGTATCTTTATTCATGAAACTTTCAAACAGTCATACTCAGAACGAAGCACCAGTCGACTTAACACAACGTCAGTCGACTGCGCCGACAATTTACGTTATTTATCACCATTAGTTCTTTCATTTATTTACCTTCCCTCCATCATATGTGTCATAGGGAAAATTATATATTCAATAATGACACCATCATGTCTATTCACACACATGTTTATCAGCACATTATGAAAAATAATGTCTCGTACCAGTCGACTGGCTCACATGGCAGTCGACTGTACCGACAGTCTCATTCTCATTATTAATAGCATGTTCAAGCAATTTCTACTGCATTCAATTCACTTTTTGTAACATGGCATCAATCATAATGATTATAGTATCATTCCTACGTTAGAAGTCCTGAGAAACACCCACCTTATATGAAGAAAATAAACGAAATCCCGCAAAGTCCTTCAACACAGTACTGCACTCCTTGCTCCTTTGTTCCACACCGAGCTCCTCAGCAATGCTGCTTGCTTCCACAGAAAAGCTCCCACACAACTCACAGATACTCTCTATAATCTTAGGAAATTTTTAGTGTAAAAGAGATAGGGGGTAGGAGGGGTATTTATACTAAAAGATAAATTGAATGGAGGGTTGAGATCTATTAGGAAGTTGAAGAAACAAGGGCTGAGATTAAATCGGAAGTTTAGAAACTACCCACACCTCAAAATGTAACTACCCATGATCTAACCCATCACTCCACCATCCGGCCAAGTATTGTGCCTTGTGCACGTGTACATAAAGTGCACGTGTACACACAAACTCCACCACACTAAAAAAATACATTAAATACCCGGGATAGAAAGAAAAGATGCTATACATACAAGTTGTAGGAAAATAAATAAATAAAATGTTAAGTTTATGGGCTTAAGTTCATTTGGGCCAAAATAAATATTTTAAAAGAGAAAAACAAACTAGTTAACATTGGGCTTTAAGGAAAATATTTTATAGGAAACAATATACTTTATTCTTCATGGAGAAAATAATGGTCACATGCTACACAAGCATACTATAAAAGAGAAATAAATAATCTTTAAGTATTTAAGAAAAATCGGGGTATTACATACCTATTATCTGAAATCTGTTATCTAATTTACCTGACATATCTGAATATCTGATTTACCTGACATATCTGAATATCTGTTTACCTGACATATCTGTTATATGACACTTGACACTTAATATCTGAGACATATGCTAGGATACTATGTTAGTTGAGTTAACCATACCATATTAGGTCTGTTTCTGATGTTAGTTAGATCTGTTTAGTTTTCCCATATGCTTGTATCCTATTCTATTTGTGACCTGGACTTGTCATTGACGGGTACTGTGTTTTCTTCTTTTCCTTTTTCCTGCATTCGATGATTTGCAGATTTTGGAGGACAGGTTCCTAAAGGTATTGGCAAGATGAGGGGATAGATGCTAAAATTTTACTATTATTATGATTTTTGTTTCATGCTAGAACATTATTTTGTATTCGTGAGACTTGGGTTATGTATGTATTTTGAGACTTGGATATTATTATAATTGGGCGATGTGACCCAGAATATTTGTTTTTCCAGACTCTGTTTATTTGAGAACATGTTATTTGATTTCAAGTAATTACTGTTGGTAAATTTGATTCGATATTGCATGTTGGTTCCACTTTTTGCTTCCGACTCTGATATACTGTCTGTGATATGTTGTAAAGATTCTTGAAACAGCTTAAGGATGATTATAATCATTCGCTGGGCTTTTGTTGCGTGCCCGTATTCTGTATTTTTGGGAAGCGGGGCGTGACAGGGTTTTCTGTGGTATCAGAGCCTCAGGTTTGACTAATGTATTAGTTGACTAATATATTAGACAAGCTTGGCTCGAACTGGGATCTGCACAACACTTCACCAACCATGCATGCAAAATTGAAACATAATACCAACTCAGATTCTGGATGCTAATTGTTTTTGGTTTGTGCAGACTATGGCTCGCAGAGGTTCTACTTCTCAGTCACAGGCTGATCCGATTGAGGCAGTCAATGCTGTGCTGGAGCGGCTGATTAATCAGCAGCAAAACCACAGTGACATGGTGATGACTGCACTTGAAGCTGCTCGGGTTCCGCCTCCTGTTGCGCCTGTGCAGGCCACTCTTCCGCCTCGCCCAGGGACTGTTACGGACTTTATGAGGCTGCATCCTGATCGTTTTCCCGGCACTGAGATGCCTTTGGAGGCTGAACAGTAGCTGATCCGGACGGAGCGTTTGTTGGTAGCAGCTCGTGTTGCAGAGGCTGATCGGGTGGACGTTGTTTCCGTCCAGCTGGAGGATTTAGCGAATATTTGGTGGATGGCTGAGTCTGAGCGCCTGGTAAAGCCTATTGCTTGGGCTACCTTTACTCAGGGATTCTTGGAGAAGTTCTTCCCCAACAGTACTCGGGTTGAGATGGAACAGCAATTCCTGGCCCTAAAACAGGTTAAGTCGTTGTTCAATTCTGGATTGTTACAATATTGCATGGATAATTATGAATGTTGTAACATGGACTTCTTGCAACAAGGTTCCAGGACAGTGGATGAGTACGCTGCTGAGTTTACGAGGCTTAGCCGCTTTGCTGTCGTTATTGTGGCAACCGAAGAGGATAGGGCTTGCAGGTTTACAAATGGGCTTGAGCAGGATATCAAGAGGCATCTGGTCTCTCTGCGTCTGCGTACTTATGCCGAGGCCCTGGAAGCAGCTCGACCACAGGAGCAGGTTCGCGGTGATTCGTCCTACTCTCAGCGGACGGTTCCCACTACTGCTGCTAGGTCTTCTGGTGGTCCCGTTCGGAGGTCTGGGCAGACCCATTCTGCCAGGACAGGTCCTTACTTTTCTGCTGGTTCTAAGAGGGGTGGTTTTTGTGACTTCTGCCAGAGGTCTGGGCATGATCGCAAGAACTGTTGGCGCGTCAACCGCCAGTGCTTTAGGTGCGGCTCTGCTGACCATACAGTGCGAGATTGTCCCCAGCCGTTTCAGTAAATGGCTCTTCCAGCCAGGGGTCCTGATCAGCAAGTAGATTCAGCCCGTGGTCAGATCAGGTCACCGCCTTTACCGCAGCGGCAAGCCTATGGTCAGGGAGCTGCAGCTCCTGGGAGAGGCCAGGCTTATAACCTAGTTTTGGAGGAGGCAGATCCTGCGGAGGAGGATGCTCCAGGTATATTGTGTTTTGTTTTATTATTGTTCTATTATTTCATTGCTTTATGTATTTCCCTACATTCTTTTCTTATACCCTTCCATGCATCAACCCGTTATTTGATATCATCGTTATTGGATATTCAACTCCTTGATTTCTTGATTCTTCCATCTTTTTCAGTTGTCCTTTTTGATTAATTTCTTGTTGGGTATGAATTCATTCTTTCGTACCCATATCCCTCTGATTCTGGTGTCATTCATTCTTTTCTTTCTGCTTGGTTCGTCCGTCGGCATCGCTGGATGTTATTGGCAATCTTCCCCTATCAGAGTGGCGCAGCAGAAGCGTGGTGGGCCCACAACCCACAGGTTCTAGGATTCTCTTGTTGCTTCTTTTCCTTGTATTGTTTTCTTCCCCCTATCTCTTGCATTTGTTCTTACCCGTTGACTTGTTGTTTGATTCGATTATTTTATGTCATTTTTCCCAAATTGCTTTTGCCATGTCCTATGTACCGCCTAAGCAAATTTCGAGGACGAAATTTTGTTGTAAGGTGGGTAGGATTGTAACCCCTGTTTTTCCAAATATATATATTTTGTGTATCTTCTGTATTTTAAAAATTTTCGCAAATTATTTTTCCGGTTTTCAAAGTATTTTGTCAAAATGTATTCTTTTGAATCTTCTATTTTAAAATCTGTTTTCGATCAAATAAATTTATTTGTAACTATTTTCTGTGATTTTATATTGTAATAAAAATCTCATTATTATTACTTTTATTATTGTTATTAGTTTTGACTGGTTATTAACGACATATTTCTGTGTACAAATTGTATTTTTAGTATTTTAAATAAATTATATTTTGTAAGGCAAATTACATTTTTATTATAAACAATACTTTATTTGCTTTATCTATTTTTCTGTTGGATTTTTTTTATTAAACCCATTTAGACCCATTTTCCTAATTAATCCTATACCCATTTTAAATAAACCCAAACCCAATAACCTATTTTAAAACCCATACCCACCTAATAAATCCCTCCCAGATTTCATTACTTACTTTCCTATTACTATTATTTCCTACCTATATTGTAGCGCCCCGATTTTCATATACTGGGAAACCGTGACACATGCCAAGATCTTTCCTTCAATTAGTCACGATACACAAAATGCTGGAAATTTAAAACTTTTTATTCAACACAGAGTTACCACGCATTAATTACAAATATCAGTTTGTAATACCAACTGTAGCGCCTGCCCCTTTTTCCTTTTTGACTCCAAACTCAATTCTTCCAATTTCTATATCACTTTAAACAGAAACTAAAATGGTTATGTTTCAAAGAAAAATTGGGCAGAGTCTCCCCTGTAATTTCTGCCCAAAAACAGAAAAAGCTTACGGAATTTTGCTCTAAATTCCGTAGCTTACATCACAGGCAATAATATTACGGGCTCCCCAGGCCAAAATGAGCATTATCACACAGGCAATATATATATATGCTCTGGGGGCCAAACTCATAACGGTATAACAATTATCAAATAAAAACCATAAATCCTTTAGAAAACGTAGTAAGTTTTTAGAAAATAACTTGTAAAAGCTTACCACAGCGCCCGGCACTCCACACGAAATGGTTACGGGTCAAAACCATATCCTGCCGCCTCACGCTATACTTTTCATCATCATCCACATACTTATACATCAAAAATACAATTTAAAGCATAAATCTTTACTATTTACAATTAAATCATAACAACAAGTTATAAATAGAGCTCCACTCCACGGAAACCTGTACCTACACCTCATCTCCGCACTGCTGAGGACCTGTAACAGTAGGGACCTAGGGTAGTCCATGGACTCCCTAACCCCAAAATACTAAGGGGTTAGCCATTTCTGGTGTGAGTATAATTTATTAAAATAAGCAAATAAATTAAACTTTACAAGTAAAAACATAACGAACTCATAATATCAAGATCAACAAATCTTACTTGACATCTGAACATGTAACCTCATAGATGGGAATTCACATCCAGTACTCTCTGAGTCATCACCTGTATGTATATCCATACCCACTCACAACATACTTATCTTTAGTAATCATTTGAATAACCCCTCTCATAACACCAATATTGATCTCATTGCATTGTATCGCGTATCACATCCTAGACATATGCATTCATTCGCATACTACCACATTCATTCATGTCCAACCTAACATCTCATTTCACATTACCATTTACATGCGTTTCATCACAATAGACTCCGCATCGCCAACATGGTTTGGCAATAACATATCACACTCGCAATTCAACTTGAATGGAAAAGGCACGTGTACATATAATTTATGTGCCAGTGCATGTTATGACTTAACTCTAATGTGATATTTAACTAGAATTAGGATGCTTCCTATTCTAATGTCAGCAAGTCTCCGTAAGCAACATGCAGCCCATACTACATGCGACTCCATCTCAAGCCGTTTCTCCATATATAGGGATTTGAACCCGCGTTATGAACTCTAATTGCACTCAACCTGTTCCTGACACCTACACGTGGCTAATGAGGTTGCAGGCGTGGTCAAGTCCCACTATTGCATTTTGCCAGTGGTGTCTATGTTCGCCACTGCGACCCGGCCAACCGGACCTCTCTCATAATAGACGAACCCATTGTATTGGGCGTCATTCCAAAATCAAACTATAGGGTTTCGCAAGTGCAGGATAGCACGAAGCCTACCCTGTGGCACCCTCTGGGGTATTGCAAGCGCAGGACTGCACAATGCATCCTGTGGCACCCCCAGCCGCGGTACTTCAGGAATTAACAGTGCGAGATACGCAACCCGTGTCCTCAACTTGTGAGACGGCACCGTACGTATCCCTTTGACAGGAAGGCGCAACCCAATAACACTACCTAGTCTGCCTCCAGGGGCGAGTTAGTTATAAGGTGCCCCCTACAACCGACTCCTCTCTTCCGGCAAGGGTCTATGTAATGATTTTATAAGTCATTATCCTAATGAGGTTATTATTCCTATGCAATCCTGCATAGTTTCCAATCATGGTCCAACTCGTGGTCCTTCGATCCAAGACTCTGGTAATAATATCTCTCTCACTCATCCCTACCCCTAACTCGGATTCTACCAACACTCTTGGCCCACGGTCAACCTACATTGGTTAAGATCCGTCGACGCCCGAGGTGAGATCTATCCATTTCACTCTACGGGGGTAGGATGTGGTCTTGATGGTCGATGACCCTTAGGGTAATAACATCACCCTAGATGAGCACAACAAACTGCGTATTAGCTAAGAAGCTACATACGAGTAACCAAAAACACCTATGAGCTAAACAGCTACGTATAGGACCAATAGCTACATACGGGCTAGTCGAGCCGCGCATGAGACAACAACACACATACGAGCCAAATAAGCCCCGTATGAGACCAACAGCTACATACGGGCCAGTCGAGCCGCGTATGAGACAACAACATACATATGAGCCAAATAAGCTGTGTATGAGACCCACAGCTACATACGGGCCAGTAGAGCCACGTATGAGACAACAACATACATACGAGCCAAATAAGCTGCGTATGAGACCCACAGTTACATACGGGCCAGTCGAGCCGCGTGTGAGACAACAACATACATACGAGCCAAATAAGCTGCGTATGAGACCCACAGCTACATACGGGCCAGTCGAGCCTCGTATGAGACAACAACATACATACGAGCCAAATAAGCTGCGTATGAGACCCACAGCTACATACGGGCCAGTCGAGCCACGTATGAGCAAAACCACATACAACCAACCATTAAGGTAGTTAAACCTAGAAGCAACCAAACGTGCTTACTAGCAAACTTTATCTTCTATAATTATAAGCAACAGAAGAATCTACTAAAATCAACTTAGCATGGGTTTCTTCTACAATCAACCCATCATGGCATACCTACTATAATCAACTCAACATGAGTTTCTTTCTAAAATCGGCTCAAACATGATAGGTTTTACTGGAACGTCACATAGGCACGAATGGGTTCTTCACACAACTCAAGCATGATGTTCTACTACAACTGAACCATGGGTTTCTTTCTATAACAATTCGAGCATGGATTCTTACTATACCACAAGGGTGGGTTCTTTCTCTATAACCATCTAAATCCATAGGATGGGTTCTTTTACTCGCTACTACTAACAACTCAAATGGGTTCTCTTTGGCATACACAAATAATATAGCCCTAGGAATGGGTTCTTCCTCAACCTACAATACGTAATCCACAAAAGGTGTGATCTTTTAACCCCCTACCACTGACAACATCCAAAGATTGTTTCTTTATCAAACTACAACTAACATAATCATCAAGTTGGGTTCTTTTAGCATCCACAATTTGCTCAACTCTCAAAATGGGTTCTTTTCTTCACCTACACAAGCAGTACCCTAAGGATGGTTCTTTCTACACATACATGAGTAGATAAGGAAAGAAAGCAACTAACTTAGGAGTAGAGAATCCTCACATACATAACGAATTCATTATATAGGTTTTATATACTCAAGGATAGTAAATTTCCCCATACGCCTCATCCATAAATCATGTCACCTCTTCAGTTCATCCAACTTCTTTACAATATCAATTACGTATATAGAACCATATACACCATATCTTGATATCCTCATATGATTGTAACTCATCCCTATATACACATATATGTTATTCAATCCTCCCTTAAACATCACTTCATAAATAAATCAAACTCACCATATTCCTTAACACACAAAATATGTAGATAAATTAGTACTCACATATCCATCAAACCACAAAATATATAATAAACTATATTTTTATAATCACAAAATACATATAATAAACTAGTACTCACATATATCTTTAAACCATGAAAATATATAAATAATATAACTCACATATATCTTTAAACCATAAAAATATATAAATAATATAACTCACATAATTTTTTAACACACAAAAACACACAATAAATTAACTCACATATTTTGCGAAGATCCAAATGCCGTGCCACCTCGCGTCCAAGGTCGTGAATATATCCTATCACCAAATTTCAAGCAATTAAAACTCAAATAATTCAACTAATCACAAGAGTAAATAATCGCTATCCCAAATATCCCACAAGCGCTTATTGAATGCTTGGGATATACACATGCGATGCACGTGATGATCTAATGCCTATGGTATTTTCATCCCCAAATAATTACCAAATCGCCTCTAAAATATTCTAGTAGCTCAACTATGATTTCTACTACTATCCGAGAATTAATCTATATTCATATAATTCTTTTTTACAAAACCAAATCCCTAATTTTTTAACAACTCACAATCTCTCTAATAACCAACTAATTTCTCCCATCTACAATTTCCAACATCTCAAAATCTCTCTACCCTAACATTCCTACTCAATAAAATTAACCCAACTAAATTCTATACAATAAAATAGTTAGAGTTTTACCTTCCGAAATCCAATCGAAAATCCGACGCTACTACGATGTAGAGAATCCCTCACTTAGTCTACCCCTCACTTTAATTTGGAATTGACGAAGAACTGAGATGGAAATCGAGTGGGGGACGATCGGCGAATGGGTTTGGATTTGGGGTTCGTTTTGATCGGGAATGGAAGGAGAAGAAGGAGGAAGAGGGAACGGGTGTGGGGTTCCCTTCGATTGTTGGCGTGGACGAACGGGGGGAGAAGAAGGGTGGTCGGGGTTCTTTTGGGTTCGGCATCGAACAAGATGGAGAAGAAGAAGAAGAAGGGGACGGGAGTGGGGGTCGTTGGTTGGAAGCGAACGGAGAGGGAGAAGGGAGGAGGAGGTCGGCGGGGGGGGTGTGGGGTTTCATGGGTTCGGGATGGAGAACGAACGGAAGAAGAAGAAGGGAAGAAGAAGGAGAAGAAGGAGAGAGAGAGAAGGGGTTTTTTGTAAAAGATGGAATAATTAATAATAGATTGATAAATATCTAGGGGAATGTTGCATATAAGCCCTCTAACTTCAATACATTTCAAATAAAGCCCAACTCTCTATTCTAATAATTCCAAACAATACAAAATACATTAAAACTACTTTGTAGATAATCCGTATAAAAATAATTTAATCTTGAAAATAATAATAATATAAAATAGACAATATATCTTATATTTCTCAATTAAGATAATTTTTATCAGAAAATCCATGATCGCGCGAAATTCTCAATCGCGCACACATTTCGATGCAAAATAGCCATATGCTATTTTTCGGGTCGTTACATATATACTAATCCTATTCCAACTTCTTCGCCAGGTTTAATTCCATACCCAAATATTTAACTACCTACTCCTAATACCAATTCCAGATGTTACTTTCCTATATCTAATCCTACCCGTAGCTACTACACCCAAGCAACCCGGCCCAACTCTTTTCTCCTTGTAGCCGTGGCTTGCCCCCCTCCCATCCTTCTCCTAACCCTATTTTGTATACATATCTATATATACCCTTGCATTTTTTCAACCGGACTGCTTATCATATTTTTTTCCAAACCATTGAACCCTATTTTCTATTGAACCCTATTTCCGTGCTTCATCTCTCCCGCTTTCTCTTCATCCGCCGTCGCGCTCTCTCTCTCTTGGGATTTTTATTGCGCGTGCTCGAGTGCGCGTGTGGATCGTTCGTGAGTCCGTGAATTTTCTTCGTGGAAATTGCTCCCACTTTTGATTTGCATCGTTCTTCATCTCCAAATTCAGGCAAGTAACTTGTACTTAAATTTCTTAGGTTGATACAAGTAGAAAGTTCACACATAGGATAGGTTGAGACTAGAGACGGACAAAGATCATATTTTTAATTGTGGGTTTCATCTCTATTGTTCAAAACAGGCCATAGACGACTTAGGACATGAAGTTTGATAGGTTTGTGCCTTAGGATTTACCCAAACGCGATTTTTATCGCGTATGTGACATATGGTATAACCGATGCATGTTTGAACACCTATATGAGAAATATTGGATTTTTACAGGTTAGAAACCTTTAGATATGATATTTAGACAATGGGTAGGCAGCGTTTTGAATTTGGAAGAGTTTGGATGATTTTTGAGGAAGTTATGATGTTTTGAAGTTTAGTTGAGAAATCTGGAAATTTGGATTGAACTGGATTTATTGTCATTTTTACCTGGATTAGATTCCGAATCTCAACATGGCTATTTCTGAGTAAATTGTAGAGGATTGAATCTAATTTCTAATCCCACTGGTTTCACCCCGTTCGGAGTTCGTATGAATTAGTTATGATTATTTTAGTAACTGTATGCCGGTAGTTCCCAGATTCATTTCGGAGTAGATTTTATCACCAATTTATTTTCAAGATCCAGGTTAGACATAATTTCATGCCACAAGATTTTGTCCAGTGTTTCACCATGATGTTAGGTAGTTTCCTGATTTTTGTGGTAATTAAAAGATGAGTTTTGAGCGATGCCTTACATCCTTTTCTATAGATCGCTTTTGTTATAAACTGCGTGTGATTGTATGTTGAATGCCGTGTTCACCTTATTTCTAATTAATGTATGAATATTTCATGTGAGATATGAAAGTTGGGTAATTGTGTATACTTTCACCCTGTTTTGGCGGAAGTGGATTTTGATGCGCTGTTTGCAAGATATGCATGATTTTGAACAGCGGTGTTGAAGAATTCCATATCCATCAAAACTGTGTTATCTTTTATTTTCTATTTTCGAAAACATATCTATACTTTCTGGAAAAATATGAAAATTTACATTTTAAGACTATACATATAGCGGATTACCCCAGATTTTTCGTGGATTTAATTAATGATGTTGTATGCTGTTTTCATGTGGTTTAATTAATTCCCCTGTTTTCTGGCTGTACATGAAAACTGTGTTGAATTGTGTTTTGAGTCGTGATATTGTGAAATAGCATATAGATTTATTATACTCGTTAGAAGCGTGTGGAAGTCTAGTTTCCAGATCCTTCGACGGATTATGATTTTCCTGTCTGTAGATCTTTGGATCACTGTTTATGTACAGACTGGTCTTGCTGTCCTGTTTATAAACATACGCTAGTTTGCTCGTATTTGTGAATGTTTTGCACCTATGCTTGCTGATCTAATTCCTTGAGACTAAACCTGATTATGACCTATTAGTTGAAATTATTTAGCACACTCTCATGCCTGTGGATAATATAAATACTAAAAGTAATAAAGCCGGGGTTTATGGGACAGATCTAGTAGAGGGAAGGCATAGAAACGTGTACTTGGAGGCGGACCAATGGGTTCGAACTGTTCTGTTACTGATTACCTGACTACATGCTTTCCTATAGGAAGGTGTACTCGGAGGCGGACCACTAGGTTTGAACTGTTACTGTTACTGATTACCTGACTGCACACTTCCCTATAGGAAGGTGTACTCGGAGGCGGACCACTAGGTTCGAACTGTTCCTGTTACTGTTACTGATACCTAAGTACACTGCCCTATAATATCCCCTACGAAATCTAAAGCGAAACTGTTTTGTTGTAGCAATCATGTAGTAAAAACTGGGATGCATGTCGTGCTACCTAGATAGTAATCACACAAGACTTACATAAATCTAAATCTGTTTCTGAATCTGTTTCTGAGGTCTAAATCTGAATCTGATATATGGAAATCTGAATCTGAATCTGAATACCTATTATCTGAAATCTGTTATCTGATTTACCTGACATATCTGAATATCTCATTTACCTGACATATCTGAATATCTGTTTACCTGACATATCTGTTATATGACACTTGACACTTAATATCTGAGACATATGCTAGGATACTATGTTAGTTGAGTTTACCATACCATATTAGGTCTGTTTCTGATGTTAGTTAGATCTGTTTAGTTTTCCCATATGCTTGTATCCTATTCTATTTGTGACCCGGACTTGCCATTGATGGGTACTGTGTTTTCTTCTTTTCCTTTTTCCTGCATTCGATGATTTACAGATTTTGGAGGACAAGTTCTTAAAGGTATTGGCAAGATGAGGGGATAGAGGCTGAAATTTTACTATTATTATGATTTTTGTTTCATGCTAGAACATTATTTTGTATTCGTGAGACTTGGGTTATGTATGTATTTTGGGACTTGGATATTATTGTAATTGGGCGATGTGACCCAGAATATTTGTTTTTCCAGACTCTGTTTATTTGAGAACATGGTATTTGATTTCAAGTAATTACTGTTGGTAAATTTGATTCGATATTGCATGTTGGTTCCACTTTTTGCTTCCGACTCTGATATACTGTCTGTGATATGTTGTAAAGATTCTTGAAACAGCTTAAGGATGATTATAATCATTCCCTGGGCTTTTGTTGCATGCCCGTATTCTGTATTTTTGGGAAGCGGGGCGTGACAAAAAAGATAAGATCCATCCGCATCTAATCCAAATCAACGCAGATTAAGGAAGGAAAGAAATAAAGGAAAGGAGAGGACTTTTTCGGAAAGGAGGCAAACCCTAATTCCCTTCCCGTGTTCTATAAATACCAACAAAGAGGCGTTATTTGAGGGAAGAATCGAAGACAGACGGAACTTCTGAATCATCAAGTCATCAATCAAGAAAATTATTCTATTAGCATCGAAGAAGAAGGAGATTGAGTGCACTGAAGCAACGCGCTGTTGTGCTAATCTAGGTACCTAAATATATAGATAAAACTAGATACAAATTATAAACCTCGCAAGTGCACGAATCGTTAGAAAAGCGTAGCAATAGCAAGGGTCGATCCCACAGAGATTGTAGACTTTAACTTACTAATCAATAAAAAGAATAAAAATCATAAAGAGTTGTTTGGAAGTCTAAAAGAAATAAAAAGATTAAAACTAAATTAAGGAATGTTGAATCACAAATATTTATGAAGTAGTTGGGTTTAGATCTCCACCTATAGTTAGTAATGCTAAGTCACCTTCTGAATTTCTTCTTATTACTTATGTTTGTTCACTTTAAGGGCATGGTATCTACTCCTTAAAGTACTGTTTCCCTAGGCCAAGAATTAGGCATGGTATCTACTCTAATTCGTTTCTTTCATTAAGTCCTTAGCATTGTATCTACTAAGTTGTATTTAAGGAAAACATAAGATCAGTGGAAACGAACAAACACTCAAGGCTCTAGAAATTGGTATCAGATCTAGATCCCTTAAGTTGATTGAACCAGGAACCCCTAAAGATTCCTTTGTTACAATTACGAGCACGAGATACGGGTCGTCTCAATATGCTCATATAACAGATTCAGATGAATGGTAACACAAACTTGATATTCTCAAGCTCTGTTTGTCAGTCGACTGGCTCTCACCTCAGTCGACTGCTCTCAGGCTTCGAGAACAAGTTTGGTTATCACAAACCTATGTCAATTCAATCAGATTCAATCAATAAGTAAAATAGAAGAATTCAGGAGAACATAGCACTACATAACTACGGCTTCAATCTACCCAACTATGAAATTTAGTTCCACATAATAATAGTTTTATTAATCAACGAATTCGAATACATGATCAACATTAAAGACTAAAGAGAAGAGAAATAAACTAATGGAGTCCGGCAATAAGGTCGACTGGCTGTCACACAGTCGACTGCCTTCGAATACTCGATCTTCTCTCTCCTTCTTCGATGCTGATAGAATGATGCCTCTTGTTGATTTGACTTGATGGTTTGCAACTCTGTGATTCGGTGGTGGATGATGGGGAGATGACGAGAGTCGAGCGAGCGGGCCTGCGATATCTCTTGACTGATATTTATAGAGCGCGGTTGAAGAATTAGGGTTTTGCCCTTTTTCAGGAAAGTCCTTCTTTATTTGATTTGGTGATTTATATCTTTCTCTTTTCTTCTTTCCTTCCTTATCTGTTAACCACGTGCTCTTGGAAATCCCCAGTCTCTAGATTTGATTTGCATAAATCTGGATTCAGATAGATTTGAAATTAGATTTGGATGAATCTTCGAATATCTTATCTGTTTACTCCGCCGCAGACCAGTCGACTGCCTCTGGATGTAAGTCGACTGTGTCGAGACTTTAGTATTTTCATGATTCATCAGCCCAGTCGACTTGGTGTGTAAACTTGATTCCCTGTCCAGTCGCCTGTAAGCATGATCAGTCGACTGATCTCCTGCAGTTTCCTGTGTTTCATCCTTGCAATCCTGAATTTGCTTCGTTTTGCTGTTATAGACTGTTTCCTATGGAAAAGAGAAAATAAGAGTTAAATACCACATATAGAGCTTTTAAATGTCTAATTGCACTAAAGTTATTGCTCTAAAATGTGAATAATATTGTGTTCATCAAATACCCCCAAACTTAGATTTTTGCTTGTCCTCAAGCAAACTAGAATTATGAACAAGGGTGTAATAATGTCAGCCTTAATCACCAAGAGTTCTTATTATGTGGGCATCGATATAGAAAGGTATAAACAATTTCAGATAAAGTAAAATTAAGCATACCCACTTTCTCTAGTGCAATTGTTTATTCATAACTCCAAACTCAACCATACTTGTCATGCAATTAATTATAGTTATAGTATGTAATTACTCAATCTGTGATTATCCCCTTTTCTCTACTACAAACCGAGTAGCAAACTAGAGAGTTTTTTTTTTTTTTTTTTTTTTTTTTTTTTTTAAGTCGCTTCTCCAGAGTTGTCACTTGCCTTTTTACGCGAATGCGAAACATTTGTGATGAATCCACCCGGTTACTCAGCAAGTCACAAACTTTAAAGTGCTTTGCATACTCATATTTCAAGTTGCCGTTTGACGTAAAAGTAAACATTGGTGATGAATACCCCTAGTTACTAAGCAACTCAAAACATTGGAGTAGATTGACTTTATTCAAGTATATATGTATATATATAATTTTTTTTTTTTATCACTCTATTTACTTAAACTCAATTTAGGACTAGATCTAAAGGGAATAATAACCAGAAAAAGCATCACATTTGTTTATTATGTATAATTGCATGACTCATATAAATTTGTATGGAATTTATGAAACTCAACAATCCTAAAGTAAATAAGTATCCTTCTTCTTACTTTATAAGAATTTGTTTATCCGAAAAAGAAAAAAAATTCAAAAAGATGATCAACATAAATAACCCTAATACCCCCAAACTTAGATGGAACATTGTCCTCAATGTTCGAAAGAAAATTTAAAAATAGGCATATGTCACATCTAGTAAGGAGAGAAAAATAAAAATAACTAGAAGAAAAATAACTTGAAAGAAAATAAAGGGAAAGTGTAAATACTCCCCTGAAAAATTGGGTTGCCTCCCAATAAGCGCTGTGTTTTCTGTCTTCAGCTAAACTTGATGAGGTCATGCCATGTATTGAACGGTTTGAAGATTCACATCCTCCTCTTGCGGTTCTATGCTCATCTCTATGTATGGCTTCGCTCTATGCCCGTTCACCTTAAATGTTTGATTCTTTTCCTTGCTATGAACCTCCAAAGAACCATGTGGAAAGACTCTCGTGACAGTATATGGCCCATACCATCTTGACATAAGCTTGCCTGGAAAAAGTCTCAGTCTTGAGTTGTATATCAATACCTTCTGCCCTTCATAAAACTCCTTCCTTGCTAGCTATTTGTCATGGTACAACTTGGTTCTTTCCTTGTACAATTTTGCATTTTCATAAGCGTCATGCCTCAACTCTTCAAGCTCATTTAGTTGTAGTCTTCTTTTGTCACCTGCTTGTTTCATATCAAAATTGAACCTTTTGATGGCCCAATATGCTTTGTGCTCCAACTCAACTGGCAAATAACAGGCTTTTCCAAACACCAAACGGTATGGTGACATGCCAATGGGTGTTTTGTATGCGGTTCTATAGGCCCATAATGCATCGTTCAAGCGCAACGACCAATCCTTCCTCCTTGTGTTGACTGTCTTTTCCAAAATGTTTTTGATTTCTCTGTTGCTAATCTCCACCTGTCCACTAGTTTGAGGATGATATGGGGTGCCCACTCTATGTGTGATACCATATTTCTTCATCAAAGAAGCAAATGGAAAGTTATTGAAGTGGCTACCTCCATCACTTATTATTGCTCGAGGTGTACCAAACCTAGTGAAAATGTTTTCCTGCAAAAACTTGACAACGACTTTGTGATCATTTGTTCTTGAGGGGACAGCCTCGACCCATTTAGACACATAATCCACACCAACAAGTATATATAAATAACCAAATGAGTTAGGAAATGGACCCATGAAGTCGATTCCCCAAACATCGAAAAGCTCGATTACTTGGATGTTTTGTAGTGGCATTTGATTTCTAGACGAGATATTCCCTGTCCTTTGGCACTTGTCACAAGTCCTGCAAAAAGAAAAAGCATCTTTGAATACTTTAGGCTAATAAAATCCAGATTGTAATACCTTGAGTGCTGTTCTTTTTGGTCCAAAATGTCCTCCACATGCATATTGGTGGCAATGTTGTAGAATACTCAATTGCTCTTCTTCTGCCACACATCTTCTTATAATTTGATCAGGGCAAAATTTGAAACAAATAAGGATCATCCCAGTAGTAGTGCTTGCACATAGCCACCAGTCTCTTTCTTTCCTGACTTGTCATACCTGAAGGGAAAACATGAGCGGTTAGATAATTTACAATGTCAGCAAACCATGGAAAATTTGAGCAGTAAGATACCAGTCGACTGGTCCTGGTACCAGTCGACTGTCCCGAGGATGAATTTATTTCAAAGAGATGTTCATCTGGGAAAGTCTCATTAAGTGGCTGCACAATTCGTTCTTCCTCCTGCAGTAGCCTGGACATGTGATCTGCAACAACATTGTCGCTTCCTTTTTTATCTTTAATCTCAAGATCGAATTCTTGAAGCAACAGCACCCATCTGATCAACCTAGGCTTAGCATCCTTTTTAGCAAACAAATATCTCAAGGCAGCATGGTCAGTAAAAACAATAACTTTAGAACCAATCAAATATGATCTAAACTTCTCTATAGCAAAAATAACAGCTAACATTTCTTTTTCAGTAGTGGAATAATTTAGCTGTGCATCGTTTAAAGTTCGAGAAGCATAGTAAATAACATGAGGTTTCTTATTGATTCGTTGACCTAAAACAGCCCCTAAAGCATAATCACTTGCATCACACATAAGCTCGAAAGGATGGCTCCAATCTGGTGCCATGACAATAGGTGCAGAAATGAGAAGGTTTTTCAATGTATTAAAAGCATTTGTGCACTCTTCTGTCCATACAAACTCAACATTTTTAGCCAACAAATCACAAAAGGGTTTGGAGATTTTTGAGAAATCTTTTATAAATCTTCTATAAAACCCTGCATGTCCTAGAAAACTCCTAACACCCTTAACTGTAGTGGGAGGGGGTAGTTTTGATATTATGTCAATTTTTGCTTTGTCTACCTCTATGCCTCTTTTTGACACCACATGTCCCAACACAATACCTTGTTGTACCATGAAATGGCACTTTTCCCAATTCAGCACTAAATTGCATTCTTCACATCTTTTAAGCACAAGCTGCAAATGGTTAAGACATTCATCAAAACAAGATCCAAAAATACTAAAGTCATCCATAAATACCTCAATGAATCTTTCCACCATGTCTGAAAATATACTCATCATGCATCTTTGAAATGTAGCTGGAGCATTGCACAATCCAAAGGGCATCCTCCTGTATGCAAAAGTACCAAAAGGACATGTAAAAGTGGTTTTTTCTTGATCTTCTGGAGCAATAGCAATTTGATTATAGCCACTATAACCATCTAAAAAACAATAATAACTATATCCTGCTAATCTTTCTAACATTTGATCAATAAAAGGAAGAGGGAAGTGATCTTTCCTGGTTTCATTATTCAATTTCCTGTAATCAATGCAAACCCTTCCATCCTGTGGTCACTCTAGTAGGAATAAGCTCATTCTCTTCATTTGTCACCACTGTGACTCCACTTTTCTTAGGCACTACATGTATAGGACTTACCCATTTGCTATCTGAGATAGGGTAGATGATGCCAACATCTAGTAGCTTCAGAATCTCTGCTCTTACCACTTCCTTCATGTTCGGGTTAAGCCTTCTCTGTGCCTCCCTGCTTGGTTTTGCATTGTTTTCAAGGAGTATTCTATGCATTCATTTGGATGGACTTATTCCCTTGATATCTGCAATGGTCCATCCTATTGCACTCTTGTGTTCTCGTAGTACCCTTAGCAGCTTATCTTCTTCCTGTGCACTCAGGTTCGCAGCAATTATCACTGGTAGCGTCTGGTTTTCACCCAAATATGCGTGCTTCAAATAATCGGGCAGCTGCTTAAGCTCTGGGTCTGTAAGTCTTGGTGCAGTCGACTGGTCTCTGGTAGTAGTCTGGACAGTCGACTGATCCCCTTCACCAGTCGACTTGTCCAGTGCACCAGTCGACTTACCTGCAGAAACAAAAAGTTCATCAGTCACCAATTGTTCAAATGCTGGTGCAAACTTACCTGAGTGTGACTGTGAAGTGTCAAGGTAATGTATTGTCTCCGCAATCTCCCAGTCATCACATTCCTGTTCATTATTAGATAAAGTTAGAGATTGTGTAATTATGGCCTGTAATGGTTCAACGCTATGTACCTGAAATGTTTGATCAACAATATCCTGCACCACATCAACATTATAGCATTCATGATCATCATGTAGAAATTTTAGTGTATCAAACATTTTAAATTCAACCTTCTCTCCATTTATTTTCATGCTTATGGTACCCATTTTAACACAAATTTTTATATCAGCCGTACTCATAAAGGGCCTACCTAAAATGATTGGTAGAGAAGATGGCATTGAAGATTCCTCCATGTCTAACACAACAAAATCAGCAGGCAAAATGAAATCGTTTACCTGAACTAGGACATCTTCCAAAATACCTCTAGGTCTTTTGATACTGCGATCTGCCAATTGCAACGTGATGGATGTTGGTTGGAGTTTCCCCAATCCTAACTTTTCATAGATAGTGTATGGGAGAAGATTGATGCTTGCCCCCAAATCTAGTAGTGCTTTCTCAAAGAAGTGCTCTCCGATCCTACAAGGAATAGTAAAACTACCTGGGTCTTGTAATTTGGGGGGCAGTTTTCTTAGTAAGACAGCGCTTACTTCTTCTGTCAAGGCCACATCCTCCCTAACCTGAAATGTTCTTTTGTGAGTACAACATTCTTTCAGAAATTTAGCATACGAAGGAATTTGTTTAATAGCATCAAGTAGGGGGATATTAATTTCTACCTTTCTGAGAGTTTCAAAGATGTCAAATAAGTGTTGATCTTTCTTTTGTTTGACTAACCTTTGAGGGAATGGTGGCAAAACTGTTCTTTCTTTTTCACTTACCTTGTTGGAACCCACAATTTTTGATGGTTGTTCCTCTTTTTCTTCGGTGTGTGTTCCAACTTTGTTGTCAATTATCTTACCACTTCTTAATGTTGTGACTGCCTTGAGCTGTTCTTGGCCTCCAGGGTTTGGTATAGTTTGTGATGGAAGTTCTCCTGCCTTTCGCTCGCTTAATTCTTTAGCAATTTGG
Organism: Hemerocallis citrina; assembly: GCA_017893485.1. Lineage (NCBI taxonomy): Eukaryota > Viridiplantae > Streptophyta > Magnoliopsida > Asparagales > Asphodelaceae > Hemerocallis > Hemerocallis citrina. Next base: position 108,064,424 of record CM030368.1, read on the forward strand.
CCAATTTGTGTCTCCAACTTCTGAATTGCTTGCCCTTGTTGGTTGCTTGTTTGATGTTGTTGTTGGAGCAATTGAAGAACGGTGGATTCAAAATCCAACTTCTTCTATTCTTGTACTGGCCTATCCATCCCACTTCCCATTTGGAAGTTCCGTGTATGTCCTTGTGTGAATTGAGTCCCTTGATTATTCTGATTATTGCTCCATGAGAAGTTTGGATGGTTCCTCCACCCTGGGTTGTATGTGTTCGAGAATGGGTTGTTCTTTGGTGGAAAAACTCCTCGACCTACATAGTTTGCATGCTCCTGATCTGTGAAAGAAGACATAGGACAAGTATCAGTGGTATGATCTACATGAGAACAAATTGCACAAATTTCATTTGTTTGATTTTTAACTCCACCCATCATAGACATTGCATTAACAAGCATATCAATTTTCTTATTCATGTTTACCATTTCCAATTGAATGTTATTGCTACTAGAAATTTCATAAACTCCCTGTTTTTTCGAAGGGCCCCTCCTTGTTGAGAATTGTTGTGAATTCTCGCTGAGTTCTTCAAATAGTTCTATAGCCTCTTCGCCGCTTTTCCTCATCAAGATCCCGTTGCAAGCTGAATCCACAATTGCCTTATTAGTATCATTTAAACCTTCATAAAAAGCTTGTACCTGATCGTCTTTAGGCATGTTGTGTGTTGGACACTTGAGAAGTTTGTTCTTGAAATCCTTCCAGGCTTCGAAAAATAAGTCTCCATCCTTTTGTTGGAAGAGTTGAATCTCCCTTTTTAGTTGTTTGGTCTTTTGGGCTGGAAAGAATTCTTTTAAGAACTTTGTCGCCAATTGCTCCCATGAGTTTATTGATCCTGGTTCCAAAGAATTATACCATAGTTTAGCGTTAAGTTTTAAGGAAAAAGGAAACAATATTAACCTGATTTGTTCAGGGGTAAGCCCTTGGACGCTTTGTGTCCTGCAAAGATCGAAAAAATCTTGTAAATAAAGATGGGGCTCTTCATCAGGTCTGCCACTGAAATGGGGAACCATACTAAGTAACTGAGGAGATAGATGCATGTTCCCTGTGACATTTGGTTGATACACAATGCAGGAGGGTTGTTCAATGTTCTTAGGCGTAAATTTATCCTGCATTGGTATGCGATTGGGTGTTTCTTCTGCCATGATTTCTTGTGACTGGGGTCTCTGAGCAGTCGACTGGGTTCGTGCAGCAGTCGACTGGTTGGTCGCAATCAGTCGACCTAACCTGTGCAAGGTGCGTTCTGTTTCTGCGTCAATTGGTAGTAGCTCTGGACGAAGTGATCTCCTTCCGTGCATCCACCAAAATCCTGTAACCTAAAAGAAAAACTTATTAATAAACTAAAAGAAAGAAAATAAAAACTTCCTACTGATCTGTAAGTTAAAATACTAGACAATCCCCGGCAACGGCGCCAAAAACTTGTTGTGCTAATCTAGGTACCTAAATATATAGATAAAACTAGACACAAATTATAAACCTCGCAAGTGCACGAATCGTTAGAAAAGCGTAGCAATAGCAACGGTCGATCCCACAGAGATTGTAGACTTTAACTTACTAATCAATAAAAAGAATAAAAATCATAAAGAGTTGTTTGGAAGTCTAAAAGAAATAAAAAGATTAAAACTAGATTAAGGAATGTTGAATCACATATATTTATGAAGTAGTTGGGTTTAGATCTCCACCTATAGTTAGTAATGCTAAGTCACCTTCTGAATTTCTTCTTATTACTTATGTTTGTTCACTTTAAGGGCATGGTATCTACTCCTTAAAGTACTGTTTCCCTAGGCCAAGAATTAGGCATGGTATCTACTCTAATTCGTTTCTTTCATTAAGTCCTTAGCATGGTATCTACTAAGTTGTATTTAAGGAAAACATAAGATCAGTGGAAACGAACAAACACTCAAGGCTCTAGAAATTGGTATCAGATCTAGATCCCTTAAGTTGATTGAACCAGGAACCCCTAAAGATTCCTTTGTTACAATTACGGGCACGAGATACGGGTCGTCTCAATATGCTCATATAACAGATTCAGATGAATGGTAACACAAACTTGATATTCTCAAGCTCTGTTTGTCAGTCGACTGGCTCTCACCTCAGTCGACTGCTCTCAGGCTTCGAGAACAAGTTTGGTTATCACAAACCTATGTCAATTCAATCAGATTCAATCAATAAGTAAAATAGAAGAATTCTGGAGAACATAGCACTACATAACTACGGCTTCAATCTACCCAACTATGAAATTTAGTTCCACATAATAATAGTTTTATTAATCAACGAATTCGAATACATGATCAACATTAAAGACTAAAGAGAAGAGAAATAAACTAATGGAGTCCGGCAATAAGGTCGACTGGCTGTCACACAGTCGACTGCCTTCGAATACTGGATCTTCTCTCTCCTTCTTCGATGCTGATAGAATGATGCCTCTTGTTGATTTGACTTGATGGTTTGCAACTCTGTGATTCGGTGGTGGATGATGGGGAGATGACGAGAGTCGAGCGAGCGGGCCTGCGATATCTCTTGACTGATATTTATAGAGCGCGGCTGAAGAATTAGGGTTTTGCCCTTTTTCAGGACAGTCCTTCTTTATTTGATTTGGTGATTTATATCTTTCTCTTTTCTTCTTTCCTTCCTTATCTGTTAACCACGTGCTCTTGGAAATCCCCAGTCTCTAGATTTGATTTGCATAAATCTGGATTCAGATAGATTTGAAATTAGATTTGGATGAATCTTCGAATATCTTATCTGTTTACTCCGCCGCAGACCAGTCGACTGCCTCTGGATGTAAGTCGACTGTGTCGAGACTTTAGTATTTTCATGATTCATCAGCCCAGTCGACTTGGTGTGTAAACTTGATTCCCTGTCCAGTCGCCTGTAAGCATGATCAGTCGACTGATCTCCTGCAGTTTCCTGTGTTTCATCCTTGCAATCCTGAATTTGCTTCGTTTTGCTGTTATAGACTGTTTCCTATGGAAAAGAGAAAATAAGAGTTAAATACCACATATAGAGCTTTTAAATGTCTAATTGCACTAAAGTTATTGCTCTAAAATGTGAATAATATTGTGTTCATCACGTGCCGGTCGACTGTGTGACATCCAGCCGACCTATCTGGCTGAACTACATCAGTTTATTTCTTCTCTTTCTAGTTTTATTTTCATCATGTATTCGAAACTGTTAGTTAATCAAAGTTTTATTATGTGGAACTAATTTCATAGTTGGGTAGATTGAAACCGTAGTTATGTAATGCTTATATTCTTCTGAATGCTATTCTGTTACTTATTGATTAAACCTGAGAGTATTGGTATAGATTTATAATAGACAAACTTGTTCAGAAGTTCTAAGAGCAGTCGACTGAGAGTGAGAGCAAGTCGACTGCCATACAGAACCTGAGATTATCAAGTTTTCATATTATAAATCTGAATCTGTTATATGAGTATAGAGACGACCCGTATCTCGTGCTCATAACTTGTAACACAGGAATCTTTAGGGGTTCTTGGTTTAATCAACTTGAACGATCTAGATCTGATACCAATTTCTAGAACTTCGAGTGTTTGTTCGTTTCCATTGTTCTTATGTTTTCTTTAAGTGCAACTTAGTAGATACCATGCTAAATACTTAAGGAAAGAAACGAGTTAGAGTAGATACCATGCCTAATTCTTGGCTAGGGAAACAATACTTTAAGGAGTAGATACCATGCCCTTAAAGGAACGAACATGAGTAACCAGAATAGTGAAGAAGGTGATTAGCATTACTAACTATAGGTGGAAATCAAAACCCAACTACTTGATAAATATTTGTGATTCAGAACTACTAGATATAGTTTTTAATCTTTTTATTTTTTTTAGAACAACACCTTAAGATCCGTATTTCTATTTTATGGGTTAGTAAGTTAATTTCTACAATTTCTGTGGGATCGACCCTTGCTCGTCACTATGCTTCTATAAACGATTCGTACACTTGCGATGTTTTTAATTTGTGTCTAGTTTAGATCATCTAGATTGCACAACAAGTTTTTGGCGCCGTTGCCGGGGATTGTTAGCATTTTAACTTACAAATCAGTAAATCTTTTCTTTTATTTTCTTTTCTTTTATTAATAAATATTTTCTTCTAGGTTACAGGATTTTGGTGGATGCACGGAAGGCGATCACTTCGTCCAGAGCTACTACCTATTGACGCGGAAACAAAACGTACTCTGCACAGACTAGGTCGGCTGTCTGCAACCAACCAGTCGACTGCTACAAGGGACCAGGCGACTGCACAGAGACCCAATTCACGAGCAACAATGGCTGAGGAGATACCAAATCGAGTACCAATGCAGGACAAATTCACGCCTAAGAATATTGAGCAACCTTCCTGCATTGCTTATCAACCAAATGTCACAGGGAATATGCATCTATCTCCCCAATTACTCAGTATGGTTCCCCACTTTAGTGGCAAACCAGACGAGAAGCCTCACCTCCATCTGCAAGACTTCTTTGATCTTTGCAGAACACAAAGCGTCCAAGGGCTTACCCCTGAACAAATCAGGTTAATCTTGTTTCTATTCTCTTTAAAACTTAATGCTAAATTATGGTATAATTCTTTGGAACCAGGATCAATTAATTTATGGGAGCAATTGGCCACAAAATTCTTGAAAGAATTCTTTCCAGCCCAGAAAACCAAACAACTAAAGAGGGAGATTCAACTCTTCCAACAAAAAGATGGAGATTTATTTTTCGAAGCATGGAAGGATTTCAAGAACAAGCTTCTCAAGTGTCCTACTCACAACATGCCTAAAGATGATCAGGTACAAGCGTTTTATGAGGGTTTAAATGATACTAACAAGGCAATTGTGGATTCAGCTTGTAACGGGATCTTGATGAGGAAAAGTGGTGAGGAGGCCATCGAATTATTTGAAGAACTAAGCGAGAACTCAGAGCAATTCTCAATAAGGGGAAGAGGCATTTTGAAAAAACAGGGAGTTTATGAAATTTCTGGTAGTAATAACATACAATTAGAAATGGCAAACATGAAAAAAAAATTGATATGCTTGTTAATGCAATGACAACAATGGGCAGTGTCAAAAATCTAACAAAAGAAATTTCTGCAATTTGTTCTCATTGTGATCATACAACTGACACATGTCCCATGTCTTCTTTCACAGATCAGGAGCATACAAACTATGTGGGACAAGGAGTGTTTCCACCAAAGAACAACCCATTCTCGAACACATACAACCCAGGGTGGAGGAACCATCCAAATTTCTCATGGAGCAACAATCAAGGCACTCAATCTTCGCAAGGACATGCACGGAACTTCCAAATGGGAAGTGGGTTTGACAGGCCAGTTCAAGAACAGAAGAAGTTGGATTTTGAATCCACTGTTCTTCAACTGCTCCAACAACAACATCAAACAAGCAACCAACAAGGGCAAGCAATTCAGAAATTGGAAACTCAAATCGGGCAAATCGCCAAGGAGTTGAGTGAAAGAAAGGCAGGAGAACTTCCTTCACAAACCATACCAAACCCTAGAGGACAAGAACAGCTCAAATCAGTAACAACTCTGAGAAGTGGTAAGACAATTGACAATAATGTTGGAACACACACAGACAAAGAAGATACACAACCATCAAAAGTTTTGGGTTCCAACAAGGTAAGTGAAAAAGAAAGAACAGTTTTGCCACCATTCTCTCAAAGGTTAGTCAAGCAAAAGAAAGAACAACATTTATTTGATATCTTTGAAACTCTCAGAAAGGTAGAAATTAATATCCCCCTACTTGATGCTATTAAACAAATTCCTTCTTATGCCAAATTTTTGAAAGAATTTTGTACTCACAAAAGAACATTTCAGGTTAGGGAGGATGTGGCTTTGACTGAGGAAGTGAGCACTGTTTTGTTAAGGAAATTACCTCCTAAATTGAAGGACCCAGGTAGTTTTACCATTCCTTGCAGGGTTGGGGAGCACTTCTTTGAAAAGGCACTGCTGGACTTGGGGGCAAGCATCAATCTTCTTCCTTACTCTGTTTATGAAAAGCTATGATTGGGAGAACTCAAACCAACATCCATCACTTTACAGTTGGCTGATCGCAGCATCAAAAGACCTAGAGGTATTTTAGAAGATGTCCTAGTTCAGGTAAACGATTTGATTTTGCCTGTAGATTTTGTTGTGTTAGACATGGAGGACTCTTCAATGCCATCTTCTTTACCAATCATCCTAGGTAGGCCCTTTATGAGTACGGCTGATATAAAAATTTGTGTTAAAAAGGGTACTATAAGCATGAAAATAAATGGAGAAAATGTTGAATTTAAAATGTTTGATACACTAAAATTACCACATGATGACCATGAATGCTATAATGTTGATGTGGTACAGGAGATTGTTGATCAAACATTTCAGGTACATAGCATTGAACCACTACAAGCCACAATTACACAATCTCTAACTTTATCTCATGTTGAACAGGAATACGATGACTGCAGGATTGCAGAGACAGTACATCACCTTGAAACTCCAAAGTCATACTCAGGTAAACTCGCACCTGCATTTGAAAACATTGTGACTGATGACACTTGTGTTTCCTCAGACCAGTCGACTGGTGGACGGGATAAGTCGACTGTCCCGACTGCTACCAGGATGCCAGACGTGGAGCTTAAGCCGCTGCCTGAACATCTGAAGCATGCATATTTGGGTGAGAACCAGACGCTACCAGTGATAGTTGCTGCAAATTTGAGTGCACGGGAAGAAGAGAAGTTGCTGAGGGTACTGCGAGAACACAAAGGTGCAATAGGATGGACCATTGCAGATATCAAGGGAATAAGTCCATCCAAATGCATGCATAAAATACTTCTTGAAGACAATGCAAAACCTAGCAGGGAAGCACAAAGAAGACTTAATCCACACATGAAGGAAGTGGTAAGAACAGAGGTCTTGAAGCTATTAGATGTAGGCATCATCTACCCTATCTCAGATAGCAAGTGGGTGAGTCCTATACATGTGGTGCCTAAGAAAAGTGGAGTCACAGTGGTGAAGAATGAAGAGAATGAGCTTATCCCTACTAGAGTGACTACAGGATGGAGGGTATGCATTGACTACAGGAAGCTGAATAACGAAACCAGGAAAGATCACCTCCCTCTTCCTTTTATTGATCAAATGTTAGAAAGATTAGCAGGATATAGTCATTATTGTTTTCTAGATGGTTATAGTGGCTATAATCAAATTGCTATTGCTCCAGAAGATCAAGAAAAACCACTTTTACATGTCCTTTTGGTACTTTTGCATACAGGAGGATGCCCTTTGGATTGTGCAATGCACCAGCTACATTTCAGAGATGCATGATGAGTATATTTTCAGACATGGTGGAATGGTTCATCGAGGTATTTATGGATGATTTTAGTATTTTTGGATCTTGTTTTGATGAATGCCTTAACCATTTGCAGCTTGTACTTAAGAGATGTGAAGAATGCAATTTAGTGCTGAATTGAGAAAAGTGTCATTTTGTGGTACAACAGGGTATTGTCTTGGGACATGTGGTGTCAAAAAGGGGCATAGAGGTGGACAAGGCAAAAATTGACATCATATCAAAGCTACCCCCTCCCACTACAGTCAAGAGTGTTAGGAGTTTTCTTGGTCATGCAGGGTCCTATAGAAGATTTATAAAAGATTTCTAAAAAATCTCCAAACCCCTTTGTGAATTGTTGGCTAAGGATGTTGAGTTTGCATGGACAGAAGAGTGCACAAATGCTTTCATTACATTAAAAAATCTTCTCATTTCTGCACCTATTCTCATGGCACCAGATTGGAACCATCCTTTCGAGCTTATGTGTGATGCAAGTGATTATGCTTTGGGAGCTGTTTTAGGTCAGAGAATCAATATGGTACCCCATGTTATTTACTATGCTTCTCGAACTTTAAATGATGCACAACTTAATTATTCCACTACTGAAAAAGAAATGTTAGCTGTCATTTTTGCTGTAGAGAAGTTTAGATCATATTTGATTGGTTCTAAAGTCATTGTTTTCACTGACCATGCTGCTTTGAGATATTTATTTGCTAAAAAGGATGCTAAGCCTAGGTTGATAAGATGGGTGCTGTTGCTTCAAGAATTCGATCTTGAGATTAGAGACAGGAAAGGAAGTGACAATGTTGTGGCAGATCACATGTCCAGATTACTGCATGAGGAAGAAAGAATTGTGCCCCCACTTAATGAAAATTTCCCAGATAAAAATTTATTTGAAATAAATATACAATTTCCATGGTTTGCAGATATTGTAAATTATCTCACTGCTAATGTTTTCCCTCCAGGTATGACAATTCAGGAAAGAAAGAGACTGGTGGCCATGTGCAAGCACTATTATTGGGATGATCCTTATTTGTTCAAATTTTGCCCTGATCAAATTATAAGAAGATGTGTGGCAGAAGAAGAGCAAATTAGTATTCTACAACATTGCCACCAATATGCATTGTGGAGGACATTTTGGACCAAAAAGAACAGTACTTAAGGTATTACAATCTGGTTTTTATTGGCCTAATGTATTCAAAGATGCTTTTTCTTTTTACAGGATTTGTGACAAATGCCAAAGGACAGGCAACATCTATTCTAGAAATCAAATGCCACTGCAAAGCATCCAAGTAATCGAGTTTTTTGATGTTTGGGAAATTGACTTCATGGGTCCCTTTCCTAACTCATTTGGTTATTTATATATTCTTATGGGTGTGGATTATGTGTCTAAATGGGTCGAGGCTGTCCCCTCAAAAACTAATGATCACAAGGTTGTTGTAAAGTTTTTGCAGGAGAACATTTTCACTAGGTTTGGTACACCACGAGCAATAATTAGTGATGGAGGGAGCCACTTCAATAACTTTCCATTTGCTTCTTTGATGAAGAAATATGGGATTACACATAGAGTGGGTACTCCATATCATCCTCAAACCAGTGGGCAGGTGGAGATTAGCAACAGAGAGATCAAGAGTATTTTGGAAAAGACAGTAAATACAAGGAGAAAGGATTGGTCGCTACGCTTGAACGATGCATTATGGGCCTACCGAACAGCATACAAGACACCCATCGGCATGTCACCATACCGTTTGGTTTTTGGAAAAGCCTGTCATCTGCCAGTGGAGCTGGAACACAAAACCTATCGGGCCATTAAAAGTTTCAATTTTGATATGAAACAAGCAGGCGACAAAAGAAGGTTGCAACTGAACGAGCTTGAAGAATTGAGGCATGACGCATATGAAAATGCAAAGTTGTACCAAGAAAGGACCAAGATATACCATGATAAACAGCTAGCAAGGAAGGAGTTTTATGAAGGACAAAAGGTATTGATATACAACTCAAGATTAAGACTCTTTCCAGGCAAGCTTATGTCACGATGGTATGGCCCATATATTGTTACAAAAGTCTTTCTACATGGAGCGTTGGAGGTTCATAGCAAAGAGAAAAATCAAACATTCAAGGTGAACGGGCATAGGGCAAAGCCGTACATTGAGATGAGTCTAGAGCCACAAGAGGAAGATGTGAATCTTCAAACCATTCAATACATTGCATGAACTCATCAAGTCCAGCTGAAGACAGAAAACACAGCGCTTATTGGGAGGCAACTCAATTTTTCAGGGGAGTACTTACACTCTCTAGTTATTTATTTCTTTAATCATTTCTTTATTTCTTTATTTTATTTCTTTCCTTCAAACTAGTTGGTAACACATGCCTATACTTTAAGTTTTGTGCAAACATTGAGGACAATGTTCCATCTAAGTTTGGGGGTAGTTATTTATATTTGGAGTCTTTTGATTTTTTTAGGATAAACAATGTCTTATAAAGTAAGAGTAAGGATACTTATTTACTTTAGGATTGTTGAGTTTCATAACTTCTTACAAAATTATATGAGTCATGCGATTATACATAAAAAAAAAAGAAACAAATGTGATGTTTTTTCTGGTAATTATCCTCTTTGATCTAGTCCTAAACAGAGTTTAAGTAAATAGAGTAAAAAACGAAAAGAAAATATCCATTGTTGAATAAAGTCAATTTACTCCAATGTTTTGAGTTGCTTAGTAACTAGGGGTATTCATCACCAATGTTTACCTTTACGTCAAACGGCAACTTGAAATATGAGTATGCAAAGCACTTAAAGTTGTGACTTGTTGAGTAACCGGGTGGATTCATCTCAAATGTCTTGCACTCGCGTCAAAAGGCAAGTGACGACTTAAAGAAGAGACTAAAAAATAAATAAATAAATAAATAAATAAATAAATAAAAAATAAATAAATAAATAAAATAAAAAACTCTAGTTTGCTACTCGGTTTGTAGTAGAGAAAAGGGATAATCACAGATGGAGTGTTACATACTATAACTATAATTAATTGCATGACAAGTGTGGTTGGGTTTGGAGTTATGAATAGACAATTGCACTAGAGAAAGTGGGTATGCTTGTTTTTACTTTACTTGCAAATTGTTTTTAATTTTGATTGCAAAATTTTGATGCTTGCATAATGAGACATTTTCTTGGAGTGATGGGGTGAAACTATTATTTTCCCCTTGTTCATAATTTCACTCTTTGCTTGAGGACAAGCAAAAGCTAAGTTTGGGGGTATTTGATGAACTCAAGAATATTCACATTTAGGAGCAATAATCTTATTGCAATTGGACATTTAAATGCTCTATATGTGGTATTTTACTCTTCTTTTCTCTTTTCCATAGGAAACAACCAAAAGCAGAAAAACGAAGCAGATTCCAGACTAATACAGACTGAGAGGATGATATACAGGGAACTGCAGTGCAACAGTCGACTGGCTCTTCATCAGTCGACCGGACAGAGAGTTTGCTGGGGCTCGGCACAGTCGACTTACACTCAACACCAGTCGACTGCATCCGGCGGAGTGAAAAGATAAGATCCATCCGCATCTAATCCAAATCAACGCAGATTAAGGAAGGAAAGAAATAAAGGAAAGGAGAGGACCTTTTCGGAAAGGAGGCAAACCCTAATTCCCTTCACGTGTTCTATAAATACCAACAAAGAGGCATTATTTGAAGGAAGAATCGAAGACAGACGGAACTTCTGAATCATCAAGTCATCAATCAAGAAAATTATTCTATCAGCATTGAAGAAGAAGGAGATCGAGTGCACTGAAGCAACGCGCCGGTCGACTGTGTGACATCCAGCCGACCTATCTGGCTGAACTACATCAGTTTATTTCTTCTCTTTCTAGTTTTATTTTCATCATGTATTCGAAACTTTTAGTTAATCAAAGTTTTATTATGTGGAACTAATTTCATAGTTGGGTAGATTGAAACCGTAGTTATGTAATGCTTATATTCTTCTGAATGCTATTCTGTTACTTATTGATTAAACCTGAGAGTATTGGTATAGATTTATAATAGACAAACTTGTTCAGAAGTTCTAAGAGCAGTCGACTGAGAGTGAGAGCAAGTCGACTGCCATACAGAACCTGAGATTATCAAGTTTTCATATTATAAATCTGAATCTGTTATATGAGTATAGAGACGACTCGTATCTCGTGCTCATAACTTGTAACACAGGAATCTTTAGGGGTTCTTGGTTTAATCAACTTGAAGGATCTAGATCTGATACCAATTTCTAGAACTTCGAGTGTTTGTTCGTTTCCATTGTTCTTATGTTTTCCTTAAGTGCAACTTAGTAGATACCATGCTAAATACTTAAGGAAAAAAACGAGTTAGAGTAGATACCATGCCTAATTCTTGGCTAGGGAAACAATACTTTAAGGAGTAGATACCATGCCCTTAAAGGAACGAACATGAGTAACCAGAATAGTGAAGAAGGTGATTAGCATTACTAACTATAGGTGGAAATCAAAACCCAACTACTTGATAAATATTTGTGATTCAGAACTACTAGATATAGTTTTTAATCTTTTTATTTTTTTTAGAACAACACCTTAAGATCCGTATTTCTATTTTATGGGTTAGTAAGTTAATTTCTACAATCTCTGTGGGATCGACCCTTGCTCGTCACTACGCTTCTATAAACGATTCGTACACTTGCGAGGTTTTTAATTTGTGTCTAGTTTAGATCATCTAGATTGTACAACATCTATCAAAATGAAAATAAAAATGTTTTAATTGATTGGTGATTAACTGCACTGGAACACCA